>LR738709.1:375290468-375343135 GCA_902687465.1 Secale cereale | reverse complement strand
GGGGGGGGGGGGGGGGGGGGCGCCTGGGCCCCCCTCACCTCCTCTGGTGACCCCCTTTGGCATATATTTACACCGCGTCCTGAAACCCTCGAGGACGGAACCCTTTTTTGCGATCTCATCTCTATTCCGCCGCCGCCGCGCTTCCAAGATCGGGAGCACCAGGAGAACTCTTCTCGGCACCCTGCCGGAGGGGAGAACCACCACCGGGAGCTTCTCCACCACCATGGACGCCTCCCGGATGAGTTGTGAGTAGTCCCCCTTGGACCATGGGTCCATGACCAGTAGCTATGTGATGTTCTCCTCCCCTCTTTGTTCTTCACCGATTAGACCTCGTGAGCTGCCCTACATGATCGAGGCACATATGTAATCTTTATGCTGTTGCTATGCTGAGTTTGCTGGGATCCGATGGATTATGAGATTATGTTCAGATTGTGTGTCAGTAATATATTTGATTGACCTCTTTTATATTTATGTTCTTGAGTAATTCTTGCATGTTCTCCGTTGCTGTTTATTGCTTTGGCCAAGTAGTAGGTAGTAACTCCAAGAGGGAACGTTATGCTTGATTGTGGGTTCATGCCCCTCGATGACTAGCTTGAGTGACAGAAACATGAGTCTAGGGGATGTGCTATTGCCACAAGGGGGAAAACAACGGTGCTTGTACTTGCGGGTGCAAGGATTGTTTACTTTACGCAAAGTTCTTTTAATGCAGTTGTCTGTTGCTTTGAGTTTACACTATGGGTGGGACTCGCAACTTAATACCAGCGAGATGTTCTGGATAGATATCTCAAGGTGGATGATTAGTAGTAGATGCAGATGGATTTCGGTCTACTTTCCTTGGCGTACCGCCCATGCTTTTGAGCCTCTACCTTTCTTTGCAGCATAGTTAGCATTGGTTTGCGCACATAATCCTGTCAATTGCCCAGCTGTAATTCGTTTACCTCGCTTAGCTGTTTTATCGTCTTTTGGGAGAGAGACATCACTAGTGAACATCATGGGACCCCGGTCCATATTACCATCACTGATCACACCCGCTATTTACTTACTGTTATTATTTACTAGTTGCAGTCATACCTATCACTATTATCTCTTGCGTTTGATCCTTTGTAAACGACAAGGCCGGAGGGATTGACAACCTCTCTGTACTCGTTGGGAGCAAAGTTATTTGTATCTGTGTGCAGGTCCTGTCAAGCAAAAGTCTCTGGCGCTATTGACACCTTCTTGTTGACCCTCGGAGTCTCACGGGATTCGATCCTTGGTATCTTTGCCAAGGGAAAACTACCGCTACGCTACATCTCAAACCTTCCACTTGGGGTAACCAACGAGGGGCGAGAAGCCATCAGCCCTGCCTAGGGGCGCTATAGCAAGGGCACTGACAACCCCCCTCCACGAGGATCCACAGCAAGATAAGTTACCCTAGCGCGTAGGCTAAGACCTCATGACCAGATGCCTTTCTTTTTCCTCTCATGGTCCCGCTCGGGCAACGTTGTTTTCCTTTTTCGGCCTCTAGGGAGCCGCTTGCGCGCTAAAGGGGACCTCTCAAGCATCGCGCCTCGGGGGCTCTTATCGGACCTCGGGCCGCTCACCTCCTTGCCTTGACCACGGCATCGTGACCTGGCAAACGGCTGAAGCCTGCCTGGGGACTTGGTCCTCTCAGCGTAGAGCATCAAGCTATCTCGAGAACGAAAAAGGGGACAGTGCCCAAGTGAGATATGCAATCGCAACATTAAACGAAAAGCAAATACATTAAGCAAAAGCATTTTGATTTTTACATGCCCCCATGGGGCTTGACATGATTCCGTGCTGGGAACAAAGGAAGGAACCCGGGAAGAGCATGACTAGGGACATCACCGACGGCGTCGGGCGGGCGCTGGCGCCCTGTTGCGGGCGTGGTGAGAGCTCAGTTGCTCGTAGCTGTCATCATTGCTGGTCTCGAGATCGTAGCTGGACTCTGGTGAGTCGCTGCTGGTGGAGGAGCCGCTGACAAGGCCAAGGGCAAGTTCAGTGCCCGTTGTCGTGCCATGCAGATCGCTCCTTCCAGGGCAACACTCCATGCGTTGGCCGTTGATACGTCTCCAACGTATCTATAATTTTTTATTGTTCCATGCTATTATATTATCCTTCTAGGATGTCTTATGGGCTTTTATATACACTTTTATATGATTTTTGGGACTAACATATTAACCCAGAGCCCAGTGCCAGTTTCTGTTTTTCTCCTATTTTAGGGTTTTACAAAAAAGGAATATCAAACGGAGTCCAATTGACGTGCCAATTTTTGATGATTTTTTCTGGACCAAAAGAAGCCCCCGAAGTAAAAGAGTTGGGCCAGGAGGGCCACGGGCTGCCCACGAGGGTGGGGGCGCGCCCTGGGCAGGGGGGCGCGCCCTCCTATCTCGTGGACAGCCCAAAAGCCCCCCTGACTTGTGCCCTACGCCAAAAAATCCTATAAATAGTGAAACCTTCGGAAATTAACCTAGATCGGGAGTTCCGCCGCCGAAAGCCTCTGTAGCCACCGAAAACCAATCTAGACCCTGTTCCGGCACCCTGCCGGAGGGGGTAACCCTCACCGGTGGCTATCTTCATCATCCCGGCGCTCTCCATGATGAGGAGGGAGTATTCCACCCTCGGGGCTGAGGGTATGTATCGGTAGCTATGTGTTTGATCTCTCTCTCTCGTGTTCTTGAGATGGCACGATCTCGATGTATCACGAGCTTTGCTATTATAGTTGGATCTTATGATGCTTCTCCCCCTCTACTCTCTTGTAATGGATTGAGTTTTCCCTTTGAAGTTATCTTATCAGATTGAGTCTTTATGGATTTGAGAACACTTGATGTATGTCTTGCACGTGTTTATCTATGGTGACAATGGGATATCATGTGATCTACTTGATGTATGTTTTGGTGATCAACTTGCGGGTTCCGTGACCTTGGGAATCTATGCATAGGGGTTGGCACATGTTTTCATCTTGACTCTCCGGTAGAAACTTCGGGGCACTCTTTGAAGTTCTATGTGTTGGTTGAATAGATGCTTCTGAGATTGTGTGATGCATATCGTATAATCATGCCCACGGATACTTGAGGTGACAATGGAGTATCTAGGTAGCATTAGGGTTTTGGTTGATTTGTGTCTTAAGGTGTTATTCTAGTATGAACTCTATGATAGATTGAACGTTACTACAGACTCTTGAATAGATCGATTAGAAAGAATAACTTTGAGGTGGTTTCGTACCCTACCATAATCTCTTCGTTTGTTCTCCGTTATTAGTGACTTTGGAGTGACTCTTTGTTGCATGTTGAGGGCTAGTAATATGATCCAATTATGTTATCCTTGTTGAGAGAACTTGCACTAGTGAAAGTATGAACCCTAGGCCTTGTCTACTATCATTGCAACACCGTTTATGCTCGCGTTTACCACTTGCTACCTTGCTGTTTTTATATTTTCAGTTTACAAAAACCTTTATCTACCATACATATTGCACTTGTATCACCATCTCTTCGCCTAACTAGTGCACCTATACAATTTACCATTGTATTGGGTGTGTTGGGGACACAAGAGACTCTTTGTTATTTGGTTGCAGGGTTTCTTGAGAGAGACCATCTTCATCCTACGCCTCCCACGGATGGATAAACCTTAGGTCATCCACTTGAGGGAAATTTGCTACTGTCCTACAAACCTCTGCACTTGGAGGCCCAACAACGTCTACAGGAAGAAGGTTGCATAGTAGACATCAAGCTCTTTTCTGGCGCCGTTGTCGGGGAGGTTAGTGATTGAAGGTATATCTTTAGATCTTGCAATCGAATCTTTTAGTTTCTTGTTTTATCGCTAGTTTAGTTTATAAAAGAAAACTACAAAAAGATGGAATTAAGGTTACCTCATATGCTTCATCTTTTTAACATCTTTCATGAAAATGATGGGAAGGAAAATTGTGCTCAAGTACTAGAAGAGGAATTACGTAGAATGCTTGGCATAAAATATGTGCATGATGAGCATGATTGCAATGTTGTTAGTATGAATCCTTTGAATATCCATGATGCTAATGATATGCAAAGCCACAAGCTTGGGGATGCTATGTTTGATGAAGATGATATTTTTAGTCCCCCAAGTCTTGATGAGCAAATTTATTAGGATGAAAGCATGCCTCCTATTTATGATGATTATATTGACGAAAGTGGATTTGGAGAGGTCATGAATTTATTTAGTGATGAATCCACTATTTTGGAAGAGGTTCCAATTGATTATGGGAACAAAGTTGCTATCTATGATGATTATTGTGATGACTTGTATGCTATTAAGAATAATGATAACCATGAAACGTGTCATCATGATTTTAGTTTTCAATTGGATTATGTTTCACATGATAGTTATTTTGTTGAGTTTGCTCCCACTACTATGAATGAGAAGAATTTTGCTTATGATGGAAGTAGTAATATTTCTATGCAAGTAGATCATGAAAAGAATGCTTTATGTGCTGGTTATATGGTTGAATTCATTCATGATGCTACTTAAAATTATTATGAGAGAGGATCATATGCTTCTACATATTGCAATAATATCAAGTTTCCTCTCTTTCTGCTTAAAATCTTGAAGTTATGCTCGTTTTCCCTTCCTATGCTACTTGATTATCGTTCCCATAAGTTGTTTGCTTACAAACCCTATGCATAGGAAGTGGGTTAGACTTAAATGTGCTATTCATATGCTTCATGATGCTCCCGTTATGTTTCAATTCTTATCTTTTATGTGAGCATCATTATGCCTAGCTAGAGGCGTAAAACGATAGCGCTTGTTGGGAGGCAACCCAATTTTTTATTTTTATTTTGTTTTTGCTTCTGTTTGGGAATAAATATTGCATCTAGCTTCTGTTTAGATGTTGTTTTGTGTTTTAATTAGTGTTTGTGCCAAGTAGAACCTTTGGCAAGACTTGTGTGAAGTTTATGTGATCATGCCGTAAAAAACAGAAACGTTAGCGCTCACGAGAATGGTCATCCGATTTTGCTGGAGTGTACTATTTAGTTTATTATTTTTGAAGATGATTAATAGACAAATTCCTCACGTTTACCAATTTAGTTTGAATTTTTTAGAGTTATAGAAGTATGCGGAACCTGCAGATTACTACAGATTGTTCTGTTTTTGACAGATTCTGTTCGTCGTGTGTTGTTTGCTTATTTCAATGCATATATGAGTAATATTGGGGAGTATGAACCATATATAAGTTGGAATACAGTAGGTTTAACACCAATATAAACAAAGAATGAATTCATTGCAGTACCTTTGAGTAGTGGTTTGCTTTCTTATACTAATGGAGCTCACGAGATTTTTTTTCTAAGTTTTGTGTTGTGAAGTTTTCAAGTTTTGAGTATTGCTCTGATGGACTATGGAACAAAGAGTAGCAAGGCCTAATCTTGGGGATGCCCATGGAACCCCAAGTAAATTTCAAGGACAATCAAAAGCCTAAGCTTGGGATGCCCCGGGAAGGCGTCCCCTCTTTCGTCTTCATCGATCGGTAACTATACTCGGAGCTATATTTTTATTCACCACATGATATGTGTTTTGCTTGGAGCGTCAATTTAGTTTATTTTGTTTTGCTTGCTGTTTGAATAATATCCCAAGATCTGAAGTTCTTAAATGTTAGAGAGTCTTCACATAGTTACATAATTATTCAACTACTCATTGATCTTCACTTATATACTTCGGAGTAGTTTGTTATTGGTCTAGTGCTTCACTTATATCTGTTAGAGCACGGCGGTGGTTTTATTTTGAATAAATGGATGAACTCTCATGCTTCACTTATATATTTTAGAGAGTCTATTAAAACAGCATGGTAATGTGCTTTGGCTATAAAACTAGCCTTCACATGATAGACATCCAAGATCAATGTAGTAAAAACTTTCACACTAAGTGCATTGAATATGATGAGAAGTTGGATGCTTGATAATTGTTTTGAGATATGAGGATAGTGATATTAGAGTCATGCTAGTGGAGTTATTATGAAATTGAGAAATGCTTGTGTTAAAGTTAGTGATTCCCGTAGCATGCACGTATGTTGAACCGCTATGTGACGAAGTTAGAGCATGAGGTATTTGTAGAGTGTCATCCTTTGTCTGGAGGTCGGGGGCGCGCGATGGTTAACTCCTACCAACCTCCCCCCTAGGAGCATGCGTTCATTTCTTTGTTTTGATGACTCGTAGATTTTTTGCAATAAGTATATGAGTTCTTATGACTAATTTTGAGTCCATGGATTATACGCACTCTCACCCTTCCACCATTGCTAGCCTCTCTTGTACCGCGCAACTTTCGCCGTTACCATACACCCACTATATATCCTTCCTCAAAACAGCCACCATATATCTTCCTCAAAACAGCCACCATTCCTACCTATCATGGCATTTCCATAGCCATTCCGAGATATATTGCCATGCAACTTTCCACCGTTCCGTTCATATGACACGCTTCATATTGTCATATTGCCATGCATGATCATGTAGTTGACATCGTATTTGTGGCAAAGCCACCATGCATAATTTTTCATACATGTCACTCTTGTTTCATTGCACATCCCGGTACACCGCCGGAGGCATTCATGTAGAGTCATACTTTGTTCTAGTATCGAGTTGTAATATCGAGTTGTAAATCAATATCAGTGTGATTATCTTCATTATTAGAGCATTGTCCCGTGTGAGGAAACAAAAAAACAAAAACAAAAGATAAAGGCCAAAAAAAGGAGATGGCCCAAAAAAATAGAGAGGGGCTTAAAAAAGGAGGAAAGCCCCTCCAAAAAAAATGAGAGAAAAGAGAGAAGGGACAATTCTACTATCTTTTTCCACACTTGTGCTTCGAAGTAGCACCATGTTCTTCATCATAGAGAGTCTCATGTTTAGTCACTTTCATATACTAGTGGGAATTTTCATTATAGAACATGGCTTGTATATTCCAACGATGGGCTTCCTCAAATGCCCTAGGTCTTCAAGAGCAAGCAAGTTGGATGCACACCCACTAGTTTCTTTTGTTGAGCTTTCATACATTTTTAGCTCTAGTGCATCCGTTGCATGGCAATCCCTACTCACTCACGTTGATATCTATTGATGGGCATCTCCATAGCCCGTTGATACGCCTAGTCGATGTGAGACTATCTTCCTCCTTTTTGTCTTCTCCACAACCACCACTCTATTCCACATTTGGAGTGACTCTTTGTTGCGTGTTGAGGGCTAGTAATATGATCCAATTATGTTATCCTTGTTGAGAGAACTTGCACTAGTGAAAGTATGAACCCTAGGCCTTGTCTACTATCATTGCAACACCGTTTATGCTTGTGTTTACCACTTGCTACCTTGCTGTTTTTAAATATTCAGTTTACAAAAACCTTTATCTACCATCCATATTGCACTTGTAACACCATGTCTTCGCCGAACTAGTGCACCTATACAATTTACCATTGTATTGGGTGTGTTTGGGACACAAGAGACTCTTTGTTATTTGGTTGCAGGGTTGCTTGAGAGAGACCATCTTCATCCTACGCCTCCCACGGATTGATAAACCTTAGGTCATCCACTTGAGGGAAATTTGCTACTGTCCTACAAACCTCTGCACTTGCAGGCCCAACAACGTCTACAAGAAGAAGATTGTGTAGTAGATATCAGTCGTCCTCACCAAAGACCTTAAAGAAGAACGTGGAGGCTCCGTCATACTTGAAGTGGATGATAGAGGCTCCTTCAGGACGGCAAGCGCGGGTGATCTCGCCCCACCCTCGAGTCATGAAGACGCTGGCTGGGGGGATGACCTCGACCTCTGCCTCAATAGCCTGGCTGCAGCACCCAGCGTGCTGCAACCATAGCTCAGCAGGACCCCTCGGTGGCATCAGCTCCACGAAGAACCTCGGGAGCCGGATCCAAGAAGACGGTGGCATCGCCATCCACACCACGAACTCCCGAGAAGTACCCTCGGTGTGGGCACCGCTGCAGACCAGCCGCAAGGCCATGGCTGGTCCTCTGCGGTCACCTTCAAGGTGAAGATGAGTGTCGCCCACTCGCCTTTGGCCTTGCGCATGCAAGGGGATCGGGAAGCTAGGCGGCGGCCGTTCCAGCCAAGGCCGCGTCACTTCAAGCCCTCCGACGGTGTCACTAGAGCGGCCAAACCTCTTCTTCGGCGGGAGTGGCCCGGGCTCCTCCTGAGGAGCCTTGCCCTTCTCTGCCACAGAGAACCTCCGTATCGGTGCCATGAACACTGAGGCAAGGCGGTGAAGCAAGAAGAAGCAAGCAGCGAGGAGATGGAGATGAGCGGAGGGGACTCTGCCCCTCCCCATTTATAGCAAGAGGGAGGCAAACCGTCAGCCCCCACGGTCACAGGTAATAATGACCTTTTTCTGCATGCAGCAAGCTCCAGTCAAATCAAACGGTTGCCGAGGCTGCGTGGGAAAGCGCAGACGCCCACGTCCAATCCAGGCACCATGTGTCGACTAGGTCCGCGTGGGTTGGGGCCCGCAGCGCTTCGCCCTTGCCCTTTGGCTATGTCTCGAAGCCAAGTACGAGCGCGCCTTGGGCCTGGGGGCTACTGTCGGCGTTCTGGGAACCAGGGTACCCAGACTTTCCTACCTGCAGCCCGCGACGTGGCTCCTTCTTAGGCCTGGTACGGCCCATCTTCAGCATCGACACTCAAGACCCTCACGAGGGGCCAAGCCTCGCGAGGCGAACGACGCCAAGACCTCCGGAAGGGGCAGCCTCATCTGGCTGGCTCCTAAGGAGCGGAGAACTCTATGCAACCCTCACCTTGCGAGGTTTGCATGACGCAAGCCATGACGACAAAGGCCAGGCGGGCGCCAACGTGCGCAGTACATCATTTTCCTCTTTGCTGCTAAGGAAGTAGGCTCGGATGCGGAGTCCCAAGGAATTTGCCAAAGGTTTCCATTTCCATGCAACAAGACCAAGATCGCCAGGACGGCAGGACGGAGGTCATCGCCGAGCCCACCGTGACGTCAGGATCAGAGGCTTTGCAAGCAAAGATCACCTTTAGTCAGGATAAGATGTACCAGTTGTCTCCCTTCAAAATTGGCCGTTGTGGGATCCCTTCCCGCCAATATTTCGGGGGAAGAGGACCAAGGCCACTATATAAGTAGGTTAGCCACCACCCAGCAAGGGGATGGATGATTCAGACCTTCCTCTCCACCACCTAGAAAGAACACACCTTCGGAGGTTGTTCACCCACTGTACTAGTTCATCCTCAGCCCATCTCGAGGCTAATCCACCACACTGCTAGAGTAGGGAACTCACTGCTAGATGGCCTGAACCAGGATAAATTGCCTCATGTCTCTTTTACCTTCCTGTTTATCGAGCTAGTTCACGGGACAGTGAGTAGGTAGATAGGCGAAGTTGAGTTCTTCGCACGCACCCCAGTGTTCGAACCTAGAAGGGTTTTGCGGAGCCCTGAATCTGACACCCCCGAGCCCAAGGCTAGTTTTGAGAAACTGGCCTTGGGGTCAATATAGATAACCATAAAGGACAACGGCGGAGCCCCAAAGACTTTGACAGGCATCATAAAATGTGTTGGTCGGAGTGTTAATATCTGGGACGGGGATTAATGATAAATTGTGTGTTTTTAGGTTTCGGCCTTGGTGCCAAACTCCACTCCGAAGAGATTGCGAAGATGAACCAGAAGCTCGAGAGGTCCGAGGAGGACCTTGATATGATGAAAAAATAGATCGAGCAGTCTCAAGGCAAAATGCAGAACTTTGTCAAGTTTACCTTATGTGAGGATTGTTTTGTGGAAGACAAAAACTAATGTCGAGTTGTTCGACTGACAACGGCTTTGTCTGATCTTGTGGGGCAAAAGGCCGAGTTGTGAAAGCTCGGCAGGAGGCCCAGCAGAAAAAGGCTGCGGCCGCCAAGGCGGAGAAGGACCTAGCTGTTGAAAAGGTGGCTAGAGGCAGGGACTAGAATACTAGATGCGGGTCTTGGAGGTTGAGGAGACCCTAAAGGGCGTGCACGAGTCGTGCGGTTCCCTTCAGGCTAAGGAGGAAAAAGTGAGTGACAAACTCAAAAGGCACCGTCTGGCGCACTCCAAGCTCCAGACTCAGGCCAGGGCAGGCCGTGAGGTGCTCCAGCAAGTGGAGCTGATTGCTGCGGGGTAAGCCATATTTACTTCAGTGTGTGTTTGGCAGCAAAGGGTTCGTCGATCTCACCTAGCTATGCGGCTCCACAGAGGTCTTTGAGGATCTCCCGAAGAGCGCGCTGGACGCTGCCAACTACTTTGATGAGTTGGCGGGCCATAAGGCGGAGAGGACATTTTGGCAGAAATTCCAGGCTTCCCCACGTCCTGAGCTACTGAATCATCGGATGAAGCAGTTAGTGGAGGTTCTCCGCATGGTGATACGTCTCCAACGTATCTATAATTTTTTATTGTTCCATGCTATTATATATGATGTTTTGGATGTTTAATGGGCTTTATTATACACTTTTATATTATTTTTGGGACTAACCTATTAACCCAAAGGCCCAGTCCAGATTGTAGTTTTTTGCCTATTTTAGGGTTTCCAGAAAAGGAATATCAAACGGAGTCCAAACGGAATGAAACCTTCGGGAGAGATATTTTTGGAAAGATATCTTCACGGGAGACTTGAGAACCACGGCAGAAGAGACACGTGGCGTCCATGAGGGTGGGGGCGCGCCCCCTGCCTCGTGGGCCCCATGTTGCTCCCCCGATGCCCTCCTTCCTCCTATATATACCCATGTACCCTGAAAACATCGAAGCAACAGAGAAAACCCTAATTCCACCGCCACAACCTTCTATTCCCATGAGATCCCATCTTGGGGCCTGTTCCGGAGCTTCGTCGGAGGGGGGATCTTCCACGGAGTGCTTCTACATCAAGACCATCACGTCACCATGAGTTGTGAGTAGTTTACCACAGACCTTCGGGTCCATAGTTAGTACCTAGATGGCTTCTTCTCTCTTTTTGGATCTCAATACCAAGTTCTCCTCGGTCTTCGAGGAGATCTATTCGATGTAACCTTTTTGCGGTGTGTTTGTCGAGATCCGATGAATTGTGGGCTTATGATCAAGATTATCTATGAGAAATATTTGGTTCTTTTCTGAATTCTTTTATGTATGATTATAATATCCTTGCAAGTCTCTTCGAATTATCGGTTTGGTCTGGCCTACTAGATCTATAGTTCTTGCAATGGGAGAAGTGCTTGGCTTTGAGTTAAATCTTGTGGTGTCCTTTCCCAGTGACAGCAAGGCACGTATAGTATTGTTGCCATCGAGGATAAAAAGATGGGGTTTATGTCATATTGCTTGAGTTTATCCCCCTACATCATGTCATCTTGCTTAAAGCATTACTCAGTTCTTATGAACTTAATACTCTAGATGCATGCTGGATAGCGGTCGATGTGTGGAGTAATAGTAGTAGATGCAGAATCGTTTTGGTCTACTTGTCACGGATGTGATGCCTATATATAATGATCATGCCTAGATATTCTCATAATTATTCACTTTTCTATCAATTGCTCGACAGTAATTCGTTCACCCACCGTAGAAATCTGCTATCATGAGAGAAGCCACTAGTGAATCCTATGGCCCCCAGGTCTATTCTCAACATATCAATCTACAATCTACTTTACTTTGTTGTTTTTACTTTCTGTTCTTATATCCAAAAGTACCAAAAATATCAAACTATCCTATCTATCATATCTCACTTTCGTAAGTGGCCGTAAAGGGATTGACAACCCCTTATCGCGTTGGCTGTGAAGTTCTTATTTGTTTGTGCAGGTGTGAGGGACTCGCGCGTGGTCTCCTACTGGATTGATACCTTGGTTCTCGAAAACTGAGGGAAATACTTACGCTACTGCGCTGCATCACCCTTTCCTCTTCGAGGGAATACAACGCAAGCTCGAGAACTACACATGGCAAGGCTGGCATTCCAAGACCCATGCGTCAACTTGTGGCCCACCGAGGTGCTGCCAACTAGCCTTTTCAGGCTCCTTGCTCGGTTGCGAGAAGTCATTCCACAAGTCCCCCTGGAAGCGGTATGTGTGCCTGGAGGGGCCTCAGCGAGCATATGCATGCATGAAGACGCATTTCTGTCTTGTTGAAGCAGAGGTCGTGGCATTGGGACCCCTCGAAGGTAAAAATCGGACCGTGGAGCCGTTTCTGGCCATGGTAGAGGGAGGGGCTCGCATTACCGAAGCCAAGTGTCCCAAGGACACTTTGTATTTTTAGATAGTAGTTCGGAACGCCGAAGTATGTTATTTACAAAAAACTATCCCTTTGTTTTAATGAGATGCGGTTTCAACTTCCACCATATTATTATCTTTTGTTATTTTGACTCATGTGTGGCCGTCTTAAACTGAAAGTGGCCAGTCATCGGCTTCGACCCCCTTTGTACAGAATACAAAAGGGTGTTCCTAGGCAATCATGACCCTTAGCTGACGTCTGGGTTCCCAAAGGTGGTCAGTGCTCACATGAACTAAGCAATCTGACTATGGTGGCTTTACGACTTTCACTTAGTCATAGGAGCTTGACTGTGGGGGCTGATGACGAGCCCCCGGTGTGTGAAGTAGTCGGCTTAAGTAGTCGGGGTCTATCCCACTAACCGCTTCAGCTAATTCTAGAAAGAAGCCCTTCGTTTGACACGGGTGATTTCTACTTCTTGAGCTTGCGTTGATTTTTTCCTTGAAGATGAAAGGGTGATGTAGAAAAGTAGAGATAATTATCTCCCTCGGTTAATAACCAAGGTATCAAACCAGTAGGAGGCACAAGCAAGTCCCCAATAGATGCACCTGCACAAACTAATAAGCACTTGCACACAACGCGAACAAGGGGTTGTCAATCCCTTCACGGTCACTAGCAAGAGTGAGATCTAATAGAGATGAATTTAAAATATAAGTGAAAGGCAAAATAAAGTAAACACAAATAAATTGCAGCAATGTATTTTGGGTTTTGGATTTTATAGATCCGAAAATATATTATAAGGAAGAGGCTCGGGGGCCATAGGTTTCACTGGAGACTTCTCTCTCGAAGAAAGCATATGGTGGGTAAACAAATTACTGTTGAGCAATTGATATAAGTGCAAAGTTATGACGACATCTAAGGCAATGATCATGAATATAGGCATCACTGCTGGAAATATGCCCTAGAGGCAATAATAAAGTTGTTATTATTTTATATTTCCTTATTCATGATAAAAGGTTTATTATTCATGCTAGAATTGTATTGACCGGAAATTTAAATACATGTGTGAATACATAAAAAATATCGTGTCCGTAGTGAGCCTCTAGTAGACAAGCTCCTTGATCAAAGATGGTTAAGGTTTCCTAACCATAGACATGAGTTTTCATTTGATAACGGGATCACATAATTAGGAGAATGATGTGATGGATAAGACCCAACCGTTAGCATAGCATATGATCGTTCAGTTTAACTGCTACTTCTTTCTTCATGTCATATACATGTTTCTTCGACCATGAGATCATGCAACTCCTGGATACTGGAGGAATACCTTGTGTGCTATCAAACGTCACAACGTAACTGGGTGATAATAAATATGCTCTACAAGTATCTCCAATGGTGTCTGTTGGGTTGGCATGGATCGAGACTGGGATTTGTCACTCCGTGTGATGGAGAGGTATATTTGGGCCCTCTTGGTAATACAACATCACAAGAATCTTCCAAGCAAAGTGACTAAGGAGTTAGTTACAAGATGATGTATTACAGAATGAGTAAAGAGACTTGCTGGTAACGATATTGAACTAGGTACGCATATACCGACGATCGAATCTCGGGCAAGTAACATACCGACAAACAAAGGGAACTATATATGTTGTCATAAAGGTTTGATCGATAAAGATCTTCGTAGAATATGTAGGAACCAATATGGGCATCCAGGTTCCGCTATTGGTTATTGACTGGGGAAGCGTCTCAGTCATGTCTACATCATTATCGAACCTGTAGGTTCAGCACGCTTAATGTTCGTTGACGATATAGTATTATATGAGTTATTTGTGTTGGTGGCCGAATGTTGTTCGGAGTTCCGAATGAGATCACGGACATGAGGAGGAGCTCCGGAATAGGTGTAAGGCCCACATGGCTTTAGGTCGTGCAAAAGGAAGTTTTGTGAAGGTCGATACCAGACGCCAGGGGCGTCTGGCCCTGGGCCAGACACCGACACCCATTGCGTCTGGGCCAAACACCGAGGACTATGGCGTGTGGTCCTGGAAATCCAAGAAGGACTCTTCCTTGCGGGGTAAATCGACTTTGAGGAAGCTTTTTCTCCAAGATACGACCCCAGGGCTCAACATATAAACAGAGGGGCAGGGCTAGCACCCTGAGCACATCAAGATTCACCAAGCCATGTGCCGGCAACCCCATCCCCTCTAGTTTATCCTATGTCTAGTTTCCATTATGCTTGGTGAAGCCATGCGGAGATTGTTCTTCACCACCACCGTCACCACGTCGTCATGCTGCTGGAACTCATCTACTACTTCGCCCCTCTTGTTGGATAAAGAAGGCGAGGATGTCATCAAGATGAACGTGTGCTGAACGCGGAGGTGCCGTACGTTCGGTACTTGATCGGGACGGATCGTGAAGTTGTACGACCACATAAACCGCATTGACAAACACTTCCTCTTAGCGATCTTCAAGGGTATGAAGATTCTCTCCCCTCTCGTAGCTATGCATTTCCATGGATAGATCTTGCGTGTGCATAGAAATTTTTTGTTTTCCATGCATCGTTCCCCAACAGTGGCATCATGAGCCAGGTCTATGCGTCGATAATATGCACGAGTAGAACACAAAGGAGTTGTGGGTGGTGATGTTCATACTGCTTACCACCAATGTCTGATATGTCTTCGTCGTATCTACTTTTCCTAATGCTTTTCCTCTTGTTTTGAACTCTACTTTGCATGATTTGAATGAAACTAACCCGGACTGACGCTGTTTTCAGCAGAACTACCATGGTGTTGTTTTTGTGCAGAAATAAAAGTTCTCGGATTGGAACGAAAGGTTGCGAGGATTTTTATATGAATAAAGAAAAATACTGGAGCCAAGAACCACCGGAGGGGGGCACCTGGGTGGGCACAACCCACCAGGGTGCCCCCCTCCTAGCGCGCCCAGGTGGGTTGTCCCCACCTGGTGGCCCCGCGGACCCTAACTCCGACTCTATAAAATCCTATTCTCAGAGAAATAAATAGAGGAGGAAGAATTATCTCCTTTCACGATACAGAGCCGTCATCACCTCATGTTCTTCATAGGGAGGCCAGATCTGGAGTCCGTTTGGGGCTTCGGAGAGGGGAATCTTCGGTCTTTGTCATCACCAACCCTCCTCCATCGCCAATTCCATGATGCTGTCCACCGGGAGTGAGTAATTCCTTCGTAGGCTCGTTGATCAGTGAGGAGTTGCATGAGATTCATCATGTAATCGAGTTAGTTTTGTTAGGGCCTGATCCCTAGTATCCATTATGATCGGAGATTGATGTTGCTATGACTTTGCTATGCTTAATGCTTGACACTTTGGGCCCGGGTGCCATGAAACCAGATCTGAACCGTTTATGTTATCACCATTATATCTATGTTCTAGATCCGATCTTGCAAGTCATAGTCACCTATTACGTGTTATGATCCGTAAGCCATGTAGTGACAAGATGCGGGATACTTTCCGACGATGACCGTAATTTGAGGAGTTCATGTATTCACTATGTGCTAATGCTTTGTTCCGGTACTCTATTAAAAGGAAGCCTTAATATCACTTAGTTTCCTTATGGACATCGCTGCCACGGGAGGGTAGGACAAAAGATGTCATACAAGTTCTTTCCATAAGCATGTATGACTATTTACGGAATGCATGCCTACATTATATTTATGAACCGGAGCTAGTTCCATATCGCCCTAGGTTATAACTGTTACATGATGAATATCATCCAACAAATTGCTTATCCAATGCCTACAAACTTCCTACATATTGATCTTGCTAAGTTACTACTGTTGTTGTTACTATTTCTACTGCTACAAACCACTACTACCACTGTTACCGTTACTGTTACTGATACTGCTACTATCAAAACTACTGTACTATTGTTCTACTGATCACTTTGTTGTAGATAATTAATCTCTAGGTGTGGCTGAATTGACAACTTAGTTGCTAATACTTGCAAATATTATTTGGCTCCCCTTGTGTCGAGTCTATAAATTTGGGTTGAATTCTCTACCCTCGAAAACTATTGCGATCCCCCATACTTGTGGGTTATCTAGACCTTTTTTCTGGCGCTGTTGCCGGGGAGCATAGCTATATTTGTTGAGTCACTTGGGATTATTATCTATCTATCACTATGAAGAATCTGAAGGACGATCGAACTAAGATCTTTCCCTCAACTACGAGGGAAGGTAAGGAATTGCCATCACACTCTGCACTTGATTCTCCTTCGATTGTAAGTAAGCTGGCTACACCACACTCTGCTATTAATCCTGATATGTCACAAGTTATTGATTATGCTACTTCTGCTATGAATGACACTTATGATGATGCTAGTACCTTGCTTGATAAGATTGTGCCTTTGGGTGAACTTCTTGATGAACAACTTGCTAGATATAATGATATTGAGAATGCTCCAATTGATGAGACTGTTGAAACTGATGAAGTGCTTGAAACTGGAAATTTTGAAACACCTATTAGATCTAGCCATCCTAGATATGAATTGCCCAAAGTACCTGAAGGTTATGTTATGGATGAGGAGACAACTAGAGTTTCTTGCTTGCAATGATAGAGAGGACCTTAAGAAATTACTATGCAGACTGAAAGAAAAATCTTTGAATGCTAGAATAAAATGTGATCCTAAGTTTGCTACTTCACCTATCTTTGTTAATGATAATGATTATGAGTTCTTTGTCGACCCGGAGTTAATTACTTTGGTAGAGTATGATCCCTTCCATGGCTATGAAACTGAAACCGTAGTGGCACATCTTACTAAGTTGAATGATATAGCCACCCTATTTGCTCATGATGAAAAAATTCGCTACTATTATATCCTCAAGTTATTTCCATTCTCATTAAAGGGTGATGCCAAACCTTGGTACAATAATCTTACTCCTGGTTGTGTGCGTAGTCCCCAGGACGTGATTTATGACTTCTCTGAGAAATATTTTCCAGCTCATAAGAAACAAGCTGCTTTGCAGGAAATATTTAAATTTGTGCAAATTGAAGAAGAGAGTCTCCCACAAGCTTGGGGGAGGCTTATCCAGTTGAGAAATGCTTTGCCTGATCATCCACTTAAGAAAAATGTAATACTTGATATCTTCTATAACGGACTAACCGCAGCTATTGCAACTGAATTGACAACTTAGTTGCTAATACTTGCGAAATGCTTTGGTTGAATTGACAACTTAGTTGCTAATACTTGCAAATATTCTTTGTCTCCCCTTGTGTCGAATATATAAATTTGGGTTGAATACTCTACCCTCAAAAATTGTTGAGATCCCCTACACTTGTGGGTTATCAACATCTTATGTTGATACGGCGGCATTGTGGGATAAAGCGGCCCAGACCAACCTTACATGTCCACGTACATGAGACCGGTTCCACCGACTGATGCAACTTGTTTTGCATGAGGTGGCTGACGGGTGTTTGTTTCTCTCACTTTAGTTGAATCGAATTTGACTATGACCGGTTGTTGAAGAAGGTTAAAACAGAAAACTTGATAAATCACCATTGTGGTTTTGCGTAGGTAAGAACGGTTCTTGCTAGTTTCCTGTAACAGCCACGTAAAACGTGCAACAACAAAGTAGAGGACGTCTAACTTGTTTTTGCAGGATATGATGTGATGTGATATGGTCAATACGTGATGTGATATACGTTATTGTATGAGATGCTCATGTTTTGTAATATCGACAACCGGCAGGAGCGTTAGGGTCGTCTCTTAATTATTGTATGAAATGCCAGCGCCATGTAATTGCTTTTACTTTATTGCTATGAGTTAGCGATAGTTGTAGAAGCAATATTTGGCAAGACGACCCCGACGCAATGATGGAGATCAAGGTGTCGAGCCGGTGATGATGGAGATAATGACGTTGATTTGGAGATGGAGATCAAAAGCACAAGATGATGATGGCATTCATGTCACATATTTTGATTACATGTGATGTTTATCTTTTATGCATATTATTTTGCTTAGAACGACAGTAGCATTATAAGATGATCCCTTCACTCAATTTCAAGATAAAAGTGTTCTCCCTGAGTATGCACTGTTGCTACAGTTCATCGTTTTGAGACACCTCGTGATGATCGGGTGTGATAGACTCTACGTTCACATACAATGGGTGTAAGCCAGATTTACACACGCAGAATACTTCAGTTAAACTTGACGAGCCTAGCATGTACAAACATGGCCTCGAAATAGTGGAGACCGAAAGGTCGAACATGAGTCATATAGTAGATATGATCAACATGTAGATGTTCACCATTGAAGATTACGCCATCTCACGTGATGATTGAATATGGTTTAGTTGATTTGGATCATGTATCACTTAGACAACTTGAGGGATGTTGATTTAAGTGGGAGTTCATTAGTAATTCGATTAATTGAACTTAAATTCATCATGAATTTATTCTTGATAGTTTTTGCATATCTATGTTGTAGATTAATGGCATGTGCTACCATTCCCTTGAATTTTAATGCGTTCCTAGAGAAAGCTAAGTTGAAAGATGATGGTAGCAACTACACGGACTAGGTCCGTAACTTGAGGATTATTCTCATTGCTGCACAGAAGAATTATGTCCTTGATGCACCGCTAGGTGATGGACCTGTTGCAGGACCTGATGCAGATGTTATGAACGTCTGGCAAGCTCAATCTGATGACTACTCGATAGTTCAGTGTGCCATGCTTTACGGAGAACCGGGACTTCAAAAGCGTTTTGAACGCCACGGAGCATATGAGATGTTCCAAGAGCTGAAGTTAATATTTCAAGCAAATGCCCGAGTTGAGAGATAAGAAGTCTCCAACAAGTTCTTCAGCTGTAAGATGGAGGAGAATAGTTCTGTCAGTGAACACATACTTAGAATGTCTGGGTGCCACAACCACTTGACTCAGCTGGGAATTGAGCTCCCATATGAGTGTGTTATTGATAGAGTTCTTCAATCACTGTCACCAAGCTATAAAGGCTTCATGATGAACTATAACATGCAAGGGATGACGAAAACGATTCCGGAGCTCTTCACGATGCCGAAATTAGCGGAGGTAGAAATCAAGAAGGAGCATCAACTGTTGATGGTTAACAAGACCACTAGTTTCAATAAAAAGGGCAAGGGAAAGAAAGGGAACTTCAAGAAGAATGGCAAGCAAGTTGCCACTCCCTGGAAGAAACCCAAACTTGTACCCAAGCCTAAGACCGAGTGCTTCTACTACAAGGGGAATGGTCACTAGAAGCGGAACTGCCCCAAATACATGACAGATAAGAAGGATGACAAAGTGAACAAAGGTGTATTTGATATACATGTGATTGATGTGTACCTTACTAATGCTCGTAGTAGCGCATGTGTATTTGATACTGGTTCGGTTGCTCATATATGTAACTCAAAACATGCGCTGCGGAATAAACGAGGATTGGCTAAAGACGAGGTGATGATGCGTGTCAGGAATGGTTCCAAGGTTGATGTGATCGCCGTCGGCACGCTACCTATCGTGGAAGTGTCACGACAGATGTCCTAAGGTAAGGACTTGATTGTGGAGACATAGCGACGTGGTTAGCTTAAAGTGGTTAAGAACAAAACAAAGGACACATGGAGTTTATACTGGTTCGGCCCCTGCGGTGAGGGTAAAACCTACTCCAGTTTAGGATGGGATTGCTGGGGTGTCGATTGCTAGGTCACGGATGCGCTTGCCTAGCTCTCGATCTCTTGTTTCTTGCCCTAAGCCGCCGCCGGGTCGTCCCCTTATATACACGGGTTGACGCCCTGCAGCCTACAGAGTCCCGGCCGGCTTATACAATCGTGTCCGGCTCGGTGACTCATCTTACATGCCTTACATTACAAGATACATATATGGCGGTTGATACTTATAAGCCTTAAGCCGCCGTAGGCCTTGGGCCTTCAACTAAACCGCCATCTTTGATGGGCTTCAGGTCTGGATGATGAACCGTTGTCGGCTAACCCGGCCCTTCTTGGGTGGGTCATATGAACTACTTATATCCCCAACATTAGGCCCCAGGTTGATCTTGAACTTGTTCGTGTCAATCTTCCCTCATCTTCTTGTGAAAGACTGTAAACCACTGCCATCTTGCTTTTGAAATAATAATGACCCGCCATGACGTCAGCTTTTGAAATAACGATAACCCGTCGTGACGTCACTTACTTGCAAACGGTCCAAATCTTAACAAATCTTTCGGATTTATTGGTATTCCGAGAATTGAGGCGCCTGCACAGTTATTTACCTTTTCCTCCATCTCCTCGATTTTCGTGTCTGACTTTATCCACTTGGCTTATAAATAGGATCGAAGGTCCGTTTCCATTCTCTCCTTCGTCTCCCTTTCTTCATCTTCTTCCTTGCGTCGTCCCTGTAACCGAGCTTCGCCGGCGCCGTCGCCCTCTCCTTCGTCCTCACTTACAGCCGCTGCGCCGACCCATCGTGACCAGGCCTCTTCCGCGCGCCGTCATCGTCGTCTTACCTGCACAGGTACATTCTTGCCTTTCTCCGCCAGATCCATTAGGGTTCTTGTGAAGTTCTTCCGAGTTCTTCCTTTTCTTCCTCTGCAACTTACGGTTTCTTCTTCTGAACCTTGATATCTCTGTGTATGCCGATGTTTGATAGCACCTCTCTAGTCGATACTGTACAATCTCATCTATGCTAATAACTGGATTCATTTCTTAGAACTGCATTATATCAACCTAAAGTTTTTGTCTGTTCGTCATTTAATCTTGATTTTTGAGCAGCCGTAGATCCAAAATTTCCGCCGCAACCTGTGAAAACTGTTTTTCCACACTTCAATAAATTTTACTTTTCTGAACACTCGTATCTGCCATGGCGGCTTACTTTTCTAGTTTATGATTACTCTTATGCCATTAGGCCCCATGTAAGCCACCATGATGAACTTGTAGCCATTCCTTATCTCCGGCTCTTTTAAACCGGCACAATCTTTTACATGTTAGGTATGGTATTTCACAATGCCACCGAAGACAGTCACAACTTGCAACTGGGTTCCCTCCACTGTCACTGAAGCTATACTTGCCGACTTTGTCAGAATCGGATTTCTACCCAATGCCCCAATTATGCCTTACCGTGTGCCTAACCCGGGCGACGCAAGACCTGCACCCACGGATGATGAAGTGATCGTCTTTACTGACCACATGAGACAGGGTTTCTCACCACATGGCTCTAAATTTTTCAGAGATGTCCTGCACTTCTTCCAGCTCCATCCCCAAGACATCAGACCTAATTATGTGCCAAATATCTGCAATTTCCAAGTTTTTTGTGAAGTATATCTGCAAGAGGAACCCATCATCTTGCTTTTCAGAGAATTCTTTTACTTGAACCGCCAGAATGAATTTACCAATGGCCCTAGCTTGGAGCTTGGGGTTGTCTCTATCCAAAGAAGAATAGACTCTATTTTTCCTTATGCCTGTCTGCCAAGTCATCCGAAAGACTGGAATAAGACCAGGTTTTATTGCAAAGATACCTCTCCGGCTGATGAACATCCTTTGTCGGGTTTCCGTCCTCAACGTTTAGATACCAATGATCGTCTTGCTGAAAAACTCACCCCTGCAGAATGCAAGTCAATTGCCCCCACTTTGTCAAAAGTGAATGCCCTTCTTGGAAACGGTTTAATTGGAATCGATTTAGCTCCATGCTGGCTTGCTTGGAGAATTATTCCATTAAGCCGTAGGTCCGGCTTAATGTGCGAATATACTGGAGAGAAGAATGATCCCTTGCGCCATAACTCTGGGGACCTGGAGGAAAATGTCATCACAAATATGACAAAAACTGTTTTAAATGAATCTTTGTCTGATTGCAGCAAAGTGGGCATGTTGCCTTTCTGCAAATCTAACCCGGCTCTAGAGGTGACTCTTAATTTTGACTATTGTCCTTTATAATTCAATTCCATTGCGAATGTTAAATTCACCACTTCTCACAGGCTAAATCGGCCTTCTGGAAGAAAACTTATGATCATGAGGCCGCCAAAAAAGCCAGAGCCGCCAAGAAAGCCGCCAAAAAAGCTGTTAAGAAAACTAAGAAGAAAACCAGTGCTACTAGTTTGTTTGAACTGAATTATGGCACTGAGTAGGAGGTAATCCTCGACTCTCTTGGCTCTTATTTCAAACATCTTATTGACACTGATTATTGCCAGGATGACATGGAGGTCAGTCAGGCCGCAGACGACGAGGTAATTATTATTTCCTCCGGCTCAGAATCCTTGCCAAGACAAAAAGTTCGACGAGTTATCCGGAAAGTAAGATTTTCACACCCTTCAGCTCATTTAGACCCTCACTTTCTTTTGAAGCAACAACAACACGAGAACCGCCGTCGGACCCGAAACTCCGGAGAGGAGGAATTGTCCTCCGGCTTACCCAATACTCCGCCTCGACAAAAACGCCAGACTCAGGTACGTCCATTCCTAAGCTCCTACCATCTTCCAATGGGCCTTACTCAGTAATACCTGAACTCATCTGATTCAAAATAAACAGGAAATTTCTCATTCATCCTCCGGTGATTCATCTCAGAGTCAACTTCCAGCTTTCAAGACCGCTCCTAGGTAAATGTTTTATCTTAAATTCATTTTAATCTGTAGATCTTTATATTCTTGCAATGACTTACTGTTATTGATGTAGAGGTCAAGCAAAACCTATTAAGAGGGCCAGGGCGACTAAACCGGTGGCTGACCCCAAGATCGTTGAGCCGGCACTACAAGCATCAGCGACAGATGCTCAAAAACCAACTGAAGAAGTTACTCACGACACTCCTCCTGAGGTACCCGATGCCACTGCTGCTCCTGCCCAGACTGATACTGCACCTGCTGAACCGCCTGCCCCCACTGAACCGGCCGAAGACCGGTCTGAAGATGTTACGTTTATTGGCACTGGTTTCAGAGAACCGGGCAACCCAACAGTATTAGCCAAACATACCGCCAAGCAAGAGCTTGCTGAAAGCCGGCGCGTGAGATTTGACATGTCACAGTACACACAGTTAAGTACTGACGAAGTCTTGTCTGGTTTTCTCAGTCAGGTTCATAGCAATCACGATCTTGAAATCGATATGGTGAAGCAGATGCATCAAAAGTTTGAGGTAACGTTCTTGACCAATTTCTAACTGTCCTTCCAGCCCCCAAGTCTAGTGGATATGATGAAACTGAATATTCTGTAGACTTTTAAAATCGGCATATTACTTAACCAAAAAATCCCTTCTTAAGAAACACTGCATGTGTAGCCCCCAAGGGCCGGCTTAATCAAGTTGAATGAGTCGGTCCTTATTAACTTGCATGTACTTCAACCATAATTAACTTGATATATAAAAGCAATGCACATTAGCCCCCAAGTGCCAAGTGCTATTGCTTGCAAAGTGCTTGTGACTTAATGCCATAGATTCTGCCCAGAAAGAAAAACTTCATCGTCCATTAGCCCCCAAGGGTCAAGTGCTCTTGCTTGCAAAGTGCTTGAGACTTAATAACTTGAATCCGGCTTAAAAGAAAATTTCAGCCTCCATTAGCCCCCAAGTGCCAAGTGCTCTTGCTTGCAAAGTGCTTGGGACTTAAATTCTTGTTAAACTGGCAGCTAATCCGTCTCATGTTTACTTTACCTGTTTCAGGAAGCGACTGCAGAATTACAAGCACAGCTGAAGGATGCTCGGGAACGGCTTAAGCACCAAGAATCCGAAACTCAAAAAGCTGAATCCAAATTCCAATTTAGCTTGACTAGAGCGAATGATTTAAAAGCTAAACTTAAGTCCGAGGAATCTGCATGGACTAAAGAAAGGGCTGCTTTAGTGCAACGGGCTGAAAAAGCCGAAACATCTCTTGAAGCGGTGACAACGGAGCTCTCCGGCTTAAAACACCGTGTGTCAGAAATGACTACAACCATCTTTGGTAAACCGCCATAATCAAATTGTAAAATCTTATGAGAACATAACCCGTTTACTGATCAACTTAATGGTTATGTAGGCAAAAGAAGCAATATTCTTGGCAAGGATCCACTTGTGAAGCTGAAAGCCGTCTATACCCTCGTGGAACAACTGTACACTGGGGCGTAGCGTGCCCTGGCTGTTATCTCTCGGTCTAGCCAAGCGCCGACATTCTTTGTAGATATTTTGCGAAGACTCTCCGTTCTGCCTGCTAGGATTGACGAAATCAAATGGTCATCCGCGAGAGCCGGTGCTGTCACGGCTTTAAGCCGGGCTAAAGCATGGCTTCCAAAGCTGGAGACGTCCGACTTGGCTACTGGGTATCCAAGTTTGAAAGAATCGGCTCAACCTTTGACCATAAAGATTTTGCTGCTTGTGTCAAGGACATCCAACCATTGGCCACTTTGATTGCAGATGAGACGGACTTGTCGAAATATCAGCTGGCTTATGATGCTGAAAATCAGAAGATGTCTACTCCTTCTTATAAAGTGATGGATCTGATTCCTCCAATTAGTAAGCATACCTTTGCCCGTAAAATTGATCCCACTGATCTTATTGATGGGGCGGTTAAATTTGAAGCTCTGGCTGGCTTGGATTGGTTGGCGCAGAACTTTCAAACAGTGGAGGGCGTAGAACCGGCGACGGATGACCCAGAATCACAGAAGCAGCAAGGCCAAGGAGAATAATCCGTCGGACGGCTTGCGTACCTATGATAGAAATACTTGGACACTTGTCCGGCTCGCCGCTTTTCGTAATAGGATAGCAAACACTTTTCCTGCTGGTTTTATTGTACCAACTGTCACGTTGTCGTGCGTACTGCTTGTCTTTGGATGATATGATGATTCTCCAAATATTTGAATCCTTATTTTATCCTCGTGGTGGTATTGGCGCGCGTAGATGAATATAAACTGCATCATGCATATAGATAGAAACAACTGTCCCGGTGGCTTACCGCCGGGCGGGTCACTGTGTCCCACCAATGCCACTGGCGATAGATGTCAAAACCCAGGGCCGGTTTAATAGTTATAAACATAGCCATACCTGAATACATAACTTGAATTGTTGGCTTACTTCAACCTCCATATGTTCATAACGTTGTTAAGATATGATTCCATGAAATTTGTTTATTCTCTGGCGGCTGAGAGCCGGTAGATTGGGTTGTAGAGACCCGGAGAGGCTTCAAATATGAGCCATGAAGGGATGCGACTTTAAGCCAATCTTGCAAAGGACACAACTTCAACATGAAAAAACTCTCAAAAAAGCGAAGAGAAAACAAAAAGCAAAACAAACAAAAACACTTGAGGCTTTTGCAGGCCGCCAAGCCAAAGGTTCTTCTTCAATGAAACTAGCCGTGGTGGCCCCTGGAAGATACGTGCGTGCTATGAGCCGGCTCTCACAGTACCCAATCAACATTTGAACCTAGACAAGTGCAGGTCTTTATTTGTTTGTTTAAGGATAGACTTGCCTAGAGTACGCGGGGTCAGAGTTGCATCTTGCATCATAGGCCGAGTTATCCAAGTTTCAAGGAAGGCGACATTTTGAGCCTGGATCTATCCTGACTATCTGTAGCACCATGCTCTCGCAGTGACAGCCGACGTTTGAACCTTAGCAAGCTCAGGTCTTGGTCAAATATGCCATTAAGACCGATCGCCAAGTGTTCGCCGGGTCAATCAGGATACCTGATGGAGTTGAAGCAGCTGGGTACAAGTAGGATGATCCACATGTTATGTCCTCTTTGGTCGAATACGCCTATGTTTGAACATAACCCGGTCAAATGGGTAGTAACGATGTGTTCTCTTTGGTTGAATACGCCTATGTTTGAACAGGAAGCCCCCAAGTGACATACTTGCTGACTATTCTGTCAGGCCCAAGATGCGATTTTATCCCGATCACGTGACACTTACGTGATTGGGGCACAACCGCATTTCGGGCGCTTAGCAAGATGGATATCATTACATCGTACCATTACATACATACATAGGGGATACAACAATACATACAAGTCACATGAATACAACAACATCAATACAAAGTATCCGACTATGGATACAAACAAGAAAAGCACAAAGATATCCATTTGCTATCCCAGGCTGCCGACCCGGAACCTAACCCAAGACTGAAGAAGAACTCCAACAAAAGAACAACTCTCTCACGTCAAGACATCGGAAACCTGCACCTGCAACTGTTGTTGTAGTATCTGTGAGCCACGAGGACTCAGCAATCCCATAACCATGGGTAACAAGACTATCAAAGCTTAATAGGAAGGAAGAGGTAAAGTGGTGAGGTTGCAGCAGCGGCTAAGCAATATATGGTGGCTAACTTACGAGTACAAGAATAAGATGAGCATCTACGCAAAACGATCGCAACTAGTAGTGATCGCTAAAGATCCTGAACTACTTATGAGTCAAACATAACCCCACCGTGTTCTCTTCTCAAAGTGAGAAGAGACAGTCACGGTTACTCACACAGTTGTGTGTTTTACTTCGGATCCTCTGTCAAGTTTTCTACAACCGGACACTAACAAATTCCAATCTGCCACATAACCACGAGCACGGCTTTCGAAAGATCATAATCCTGCAGGGGTGTCCCAACTTATCCCATCACAAGCTCTCACGATCAGCTGAAGTGATAAATATAATATCATCACCCCTTATCTTAGGGAAATCCGATCAGGCTCGACATCCCGGTGCACAAGACATTTCGACAATGGTAAAACAAGTCCAGCAAGACCTCCCGGCGTGCCGACACCCTAATAGTAGCCGTGCGTATCTCGTCTCAGGCCACGTCCGGATAGGTGATCCTACGGGTTATACCAGATACCTCGGGTTTCCCCATGGCGGCCCCGCAGTCTCCCCGTTTGGGACCAACACCATCAGCACTGGCCCCCTACTATGTAGAAGAATCCTCGGGTAGCGCTAACTCCCTATGCAATTTAAATAATTAATTAAGTTGTTATTATGAGCAAATTAAAACCAATGTTGAGCCTTGATGGAGGAGTTTTATTCAAAGACGAACTGTCAAGGGGTCCCCATATACCCAACCGTGTAAGGAACACAAAATCAAGGAACATAATGCCGGTTTATTGGCGCCTAAGGTGGCATGAGTGGAACAAAACACCGAGCAAAAGGCCAAGCCTTCCACCCATGCCCAGTATATAGGTGTGTTAATAATAATTATAGATATTGTGATATTCCAACAACAAGTTCCCTCCTGGAACGATCTTCATCTTCACCTGCAACTAACAACGCTATAAGAGGGGCTGAGCAAGCGGGTAACATAACCAAACAATGGTTTTGCTAGGAAGGTTTCAAAGGTTAGAGGTTTCATGGCAACAAGGAGAGGCTGACATAAAAGATGGGTAGCGCGACATGTAACGATAGCATCGAGACAACTAAGCATGGCAATGGTAGTAAAGGTATCCAAGGGTATGATCATCTTGCCTGAGATCCCGCAAGGAAGAAGAACGGATCCATGAAGAAGACGAAGAAGAAGCCTTGAAGAAGAACCACGGGTAGACGAACGAATCCTCACGATCGCAACGGAACAAGCACTAGCGAGAAGAAGCAAGCAATACGGTAAACACACAACACAAGAACATTGCAATATGCTCAACCAAGTATGATGCAAAACAAGTCTACATATGATGCACAACAAGTCTACACAGGAAGCATAACATGACAAGGTAGGAAGCATAGAAAAACAACACAAAAACATGACAATATGCTCAACCAAGTAGGATGCACGACAAGTCTACATATGATGCACAGAAAGTCTATACAGGAATCATAACATGGCAAGGTAGGAAGCACAGAAAAATAACACAGTTTATATATGATGCATTACATGGCAAGGTATGATGCATGACAAATCTATACAGGAAGCAATACATGGCAAGGTAGGAAGCACAAGAAAACAACACAAGTCTATATATGATGCAATACATGGCAAGGTATGATGCATGACAAGTCTATACAGGAAGCATAACATGGCATGGTAGGAAGCACAGAGAAGCAACACAAGTTTATATGATGTAATACATGGCAAGGTATGATGCATGACAAGTCTATACAGGAAGCACAACAAGTCTATACAGGAAGCATTACATGGCAAGGTAGGAAGCACAACAAGTCTATACAGGAAGCAATGCATGGCAAGGTAGGAAGCAGAGAAAAACAACACAAGCTTATATGATGCAATACATGGCAAGGTATGATGCATGACAAGTCTATACAGGAAGCACAACAAGTCTATACAGGAAGCATAACATGGCAAGGTAGGAAGCACAGAAAAACAACACAAGTTTATATATGATGCAATACATGGCAAGGTATGATGCATGAAAAGTCTATACAGGAAGCACAACAAGTCTATACAGGAAGCATAACATGGCAAGGTAGGAAGCACAGAGAAGCAACATAAGAACAACAAGTTTAAATGAGGCCGGAAGCTACTTAGGACAAATCCGGTAAGTCCTCATATGCATAGTTTGAAATTAGTCCAGATCTGCACAAACCTTAAGTTAAAGTTGTTAAACAGCAATTTAACATGCACCATGATGATCTACACAAAATTCTAGTCAAGTTTCATATAAAGTTTGTTTAATTCGGAGCTACGGCCTAGAAGATATGAGCAAAACAAGTTAAGCATGGCAACGGTGCAAGATGCACCCAAACATCAAGCCAACTCACTCCAAACATGAAAACAATATGATATTATGATTCTACATGCAAAATCACACAAGTTTCATATAAGGAACACTCCAAACGGAGCAACGGGCTAAAAGATACACATGAAACAAGATATAACAACAAGCTGAAATCAACAGCCACATAGCAACTTTGGAGTAAGATATATATATATATATATATATATATATATATATATATATATATATATATATATATATATATATATATATATATATATATATATATATATATGCTACAGCACTCAAACATGATAACAAGAAGCATGAACATGAAGTAGACATATCCTACAGCAAACAAGTCCATTGGAGCAACTCCATAGGAGGCATGGGTCAATAGCAACAAGCTACAACATTTTGATCATGACACTAAAAATCTGACAGCAATATTTTATAGCAACTTGGGAGCAAGAAATAAATAAGCTACAGCAGGTCAAATGAGCAAGTGAAGGCATGAATGGATAGAAAACAACATATACAACAAGGAAAGATCAATGGCCACCCCAAAACTAACATGGATTTACCTAGGGCATCAAGCAAACATAGCATCAGGATATTATAGATTCCAGACTTAGTGAAATTTCAATAAGTGTTAAAACAGCAATAACAACATGGCATGTTTACAAGCATGTTTAAGTCAACACAAGGCATATCATAGAAAGTTAAATGCACCACCTCAAGGACCACATCATGGAGATTCTGAAACATCTAGGCATGTGACATGGGGACAAACACATCAATAGCAACGAGCTCCTCAACTAGGCATCTCGTAACAATTTTCATCACATAACAGCCAAATGCACTTTTGCAACAGAGATAAACATGGCAAAATGGACTCAAACAAGCATGCTATAGCAACCAACATGTAGAGCATCTCATGATGAACATTTTGACATATCATTTGCATCATTTGGATAAACATGCACCAAGTTATCATATCTCAAACATAGCAACAAAATAACAAGTAGCAGCAGTTTATAACAAGTAGCACTCTTGCAACAGAGATTAGAGCATCTAGATGAAGTCAAACAAGCATGGCACAATGGAACAAAGTGTAGAGCATATCACCACGATCATTTTGACATATCATTCACTCAATTTGGACATACACACAAGAAGTTGTCACTATGCAAAGTATGCAATAAAATAACAGTTTCTGGGGACTTAGCCAAAATATACCTAGCGAAAAAAAGGGACGGCGAGGTACTGGGACGAGGTGGTTCCACGGGTCGGGGATCATGTTTGGTTGGTGGGACGGAGGGGTCCAGGGGCGGAGCTGGACGCCGCGATGCCAGGACGATGGTGTTCCGGGACGCGCCCGCGCGAGGTGCGTTTGGATCCAAGGACGCTGACGTACTGGGATGGGCTCGTCCCGGCGCGGGTAAGAAGAAGCCCCAGGCACGGCGGGGACTGTCGTGGGGAGGCCGGCGGGCGAGGAGAAGGTCCAGGGACGGCAGGGTTCATCGGATATGAGCACAAGGAGTCCATTCCCGCCGTCGGAATGGGCCCTGGACGCCGGCGACGGAGCTTGGAGGAGCTTGGGCGCCCATCCATGGCGGCCTCCTGCGAGAGAAGCCGGAAAGGAAGGACGAGAGGCAGGGGCGGCGCGACCTGCTCCGGCGACGCTTCCGGTAGGTGGGCCCGCCGGTGCGGTGCGGGGAGAGCGGCGCTTGGGGGCTCCCTCCCGATCCAGATCGGATAGAGGGAGGAGCAGTCCCGAACGGCTGCGGGCGAAGAAACTCGGCGGTTGGCGGCTCGGGCGAGCGCCTCGGGGGAGCGGGCGGCGAACGGGCCCGACGGGCCCCGTGCGGGCCTGGCGGGCCGCAGCGGCGGGGAAGGCGCTGGAGGCCAGGTGGCGGGGCCTGAGGGGTGGGAAGTAGCGGCTGGTGGCGGCGCGAAGAGTGGTGGCGCGATAAGTGGCGGCGGGGGAAACGGCCAGCGCGGAAAACGAGGCAGAAGGTGAGGGTTGGCTGCGGAAATGGAGGAGGGGGTTTGAGAAGGCCAAAATGGCAAGGAGAGGGGCTATATATAGCAAAAGGGTAGGGTTTGGGGGGGGTTTTGGAGCGTTCTGGAGCCATCGGATCGCAATCCAACGGCAACGGAGCGAAGGGGAATAGGCTGGGCCTAGGTGGGCTGTGGTGGAGGGGCCTTGGCTGAGAATAGAGAAGGGAATAGAGGTCCGCGGATGTTTTTGGAGACCGAAAACGTCCGACGTTTAAACCGGCGACTAGTGCCGCTATATATATCCGTTGGGCTATCAAACGAGCTCCGAATGCGATGAAATTTGGCAGGCGGCGTGTCTATACTATAATAAGACCACACGCCAATTTTCAACCCATTCTGAGAATATTTTTCGGTCACTTATAAAATAAATATTCTGAGGCACCGTGGGCACGTGCAAGTGTGTCTCGGCTCAGAACGGACAACGGAGAGGACGAGGAAACTCGGACGGATGCAAGTTTTGAAAACATGCTGATGCAACACACATGATGACATGGCAAGATGCAACACGCAAGCAGATGACATGGCAACGACGACGAATAACTGGCTGACACCTGGCGCACCGGTCTCGGGGTGTCACATATTCTTACCAAGAGCTTATGCTGGAGCTGTGCTATGCATCCAACTCTTTCATGATCCTTGTGATTTGGGCAATAAGCTTCTTGAGAGAATATATATATATGACGATAATGGAGACTCAACTTTGAAAAAATGGCAGAGGCCCCGAATTGGTGGGGATGCCGGCTTTATTATATTGTATTGATATTTACATCATCGGATTACATCATGAGAGCCAGAGGCTTAAGTATAGTAGGGCCGGAGGTGACCAATATTCCACGGCCGATTAGTCTCCAATTCTGACGTGCGTGAGTCCTTGTTCTCTCGGATATCGATCAAATAGTATGAACCGTTGTGCAAATTCATGCTAATGACAAAAGGTCCTTCCCAAGGCGGCGACAGTTTATGTAAGGGCATATTTCTCCCTAAGTAGTTTTGGTGATTGATGACAATGCTTTTGCGGACTGATCGTGTGCTCTAAGCTCATACAGGTATATCTCCCTTATGGCACAAGACGATTGCTTGCCCCTCGGATTCTATGAAGGACGGCGTTTTCTTTTTGCTCCCTGTCGGTGGCTTTGAGTAATAGGAAAGCCGTACTATTAAGAGGGGGTCCGCGTCGGAAAGGTTTGGGTAGAATCAACACGTACACATCCATCTCCACACCACCTTTCCTTGCTTCTCTGGAGGTCCAACCGGTTATCTTTCGCTGTTGCAAAACTGTGGCTTCTGAACTGATCAAATGCCTAGCAAGCGGTAGTAGCGCTCTACCAAGCGGTAGTACCGCACAGTTACACGGTAGTACCGCCTGCCGACACGGTAGTACCGCTCCCACGGTAGTACCCGTCGCCAGAACGGTAGTACCGTGTACCTGGCTCAGGTGCTGAGTCTAAGTACAGAAGTGGATGCGGAAGTAATATTTTACTTCCGCATACAATGCGGTAGTACCGCTTATCTTAAGCGGTAGTACCGTGTCGCATTTTTGCTACTTCCGTTTTCCCTGCGGATGTAGCCACGGATGTAATTTATTTCATCCGTGGTTGTGAATCATGTCGCAATCTTTGCCTAAGCGGTAGTACCGCTGCAGAAGCGGTAGTACCGCTCAGCCAGCGGTAGTACCGCAACTCGTGCGCGGTACTACCGCTCTCTGCGGGCTGAAACCTCCAATAACGGTTGGATTTGTCCCCCCACTATATATAGGGGGTCTTCTTCTCCAAGAAGACTTACCTCTTCCCCCACTACTCCATTGTTGCTCCAAAAGCTCCATTTCCGCCCGATCTCTCTCCCTAGCCAATCAAACTTGTTGATTTGCTCGGGATTGCTTGAGGAGGCATCGATCTACACTTCCACCAAGAGATATTTGATTCTCCCCACTAATCCCTTGCGGATCTTGTTACTCTTGGGTGTTTGAGCACCCTAGACGGTTGAGGTCACCTCGAAGCCATATTCCATTGTGGTGAAGCTTCGTGGTTTGTTGGGAGCCTCCAATTTGTGGAGTTTGCCCCAACCTTGTTTGTAAAGGTTCGGTTGCCGCCTTCAAGGGCACCACTAGTGGAATCACGACACCTTGCATCGTGTGAGGGCGTGAGGAGAATACGGTGGCCCTAGTGGCTTCTTGGGGAGCATTGTGCCTCCACACCGCTCCAACGGAGACGTACTTCCCCTCAAAGGGAAGGAACTTCGGAAACACATCCTCGTCTCCTCCGGTTCCACTTGTGGTTATTTCTTACCTTTACCTTGGCATGCTTTAATTGTTCAACTCCTATAGCATGCATGTGTAGTTGTTGTGCTTCTCTATCTTAGTTGTCATCCTAGTAGAATATCTAGACAACTTATTTTGTCGCTTAATTTTAAGTGGTTAAGAAAAGCTAAAAATTGTTAGTTGCCTATTCACCCCCCCTCTAGTCAACCTTATCGATCCTTTCAATTGGTATCAGAGCCTCGTCTCTTTTTAAGGACTTTATCGTCCGAAGAGTATGGTTGACAATGTAGTCGAGACGGAGGACCATTCCGATGGAAATCCGTCCTTGCCTACGTTAGATGGGGGAGCCTCGGTCACTTGTGAGGAGTTCAATGTGGCCTTGACCACATTGAAAGAATCACTAGCGAGCGAGGTCAAAGGCATGTTTAAAGAAATGTTTGAGGGGCTTAAATTATCCACCTCACCGTTGGAAGTGGGTCGTCCCGCTACCAACGTGTCGGAGGTTAATCCCGACAAGGGAGAAGCTAGTAGTGAGCAAGCCCCGGTCACTAAGCATGGAAGTGGGAAATTTGCCCAATCTGCTCCTCCTACTCACTATGGAGGACCTGTTCCCACACCGCATTTAAATTCTGTCGGGCCCCCTCCCAAGTTTGTTAAAAATACTGATTTTGCTACTTGGGTGTTTCATTTCAAACGTCATATTAATCATTGTTCCACTAACCTCTGGAGAATCATTGAGCAAGGTTTTTATCTGTATGATCCCGACAACATGACTCCAAGAGAAACTGCCGATCATCAGTTCAACAAGTCCGCACTTTGCATTCTTCAAGATTCTATCCCTCCTGATGACATTGCTCATCTTCGCCCATTCACTGTGGCCAAGGAAGCATGGGAGCATGTTGGCACAATGTACAAGGGAAGCACAAGTATTCAACGCTCCAACTATGAAGTGGTGCAAGATGAAGCTGATGAGTTTTCTATGATCGAAGATGAAGATCCTCGTGAACTTTATCGAAGATTAACTATTCTTGCAGTGTCTCTTCGAGATCATGGCAGTAAGGATACGGATGACAATTGGATCAAGCGCAAGTTCCTCAAGGCCATGATGCCCTATCATAAGGCCATGTCCTCTGTCATTCGTCAGAGACCGGACTTCCACACTTTATCCTCGAACGAAGTGTTGGATGAGTTTGTTGCCATGAGGATCCTTAACGTAACCGCCGACAATGCGGTCCTAAGGGCTCAACGATCCAAGAAGCCTAATCTTGCTCTGAAGGCCAAGGCTTGTGTGGAAGAGGAGGAAGTGGAAGATGATGATGAGTGTTGCCCCGAGGACACCAAATATGCCTATCACGAGCACATGGCTCTTGCGTCAAGGCAATTCTGGGGCAAGAAGAACTCAAGGTCCAACTTTAACAGGAACAACTCCAGTGGGAACAAAGGGAAGCAACGAGTAAGGACATGTTTCAACTGTGGAAATGTAAGCCACTTCGTTGTGGATTGCCCATATGAGAAGAGAGAAGACTTTGGAGGCAAGCTTATTCGGAAGGACAAGTCAAAGTCCTATCCCAACAAGAACAACTTCATCAAGAAGACTCCTCCGAAAGTGTTGGTGGCTCAAGAAGAATATGTGGAGGATGATGACAATGATGAAGACGATGAGGTGACCACTATGGCCACAATTGCAATTGCTACCACTCCACACTCATCTCTCTTCAACTCACCAAACGAGAACATCACCGCCAAGTGTCTTATGGCCAAGGCCACCAACAAGGTAACCCCGATCATCAATTCTACTATCTCTTCTAACCCCTCATTAACTAATTGTATTGATGAGGGTGAGGGTAGTAAGAAGGGAGAAAATGAATTTGATGTGTTCATAAAGAATCTCAAGGGCAAATCCAAGAAGCATGTTGTTGCTCTCTTGGAACAACTCGGTGAGACCAATGACATTATTGAGGCTCACGAGGAAACCATTACTAAAATGGAAGGGCATAGTCGAGACTATGCCGATGAGATATCGGATCTCTCTAACGCCCTAGAGGAGGAGCGTGGTCTTCGTTTGGCTCTTGAGGAGTCACACAACGATGATCATGCTAAATTAAAGAAAGATCTTGATCATGCATTAGTTGTCTCTCGTGTCCTTAACTCTGAGAAGGCAAAACTTGTGGTTGACCATGCTAAACTCAAGGAGGAGTTTGACATACTTGACAAGGCTCACAAGGCCTTGAAAGGAATGCATGCTACTCTCAAGGAGTCTCATGATCAACTCCAAGTTTCGCTAACCAAGGAAAAGGCTATCTTTCCTCGCATGGTTTTAATTGATAATGCAAATGCTACTAACCCATGTTGTGAGCATGTGCATCTTGTTGAAGAGAATGCCGAATTGAAGAAGCAACTTGAGAAAGGCCTTGTGACTTGCATACAAGGTGAGAAGAACCTCAACGCCCTTTTGAGCAATCAAAAGGAAGTTGTGGCAAAAGAAGGAATTGGGTTTGCTCCTAAGCCCAAGAAGAAGAAGAATGACAAGAAAAAGCAACCACCCCCTCTCCGACAATCCTTTGTGAAAGAAGGAGAGGGCACGTCTACCAAGAAGAAAAGTGGTGGTGTCAAGAAAAACTCCACCACACCTTCAAACATGGCCGGCGATTTTAATCCTTCATATGTTTTATGCCGTGCTAGTGATGGCCATGTGTTTGCTAAATTTGTTGGTTCTTCTTATGAGTACATTGAATGGTCCATTTGGGTTCCTAAGACCCTTGTCACTAACCTCAAAGGACCCATTACCAAATGGGTACCTAAATCCAAGCATTGATCTATTGTAGGGGTTTGCTTCCGGTGGGGGATCATGGTTGCTCGATAGCGGAGCCACAAATCATATGACCGGAAGCAAAGACTTGGTGGTGGACGTGCATCTCGGTTCATCTATGGCCACCAACGTCGAATGGGGTGATGCTTCATCTTCTAAGGTATTGGGACTTGGCAAGGTTGTTGTCTCTCATGATCTCACGATCGAGAAAGTCATGCTTGTTGAGTCCCTTGCATACAATTTACTTTCTGTTCGCCAACTCGCACTCATGGGCTTTGCTACATTCTTTGATATTGATTCTATGGCCCTCTTGTGGAGCAAGACTCTTAAAGTAGCCTATGTTGGGCATGTCGAGAATGGTCTTTATGTGGTTAACTTCTCGAAGCAACCCACTAAGGTCGCGACATGCCTAATGGCTAAAGTTGATGTGGGATGGCTTTGGCATCGTCGTCTGGCCCACGTCAATATGAGATCTTTGCAAAGTCTTCTCAAGGGGGACCATGTCCGAGGACTAACAAATGTTAGCTTTGCCAAAGATCGTGCCTGCAGGGCGTGCATTGAAGGAAAATTACATGAGAAGGCTCACCCTCCCACGACTATCATCTATTCAAAGAGACCTCTAGAGCTCCTCCACATGGATCTCTTTGGGCCTCCCACTTTTGATAGTCTTGGGGGTAGGAAATATTGCTTGGTGATTGTGGATGATTACTCAAGATATACCTGGGTATACTTCTTCAAGAAGAAGAGTGAGACCCAACAAACCGTCATCAACTTTGCAAATGAAGCTCAACGACAACATGAAGCAAAGATTTTGATGATCAGAAGTGACAACGGCACCGAGTTCAAGAACTTCACCTTGGATGAGTTTCTTGGTGATGAGGGGATCAAACATCAATATGCCGCCCCGTATACCCCTCAGCAAAACGGTGTTGCGGAGAGAAAGAACCGAACCTTAATAGATGTTGCAAGAACCATGATGGCTGAATTCAACTCTCCATACAACTTTTGGGCCGAAGCCATCAACACCGCTTGCCATGTGTCAAATCGTCTCTATCTCCGCAAAGGCTTGAACAAAAATCCATATGAGATTCTTACCGGTAACAAGCCCAATCTCAAGTACTTCCGGGTGTTCGGGTGTAAGTGTTTCATTCTCAAGAAAGGTGTTCGTTTGTCTAAATTTGAATCTAGAGCTCATGAGGGCATATTTGTTGGTTATGCTACAAACTCTCATGCTTACCGTGTCCTCAACAAGTCCACTGGACTCATAGAGGAGACGAGTAACGTAGAGTTTGATGAAAATAACGCCTCCCAAGTGGAGCAAAGTGGTACTTGTGATGTAGGTGATGAAATTCCTCCTCAAACCATAAGAAGAATGGGTGTTGGATATATCCTACCCGTTGAGGAACCCCTTGTGGCCGAAGGAGAAGGACAATGTTCCACTCAAGTGGAACCATCACCAACCCAAGACCCACACGCTTCCGAAGAACAAAGTGAAGGCCCTCAGCCTGATGAACAAGGCCAAGTGCAAGATCAACCTCAAGTTGGTGAAGAACCACCAATTGATGCACAAGGCCAAGTTCAATCCCCCGAGCAAGATCAAGGTCAAGAGGAAGCTCAAGATCAAGATCTTGCTCATGTTGACGCTCAAGATGATCAACTCAATGCTCCTCAGTTATCACTTGAAGAGCAATTAGAGCGTCGTGCTGCAGAAGTTGCCTCCAGGCTTGCTTCCAACGAGCATCACATCGAGAACATTTTAGGAAGCATCAAAAGGGGGGTAAGCACTCGTAGACAATTAGCAAACTATTGTGCTCATCAAGCTTTTGTCTCCTTTGTTGAACCTAAGAAGGTCTATGAGGCGCTCGAAGACCCTGACTGGCTCAATGCCATGCATGAAGAACTCAATAACTTCGAGCGCAACAAAGTGTGGCGTCTGGTGCCAAGACCAAAGGAGAACCATAATGTCATTGGAACCAAATGGATCTTTAAGAACAAGCAAGATGCCCATGGCATTGTCATCCGCAACAAGGCACGTCTGGTGGCTCAAGGCTACTCCCAAGTCGAGGGTATCGACTACGGTGAAACCTTTGCCCCCGTTGCTCGTCTTGAATCCATTCGTTTGTTGCTTGCCTATGCTTCCCATCATAACTTTAAATTGCAACAAATGGACGTGAAAAGTGCATTTCTTAATGGTCCCATTAATGAGTTGGTGTATGTTAAACAACCCCCGGGGTTCGAGGATCCTAAGTTCCCCAATCATGTGTATCAACTTGATAAGGCACTCTATGGCCTTAAACAAGCCCCACGAGCGTGGTATGAGCACCTTACCGAGTTGTTACAAGATCGTGGGTTTGAAATTGGGAAAATCGACCCCACTCTTTTTACTAAGAAGGTCAAAGGGGAGTTGTTTGTATGCCAACTATATGTAGATGATATTATCTTTGGTTCTCCTAACAAAGCTTTCAATGATGAGTTCGCCGCACTCATGACCACACATTTTGAGATGTCCATGATGGGAGAGTTGAAGTACTTCCTTGGATTTGAGATCAAACAACGAAGAGAAGGCATCTTCATCAAACAATCCAAGTATACTCAAGACATGCTCAAGAGGTTCAACCTTAGTGATGTCAAGCCGGCTACTACTCCAATGCCAACCAAATGCCAACTTGACATTGATCCCAATGGTAAAGCCGTGGATCAAAAGGTATATCGCTCTATGATCGGATCCTTGCTTTACCTTTGTGCATCTAGACCGGATATTATGTTGAGTGTGGGAATTTGTGCACGGTTTCAAGCCTCACCTAAGGAAAGTCACTTTGTGGCTGTCAAGCGAATCTTTCGATATTTGGCTCATACCCCAAACTTTGGCTTATGGTACCCAAGAGGAGCAAATTTCAACCTTGTTGGTTTCTCTGATTCTGACTGGGCGGGAGACAAAGTGGATAGGAAGTCCACCTCGGGAGGGTGCCAATTTCTTGGTTGCTCTCTTGTTAGTTGGTCTTCCAAAAAGCAAAGTTGTGTATCTCTCTCGTCCACTGAAGCAGAATATGTGGCCGCTGGCAGTTGCTGTGCTCAACTCTTATGGATGAGGCAAACTTTAAAGGATTACGGTGTCACTTGTGACAAAGTGCCTCTTTGGTGTGACAATGAAAGTGCCATCAAGATTTCTCTCAACCCGGTGCTTCACTTCAAGACGAAGCATATTGAGATTCGGTATCACTTCATCCGGGATCACATAAGGCAAGGAGAAATCGAGCTTCACTACGTCAACACTCATGATAACCTTGCAGATATCTTCACGAAGCCTCTGGACGAAGCAAGATTTCGCGAGTTAAGGCATGAGCTAAATATCATCGATTTGAGCAATGTGGTTTGAATCTGTGCACACACTCCTCACACTCGTCATAGCTATCTTGTCTAGATGTAGGCATGGACTTAGGGGGAGTATTGTTCTCTCAATGAACTATTCCTCCCCTTATTATGCATAAACTAACCAAATCTTCATCATTTGCCATACATAGTTGGCTTAAATGCTTCAAGTCGAGTTTTGATCATGGGCCCAAGGATAATTCTTCGCGGTGCCATATCTAAAAACTCAAACATAGGTGGCCTCGGCCACCGCCCTCTTATGAGGAATTTGTGTTACGTGTTTTGCTTATGCACATGGTGTTTTTACTCTCTCTAGTGCTTAAAACCTCTTTCTTTTCGTGCATTTTCTTGGGAGAGCGGTACTACCGTGATCGGTTACGGTACTACCGCGGAGGACATGCGGTACTACCGTACCTCCAGCACGGCAGTAATTTTTTACTGCAGCTGGTAGGGCGGTACTACCGCCCGGCGAGCGGTACTACCGCGCAAGCGGTACTACCGCGATGACCGCGGTACTACCGCACATATCAGAACGTGTGGGGGTTATAAGCAGGCAGGGGGAGTTCCATCTCCCCCATACCCATTCACTCCTAACCCCCACGTCGTCCCGGTCTCTCTCTCTCTCTCAAGAACGCCGCCGAAGGACCTCGCCGGATCTCCTCCCTCGGCCACTCTTCTCGCTTTCCGACCGGTGGGATCGTTCCCCACCACGTCCTCTTGCCATGGATGCAGGTTTCTCCCCTTTTCCCCTCTTCTTATTGCCTTGCCTGAGTTTTTAGGGTTAGGGGAGATGCTTAGTGCTTTCTTGTGTTCTTCGTGATCTTATCCATGGATGCTTAGGTTGTGGGAGAGTGTTTGTGCTCTAGAAATATGCTTAGAGTTGTTGCTACGAAGTTACTATGATCAGCCGTAGTATCGTGTGTCGATCTCGTTGGTAGTTTCTAGATCTGTTCTTCTCAGATCTGTTTCGTGCGGTACTACCGCTGGAGAGCCGTGGTACTACCGCACGATGTAATCCAGATCTGATCTGACCTGAGCGGTACTACCGCTGTCCTCAGCGGTACTACCGCTCGGGCGGAAGTAAACTTTTAGTACTGCTTGCCGAGCGGTACTACCGCGACCCGATGCGGTACTACCGCTCCGCATGCAGCACTAATATTTTAGTTCCGCCTCCTCGGGCGGAAGTAAAATTTTAGTACTGCTTGCCTAGCGGTACTACCGCAACCCAATGCGGTACTACCGCTCCGCATGCAGTACTAATATTTTAGTTCCGCCTCTTCTGGCGGAAGTAAAATTTTACTACCGCAGGGTATGCAGTACTACCGCATGTGACATGCGGTACTACCGCTTACCCTGCGGTACTAATTTTTTACTTCCGCAAGGGTCAGCAGTACTACCGCTTGGATCATATTTTCTTTCGTAGCATGATCTCTTTTCTATTTCTCCTGGTTTCTCATGTCTTTCGAGGTTTTGGCATTGATTCTTCTTGTATTTGTGTTGTTGTGGTCTTGTGTTTGTGTTTTTAGGTGGTGGCTCCGGTTTTGAGGGTCGTCGTACCAACCCAGTCTGTGACACCGGTTCCAAGCGCCTGCGTACCCCAAGTGATGTGCCAGAGGGCTCCAATCCCCAGCGCCGGTACAAGACTTCAGCCAACAAGCGCAAGGAGTCATCAATGTCTATGGAGGAAATGCCTGCTGCTGAGTTCATGTCTAGAAGGAAGATCAACCCATATGGAGAACCCCGTGAGCACTTTCCTGGTGATGATGTCTTCTGGACCAAGTAGCAGTATCGCATCTATCATGAGGTGCTCAAGACCAAGGCCAATCTTTATGTGGATGCTCACTGGGTTGATGTGGATCACATGAGGGAGGATAAGAACCGGGCCTACTTTGCAGAGGCTCTTGATTTGATCGAACAGTTGGGCCTGGAACACATCATGACCTTCCAGAATGACTTTGATCCAGAGATTATTGCTCGATTCTATGCCTCTGTCAATTTCCAAGCCAAGGAGGATCGCCCCATGACTTGGATGACCAATGCTCACAAGATGACCTCTACTTGGAAGGAGTTCATGGACATTCTTCAGCTTCGTGATGAGGGTCTCCATAACCCAATTGGTTTTCGGCCTCACGCCAATCCGGAATCAGCAAACAAAGACAAACTGCTTCCATTCTATGAGGAAAAGACACTTGCGAGTGGCAAAAAGTCTTGGGTGTTGAACCCCTTCTTGGACATCATGTATCGGATCTTTCGCAACACTCTGTTCCCTCGTGTTGGAGATAAGGACAAGGTCCATGCCTACCTGGTTGACATGCTTCTGATGTGTCAAGAGGCTCGCTCTTCCCAGGCTGCACCTCTTGACATCTCCCACATCATGTGGAATGAGCTCCGTTTTGCCATCTACACTCGCAAAGTACCAATCTATGGTCCATACTTGTTTCCGCTGATCTCCAAGACTTGGGCGAAGTTATACCCAGAGGAGGAGCTCGAGTCCGACTGCTACCGTCATGATCCCATCCGTCTTCGTGTCAAGACTCGATGGGCCAACACCACCACTCGTGCTCAGGCTGCTGCTACTCAGATGGGCACTGAGGAGGAGCCTGTGGAGGAGCCTGCTGATGTGCGTTCTGGCAGATTTGCCCCTTCCTCTTCCTCTACAGTGGAGAAGTCGTCTTGGGCTAAAAGGCTTCAGCAGAAGATGAAGGCTCTCTTCTGCATGCAGGCCAAGGGGCAATACCGGGCTCATGTGACTGACAAGAAGACCCGTCAGCGGGACAAGAAGATTCTGGCTTTGTATGGAGAGGAGGTTTCCAATGGATCTGAGGACAACATCACTCCTGAGGCTACCTGGATGGCTCGCCAGGGATACAAGTGGTCAGATTCTGATGAGGAGTATCAGCCAGAGCAGCAGGGTTCTGATGATGACTATCAGGAGGAGCAGCAGGGGTTTGGAGATGAGTATGACGACTGAGCTTCTCCCGGGCTGCCACCCGTCTTCGTGTCCTCTTTTCCCCTTTGTGGTGTCTCGATGACAAAGGGGGAGAGTGATTTGCCGTCTTGTGCTTGTTCGTGTGTTTTTCGTTGAACTTGGTTTATTTTGCGTGTTTATGTGAGACAATCATATGGTGTAAGACATATGCCCCGGTATCGTTGAACTTATTATTATGTCTTTAATGTTTATCCTATGCAATCAGTGTTATATAGAGTATCTCGTGTGTAGATTATAGGGGAGCACTATACCTAGTATGTGTGCGGTGCAGTCCAAAGCACAATCGTGTGAAGGCACACATACAGGGGGAGCTCACCTATACTCTAGGGCTTGTATTGCATACTCTATTATTTCTTCTCTGTGCAAATCTCGTGTTGTCATCAATACACCAAAAAGGGGGAGATTGTAAGGGCATATTTCTCCCTAAGTAGTTTTGGTGATAGATGACAATGCTTTTGCGGACTGATCGTGTGCTCTAAGCTCATACAGGTATATCTCCCTTATGGCACAAGACGATTGCTTGCCCCTCGGATTCTATGAAGGACGGCGTTTTCTTTTTGCTCCCTGTCGGTGGCTTTGAGTAATAGGAAAGCTGTACTATTGAGAGGGGGTCCGCGTCGAAAAGGTTTGGGTAGAATCAACACGTACACATCCTTCTCCACACCACCTTTCCTTGCTTCTCTAGAGGTCCAACCGGTTATCTTTCGCTGTTGCAAAACTGTGGCTTCTGAACTGATCAAATGCCTAGCAAGCGGTAGTACCGCTCTACCAAGCGGTAGTACCGCACAGTTACACGGTAGTACGGCCTGCCGACACGGTAGTACCGCTCCCACGGTAGTACCGCGTCGCCAGAACGGTAGTACCGTGTACCTGGCTCAGGTGCTGAGTCTAAGTACAGAAGTGGATGCGGAAGTAATATTTTACTTCCGCATACAATGCGGTAGTACCGCTTATCTTAAGCGGTAGTACCGTATCGCATTTTTGCTACTTCCGTTTTCCCTGCGGATGTAGCCACGGATGTAATTTATTTCATCCGTGGTTGTGAATCATGTCGCAATCTTTGCCTAAGCGGTAGTACCGCTGCAGAAGCGGTAGTACCGCTCAGCCAGCGGTAGTACCGCAACTCGTGCGCGGTACTACCGCTCTTTGCGGGCTGAAACCTCCAATAACGGTTGGATTTGTCCCCCCACTATATATAGGGGGTCTTCTTCTCCAAGAAGACTTACCTCTTCCCCCACTACTCCATTGTTGCTCCAAAAGCTCCATTTCCGCCCGATCTCTCTCCCTAGCCAATCAAACTTGTTGATTTGCTCGGGATTGCTTGAGGAGGCATCGATCTACACTTCCACCAAGATATATTTGATTCTCCCCACTAATCCCTTGCGGATCTTGTTACTCTTGGGTGTTTGAGCACCCTAGACGGTTGAGGTCACCTCGAAGCCATATTCCATTTTGGTGAAGCTTCGTGGTTTGTTGGGAGCCTCCAAGTTGTCGAGTTTGCCCCAACCTTGTTTGTAAAGGTTCGGTTGCCGCCTTCAAGGGCACCACTAGTGGAATCACGGCACCTTGCATCGTGTGAGGGCGTGAGGAGAATACGGTGGCCCTAGTGGCTTCTTGGGGAGCATTGTGCCTCCACACCGCTCCAACGGAGACGTACTTCCCCTCAAAGGGAAGGAACTTCGGAAACACATCCTCGTCTCCTCCGGTTCCACTTGTGGTTATTTCTTACCTTTACCTTTGCATGCTTTACTTGTTCAACTCCTATAGCATGCATGTGTAGTTGTTGTGCTTCTCTATCTTAGTTGTCATCCTAGTAGAATATCTAGACAACTTATTTTGTCGCTTAATTTTAAGTGGTTAAGAAAAGCTAAAAATTGTTAGTTGCCTATTCACCCCCCCCCCTCTAGTCAACCTTATCGATCCTTTCAGTTTATGCTTGTGAGTCTGATCTTGGATGAGCCGGAGAACTAAGTCGCCTTCTTGAAAAGTTCTGGTCTTGACCCGCCGGCTGTGATATCGTCGCAAATCTTGTTGGTAAATCGCCGAACGAGCCGCTGCGAGATCTCGCTCTTCATTCAATCGATCCAATGTATCCTGTCGTGCCGTTGTCACACCCTGATTTTCATATCACATTGCTTAAGCTAATTTTCATGTTAAAAATGTGGATTTGCAAAAACTTTTGAGTGTTTTTGACTTTGCTTGATTTGACTTTTGTCAGCTGTTTGCTAGTGCTCTAAAAAATCAAATAAATCCTCCAACTCTTATACTTCATCTCCTTGACCCAAAACCTTTTCCCAATGATCATGCCATGTGTATAGACCAGTATAGAATTCTCTTATAAAAATATTTTGGCCAAATGGTGTTTTCTAAAATTAGTTTTCCAAAAACCCCTGAATTGAGGTTTGCTCTGCAAGTACCTTATTTAGGGTGTGAAAAATCTTTCTAAAAGTATATTTGAATCCTATTAGGTATAGGACTCCCAGAAACCACAAAAGTATGATTTTAAAAGTTATTTTTATATTTTATTTAAAAGCTTTTTCTTAAGGCCAGAAATGGTATTTAATAGGGGAAAATTATTTAATTATTTCAAAAATATTTGCCAAAATTCAGGGAGACTCATAGGACATATATTGTCCATATATAAGAGTTTCAACACATGGTCATGTTCAAAATATTGGACAAATCCTTCCAAAACCCTTTCTAGATATTTCAAGCTTTTGAAATAATTACAAAGGAAATATTGTCCAAAAATTCCAGGGAAATTCTGTCATGTCATATATGACATATTTGATGATCTTGCAGAGCCTCATGCCTTGAAGGTCAAGGAAAAATCATTTAGTCCCCTCAAAACCATTCTGTCCATATTTGAAGTTTGAGCAACTCTACATTGCCAAACTTGTCCAAATGCTCTCAAATTTGGTGCACATGCTAGAATGGCCTAATAAGGCATCTAGACCAAATGGCACAAGATTTGGAATAGAGCAACTTGATCAGATCACCCCAAAACCACTTCTGTTCAAATTCAAATTTGAACAACTTTACATTGTCAACTTTTTATCTGGAGCCTCAAACTTTGTGGGCATGTTCATAACCCCAAATGATGATGCTACACCAAGTGGTGCATCAAGGGGAGATGAATTGCTTGACTCAAACATGGTGAAACCATTTCTGTTGATTTCTAGGGTTCACCAAAGTTACATTGGCCACTTTACCCAAATGAGCTCAAATTTGGTGTAGGGGCCTAATTATATGTGACATTTGATCCTGTTAAGTCCCATGTCAAGTGGAAGTCATTTGCCTCCCCAAAACCTGATCAAACACCTTCTGTCCAATTACCAAAAGAAGTGTTTGGACCCCTTTTACTATTTCCCTTTACCCCAAATTCTTACCACAGCTTCCCCTGATCATCCTCTACCCCCCAGTAACTCTCTATGGCCTCAGCTTAATTATTGGAGGGGGGTAAAACCCCAAATTCACTATTCTGGCAGCAGCTTTCACCCTCTCCTTCACCTCTCTCCTCATTCCAGAGGCTCCCCAGAGCATCCAAGACCTCCACGCCTTTGTTTACTATCCCCTAGCACTGCTAGACACAAGAGGACACGGCCAAGGAGCAAAGGCACGGCCATGCCGGCCAAAAGCACGCTCTGGAGCGCGCTACAGTGCTCTGGAGCACTGCAGCCGCCCCCAATCACCGGCCCCGACCACCTAGGGCCTCCCCCCTCGTGTCCCCCGAGGCCGCCTCGGCGTCCGGGACGCGCTAGATGGTCGCCCCCCTCCTCCTTCTCTCTCCGGCGACCTGTGTCATGCGTGCCCGAGCGCCGCCCGTGTCCACCAGTCGCCGCCCGTGTCCCTGGCATCCCTCGTACTCGTTCCTCTCTCCCTCTCTCTTTCCCTGGTCGTAGACCACGCCCAGCAGGACCCCCGACTCGAAGGCAAGCCCCCCCGTGGCCTACAGGGACGGCTACGGCCTCGCCGGCGCACGGCCCGTTGTGCACCACGCCCTTTCCTATTTAAGGCCGCCCGGGTCCTCCCCTTCGTCTCATTTTGCTTCTCCTAGCCCCCCGTGCACTCCCAGGTCGTCCCATTCTTCCTCCCGTGCCCTCCAGCCATCACCCTGGCCGGAGCAGAGCCGCCGGCCGCCGCCTAAATACGGGCACCTCAGGCCCTTCCTCCTCCACCTAGCCGCTCCAGCACTGCCTCAGCATCGCCCCAGACTCCCCCAAGCTCCAGCTCTTCCTTCCCCGCCTCTACCCTGCTGTGCCGAACTTCATCGACGGTCGCCTCCGCGGACTTCCAAGCCGTCGCCGCTTCGGCCCTCCCCGGCATGCGTGCGATACATGGATGGGTGCGGCGTGCCCTCCTGAGCACGCCGGTGGGAGGAGCGTCGCCGGAAACGCGTTGTGGCCCCGGCAATCACCGGCGGGAGCAGCTCACCCCACAGCGAGAACGCGCGGCGGGAGGTTGAAGATGACCGGAGCGCCGGGTCCCACGCGTCAGCGACCTGGAAGCTGGGCCCCTCCGTTTAAGTGGAGGCGGGTCTGGCCTCGGCCGCTTTCCCCGCACGGAAGCGCCTATACTGGCGGGCGCCTTCGACGTGGCCGGGTCCCTGCGCGAGATGGGCCGGCCCGGTGCACAGAAGCACTAAGCTTCGCCCAGAGCACCGTATAAGGTTGAACCCTTATTCCTTTTCTTTTTCTTTTTTCAGTCAACTTCAAATATCTCCCAAATATTCCAATGAACTCCAAATTGCATGATTCAAGTTTCCTATGGCTCCATAAATCATGCTCTATCACATGGTGCAACATGCACAGTATTCCAAAGACTTTTCCTACACAAATATTTATCAAATACCCATATTTCATTTTCTGTGATGAACTTTAGAAAATCACAGAGAGCTCATTTTTGATCCAAATGCAGTGATTCAAATTCCTAGATGCTTGTCATGTCCAAACTTAGTTTTGGAACATTTTTAATAATAGTTTCTGTACCCCACCAAATATTGAGCCATTTTTTCATAATTATCAGCTTTGCAAAATCCTAGGAAATTCATTTCAAATCCAAATCCAGTGAAACCAACTCCTAGATGCTTCTAAAATCATGACTTGATGATGGGTGCCTTTGCTCATCATTCAAGGAAATATTTCTGTATACTTCTTTCAAATCCATAAACCCCTTGATTCCATCATATTGGAATGTTCCAAATCACCCATTGATCCAATGCCTATGAAACCACCTTGGTCATTTCTAATATGACCAGAGGTATCCTAGAAAAGTCCAACTCCTATTTTTAGAGCACTTTTATTTTTGCTTTGATTGTGTTGCTTATTATGATTGCTTCCATCGTTAGTTGACGAAATAAACGGAGTATTCGGAGATGGACCAGAAGGTTTGAAGACTCGGAAGAATAAGGCAAGCAGCCCTTTGACCATGTTCAAGAAACCTTTTTATGCATGTCTCATAGCACCTTATTATTCAATGCATCGGAATCATGTTGAGGTGGAAACCACTTTGGTTGCTACCCCTGTTACTTTACTGTTGAAACTTGCATCAAACATGACCCTACCTTCCTATGAGGGTTATGTGGGTGGGAATTGATAGATGTATGCTATAGTAGTTGGCTACGCAAATGGGTCGGGGTTATGCATTGAGTGAAACAAGTGTGGTCTGACATACTTGCAAATGACCCAGTGGGTGCCACTGATGCCCCTGGGAACTGATGAGGAGCTAAGGCACTACTTGGTGAAGAAGTAGTGTGCTGAGGCTTGACGGAAGTGTTGTTTACAGAGATGGATTAGATTTATGTGTGACTACCGTCCCAACCAAATATGTGCAACCACACTACCCCTTATGGGACGGGGCTTTATTGATTACTTAGGTCGATACTAGCATGGTGCCCGCATTACTAGTGACGGGAAGACTTGAGGTCTTTTCCGGGACGGGGTCGTGCTTGGATAGACGACCATGACTATTTTCACAGGGCACCGGACACATCGTTGGTCCCTTCGGGTATGTGTGACATTGAAATTAGGGCAAGTCCCGTGATCTATTGTTGTACCCGAGGGCCGTGTACCAACGAGTGGACTCTATGTTAGTGTCGTCTAAGGAAAGATAATGACCGGGTGCTTACCCCGGGTACTTGAGGTACCGCGGGTCGTGGATGACACGGAAGCTCCCCGGATCTTGTGGGTAAAGTGTACAACCTCTGCAGAGTGTAAAACTATTCGAAAAGCCGTGTCCACGGTCATGGACAGTTGGGTGGTGCTACTTAGACTATGTCCATAAGTTTCTGGGAAACAACACGATTCAGAGATATTGTTGATGTGATTGTGAGAAAGTCTCAATGAGCTTGAACATGAGTTGATTACAACTCTTTCTCGATATTGATGTCTGTGACCTCCTGATACTTGTTACAGACACATGCATATCCATGTTATATGATGATCATACTTGCATATGAAAAACTAGCTTTCCGCAAAACTACCAATTTAGCAGTAGAGCCTTGCATAAATTATTCTGTTATCACACTTGGGTTGCTTGTGAGTACATTCAATGTACTCATTGGCTTGCCACTGGTTATTTTATTGGCCAGGCATGAGAGAACAGGTTATGATGAAGATTTCTTGGTGACGAGCATGCGAGCTAGGACGCTTCCCAGTCAGAATGCCTGTAGGGTTAAGGCAGATGGCATGGGCCCCAGATGTCTTTGAAGATTTCCGCTGCGATGATATACTCAAGACTTGACCATTATGTTCCTATTTGTGTAACACGGTATGTAAGGATGTAAGACTCTTGTTATTCAGCTTCTGTGTGTTCAGTGAGCATTGATCTCTGGGATCATTGTACACGTGCATTCGGTGATCTCGACTTCTAAGTCGGGGTCACCACAGCCGTCTCATTGTCTGCTTCCACGTAAGCCGCCACTCGGGGCGAGTCATGACGGATATCGCTAGGAAGAACCGCCTCTGCTCCGTAGACCATGAAAAAGGTGTGTATCCTGTAGACCTGTTGGGTGTTGTATTAATGCTCCATAACACGGATCCACCCAACAAACCGGCGTTCTCTTTAGAGGAACCATGAGCCGGGGTTTGATCCCTCGTAAGATCTCTTGATTGGCTCGCTCTGCTTGGCCATTGGACTGGGGATGAGCCACAGAAGATACATCAAGCCGGATATGCTCACGCTGGCAAAACTCCTTCATAGCACCCTTACACAAATTAGTGCCATTGTCTGTTATGAAACTGTGGGGGAAGCCAAACCGAAAAATCACCTTCTTGATGAACTGCATCGCTGTTTCTGCATCACATTTGCTGACTGGCTCTGCCTCGATCCACTTGGTGAATTTATCCACTGCCACCAACAGGTGGGTCTTCTTATCCTTGGATCTTTTAAAAGGTCCTACCATATCAAGCCCCCAAGTTGCAAATGGCCAAGTTATCGGGATCATCCTCAACTCTTGAGTCGGAACATGAGCACGCCGCGTAAATTTCTGACAGCCATCACATTTACTGACCAAATTCTCAACATCAGCATGAGCCATCAACCAGTAAAATCCATGATGAAAAGCTTTCGCTACCAGAGATTTAGAACCAGCATGGTGACCACAATCTCCCTCATGAATCTCCCGTAGAATCTCGCAGCCTTCCTCAGGCGAGACACAGCGTTGAAACGCGCCTGAAACACTGCGATGGTGCAATTCTCCATTGACGATCGTCATTGACTTAGACCGTCGGGTTATCTACCTGGCTAATATTTCATCCTCACGTAACTCGCCCCGGGTCATATAAGTCAAGTAAGGAACTGTCCAATCAGGTATAACATGAAGAGACGCCACCAATTGTACCTCCGGGTCAGGGATAGCGAGATCCTCCTCTGTAGGCAATATGACAGACGGGTTAAGCAGAACATCTATAAAGGTATTGGGCGGCACCAGCTTACGCTGAGATCCTAGCCGGCTCAAGGCGTCTGCTGCCTCGTTCTTCCTTCGATCGATGTGCTCAACTTGGTAACCTTTGAAGTGACCTGCAATAACATCAACCTCTCAGCGATAAGCAGCAATGAGCGGATCCTTGGAGTCCCATTTGCCAGAAACCCGCTGAGCCACCAATTCTGAGTCGCCAAAACATCTGACCCGGCTTAAATTCATCTCCTTAGCCATCCGAAGGCCATGGAGCAAGGCTTCGTACTCAGTTGCGTTATTAGTACATGGAAACATGAGCCGGAGGACATAAGAAAGCTTATCACCTCGCGGGGAAGTCAAAACAACTCCAGCCCCCGAGCCCTCCAGCTGCTTGGACCCGTCAAAGTGAATCGTCCAATATGTATTATCTGGCTTTTCTTCAGGCGTCTGTAGCTCTGTCCAGTCATTGATGAAATCCACCAGCGCTTGCGATTTAATGGCTGTTCGAGGCACATATTTGACATCATGAGGCCCAAGCTCAATGGCCCATTTGGCCACTCGTCCTGTAGCTTCCCTATTCTGGATAATGTCTCCCAAGGGAGCAGAGCTCACGACCGTAATGGGATGACCCAGAAAATACTGCTTGAGTTTCCGGCTTGCCATAAAGACTCCGTAAACCAGCTTCTGCCAATGTGGATACCTCTGTTTAGAATCAATGAGGACCTCACTGATATAGTAAACCGGCCTTTGAACCAGATGCTCTTTACCAGCCTCCTTTCTCTCCACCACAATAGCCACACTGACGGCCCTGCTGTTTGCAGCAACATATAACAACAAGGGCTCTTTGTCAATGGGGGCCGCAAGAACCGGTGGCTCAGCCAATTGCTTCTTGAGTGCCTCGAACGCTTCATCAGCAGCTTCACTCCAGACAAAAGCATCTGTCTTTTTCATCATCTGGTATAGAGGGATAGCTTTTTCACCTAAACAGCTTATAAATCGGCTCAACGCCGATATCCGTCCTGCCACGCGCTGAACATCATTGATACACTTTGGTCGTGCCAGGGAGGTGATGGCCTTGATCTTTTCCGGGTTAGCTTCAATGCCTCTCTCAGAGACCAGAAAGCCCAGAAGTTTGCCTGCTGGAACACCAAAAACACACTTGGCCGGGTTAAGCATCATTTTATACACCCGGAGATTGTCAAATGTTTCCCTCAAGTCATGAATCAGAGTCTCCTTCTTCCTGGATTTGACCATGATATCATCCACATAAGCATGAACATTGCGCCCAATCTGACTGTGCAGGCAGTTCTGTACACACCTCTGGTAAGTCGCCTGGGCACTCTTGGGTCCGAAAGGCATAGGTACATAACAGAAGGCTCCGAACGAAGTGATGAAAGCTATCTTCTCCTGGTCCTTAACTGCCATTTTGATCTGATGATATCCAGAATATGCATCCAAAAAACTCAATCATTCACAACCCGTCGTAGCATCAATGATCTGATCAATACGAGGGAGGGAAAACTGGTCAGCTGGCCAAGCCTTGTTTAAATCTGTATAATCCACACACATGCGCCACGTGCCATTCTTTTTAAGCACCAAAACCGGGTTAGCTAACTGTAGGATCGAAAGTATGTCTAGAGGGGGGGTGATTAGACTACTTGACAATATAAAAAATCTGCCTTTTGATCATGCAAAGTTTTTGGCAGTTTCACAATTAAGATCAATTCAAGTATCACCCTACACATGCAATTCTAGAGTATAAGCAGCGGAAAGTAAATTGCACATGTAGTAAAGAGAGGTGGAGAAGATCAAACGCAGTTTGGAGACACGGAGATTTTTGTCGTGGTTCCGATAGGTGGTGCTATCGTACATCCACGTTGATGGAGACTTCAACCCATGGAGGGTAACGGCTGCGCGAGTCCGCGGAGGGCTCCACCCACGAAGAGTCCACGAAGAAGCAACCTTGTCTATTCCATCATGGCCTACGCCCACGGAGGACTAGCCTTACTCGGGGTAGATCTTCACGAAGTAGCCGATCTCCTTGCCCTTACAAACTTCTTGCTTCAACTCCACATCTCAAAGACGGAGGCTCCCAAGCGACACCTAACCAATCTAGGAGGCACCACCCTCCAAAAGGTAATAGATGTTGTTGATGGTGATGAACTCCTTGCTCTTGTGCTTCAAATGATAATCTCCCCAACACTCAACTCTCCTCACTGATATGGCTGTGGTGGAAGAAAGGATTGAGTGGAAAGCAACTTGGGAAGGCTAGAAATCAAGTTTCATATGGTAGGAATGGAATGACTTGATCTCAACACAAGGGTAGGTAGTTCTCTTCTCAGAAAGTGTATGGTAGGAGTGGTAGACTTTCTGATGGCTCTCTCCACGAATGAAGAGGGGGTGGAGGGGTATATATAGCCTCCACACAAAATCCAACCGTTACACACATAATTGAGCAATCTCGGTGAGACCAAAGTGAAAACTCGGTCAGACCGAAAGTTCAAATATAGTGAACGTTGGGGTTTTCGGTGGGACCGAAAATACCATCTCGGTGTGTCCGAT
>LR738709.1:375267908-375289681 GCA_902687465.1 Secale cereale | reverse complement strand
CCAGCCTCCGTTTATTCCGTAGTTCCTGTTTAGAGTTGCAAATGTGAGCAACCGAACCGGTATCAAATACCCAGGCACTACAACGAGAGTTGGTAAGGTACACATCAATAACATGTATATCACATATACCTTGTTTGTTGTTGTTGTTGGCCCCCTTCTTGTCTGCCAGATACTTGGGGCAGTTCCGCTTCCAGTGGCCGTTCCCCTTGCAATAGAAACACTCAGTCTCTGGCTTGGGCCCAGCCTTGGGTTTCTTCACTGGATGAGCAACTGCCTTGCCACCCTTCTTAGAGTTACCCTTCTTGCCCTTGCCATTCTTCTTGAAACTGGTAGTTTTATTGACCATCAACACTTGATACTCCTTCTGGATGTCTGACTCAGCGACTTTCAGCATCGCAAACAGCTCGGCGATGGATTTGTTCATCCCTTGCATGTTATACTGCTGCACGAAGCTCTTGTAGCTAGGTGGGAGTGACTGGAGAATTCTGTCAATGATAGCCTCCTCCGGGAACACATGTCCCAGATCAGCTATGCGGGTATAGTACCCAGACATCTTCAGTAAGTGCTCACTGACAGACGAATTCTCCTCCATCTTGCAAGCAAAGAATTTATCGGTGGTCTCATACCTCACGATCTTGGCATTCTTCTCAAAGATGAACTTCAACTCCTGGAACATCTCATATGCTCCATGACGTTCAAAACGCCTTTGAAGTCCTCCTTCCAAGCTATACAACATGGCACACTGCACTACTGAGTAGTCATCCGCACGCGACTGCCAGGCGTTCATAACGTCCATAGAGGCCGGAGCGGGGGGTTCACCTAGCGGTGCATTTAGGACATAAACCTTTTGGGCAGCTGTGAGGATGATCCTCAGATTGCGGAGCCAGTCCACAAAGTTGCTCCCATCATCTTTCAGCTTAGTTTTCTCTAGGAACGCATTAAAATTCAGGGGAGCTATTGCGGGAGCCATCTACAACCAAAGATTTGCAAAGACATCTTAGACTATTGTTCATGATAAGTGAGTTTTAACTAATCAAATTACTTATAACTCCCACTCAAATTGACATCCCTCTGGTCATTCGAGCGTGGCATGATCCAAATCCACCAACCCAAGTCCGATCATCACGTGAGATGAGGTGGTGTCAATGGTGAACATCTTCATGTTGATCATATCTACTATATGACTCATGCTCGACCTTTCGGTCTTCCGTGTTCCGAGGCCATGTCTGTACATGCTAGGCTCGTCAAGTCTAACCCGAGTGTTCTGCATGTGCAAAACTGGCTTGCACCCGTTGTATGCGAACGTAGAGTCTATCACACCCGATCATCACGTGGTGCTTCGAAACGACGAACCTTCGCAACGGCGCACACTCGGGGGGAACACAATTTTATCTTGAAATTTTAGTGAGGGATCATCTTATAATGCTACCCTCGTCCTAAGCAAAATAAGATGCATAAAAGGATTAACATCACATGCAAATCATAAGTGACATGATATGGCCATCAACTCGTGCTTTTGATCTCCATCTCCAAAGCACCGGCATGATCTCCATCGTCACCGGCGTAACACCATGATCCCCATCATCATGATCTCCATCATCGTGTCGCCATCGGGGTTGTCGCGCGCCCACCATGCTCTTACTACTATTGCTACCGTTTAGCGATAAAGTAAAGCATTACATAGCGCTTAATGATTGACACGCAGGTCATACAAAAATTAAAGACAACCCTATGGCTCCTGCCGGTTGCCGTATACATCGACATGCAAGTCGATATTAACTATTACAACATGATCATCTCATACATCAAATATATCTCATCATGTCTTTGGCCATATCATATCACATACATACCCTGCAAAAACAAGTTAGACGTCCTCTAATTGTTGTTGCAAGTTTTTACGTGGCTGCTATAGGTTTCTAGCAAGAACGTTTCTTACCTACGCCAAAACCACAACGTGATATGCCAATTTCTATTTACCCTTCATAAGGACCCTTTTCATCGAATCCGATCCGACTAAAGTGGGAGAGACAGACACCCGCTAGCCACCTTATGCAACTAGTGCATGTCAGTCGGTGGAACCTGTCTCACGTAAGAGTACGTGTAAGGTCGGTCCGGGCCGCTTCATCCCACGATGCCACCGAATCAAGATAAGACTAGTAACGGCAAGAGAATTGACATGATCTACGCCCACAACTACTTTGTGTTCTACTCGTGCAAGATACTACGCATAGACCTAGCTCATGATGCCACTGTTGGGGATCGTAGCAGAAAATCAAAATTTTTCCTACGCGTCACCAAGATCTATCTATGGAGTAATCTAGCAACGAGCATAAAGGAGAGTGGATCTACATACCCTTGTAGATCGCGATGCGGAAGCGTTGCAAGAACGCGGATGAAGGAGTCGTACTCGCTGCGATTCAGATCGCGGTTGATTCCGATCTAAGCGCCGAACAACGGCGCCTCCGCGTTCAACACACGTGCAGCCCGGTGACGTCTCCCACGCCTTGATCCAGCAAGGAGAGAGGGAGAGGTTGGGGAAGACTCCATCCAACAGCAGCACGACGGCGTGGTGGTGGTGGAGGAGCGCGGGACTCCAGCAGGGCTTCGCCAAGCACTGCAAGAGACGAGGAGGGAGAGAGGTAGGGCTGCGCCAAGCGACAGAGGTCCAAAACGTGTTGTGGGCAGCCCCAAACCTCACATATATATAGGGGGAAGGGGGGGGCTGCGCCCCCTTTAGGGTTTCCCACCCCTAGGGGTGTGTAGGATCGAAGAAGTATGTCTAGAGGGGGGGTGATTAGACTACTTGACAATATAAAAATCTGCCTTTTGGTTGTGCAAAGTTTTAGGCAGTTTTACAATTAAGATCAAGTCAAGTAACACACTACACATGCAATTCTAGAGTATGGGCAGCGGAAAGTAAATTGCATATATAGTAAAGAGAGATGGAGAAGATCAAACGCAGTTTGGTGACACGGAGATTTTTGTCGTGGTTCCGATAGGTGGTGCTATCGTACATCCACGTTGATGGAGACTTCAACCCACGGAGGGTAACGGCTGCGCGAGTCCACGGAGGGCTCCACCCACAAAGGGTCCACGAAGAAGCAACCTTGTCTATTCCATCATGGCCTACGCCCACGGAGGACTAGCCTTACTCGGGGTAGATCTTCACGAAGTAGGCGATCTCCTTGCCCTTACAAACTTCTTGGTTCAACTCCACATCTCGAAGACGGAGGCTCCCAAGCGACACCTAACCAATCTAGGAGGCACCACCCTCCAAAAGGTAAAAGATGTTGTTGATGATGATGAACTCCTTGCTCTTGTGCTTCAAATGATAATCTCCCCAACACTCAACTCTCCTCACTGATATGGCTGTGGTGGAAGAAAGGATTGAGTGGAAAGCAACTTGGGAAGGCTAGAAATCAAGTTTCATATGGTAGGAATGGAATGACTTGATCTCAACACAAGGGTAGGTAGTTCTCTTCTCAGAAAGTGTATGGTAGGAGTGGTAGACTTTCTGATGGCTCTCTCCACGAATGAAGAGGGGGTGGAGGGGTATATATAGCCTCCACACAAAATCCAACCGTTACACACATAATTGAGCAATCTCGGTGAGACCGAAGTTAAAACTCGGTCAGACCGAAAGTTCAAATATAGTGAACGTTGGGGTTTTCGGTGGGACCGAAAATACCATCTCGGTGTGTCCGATATGAGTCAAAGGTAGGAGCTTGCCATTCTCGGTGGGACCGAAATTAACAACTCGGATATTCCGATATGATGTCAATTGGTTACAGAAGGTTGGCAGTCCAGTTTCGGTGAGACCGAACTCAAAATCGGATGGACCGAAAAATTAGGGTTTGGAAGAATAACTGAGGTGGTTCATCTCGGTGGGACTGAGTTGGAAGAATCGGTTTGTCCGAGATTACTTATGAGTGTGTTAAGTAGTGAAAGTTGCTGATAGTTGAGGGAGCTAGATCACTAAGCACTTGAGCAACCAGATCATCAACACAACCTCATCCCCTTTTAATAGTATTGGCTTTTCCTATGGACTCAATGTGATCTTTGATCACTAAACCAAAAATAGAGTCTTGAGCTTTTGCCAATGCTTGTCTTAGCATTTTGAGGGGTCCACTTCTTCAGACATTTCCATACCCATATCATCGAACTTCTCTGAAATGATTCTCGAGTAAATATTAGTTCAATGATATATATGTTGTTATTAATTACCAAAACCACCCGGGGATTAGTTGCACTTTCAATCTCCCCCTTTTTGGTAATTGATGACAACATATAGATCAAAGCTTCGAGAAAAGATATAATCAATGAATAATATCGTCGCTTTGAGAAGTATGTGATAAACAAGAGCTCCCCCTAAATTTGTGCATTATTTACAATTTGCGTTTGAATGCAAATGCACAATCGATTAGGATTATGGATCACTCTTCCATGTCACATACATCTTGGTGGAGCGCACAAAATGATAAGAATGAATAACATGCACTCAATCACCAAGACAAGAGTAAATAGCCATACAATAAGGAATAGCATATGATAGGCATTAAGCACACATTAAAGCATAGTATGACCAAGCACTCATTAAGGTAGCATCAAACGTAGTAGCAAGCACACTGAAAGTATCGAAAGACCGAAAGAAACCAATGTATCTCAAAGAAACCGGCAAAAGAACGAAAGAGCACTCTCTCTCTCGAAGCCCTATGATCTATACAATTTCTCCCCCTTTGGCAACAAGTTACCAAAAAGTTCGAAAAGGTATAGAGCTAAGCGTCACTGCGGGCTCTGCTGGCGGCTCCCGTCTGGGTAGATGTCGGAGTAGAAATGACGGCATCGGCGAAGACTTCTGCTGATGTCTGCGCTGGAGGAGTGGATGCTGGAGCTGGAGTAACTGCTGGAGCTGTAGCTGGTGCTGAAGTGGTAGCCCTGGAGTCAGTCACTGGGATAGCTGCAGATCGGGATCCTCTAGGAACCTGAGCAGTCTGGCGATGAGAGTCCTGGACTAGATCATCCTGCATGAGCTCTGCTCTCTCCTGCCTTGCTTCCTCCATGTCTGCCTCAAGCTTGTTGACGGACACCTGAATCTCAGTCAGCTTCACGTCCAGAGCGTGGATCTTGTCCTCAACAATCCTCTCTAGGCTTTCCTGAGATTGCTCAATGCTGGCCAGGCGTTGTTCAATCCTTTGGGTAGCTTCAAGAATCTGCTCTCCGAAACTCTTTGGTTTAGCTGCTGCTGCTGCTGACTCTTTGTCAGCTTTGGCTTTCTTCGCAGCTTCAATTTTGGCTTGTCCTTCAACTGAGGTTGGATCCTCCTCATCCATCACAACTACGTTATCCTCATGCTCTGGCTGCAGTGGCAAGTGCTTCCTATCCAACATGAATTTGCCCGTGCCAAACTTGGCATTGATGAGCATCTGAATCTGCGGGGCAAATCCACACGACCTCTTCTGGTCAGCTGCAGTCCTCTTAATGGTCTCTACCATTAAGTCCATCACCTTGAAAGGTGCCTTCTCATCGAGAATGTGCAGCATGTTGATAGAATAGCCTCGAATCATGCGGTGGTCTCCAGACTTGGGCATCAAGGTATGCCTCAAAATAGTGTTTGTGGTGGTCAGACCTGCCTGGAGATAGTACACTGAGCCAAGCTTCCACCCTTCCAAATCAGCAGCGGGGATCTCCTTGTACATGTTCTTCATGGAATCATGGCTCTTCTTAGGAATCCCATAGACATCAATGTCGTCCTCTCTCTGCACTGGAGCATTTAGAAGTTCTGCCCATTCTTCAACAGACGAAGAAAACCTCTGACCTTCAGTCATCCAGGTGATCTTGCCATCAGGATAGAAGTGGGCTGTGGCGTAGAACTGCATGATCATCTCGTCATTCCAAGCTGTCAGCTCTTGACCCACAAAATCAGCAACTCCACATGCAGTAAAGCTCTCATGCACATGGGGAAAGAAGTCTCGGTGCTCTTCACTGTCAATGTACTTCCAGTCAACATACCTGGTGTCAGCAACAATAGGCTTCTTATCCATCAGCACGGTCTCATAGAAGTCCTGCTGCTTCTGGTGTGGAATCTGGGGTCCACAGCAGTCCTTCTCCTCACGGCATATGGATCAGACTGTCTCCATAGCCTGAGACCTTTATCCTTCCTTGCCTTCATGTCCTCAGCTTGAGGATGAGCATCATTGTGGAGTGGCAACTTAGGACAGAGCTTAAGCAACACATGCTCTTCATCTGACTCAGACGGTGGCATCTCACCTTTGTTCTTCTCAGAAGCTGGAATGCTCCTGGTTGTTCTCTTGGGCTTGGCTGGAGCTGCCTTGGCTTGAGCAGGCTTCTTGGGCTTAGAAGAGGCTTGAGCCCTAATAGCATCACCCATGAACTTAGCTTTCTGAGGAGGAGGCTGGGGTGCATCTTCTTCTTCTTCTTCAGTAGCAGCATCAACTTGAGGTTCAGCATATACTACCCTCTTCCTCTTGGAAGTTTTCTTCACCTTACTTGGAGCTGGCTCTTCCAAGTTTAGCTTCTTTGCAACAGCTGACTGCTTTACCTTGCTTGTGCCTTTCCTCGACTGCTGCCCTTGGTGCTCTTTGGCAACAACATTCCTCTTGGGCTTGGAGGTAACTTCCTCAGCAACGAAGTCAGAGTCCTCATCATCAGAATTTCTCTTCTTTCTGGTTCTGGTGGCTGCAGGAGGCAAACCACTAGGGGTGCTCCTCTCACCATCATCACTGGAACTGCTAGCCTCAGGACTAGTGTCTGCCTCTGGAATCTCTGCAAATGGTGATTCAGACCTGTTCTGGCTGTCACTGACATCTGACATGGCTGACAACCTGTGAAAAGATAAGGTATAGGCAGAGTAGAAGAGTTATCACAACTGCAGAGGTTTTTGCAAAAAATGAGTTCAAATCTTAGTTTTGAGTTTTCACAGAATGCATTTCGGTCAATCCGATTTTCAGTTTCGGTGAATCCGAAGTGTATACAGAGGCCTACACACCACTTTCGGTCAGACCGAAATGGGTTTCGGTCCTACCGAAACACTAGGGTTTCACTGAGACTCTACATCGGTCACACCGATTTGCACGAATCGGTTAGACCGAACGGTGCAGTGCAATGGCCAGAGGCCAAATCGGTCATTCCGAGTTTTCAAAATCGGCTTCACCGAGATGTGTTCCGTGGAAACCTAAACCTAAGAATTTCGCTCGAAACTAAAGGATCTGATCTGATGTTTAGGGAATATCTCAAACGTGGATAGATTCATGGCAAACCAATCGTGCAAGAATCAGATGGGGAGCACGAAAGGGATCGGGACTCACCCTAACTTGGTGGAGTCCCTCTACGGCGGCAACGGCGTGGAGAGGATTACCGTTGACGACGGCGGAGACCTGCGGCGAGGGCGCACAGGCGACGACGGCGACGATCCGAAGACCAGGGCGACGGCAGCAGGGGACTTGGGGGCGAAACGGTTTGAAGAATTAAATCGCGCGCAGCCCTCAGGTATATATATCCCCATACTGTCGGTGGGACCGAGTTGAAAAACTCGGTGACACCGAAATGGCTAACTGCTGTGCAGTTACACATATCGGTCACGCCGAGATTTTAAACTCGGTTTCACCGAGATGAAACCTAGATCAGTCTAAGCGTTTCGGTTGGACCGAGATGGAGAAGCCGGTCAGACCGAAATGGACTTAGAAGGTTTTGGAGGTCAGCCTTAGACGGATCGGTGGCTCCGAGTGCTCCTCACTCGGAGGGTCTGAAAATGACTTGTTCAAAGTTGTGATATGAGCATGAATAGAATTTGAGACAAGAAAGCATAGATAGCTAGGGAAGGTGCTTAGGCATTCTTGTCCATCCATTTGGCCAGAAAAGAAAAACCAAAAACAATCAAAACAACAAATGGATGTCCTTGAATGGATGAAATCATGCATTCAACATGCTCACACAATAAGATAGCAACTGAAATATGTGTCAAACATGCACAACCAATACTCTAGCTATTAGCACACAATTTGTCGATGACTAGGTCATCTATATATGAGTATTTTGACTTAGGAGCCAAATGAGAACATTTGATCATAGGTCATACTCATCGTTTAAGCACAAGTGGGGTTACCACTTTTACATAAAGCATTTATGTGTTCACATCATTTGGAGATGCTTTAGCTCAATTTTTAGAGCAAAGCTCCCCCTAGATGTGAGAACCCCTTTTAAAGGGTCAAACTAACCTTGGGTTGTCGTAGAAGACTTCATGTAGATGTTGAGGATGTGGATGCTCAATGTTGATGTAGATCATCAAGAGTTGGGAGCTATCCTTTGGATTAGGGCACTTTCAATACCTACATGGGTTAGTCCCACAAGGAACAAACAGGAATATCCATAGACATAGATTGAAGTACACAAAAGATGATGTCCATGAAAGCAATGATTACCTTGTCCCTTGACTTACCAACAAGAGGGTTTGTGACTCCATGAACTAGTGCATGATGTGGAAGTTGATTGCACAAGTTCTTGCCAAAATGAATATGAGTGAAGTTTGTTGGCGGAGTCACCCTCAAGAACCTTCTAGTTCTTCTTCTTTGGGATCCACATCATCTTGATGGGAATCCTTGGGGTTGTAGTTGAGCTTGACGAAGTAGAACTTGATGTGTCCTTGGGAACCCACTTGACCATGGCTTGAGGTGCTTCAATGAATGCATCAATCTCCTCTTGAAGCTTGTCCTTGGCCTTTAGCTTGTGGTCTTGTGGTAGAAGGTCATCTTGAGCTTGTTCCACATTGGAAGAAGTAGGATCATACTTCTCCTTTTGTGAAACAAACTGTGGAGTAGGGTATTGACCTTCTTCCCACTCAACACCTTCGGCGTTGAACTTTCGCTCAAAACCAATCCCTTGATTCTTCCGGTGTCTTCCTTGTTTGCGAACAATCTCCTCAAAGTTCTTGCTTCCGGCAAGACTCTTGTAGACACCTTTCTCTATGATTTCCTTCAATAAGCTATTTTCTTGCTCAAGTGTAACTTGGCTTGAAACATTGTTAGTGGAATCAAGAGAACTACTAGAAGCAACAATATTGGATTTAACGTTGTTATTGTTACTACTAGAGGAAGAATTTTTCTTATGCTTGTCATGCTTAGTCTTAATAGGTGGCAAGAAATTAGACAAGAGAAGTCGTTTGGCAAGATATGAAGAACTCTTCTTTCGAAGATCGTCATTGATCGCTTTTAGAAACTCATGTTCTTGCTCTAGAGTGAGCTTCTCGAAGCGTAGCTTCTCATGAGATCTTAGGAGCTCTCTATGATCTTCTTGAGTTGTTTCATGAGCTAACTTAAGAGTGTTTAGTTCTTTAGTTAGACGCTCAATCTCCTTCATAGCATTGTCATTCGACTCTTCTCGACTATAAAGACTACTAGCATTTTCATCATTACTAAGCTCACTGGATTTATCATGCAAGAGCTCATCTTCACCAAGCAAGTCATCCTCATCACTATCAAAGTCAATGAATTCAGGGTGTGTTACCTTGGGGCCTTTAGCCATGAAGCATCTTCCAATTCCCTCATTTGGTGAATCAAATAAGTCGTAGGAGTTGGAGTTGGAGGATACGAGTGCAAGTCCGGCAACACCTTCATCTTGACTGTAGTCGGAGTCGGAGTGATAGCTTCCATCGGATTGATTGTCAGAGTCGGAGCCGGAGACCCATTCACCTACATGAGCTTGATGTCTTCTTCTTGTGTAGCTCCTTTATGACTTGTCTTTCCTCTCCGAATCCTTGCTTCTCCGAGAGGGTCTACGTTCATAACGATCATCTCTACTCCTTCTCTCTCTCCGAGGTGACTCATCTCTTGCTCTTCTTCTTGGAGATTCTTCTCTTCTCTTGTGGGGAGCCGTACACTCATTTGAGAAGTGTCCGGGTCTTCCACAATTGTAGCAGTTTCGATCACGACTAGAAGATCTCTTTTCATCATATGATCTAGACTTTGAGCTTCTTTCTTTGCCTCTATTCTTGTAAAACTTGTTGAAGTTCTTAACCATTAGGCTTATCTCTTCATTGGAAATTAGCTTGTCACTTGAGGTGGTGGGAGCATCACTTGTAGCTTTGTAAGCACCACTTGACTTGTTGTGAAGCTCTTCCTTATCCTTAAGTGTCATCTCATGAGCAACAATTCTTCCAATGACTTCAGTTGGCTTGAGGGTCTTGTAGTTTGGCATCATTTGGATCAAAGTGCACACGGTGTCATATTTTCCATCCAAAGCTCCGAGAATCTTCTTAATGATGAATCGGTCGGTCATTTCTTCGCTTCCTAAGCCGGCAATCTCATTTGTGATGAGAGCAAGCCTAGAGTACATTTCAGCGACTCCTTCACCATCCTTCATCTTGAACTTGTCAAGTTGACCTTGAAGAATATCTAGCTTTGATTCCTTCACAGATTCAGTACCTTCGTGCATTTCAACCAAAGTATCCCAAATCTCTTTAGCATTCTCAAGGCGGCTGATTTTGTTGAACTCCTCGGGACACAAAGCATTGAAGAGAATGTCACAAGCTTGAGCATTGTTTTGCAACATCCGCAATTCTTCTGGTGTAGCTTCGCGATCCGGAACTTTTCCTTCCTCGAAGAAATCACCTTGCATACCAACACAAATAATGCCCCATGCGGCTGGGTTATGACCAAGAATATGCATTTTCATTTTATGCTTCCAACTAGCAAAATTTGTACCATCAAAGTAAGGACCTCTACGATAATTACCCTCACTAGACGCCATACTCTCCTAGGTTGTGAAACCAAGCTTATGGAGTCCAATGCAATGGAAACCAAAACAATGGAGACCAAAGCTCTGATACCACTTGTAGGATCGAAAGTATGTCTAGAGGGGGGGTGATTAGACTACTTGACAATATAAAAAATCTGCCTTTTGATCATGCAAAGTTTTTGGCAGTTTCACAATTAAGATCAATTCAAGTATCACCCTACACATGCAATTCTAGAGTATAAGCAGCGGAAAGTAAATTGCACATGTAGTAAAGAGAGGTGGAGAAGATCAAACGCAGTTTGGAGACACGGAGATTTTTGTCGTGGTTCCGATAGGTGGTGCTATCGTACATCCACGTTGATGGAGACTTCAACCCACGGAGGGTAACGGCTGCGCGAGTCCACGGAGGGCTCCACCCACGAAGGGTCCACGAAGAAGCAACCTTGTCTATTCCATCATGGCCTACGCCCACGGAGGACTAGCCTTACTCGGGGTAGATCTTCACGAAGTAGCCGATCTCCTTGCCCTTACAAACTTCTTGCTTCAACTCCACATCTCAAAGACGGAGGCTCCCAAGCGACACCTAACCAATCTAGGAGGCACCACCCTCCAAAAGGTAATAGATGTTGTTGATGGTGATGAACTCCTTGCTCTTGTGCTTCAAATGATAATCTCCCCAACACTCAACTCTCCTCACTGATATGGCTGTGGTGGAAGAAAGGATTGAGTGGAAAGCAACTTGGGAAGGCTAGAAATCAAGTTTCATATGGTAGGAATGGAATGACTTGATCTCAACACAAGGGTAGGTAGTTCTCTTCTCAGAAAGTGTATGGTAGGAGTGGTAGACTTTCTGATGGCTCTCTCCACGAATGAAGAGGGGGTGGAGGGGTATATATAGCCTCCACACAAAATCCAACCGTTACACACATAATTGAGCAATCTCGGTGAGACCAAAGTGAAAACTCGGTCAGACCGAAAGTTCAAATATAGTGAACGTTGGGGTTTTCGGTGGGACCGAAAATACCATCTCGGTGTGTCCGATTTGAGTAAAGGTAGGAACTTGCCATTCTCGGTGGGACCGAAATTAACAACTCGGATATTCCGATATGATGTCAATTGGTTACAGAAGGTTGGCAGTCCAGTTTCGGTGAGACCGAACTCAAAATCGGATGGACCGAAAAATTAGGGTTTGGAAGAATAACTGAGGTGGTTCATCTCGGTGGGACTGAGTTGGAAGAATCGGTTTGTCCGAGATTACTTATGAGTGTGTTAAGTAGTGAAAGTTGCTGATAGTTGAGGGAGCTAGATCACTAAGCACTTGAGCAACCAGATCATCAACACAACCTCATCCCCTTTTAATAGTATTGGCTTTTCCTATGGACTCAATGTGATCTTTGATCACTAAACCAAAAATAGAGTCTTGAGCTTTTGCCAATGCTTGTCTTAGCATTTTGAGGGGTCCACTTCTTCAGACATTTCCATACCCATATCATCGAACTTCTCTGAAATGATTCTCGAGTAAATATTAGTTCAATGATATATATGTTGTTATTAATTACCAAAACCACCCGGGGATTAGTTGCACTTTCACTAACCACTTAGGATGAAAAACTTCTATAATGAACCAAGCCGCTAAGAGCCGGTCCACTTCTTCACCGATGGCCTTCCGTCTCTCTTCATTAAAACGGCGGAGAAACTGTCTGACCGGCTTATACTTTGGATCAATATTAAGAGTGTGCTCAGCGAATTCTCTCGGTACACCCAGCAATCGCCAGGAACGAAGTCTACCATCTTGGTGTCATCTGCTGACTTAAACTTCAACAACGGATCATGCTTTGTAGTTGGCTTTTTAAAGAAGTCATATCTGTCGGGTCAACATTATCCTTATAAAACTTGAGCTCCTCTGTGGCACAAGCCGACTCTGCATAAGCTGCATCACCCTGATACGTCCATTTGCATCATGCTTATATGTTGATATTTGTTGCATTATGGGCTGTTCATACATGTTTTGTCACAATACTTATGCCTTTTCTCGCTTATTTTGCAAGGTTTACATGAAGAGGGAGAATGCCGGCAGCTGGAATTCTAGGCTGGAAAAGGAGCAAACTCTAGAAACCTATTCTGCACAACTCCAAAAGCCCTGAAACTCAACAGAACATCATTTCGGAAAATATAAAAAATATCTAGCGAAAGAAACCCACGAGGGGGCCATCGGCTGTCCACGAGGGTGGGGGGCTCGCCCCCTGCCTCGTGGGCCAGCTGGCAGGCCCCCAATGCCCATATTCTCCTATATGAGGTGTTTTGACCTGGAAAAAATCATAAGGAGGCTTTCGGGACCAGACGCCGCCCTCTCGAGGCGGAACCGAGGCGGAAACCAATCTATGGCGCCGGCAGAGCTGTTCTTCTGGGGATACTTACCTCCGGGAGGGGGAAATCATCACCGCCGTCATCACCAAACACTCTCCCATCTTGGGGAGGGCTATCTTCATCAACATCTTCACCAGCACCATCTCCTCTCAAACCCTAGTTCATCTCTTGTATCCAATCTTTGTACCCAAACCTCAGATTGGTACCCGTGGGTTGCTAGTAGTGTTGATTACTCCTTGTAGTTGATGCTAGTTGGTTTATTTGGTGGAAGATCATATGTTCAGATCCATTATGCATATTAATACCCCTTTGATCATGAACAATATTATGTCTTGTGAGTAGTTACTTTTGTTCCTGAGGACATGGGAGAAGTCTTGCTATTAGTAGTCATGTGAGTTTGGTCTTCGTTCGATATTTTGATGAGATGTATGTTGTCTCTCCTCTAGTGGTGTCATGTGAACGTCGACTACATGACACTTCACCATTATTTGGGCCTAGAGGAAGGCATTGGGAAGTAATAAGTAGATGATGGGTTGCTAGAGTGATAGAAGCTTAAACCCTAGTTTATGCGTTGCTTCATAAGGGGCTGATTTGGATCCATATGTTTCAGTTTATGGTTAGGTTTACCTTAATACTTCTTTTGTAGTTGCGGATGCTTGCATTAGAGGTTAATCATAAGTGGAAGGCTTGTCCAAGCAAGGGCAGCACCCAAGCACCGGTCCACCCACATACCAAATTATCAAAGTACCGAACGTGAATCAGACGATCGTGATGAAAACTAGCTTGATGATAATTCCCATGTGTCCTCGGGAGCGCTTTCCTTTATATAAGAGTTTGTCCAGGCTTGTCCTTTTCTACAAAAAGGATTTGGCCACCTTGCTTGTAATGCCCCGGATGTAATACTTTCCCTTTTGGGCTTATAATAAATCTCCAGCTTCATCTATTTCCTTTTCGGGTTCCTTGTCTTTCGGGCTTTCGTCGTTTTGTTGTGTGAGTGTGTGGCATTCATTCATATCATGTAGACATGTGCATTGCATTGTATCTGTGTTGTGGGTTGTTTCCGGTTCGTGGCGTTTCTTCCCGTTGTCCGTTTCGTGTTCCGGAGCTCCCTCACGTGTCCGTGACGTCCCGTAGGCCTTCTTTGTTGTTCGGGCGTTTTTCGTTACCGGTGTGCCGCGAGGTTGTGTTGTGTGTTGTTGTTTTGTTGTGTGCAACCCGCCTCTCAAATCTCGTCTCGTTTGGACTCCGTTGACTTTTCCCTCCGTTGTCCGTGTGGGTCCGAAGTGCCCTTACTTCGTGTCCCGGAGATACCCCTGTTGCATTCTTTCATCTCTGGCTGGTCCTTTTAATTCATCCCCGCGATCGGATCCGTTGGATCACGATCGGAGGGCCCCTAAACACCCTAGCCTCCAAACCCTAGTCTAAAACTGCTACATATAGGCCCCCTAGTCTATTTGGAGCAACCCCTCCTTCTTCCTCCTCTCTCCCCTCTTTTTATTTTGTTTTTTTTCCTTTTCTCTCCAGATCCGAAATCTTCTCAGATCCAATCGCACTGTTCCTCGATCCATCGGATCCTTTGATCGAAAACAGTGCCGCAGCCGCCAGGGGCGCGCCGCCAGCGCCAGGTCAACGCCTAGCCTCTCCGCGCGGCCAGATCGTCCGCAGCCGCGTCGGGTCGCTCCACTTGGCGCCAGGAGCGTCCGCTCGCCTGGGCCCGGGAGGGACCAGTTCCCCGGCCTGTTCCTCCCTCCGTTCCGCAGATCGCCGTACCGCCCGAGCGGCCTCCTCGCCGCGCGCTACGGGCCGCGCCGGCCCGTACACCGCCGCTCGCCTCCTCGCCACCAGGCCTCCGCTGCAAGCCGATCGGGCCGGCCCGTGCCGCATCCTCCGCACCGCCAGTTCCGTCGCCGCGTGGGCCGGCCTCGCCCATCGCCTCGCGCCGCCTCCCAGGCCGTGGGCCGCCGCCAGCCGCGCTCGCCCCGCGGGCCTTCCACCGCAGCCGGATCGGGCCGCCGCCTCGCGAAGCCGCGCCAGGGCCCGCTCGCCGCGCAGGCTGGGCCTCCAGCTCCTTCGGGCCGCGCACTGTTCACCGGGCCGGATCCGCACTGTAGCTCCGGATCTGGATCTAGGTTGACTTTTTCCCTAAGCCCCTGTTTTTCCTGTTCTGAGATCCATACTTTGACCATGCATAACTTTTACTGTGGTGCTCCGTTTTGTGCGTGTGATATGTCCAGATGTTCGTGGAGATGCCCTCTACGTTTTACCTGTTGTAGTCATGCATGTTAGAGGTCATCTAGGGGCATGTTTTGCTGTTACAAGAGTGCATGATGATATAAACTGCTGTTATGTGTTATTTTCATGCCACCTTTGACATGTGATATCTTCTAGCTCGTTTGTCCAAACGATGCAAATGACATGTCCACGTGTTCGTCTCGTCACGAACTACGTGTTGTGTGTGATAGGTTGCATGGTAGATGTATTGTTTCCTTGTTATCATCGTTGCAAGATGCCATGTTCATATGTTGTGTTTTCACTTGTTATGAAATGCCATCTTGTTGAGCTCGTTGTAATCGGTGTGTTCATCACAACGATGCATGCTTGTGTGTTTCGGTATCACCGTCATATGTATTTTGATGCGGTGCTTACCCTTTGCCATGTTTAGTTCCGAGGTGTCTTAAACATGCTCTTTTTGATGCTATGATGATGTTGCTGTTTTAGGACTTAGTGAAATTTCACTAAGTCTGAAATCTGTTAAGTTCCGATGCCATGTTCGTGTGATGTTGTAGGACAAAGCATGATAGTTTTGGGGTGGATTTTGATTGTTCCATGAAGTATATATTGTTGTCTTTCCATCCATGTCCTCACATGTCCATTTGAGTGGCTGTAGCATGTTTATCTTTTGCTCCAAACTTTCAATAAAATTCTGCTGCCAGAATTTTATTTCAAAGTTCAATATGTCCAAGATCATTGCTAGTGATCCGTGACTCCGTTGGGGGTGCACTTTGGACCTAGTTGCTGTACATTATATCTAGTTTGTGTTCAAGTCCTTTGCCATGCTTTTTGGGTGCTGTAGATTAATTATTTTGAGCTCCCAAGATGCTATGTTGCTGTAATTTGCAGTTTTCGCTCAAATCTTGTTTCGGGCATAACTTTTAGCCCGTAACTCCGATTTCAGCGAATCTTATATCAAACTTGGGTGTTTTTCTGTGTAGATTAATAATATCAGGTTGTTATCTTGTTTTGAGGTGTTTTGCTTGAGTGATGTTTTCCGTGCTCAATGTGCATCTTTAAGTGCATCCATCATGCATTCATGTTTTTCGAGTGCGCATTGCATCGTGTTGATTGGTGCTTGGTGTGTTTGTCTTGTTTAGAGCCGGAAGTTGAGCACGAGTTTTCCAACGAGGTTGAGCACGAGGTTTCCAACGAGTTTGAGCACGAGGACCCTTCTTTCGATCCGAACTTCTTCTCTTCAGGCAAGATGACCGAACCCCGATAACATTACTATCTTTGTCTATTGCTAGTAGTCTCGATCTATAGTTTTGCCTCGATGCCCATGTTCTTCTTGTCAGCCTCCTACTTGTAACCAATTGCCATGTTTAACCACCCTACCTATGCAAACCATTGCTTGGCTAAGTATGCTTCGCTCAGCCCTTCTTATAGCGTTGCTAGTTGCAGGTGAAGTGAAGATGCTTGCTCCATGTTGAAGTTTGGTTGGGTTATATCACACTATATAAATGCTTTAATTGAAATCACCTATATATTGGCAAGGGTGGAAGGCTAAGCCTTTTGCTTGGTGTTTTGTTCCACTCATGCCGTTAGGATCCGTATAAGCCGGTTTTATGTTCCTTGTTTATGCGTTCCTAACACGGTTGGGGTGTATGGGACCCCCTCGATAAACCGCTATGTGCTAAGTCTTTTCCAGCAAATCCCAACATTGGTACTATTTGCCTAATAACAAACTAAACATGCATAGGGAGTAATTAACCCTCTTTCTTAATCAACAACCCCGGGCCAGTGCTCCACATGAGTGTTGGTCCGAAACGAGCAGACTGCGGGGCCGCCTCGGGGCAACCTGAGGTATCTGGCATACACCTGTAGGATGACTCATCCGGTCGTGTCCTGAGACCTAGATACGCGCGGCTACGATCAGGGTGTCGACACGCCGGGAGGATTTGCTGGATTAGCCTTACCTTAGCTCGGTATATCTTGAGCACGGGATTCCGAGGATACTCGGGTCTTCCCACTTTGGAGTTGCGACTCCGCGGATCGTGGGCTTGTAATGGGTCAAGTTGGAACACCCCTGCAGGGTTTGAACTTTCGAAAGCCGTGCCCGCGGTTATGTGGCAGATGGGAGCTTGTTAATTCCGGTTGTAGAAAACTTGACACAATGATACTAATACACTACCAGCGTGTGTTCCGTGACCGTCAATTTCCGAATAGGGATTCGGGAGTTGAACACGGAGGGGTTATGTTTGTGAACTTGTAGCTAGGATCACTTAGTGATCACTTCTCGCTTCGCCTTCTCTTCTCGCTCTCTCTTGCGTAAGTTAGTGCTAGTTGCTGCTGCAGACTCTTTGTTGTTCCTTCACCTCATTCCTTTCTTCAGCCTTTCCCTCACCTAAAGGCTTTGATAGTTCTGTTACCCGGGAACGGGATTGCTGAGTCCTCTGTGGCTCACAGTTACTTCACACACCAGATGCAGGTCCAGCCGTGAGCTATCCAGGTGATGGCACCGAGCTGGATTGGGAGTACGACGAGGAGCGTAGTCGTTACTACGTTCGCTACCCGGACGATCAGTAGTGGAGACTCTTACTAGGATTCGATCCGCCTGTGGTTGTTTTATTTATCTGAGTTTGGTACTTTGACATTTGGTTTTTGCCCTTAGAGGGTTGTAGTGATCTTATTGTATGATGTTTGAGACTTGTACTGTTATTCTGTGACGTGGCGATTGTAAGCCGACTATTTTAAGTTTACCATCCCTCTTTTACATGAGTTGTGCAAAGATTACCAAACTTGAGATCATTCTAGGATGGACTTATGCCTTTAAGTCGGGCCTCGACCCGTAGGAGGTATAACTCCATCCTGGGCATTACAAGTTGGTATTCAGAGCCTTCTCCGACCTAGGAGCCCCCACTGTTTGATCGAACCGTTGACGGTTGAGTCTAGGCACACACTGAAAAACTTTTGAGTCATATATTATATCGGAGAGTAGGATTTCTTTGCTTCTCATCCCCTTTTCTCTCTGGTGAGGACTCCTGACGTCTGCTCTTGTCTCTCCTATCTTCAAAATTTGCACAAAATTTTTTTTTTAGGAATCCCGCGAGTATTCTGGGATTGTTTCGATGTTCTTGTGACAAGGATATTGTTCCTGATGCCTCCTGTTACCGAGGAGTTGAGCTTCAGGGTATCACTGTAACAAGCATATCGCGACAGTACTAAATACTTAAGACGGCCGACATCGAAAATCTCCCCTATACGGCCAGTGGCACGATAACCCCGACATCACCCAGTACTGGGGAGGTAGTTCGGGAGTATTGCCATAGCTTGCTATAGTGGATGCTTTTCGAAGGTCCGAGGTACACAGTTTCCGAGAAAGACTGGTTATGTGTTGAAGGATGGATACACCTGGATGTAGGTTAGAGTTGATTGCGCGGTGCTTCCCGTGTATCCCCAACACCTGATTGCATAACTGGAATCTTTCGGAAAGCTATAGGTGGGTTTTATCCAGTAGATCGTAGGCATTCTTCCAACGAATGTAGGTTAGTGAGTTCGGGGTTCGACATTGAGTGAAGGAGTTATATGACCGAGGTTACTATCAGGAGTTGCATCTTAAAGGGTCCTTGGCTATGCTGATCCGGGGATTGCAAAACCTTTTCGTAACGCGTTCATATGCTTTCAGCACAAAGATGTTAGAACGAAACTCCTCTCTTGTGTTTGTTCCCGTCTGTACCTTGTTGTTTTTTTTATTATTTTATCCTTTTGATCCCTATGTGGCTTCTCGTGAAGACTGATGTTATCAATTAACTAAGAAACTCATTCGTTCCTCTTGTTCGGATGATTTCATTCGTTCTTATTGTTCGAATGATTATTGTGAAGACTTGTTGCAATTCATTCCATTGATTCAGCTTATTCCTTTTGTCAATCAATTGCTGATTCGTGGTCATCTCTTACAGGATGGCTCCGAAAAGGGTTCCGAATGCCAACCCAGAGGGTGAAGAGGTCCCAGAACGTCCTCCTTCACCTCCTCCTCCGCCTGAGGCTTGGAGAGCAATTATGCAGACTACTGCTCAGAACACTCAGTTGATGATGCAGATGATGCAGCAAATGCAGGCTATGCAAGCTAATCAAGCTAATCAGGGCATTCCAATGAACCAAGGCAACTTCTTCCAGCAGCACCATGCTACTCTCAACCAGTTCTTGGCCAACAATCCTAAAGCTTTCAGTTACTGTGTCGACCCTCTTGATGCTGAGGATTGGCTGACCGATATCAAGAAGCATTTTGAGTGCAGTAACGTGAAAGAAGATGACTATGTGAAGTTTGCAGCCTTCCAACTGAAAGATCAAGCAGCTGACTGGTGGCAGCAGTATAAAGACTCAAGGCCGGGTCAAGTGATCTCGTGGGAGAACTTCTGCAGGGATTTCCGCTCGCATCACATTCCTACAAGTGTTATTGAGGGTATGCGTGAGCAATTCCGCAACCTCAAGCAGGGCTCCATGTCAGTCTATCAGTATAATGTCAAGTTCCAAAACCTCGCTCGTTATGCAAAGCAAGACATACCTGATGCAAAGAGCAAAATCTATCAGTTCCGTGGAGGTCTCAAAGATGAACTTCAGCTTGCTCTCACTTTGTTCGAGCCAGACGAATTCGATAAGTTCTATAACATGGCTTTGAAACAAGAAGCAGCTCAGCTTAAGATGGAGGCTTCTAAGAAGAGAATTCGAGATGCTGTTCACTCTACCTCATCGTCTCAGTTGGCTGCGAAACAACAGAAATTCTGGCTTCCTCCTCCTCCAATGATTCGAGCTCCTTACAACAACTCCAGCAACTTCAACAACTCCAACAACAAGAACTCTAGTGGTCGTGGTTTCTCCCACCCACCCAACCCAAGCAACCAGTCGAAGAAGCAGTTTCAGTCCCAAGGCTCCAAGTCCAGTGGCTCTCATTTCCGTCCTCTCTCTGAAGTGGTGTGCAACAAGTGTGGCCAGAAGGGTCACTATGCCAACAGATGTCCGAATCCGAAGCGTCTTCCACCTCCTCCTCCTATGAGTTCAGCTATTGTCAAGCATGACCCAAAGTCTGCAAGGGTTAATCTGATGAATGCAGCACAAGCAGAGGCTTCTTCTGATGTCATTCTGGGTAATCTCTCAGTGAACTCTTTTCCAGCTAAAGTATTGTTTGATTCGGGTGCATCATGCTCTTTCATGTCTCAACCTTTTGCATCCAAGCATAATATTGGCATCCAAAGTCTGCCTCAGAGGTTGCAAGTAATTTCTCCGGGCAAGTGCATGACTTCCAACATATTTGCTCCGGATGTTTCTATTCGCATGGGAGATTATCGTTTTCTGGCTAAACCGGTGATTCTGGGTCATTCTGACATCGACCTCATTCTCGGAATGGATTGGCTTTCTCAGCACGATGCTCACATTGATTGCGCTCAAAAGGAAGTCAAGTTGACTCATTCTGATGAAGATGTGATTATCTTCGCCTCCAGGGATAATACTATTCGGCTTTTCTCTCTTAATGATAAGGGTGAAATTAATGCCATAGAGCAAATTCCAGTGGTGAATGAATATCAAGACGTCTTTCCAGAAGAACTTCCAGGCATGCCTCCACACCGTCAGGTGGAGTTTGTCATTGAACTCGAGCCGGGCACCGAACCTGTTTGTCGGCGTCCTTACAAGCTCTCTTCAGATGAATTGAAGGAATTGAAGAGACAATTGGATGAACAGGAGCGTATGGGTCTCATCAGGCCTAGTACATCTCCGTGGGGCTGTGGTGTCTTGTTTGTCAAGAAGAAAGATGGCACGGAGCGTCTATGTGTTGACTACCGGCCACTGAACAAGAAGACGATTAAGAACAAGTATCCGCTCCCCAACATCAATGAACTCTTTGAGCAGCTCAAAGGAGCTAAAGTTTTCTCTAAGCTTGACCTCCGAATGGGCTACCATCAAATTCGCATTCGCGAGGAAGACATTCCCAAGACGGCTTTCAGAACGAGCTACGGTTCATATGAGTATACCGTCATGTCCTTCGGCCTCGCCAATGCTCCTCCTACATTCTCAAGGATGATGCATTACATCTTCAACCCCTATACAGGCGAGTTTGTGCTAGTGTATCTGGATGATATTTTGGTGTTTTCCAAGAATGAAGAAGATCACGAAAAGCACTTGCGTCTGGTTCTTGATCGACTCCGAGAGCACAAATTCTATGCCAAGTTCTCAAAGTGCGAGTTTTGGCTCGATAAGGTTCTCTACCTGGGCCACATTATCTCAGCTGACGGTATTGCGGTTAATCCCGAGAAAGTTGAAGCAATTGTCAACTGGGAAGCTCCTCAGAACGTCAAGCAGCTCCGCAGTTTTCTGGGTCTTGCCAGCTATTGCAGAAGGTTTGTGGAGAACTTCTCCAAGATTGCCAAGCCTCTTTCCAACCTCCT
>LR738709.1:375233838-375266908 GCA_902687465.1 Secale cereale | reverse complement strand
TACAAAGACTCAAGGCCGGGTCAAGTGATCTCGTGGGAGAACTTCTGCAGGGATTTCCGCTCGCATCACATTCCTACTAGTGTTATTGAGGGCATGCGTGAGCAATTCCGCAACCTCAAGCAGGGCTCCATGACAGTCTATCAGTATAATGTCAAGTTCCAAAACCTCGCTCGCTATGCAAAGCAAGACATACCTGATGCAAAGAGCAAAATCTATCAGTTCCGTGGAGGTCTCAAAGATGAACTTCAGCTTGCTCTCACTTTGTTCGAGCCAGACGAATTCGATAAGTTCTATAACATGGCTTTGAAACAAGAAGCAGCTCAGCTTAAGATGGAGGCTTCTAAGAAGAGAATTCGAGATGCTGTTCACTCTACCTCATCGTCTCAGTTGGCTGCGAAACAACAGAAATTCTGGCTTCCTCCTCCTCCAATGATTCGAGCTCCTTACAACAACTCCAGCAACTTCAACAACTCCAACAACAATAACTCTAGTGGCCGTGGTTTCTCCCACCCACCCAACCCAAGCAACCAGTCGAAGAAGCAGTTTCAGTCCCAAGGCTCCAAGTCCAGTGGCTCTCATTTCCGTCCTCTCTCTGAAGTGGTGTGCAACAAGTGTGGCCAGAAGGGTCACTATGCCAACAGATGTCCGAATCCGAAGCGTCTTCCACCTCCTCCTCCTATGAGTTCAGCTATTGTCAAGCATGACCCAAAGTCTGCAAGGGTTAATCTGATGAATGCAGCACAAGCAGAGGCTTCTTCTGATGTCATTCTGGGTAATCTCTCAGTGAACTCTTTTCCAGCTAAAGTATTGTTTGATTCGGGTGCATCATGCTCTTTCATGTCTCAACCTTTTGCATCCAAGCATAATATTGGCATCCAAAGTCTGCCTCAGAGGTTGCAAGTAATTTCTCCGGGCAAGTGCATGACTTCCAACATATTTGCTCCGGATGTTTCTATTCGCATGGGAGATTATCGTTTTCTGGCTAAACCGGTGATTCTGGGTCATTCTGACATCGACCTCATTCTCGGAATGGATTGGCTTTCTCAGCACGATGCTCACATTGATTGCGCTCAAAAGGAAGTCAAGTTGACTCATTCTGATGAAGATGTGATTATCTTCGCCTCCAGGGATAATACTATTCGGCTTTTCTCTCTTAATGATAAGGGTGAAATTAATGCCATAGAGCAAATTCCAGTGGTGAATGAATATCAAGACGTCTTTCCAGAAGAACTTCCAGGCATGCCTCCACACCGTCAGGTGGAGTTTGTCATTGAACTTGAGCCGGGCACCGAACCTGTTTGCCGGCGTCCATACAAGCTCTCTTCAGATGAATTGAAGGAATTGAAGAAACAGTTGGATGAACAGGAGCGTATGGGTCTCATCAGACCGAGTACATCTCCGTGGGGCTGTGGTGTCTTATTTGTCAAGAAGAAAGATGGCACGGAGCGTCTCTGTGTTGACTACCGGCCACTGAACAAGAAGACGATTAAGAACAAGTATCCGCTCCCCAACATCAACGAACTCTTTGAGCAGCTCAAAGGAGCTAAAGTTTTCTCTAAGCTTGACCTCCGAATGGGCTATCATCAAATTCGCATTCGCGAGGAAGACATTCCCAAGACGGCCTTCAGAACGAGCTACGGTTCATATGAGTATACCGTCATGTCCTTCGGTCTCGCCAATGCTCCTCCTACCTTCTCAAGGATGATGCATTACATCTTCAACCCCTATACAGGCGAGTTTGTGCTAGTGTATCTGGATGATATTTTGGTGTTTTCCAAGAATGAAGAAGATCACGAAAAGCACTTGCGTCTGGTTCTTGATCGACTCCGAGAGCATAAATTCTATGCCAAGTTCTCAAAGTGCGAGTTTTGGCTCGATAAGGTTCTCTACCTGGGCCACATTATCTCAGCTGACGGTATTGCGGTTAATCCCGAGAAAGTTGAAGCAATTGTCAACTGGGAAGCTCCTCAGAACGTCAAGCAGCTCCGCAGTTTTCTGGGTCTTGCCAGCTATTGCAGGAGGTTTGTGGAGAACTTCTCCAAGATTGCCAAGCCTCTTTCCAACCTCCTTCAGAAGAATGTCAAATACTTTTGGTCTCCCGATTGTGAAGTGGCTTTCAAAACACTCAAAGAGAAGCTTGTCTCAGCTCCAGTTCTGATTCCTCCAGATGAATCCAAGCCCTATGAAGTGTTCTGTGACGCTTCTCTTCAAGGCCTTGGTGGTGTGCTTATGCAAGAGAAGAGAATTGTGGCATACACTTCACGTCAGCTAAAGCCAGCTGAGAAGAACTATCCCACACATGATCTCGAGCTAGCAGCTGTGGTACATGCTCTGATTACGTGGAGACATCTGTTGTTGGGCAGAAAGGTCGACATCTTCACTGATCACAAGAGCTTGAAGTACATCTTCACGCAGCCGCATCTGAACCTCCGCCAGACTCGTTGGGTCGAGATGATCCAAGAGTACAACCCCAGCATTGAGTACACTCCAGGCAAGGCGAATGTGATTGCAGATGCTTTGAGCAGAAAGGCATATTGTAACAGCCTTCTTATCAAGCCACACCAGCCTGAGCTTTGTGAAGCTTTCAGGAAGCTCAACCTTCAGGTTGTTCCACAGGGTTTTCTTGCAAATCTCCAGATTGCTCCTACCTTGGAAGATCAAGTCCGTGAGGCCCAGCTCAGTGATACCATGGTGAAGAAGGTGAAACATGGCATTGCAAAGGGCACGCCAAAATATAAGTGCTTCCGTGTTGATGAGAGAGATACCTTGTTCTTCGAGGACAGACTCGTTGTTCCCAAAGGTGATCTCAGGAAGCTCATAATGGAAGAAGCTCATGACTCTCTCCTTTCCATTCATCCTGGCAGTTCCAAGATGTATCAAGATCTCAAGCAATCTTACTGGTGGACACGCATGAAAAGGGAAATTGCCCAATTCGTGAATGAATGTGATGTATGCAGAAGAGTGAAAGCAGAACATCAACGTCCAGCCGGTCTTCTCCAACCTCTTCCTATTCCTGAGTGGAAGTTCGACCACATTGAAATGGACTTCGTCACTGGTTTTCCTAAATCCAAGCGAGGCAATGATGCTATCTTTGTGGTGATTGACAAGCTTACCAAAGTCGCTCACTTTCTTCCAGTCAAAGAATCAATCAATGCAGCTCAACTTGCAGAGCTGTACACTTCCAGAATTGTGTCCCTACATGGCATTCCTCAAGTGATATCCTCAGACCGTGGCAGCTTGTTCACATCAAAGTTCTGGGACTCCTTTCAGTCCGCCATGGGCACGAAGATCAGGTTCAGCACTGCCTTTCACCCTCAGACTAGTGGTCAAGTCGAGCGTGTGAATCAGATCCTTGAAGATATGCTCAGGGCCTGTGTCATCTCCTTCGGCATGAAATGGGAGGACTGTCTTCCATTTGCAGAATTCTCTTACAACAACAGCTTTCAAGCAAGTGCAGGCAAAGCACCGTTTGAAATCCTCTATGGCAGAAAGTGCCGTACCCCTCTCAACTGGTCTGAAACAGGTGAACGCCAACTCCTTGGCAATGATTTGATCTCTGAAGCCGAAGAAATGTGCAAAGTCATACGTGAAAATCTCAAGGCCGCTCAGTCGCGTCAGAAGAGTTACTATGACGGAAAGCATCGTGATTTGGCTTTCGACATCGGTGATCATGTCTATCTCCGAGTTTCTCCGATGAAAGGAACCCAGAGATTCGGTATCAAAGGAAAGCTTGCTCCTAGATACGTCGGGCCTTTCAAAATTCTTGGCAAAAGAGGCGATCTAGCCTATCAGCTCGAGCTCCCTTCCAACTTTGCAAATGTTCATGATGTCTTCCATGTGTCTCAGCTTCGCAAATGCTTCAAGGCACCTGAGCGGATGATTCCGTTTGAGGAGATTGATCTTCAACAAGACCTTTCCTACCGAGAGCATCCAGTTGCAATTCTCGAAGAAGCTGAACGCAAGACTCGCAACAAGACCATCAAGTTTCTGAAAGTCAAGTGGTCACATCACACAGACCGAGAAGCTACCTGGGAACGAGAAGATCATCTTCGTTCCGAGTACCCTTCCTTTTTCCAGTCCTAGATCTCGGGACGAGATCTTTTTGTAGTAGAGGAGAGTTTGTAATGCCCCGGATGTAATACTTTCCCTTTTGGGCTTATAATAAATCTCCAGCTTCATCTATTTCCTTTTCGGGTTCCTTGTCTTTCGGGCTTTCGTCGTTTTGTTGTGTGAGTGTGTGGCATTCATTCATATCATGTAGACATGTGCATTGCATTGTATCTGTGTTGTGGGTTGTTTCCGGTTCGTGGCGTTTCTTCCCGTTGTCCGTTTCGTGTTCCGGAGCTCCCTCACGTGTCCGTGACGTCCCGTAGGCCTTCTTTGTTGTTCGGGCGTTTTTCGTTACCGGTGTGCCGCGAGGTTGTGTTGTGTGTTGTTGTTTTGTTGTGTGCAACCCGCCTCTCAAATCTCGTCTCGTTTGGACTCCGTTGACTTTTCCCTCCGTTGTCCGTGTGGGTCCGAAGTGCCCTTACTTCGTGTCCCGGAGATACCCCTGTTGCATTCTTTCATCTCTGGCTGGTCCTTTTAATTCATCCCCGCGATCGGATCCGTTGGATCACGATCGGAGGGCCCCTAAACACCCTAGCCTCCAAACCCTAGTCTAAAACTGCTACATATAGGCCCCCTAGTCTATTTGGAGCAACCCCTCCTTCTTCCTCCTCTCTCCCCTCTTTTTATTTTGTTTTTTTTTCCTTTTCTCTCCAGATCCGAAATCTTCTCAGATCCAATCGCACTGTTCCTCGATCCATCGGATCCTTTGATCGAAAACAGTGCCGCAGCCGCCAGGGGCGCGCCGCCAGCGCCAGGTCAACGCCTAGCCTCTCCGCGCGGCCAGATCGTCGGCAGCCGCGTCGGGTCGCTCCACTTGGCGCCAGGAGCGTCCGCTCGCCTGGGCCCGGGAGGGACCAGTTCCCCGGCCTGTTCCTCCCTCCGTTCCGCAGATCGCCGTACCGCCCGAGCGGCCTCCTCGCCGCGCGCTACGGGCCGCGCCGGCCCGTACACCGCCGCTCGCCTCCTCGCCACCAGGCCTCCGCTGCAAGCCGATCGGGCCGGCCCGTGCCGCATCCTCCGCACCGCCAGTTCCGTCGCCGCGTGGGCCGGCCTCGCCCATCGCCTCGCGCCGCCTCCCAGGCCGTGGGCCGCCGCCAGCCGCGCTCGCCCCGCGGGCCTTCCACCGCAGCCGGATCGGGCCGCCGCCTCGCGAAGCCGCGCCAGGGCCCGCTCGCCGCGCAGGCTGGGCCTCCAGCTCCTTCGGGCCGCGCACTGTTCACCGGGCCGGATCCGCACTGTAGCTCCGGATCTGGATCTAGGTTGACTTTTTCCCTAAGCCCCTGTTTTTCCTGTTCTGAGATCCATACTTTGACCATGTATAACTTTTACTGTGGTGCTCCGTTTTGTGCGTGTGATATGTCCAGATGTTCGTGGAGATGCCCTCTACGTTTTACCTGTTGTAGTCATGCATGTTAGAGGTCATCTAGGGGCATGTTTTGCTGTTACAAGAGTGCATGATGATATAAACTGCTGTTATGTGTTATTTTCATGCCACCTTTGACATGTGATATCTTCTAGCTCGTTTGTCCAAACGATGCAAATGACATGTCCACGTGTTCGTCTCGTCACGAACTACGTGTTGTGTGTGATAGGTTGCATGGTAGATGTATTGTTTCCTTGTTATCATCGTTGCAAGATGCCATGTTCATATGTTGTGTTTTCACTTGTTATGAAATGCCATCTTGTTGAGCTCGTTGTAATCGGTGTGTTCATCACAACGATGCATGCTTGTGTGTTTCGGTATCACCGTCATATGTATTTTGATGCGGTGCTTACCCTTTGCCATGTTTAGTTCCGAGGTGTCTTAAACATGCTCTTTTTGATGCTATGATGATGTTGCTGTTTTAGGACTTAGTGAAATTTCACTAAGTCTGAAATCTGTTAAGTTCCGATGCCATGTTCGTGTGATGTTGTAGGACAAAGCATGATAGTTTTGGGGTGGATTTTGATTGTTCCATGAAGTATATATTGTTGTCTTTCCATCCATGTCCTCACATGTCCATTTGAGTGGCTGTAGCATGTTTATCTTTTGCTCCAAACTTTCAATAAAATTCTGCTGCCAGAATTTTATTTCAAAGTTCAATATGTCCAAGATCATTGCTAGTGATCCGTGACTCCGTTGGGGGTGCACTTTGGACCTAGTTGCTGTACATTATATCTAGTTTATGTTCAAGTCCTTTGCCATGCTTTTTGGGTGCTGTAGATTAATTATTTTGAGCTCCCAAGATGCTATGTTGCTGTAATTTGCAGTTTTCGCTCAAATCTTGTTTCGGGCATAACTTTTAACCCGTAACTCCGATTTCAGCGAATCTTATATCAAACTTGGGTGATTTTCTGTGTAGATTAATAATATCAGGTTGTTATCTTGTTTTGAGGTGTTTTGCTTGAGTGATGTTTTCCGTGCTCCATGTGCATCTCTAGTGCATCCATCATGCATACATGTTTTTCGAGTGCGCATTGCATCGTGTTGATTGGTGCTTGTCGTGTTTGTCTTGTTTAGACCCGGAGGTTGAGCACGAGTTTTCCAACGAGGTTGAGCACGAGGTTTCCAACGAGTTTGAGCAAGAGGACCCTTCTTTTGATCCGAACTTCTTCTCTTCAGGCAAGATGACCGAACCCCGATAACTTTACTATCTTCGCCTATTGCTAGTAGTCTCGATCTATAGTTTTGCCTCGATGCCCATGTTCTTCTTGTCAGCCTCCTACTTGTAACCAATTGCCATGTTTAACCACCCTACCTATGCAAACCGTTGCTTGGCTAAGTACGCTTCGCTCAGCCCTTCTTATAGCGTTGCTAGTTGCAGGTGAAGTGAAGATGCTTGCTTCATGATGAAGTTTGGTTGGGTTATATCACACTATATAAATGCTTTAATTGAAATCATCTATATATTGGCAAGGGTGGAAGGCTAAGCCTTTTGCTTGGTGTTTTGTTCCACTCATGCCGTTAGGATCCGTATAAGCCGGTTTTATGTTCCTTGATTATGCGTTCCTAACACGGTTGGGGTGTATGGGACCCCCTCGATAAACCGCTAAGTGCTAAGTCTTTTCCAGCAAATCCCAACATTGGTACTATTTGCCTAATAACAAACTAAACGTGCATAGGGAGTAATTAACCCTCTTTCTTAATCAACAACCCCGGGCCAGTGCTCCACATGAGTGTTGGTCCGAAACGAGCAGACTGCGGGGCCGCCTCGGGGCAACCTGAGGTATCTGGCATACACCTGTAGGATGACTCATCCGGTCGTGTCCTGAGACCTAGATACGCGCGGCTACGATCAGGGTGTCGACACGCCGGGAGGATTTGCTGGATTAGCCTTACCTTAGCTCGGTATATCTTGAGCACGGGATTCCGAGGATACTCGGGTCTTCCCACTTTGGAGTTGCGACTCCGCGGATCGTGGGCTTGTAATGGGTCAAGTTGGAACACCCCTGCAGGGTTTGAACTTTCGAAAGCCGTGCCCGCGGTTATGTGGCAGATGGGAGCTTGTTAATTCCGGTTGTAGAAAACTTGACACAATGATACTAATACACTACCAGCGTGTGTTCCGTGACCGTCAATTTCCGAATAGGGATTCGGGAGTTGAACACGGAGGGGTTATGTTTGTGAACTTGTAGCTAGGATCACTTAGTGATCACTTCTCGCTTCGCCTTCTCTTCTCGCTCTCTCTTGCGTAAGTTAGTGCTAGTTGCTGCTGCAGACTCTTTGTTGTTCCTTCACCTCATTCCTTTCTTCAGCCTTTCCCTCACCTAAAGGCTTTGATAGTTCTGTTACCCGGGAACGGGATTGCTGAGTCCTCTGTGGCTCACAGTTACTTCACACACCAGATGCAGGTCCAGCCGTGAGCTATCCAGGTGATGGCACCGAGCTGGATTGGGAGTACGACGAGGAGCGTAGTCGTTACTACGTTCGCTACCCGGACGATCAGTAGTGGAGACTCTTACTAGGATTCGATCCGCCTGTGGTTGTTTTATTTATCTGAGTTTGGTACTTTGACATTTGGTTTTTGCCCTTAGAGGGTTGTAGTGATCTTATTGTATGATGTTTGAGACTTGTACTGTTATTCTGTGACGTGGCGATTGTAAGCCGACTATTTTAAGTTTACCATCCCTCTTTTACATGAGTTGTGCAAAGATTACCAAACTTGAGATCATTCTAGGATGGACTTATGCCTTTAAGTCGGGCCTCGACCCGTAGGAGGTATAACTCCATCCTGGGCATTACATTGCTGCACCTTATTTGCTTTTACCTTTTGTCACTTGCTACCAATTACCTTATCACAAAACTATTTGTTACCTATAATTTCAGTGCTTGCAGAAAATACCTTACCGAAAACTACCTATAATTTCCTTCTGCTCCTCGTTGGGTTCGACACTCTTACTTATCAAAAGGACTACGATAGATCCCCTACACTTGTGGGTCATCAAGACTCTTTTCTGGCGCCATTGCCGGGGAGTGAAACGCCTTTGGTAAGAGGAATTTGGTAAGGAAAAATTTATATAGTGTGCTAAAATTTATTGTCACTTGTTACTATGGCTCAAAATCCTTTGAGGGGCTTGTTCGGGGTATCTTCACCCCGAAAAGAAGAGCAAAGAGTTTCTCCTCAACCTACTGCACCTATTGAAAATGTTTGCTTTGAGATTCCTTCGGGTATGATAGAGAAACTGCTTGAAAATCCCTTTACAGGAGACGGAACACTGCATCCCGACTTACAACTAATCTATGTGGATGAAGTTTGTGGATTGTTTAAGCTTGCGGGTATGCCCGAGGATGTTATCAAGAATAAGATCTTCCCTTTATCTTTGAAGGGAGATGCATTGACATGGTTTAGGCTATGCGATGATATGGGATCATGGAACTATAATCGTCTGAAGTTGGAATTTCATCAGAAGTTCTACCCTATGCACCAGGTTCATCGTGATCGTAATTATATTTATAATTTCTGGCCTCGCGAAGGAGAAAGCATCGCTCAAGCTTGGGGGAGGTTTAAGTCAATGTTATATTCATGCCCCAATCATGAGCTCTCAAGAGAAATGATCATTCAAAAAATTTATGATCGGCTTTCTCATAGTAATCACTCCATGCTCGATACTTCTTGTTCTGGCTCTTATATGATGAAGACTATTGACTTCAAATGGGATTTATTGGAAAGAATTAAACGCAATTCTGAAGATTGGGATCTCGACGAAGGTAAGGAGTCAGGTATGACCCCTAAGTTTGATTGTGTTAAAGCTTATATGGATACCGATGTTTTCCGTGAGTTTAGCACTAAATATGGACTTGACTCTGAGATAGTAGCTTCCTTCTGTGAATCCTTTGCTACTCATGTTGATCTCCCCAAGGAGAAGTGCTTTAAATACCATCCCCCTATTGAAGTAAAAGTAGTTGAACCTATTAAAGTTGAAGAAAAGACTATCACTTATAATGTTGATCCTGTTATACCTACCGCTTATATTGAGAAACCACCTTTCCCTGTTAGGATAAAGGATCATGCTCAAGCTTCAACTGTAGTTCGTAAGAGCAATACTAGAACACCTACACCCTTTGAGCAAATTAAAGTTGAACCTAGTGTTGCTATGGTTAAAGATCTCTTGGTAGAAGATTTAGATGGACATGTTATTTACCTCCGAGAAGAATCTGCTAGAATAGCCAAACCCAATGCTAGGAATAAACACAAACCGGTTGTAGGCTTGCCTGTCATCTCTGTTAAGATAGGAGATCATTTCTATCATGGTTTATGTGACGTAGGTGCTAGTGCGAGTATTATCCCTTTTGATTTGTACAACGAAATTATGCATGATATCACACCTGTTGAGTTAGAAGGGATTGATGTTACTATTAAGCTCACTAATAGAGACACTATTTCACCAGTTGGGATTGTTAGAGATGGTGAAGTATTGTGTGGGAAGGTTAAATACCCTACTGATTTCCTTATTCTTAGTTCCCCACAAGATGAATTATGTCCCATCATATTTGGTAGACCCTTCTTGAATACTGTTAATGCCAAGATAAACTGTGTGAAAGATATTGTTACTGTTGGATTAGGGGATACGTCTCATGATTTTAACTTTGCTAAATTTCGTAGACAACCCCTTGAAAAGGCACCACCCAGTAAAGATGAAAGTATTGGTCTTGCTTCTATTGCCGTGCCACCTAATGATCCTTTAGAACAATACTTGCTAGATCACGAAAATGATATGCATATGAATGAGAGAAGGGAGATAGATGAAATATTCCTTACAAAAGGACCCGTATTGAAAAACAACTTGCCTGTTGAAATCCTAGGGGATCCTCCTCCACCCAAGGGTGATCCCGTGTTTGAACTTAAACCTTTGCCAGATAATCTTAAGTATGTTTATCTTGATGAAAAGAAGATATATCATGTTATTATTAGTGCTAACCTTTCAGAGCAGGAAGAAGAAAAATTATTGAAAACTCTGAAGAAGCATCGTGCTGCTATTGGATATACTCTGGGTGATCTTAAGGGTATTAGTCCCACTATATGCCAACACAAGATAAAATTGGAAGAAAATGCTAAACCAGTTATTGATCATCAGTGACGGTTAAATCCTAAGATGAAATAAGTGGTAAGGAAGGAAATACTAAAGCTCCTAGAAGCAGGTATTATCTATCCAGTTGCTGATAGCCAGTGGGTAAGTCATGTCCATTGTGTTCCTAAGAAAGGAGGTATGACTGTTGTCCCTAATGATAAAGATGAATTGATCCCGCAAAGAGTAGTTACAGGTTATAGGATGGTAATTGATTTCCGTAAGTTAAATAAAGCTACTAAGAAAGGTCATTACCCCTTGCCATTTATCGATCAAATGCTAGAAAGGTTATCCAAACATACTCATTTCTGCTTTCTAGATGGTTATTCTGGTTTCTCTCAAATACCTGTGTCAAAAGGGGATCAAAAAAAGACCAGTTTTACTTGTCCTTTCGGTACCTTTGCTTATAGACGTATGCCTTTTGGTTTATGTAATGCACCTGCTACCATTCAAAGATGCATGATGGCTATATTCTCTGATTTTTGTGAAAAGATTATTGAGGTGTTCATGCATGATTTCTCCATTTACGGAACTTCTTTTGATGATTGCTTAAGCAACCTTGATCGAGTTTTGCAGAGATGTGAAGACACTAACCTATTCTTTAATTGGGAGAAGTGCCACTTTATGGTTAATGAAGGCATCGTCTTGGGACATAAAATTTCTGAAAGAGGTATTGAAGTTGACAAAGCTAAAGTTGATGCTATTGAAAAGATGCCATGCCCAAAGGACATCAAAGGTATACGAAGTTTCCTTGGTCATGTCGGATTTTATAGGAGGTTCATAAAGGACTTCTCCAAAATCTCCAGGCCTCTGACTAATCTCTTACAAAAAGATATTCCTTTTGTCTTTGATGATGATTGTCTAGAAGCATTTGAAATAATTAAGAAAGCATTGATCTCTGCACCTATTGTCCAGCCCCCTGACTGGAATTTACCCTTTGAGATTATGTGCGATGCTAGTGATTATGCTGTAGGAGCTATTTTAGGGCAAAGAGTTGAGAAGAAATTGAATGTTATGCAGTATGCTAGTAAAACTCTAGATAGTGCCCAAAGAAATTATGCTACCACTGAGAAAGAATTTTTAGCAGTTGTGTTTGCTTGTGATAAGTTTAGACCCTACATTGTTGATTCTAAAGTAACTATTCACACTGATCATGCTACTATCAAATACCTCATGGAAAAGAAAGATGCTAAGCCTAGACTTATTAGATGGGTTCTCTTGCTGCAAGAATTTGACTTGCATATTATTGATAGAAAAGGAGCTGAGAACCCTGTAGCAAATAACTTGTCTAGGTTAGAGAATATACTTGATGACCCACAACCTATTGATGATAGCTTTCCTGATGAACAACTAGCTGTCATAAGTACTTCTCGTACTGCTCCTTGGTATGCTGATTATGCTAATTACATTGTTGCTAAGTTTATACCTCCTAGCTTCACATAATAGCAAAAGAAAAAGTTCTTCTATGACTTGAGACATTACTTCTAGGATGACCCACATCTTTATAAAGAAGGAGTAGATGGTATTATTAGACGTTGTGTACCTGAGCATGAACAGGAACAGATCCTACGCAAGTGCCACTCCGAAGCTTATGGAAGACACCATGTGTCGTGGAAATAACACGTCAGATGTCCGGTTTAGTAGACTTAGTCATGAGGCCGCGCATCTATGTAGTAGCTTGAGAGGGGTTGAGCGGAATCGAGAGACGCAATGCAAGACACGGATTTAGACAGCTTCGGGCCCCGGGAAACATCATCCGGTAATAACCCTACGTGCTGTTTGAGGCTAGATCTCATTATGATCCTCGTGGTCTCGCCGGTAAACCGGCTCTTTGTGTCTAACCCTAGAAACTTGTCTAAACCTCTCCTCTCAAACTTGTCCCCTCTTTGGGGAGCCCTGCCCCTCCTTATATATGTTGAAGGGGCGGGTTACATGACTAGTCCTAGTAGGATTAGGATTACAAGTGGAGTCCTAGTATTACTTCCTTTGTATGAGAATATTCCTTATGCTTTCTTCATAAACCGGCCCACTATTAATATGAACCGGCCTTCTGGGCCTTGGGCCTTGTCATCCATGGTCCGCCTGCCGGGTGTAATGCCCAGGATGGAGTTATACCTCCTACGTGTCGAGGCACGACTTAAAGGCATAAATCCATCCTAGAATGATCTCAAGTTTGGTAATCTTTGCACAACTCATGTAAAAGAGGGAATAGTAAACTGAAAATAGTTGGCTTACACTCGCCACGTCACAGAATTACAGTACAAGTCTCAAACATCATACATTAAGAACATCACAACCCTCTAAGGGCAAAAGCCAAATGACAAAGTACCAAACTCAGATAAATAAACCACAGGCGGATCGAATCCTAGTAAGAGACTCCACTACTGATCGTCCGGGTAGCGCACGTAGTACCGACTACGCTCCTCATCGTACTCCCAATCCAGCTCGGTGCCATCACCTGGATAGCTCACAGCTGGACCTGCATCTGGTGTGTGAAGTAACTATGAGCCACAGAGGACTCAGCAATCCCGTCTCCGGGTAACAAGACTATCAAAGCCTTTGGGTGAGGAAAAGGCTGAAGAAAAGAATAAGTCTGCAGCAGCAACTAGCATCTAGCTTACGCAAGTGAGAGCGAGAAGAGAAGGCCTCGGCGAGAAGTGATCACGAAGTGATCCTAGCTACAAGCTCACAAACATAACCCCTCCGTGTTCAACTCCCGAATCCCTATTCGGAAATTGACAGTCACGGAACACACGCTGGTAGTGCATTAGAAACATTGTGTCAAGTTATCTACAACCGGAATTAACAAGCTCCCATCTGCCACATAACCGCGGGCACGGCTTTCGAAAGTTCAAACCCTGCAGGGGTGTTCCAACTTGACCCATTACAAGCCCACGATCCGCGGAGTCGCAACTCCAAAGTGGGAAGACCCGAGTATCCTCGGAATCCCGTGCTCAAGATATACCGAGCTAAGGTAAGGCTAATCCAGCAAATCCTCCTGGCGTGTCGACACCCTGATAGTAGCCGCGCGTATCTAAGTCTCAGGACACGACCGGATGGGTGAAGCTACGGGTGGATGCCAGATACCTCGAGTTGCCTCAAGGCGGCCCCGCAGGCTCCCCGTTTCGTACCAACACTCATGTGGAGCACTGGCCCGGGGTTGTTGATTAAGAAAGAGGGTTAATTACTCCCTATGCAAGTTTAGTTTGTTATTAGGCAAATAGTACAAATGTTGGGATTTGCTGGAAAAGACTTAGCACTTAGCGGTTTATCGAGGGGGTCCCATACACCCCAACCGTGTTAGGAACGCATAATCAAGGAACATAATACCGGCTTATACGGATCCTAACGGCATGAGTGGAACAAATCACCAAGCAAAAGGCTTAGCCTTCCACCCTTGCCAATATATAGATGATTTCATTTTTAAGCATTTATATAGTGTGATATAACCCAACCAAACTTCAACATGAAGCAAGCATCTTCGATCTTCACCTGCAACTAGCAATGCTATAAGAAGGGCTGAGCGAAGCGTACTTAGCCAAGCAACGGTTTGCATAGGTAGGTTGGTTAAACATGGCAATTGGTTACAAATAGGAGGCTGACAAGAAGATCATGGGCATCGAGGCAAAACTATAGATCGAGACTACTAGCAATAGGCAAAGATAGTAATGTTATCGGGGTTCGGTCATCTTGCCTGAAGAGAAGTCGTTCGGATCGTAAGAAGGGTCCTCGTGCTCAACCTCGTTGGAAACCTCGTGCTCAACCTCGTACTCAGCTTCCGGCTCTAAACAAAACAATCACACCAAGCACCAATCAACAAGATGCAATGCGCACTCGAAAAACATGAATGCATGATGGATGCACTAAAGGATGCACACGGAGCACGTAAAACATCACTCAAGCAAAACACCTCAAAACAAGATAACAAGCTGATATTATTAATCTACACGGAAAAACAATCAAGTTTGATATAAGATTCACTGAAATCAGAGTTACGGGCTAAAAGTTATGCCCGAAACAAGATTTGAGCGAAAGCTGAAAATTACAGCAACATAGCATCTTTGGAGCTCAAAATAATTAAGCTACAGCACCCAAAAATCATGGCAAAGGACATGAACACAAACTAGACATATAGTACAGCAACTAAGTCCAAGGTGCACCCCCAACGGAGTCACGGATCAATAGCAATGATCTTGGACATATTGAACTTGACAATAAAATTCTGGCAGCAGAATTTTATTGAAACTTTAGAGCAAAAGATAAACATGCTACAGCCACTTAAATGGACATGTGAGGACAATCAAAATCCACTCCAAAACTAACATGCTTTGTCCTAGAACATCACACGAACATGGCATCGGAACGTTACAGATTTCAGACTTAGTGAAAATCCACTAAGTCCTAAAACAGCAATATCATCATAGCATATAAAAGAGCATGTTTAAGTCACCTCGAAACTAAACATGGCAAAGGGTAAGCACCTCATCAACATACAAATGAAGGTGATCCCGAAACACACAAGCATGCTTCATAGAGGTGAACACAACGAATGCAACGAGCTCATCAAGATGGCATTTCATAACAAGTGAAAACACATCATATGAACATGGCACTTTGCAACGATGATAACAAGGCAATAATAAATCTACCATGCAACCTATCACAAGCAACACGTAGTTCGTGACAAGACGAACACGTGGACATGTCATTTGCATCATTTGGACAAACGAGCTAAAAGATATCACATGGCAAAGGTGGCATAAAAATAACACATAGCAGCAGTTTATATCATGATGCACTCTTGCAACAGTAAAGCAAGCACCTAGATTATCTCTAACATGCATGACAACAATAGGTAAAACGTAGAGCACAACTCCACGAACGTCTGGACATATCACACGCGCAAAACGGAGCATCACAGTAAAAGTTATGCATGTTTGAAAAGTGCATCACAGAACACTAAAACAGGGACTTAGTAGATCTAGGGTTCAACCTCAGTCCAGATCTGAGAAAAAAAGGAAGATGGGCCGGCGGCTGCGGATCTGGCCCGGCGGAGGATCTGCGCGGTGCGAGCCCGGGGCGGCGAGCGCTGGTGCGGCGGCGGCCCACCGCGGAGTCGGCCTGGTCGGCGAGGCCCGGCTGGGGCGGGAGGCCCAGGCGGCGGTGGAGGGCGAGGAGGCCCGCGGGGAGGCGAGGCCCGGCCGGTGCGGGGTGGCCTGGCGAGGGAGGCAGCGCCCCCGCGGCTGGAGGGGTGGCCCGACGAGGCTGGGCCGGCTGGGCCCAGCGCGACAGCGGCTCGCCGAACTGGCGCTCGGGGCGGCCTGCAGGAGCGGTTGGCGATGCGGAGCGGCTGCCTCGGGCCTCCTAGCGACGGGGAACTGGTCCCCCGGGCTCTGGCGAGCGGCCCGGCTCGGTCGTGCGATGCGGACAAGCGCCGACCGAGCGGAGGGAGCGGCCGAGCGCGTTGACTTCGGTGGCTTCGAGGGGATCTGGTCGGTCTGCTTCGAGATGCAGCTGGATCCTTCGTGGATCTGGCCAAGTGGCAAAGAGGGGATGGCCAGATCCGAAAATGGAGGGGGAGAGGGTGGAGAAGAAGCTAGAAGCTAAAACAAATAGACTAGGGTCTATTATATAGCAGTTTTTAGGGTTAGGAGGGGATTTAGGGCGCTAGGAGCCCTCCGATCGCGATCCGACGGATCCGATCGCGGGGATAGATTTAAAGGGCCTAGACGGAGATAAAAGACTGCAGTAGGGATGTTTCCGGGACACGAAGTGAAGGCACATCGGACCCACACGAGCAACGGATGGAAAAGCCAACGGAGTCCAAACGAGACGAGATTTGAGAGGCGGGTTGCACACAACAAAACAACAACACAGACAACAACCTCGCGGCACACCGGTAACGTAAAACGCCCGAACAACAAAGTAGGCCTACGGGACGTCACGGACACGTGAGGGAGCTCCGGAACGCGAAACGGACAACGGGAAGAAACACGCGGAACCGGATGCAACCGACAACACAAAAGCAATGCAATGCACATGTCTACATGATGTGAATGAATGCCACACACTCACACAACAAAACGACGAAAACCCGAAAGACAAAGAACCCAGAATGGAAATAGATGAAGCCGGAGATATATTATATACCCAAAAGGGGAAGTATTACATCCGGGGCATTACAAACTCTCCTCTACTACAAAAAGATCTCGTCCCGAGATCTAGGACTGGAAAAAGGAAGGGTACTTGGAACGAAGATGATCTTCTCGTTCCCAGGTAGCTTCTCGGTCGGTGTGATGTGACCACTTGACTTTCAGAAACTTGATGGACTTGTTGCGAGTCTTGCGTTTGGTTTCTTCGAGAATTGCAACTGGATGCTCTCGGTAGGAAAGGTCTTGTTGAAGATCAATCTCCTCAAACGGAATCATGCGCTCAGGTGCCTTGAAACATTTGCGAAGCTGAGACACATGGAAGACATCATGAACATTGGCGAAGTTGGAAGGGAGCTCGAGCTGATAGGCTAGATCGCCTCTTTTGCCAAGAATCTTGGAAGGCCCGACGTATCTAGGAGCAAGTTTTCCTTTGATACCGAATCTTTGGGTTCCTTTCATCGGAGAAACTCGGAGATAGACATGATCGCCGATGTCGAAAGCCAAATCACGATGCTTGCCGTCATAGTAGCTCTTCTGACGCGACTGAGCGGCCTTGAGATTCTCACGTATGACTTTGCACATTTCTTCGGCTTCTGAGATCAAGTCATTGCCAAGAAGTTGACGTTCGCCTGTTTCAGACCAGTTGAGAGGGGTACGGCACTTTGTGCCATAGAGAATTTCAAATGGTGCTTTGCCTGCACTTGCTTGAAAGCTGTTGTTGTAAGAGAACTCGGCAAATGGAAGACAGTCTTCCCATTTCATGCCGAAGGAGATGACACAGGCTCTGAGCATGTCTTCTAGAATCTGATTCACACGCTCGACTTGACCACTAGTCTGAGGGTGAAAGGCAGTGCTGAACCTGATCTTCGTGCCCATGGCGGACTGAAAGGAGTCCCAGAACCTTGATGTGAACAAGTTGCCACGGTCTGAGGATATCACTTGAGGAATGCCATGTAGGGACACAATTCTGGAAGTGTACAGCTCTGCAAGTTGAGCTGCATTGATTGATTCTTTGACTGGAAGAAAGTGAGCGACTTTGGTAAGCTTGTCAATCACCACAAAGATAGCATCATTGCCTCGCTTGGATTTAGGAAAACCAGTGACGAAGTCCATTTCAATGTGGTCGAACTTCCACTCGGGAATAGGAAGAGGTTGGAGAAGACCGGCTGGACGTTGATGTTCTGCTTTCACTCTTCTGCATACATCACATTCATTCACGAATTGGGCAATCTCCCTTTTCATGCGTGTCCACCAGTAAGATTGCTTGAGGTCTTGGTACATCTTGGAACTGCCAGGATGAATGGAAAGGAGAGAGTCATGAGCTTCTTCCATTATGAGCTTCCTGAGATCACCTTTAGGAACAACGAGTCTGTCCTCGAAGAACAAGGTATCTCTCTCATCAACACGGAAGCACTTGTATTTTGGAGTGCCCTTTGCAATCCCATGTTTCACTTTCTTCACCATGGTATCACTTAGCTGGGCCTCACGGACTTGATCTTCCAAGGTAGGAGCAATTTGGAGATTTGCAAGAAAACCCCGCGGAACAACCTGGAGGTTGAGCTTCCTGAAAGCTTCACAAAGCTCAGGCTGGTGTGGCTTGATAAGAAGGCTGTTGCAATATGCCTTTCTGCTCAAAGCATCTGCAATCACATTCGCCTTGCCGGGAGTGTATTCAATGCTGGGGTTGTACTCTTGGATCATTTCGACCCAACGAGTCTGGCGGAGGTTCAGATGCGGCTGTGTGAAGATGTACTTCAAGCTCTTGTGATCAGTGAAGATGTCGACCTTTCTGCCCAACAACAGATGTCTCCACGTAATCAGAGCATGTACCACAGCTGCTAGCTCGAGATCGTGTGTGGGATAGTTCTTCTCACTTGGCTTGAGCTGACGAGAAGTGTATGCCACAATTCTCTTATCTTGCATAAGCACACCACCAAGACCTTGAAGAGAAGCATCGCAGAATACTTCATAGGGCTTGGTTTCATCCGGAGGAGTCAGAACTGGAGCAGAGACAAGCTTATCTTTGAGGGTTTTGAATGCCACTTCACACTCGGGAGACCAAAAGTATTTGACATCCTTCTGAAGCAGGTTGGAAAGAGGCTTGGCAATCTTGGAGAAGTTTTCAACAAACCTTCTGCAATAGCTGGCAAGACCCAGAAAACTGCGGAGCTGCTTGACGTTCTGAGGAGCTTCCCAGTTGACAATTGCTTCAACTTTCTCGGGATTAACCGCAATACCGTCAGCTGAGATGATGTGGCCCATGTACAAAACCTTATCGAGCCAAAACTCGCACTTGGATAACTTGGCATAGAATTTATGCTCTCGGAGTCGATCAAGAACCAGACGCAAGTGCTTTTCGTGATCTTCTTCATTCTTGGAAAACACCAGAATATCATCCAGATACACAAGCACGAACTCGCCAGTATAGGGGTTGAAGATGTAATGCATCATCCTTGAAAAGGTAGGAGGAGCATTGGCGAGACCGAAGGACATGACGGTATACTCGTATGAACCATAGCTCGTTCTAAAGGCCGTCTTGGGAATGTCTTCCTCGCGAATGCGAATTTGATGATAGCCCATTCGGAGGTCAAACTTAGAGAACACTTTAGCTCCTTTGAGCTGCTCAAAGAGTTCGTTGATGTTGGGGAGCGGATACTTGTTCTTAATCGTCTTCTTGTTCAATGGCCGGTAGTCAACACAGAGACGCTCCGTGCCATCTTTCTTCTTGACAAATAAGACACCACAGCCCCACGGAGATGTACTCGGTCTGATGAGACCCATACTCTCCTGCTTATCAAGCTGCTTCTTCAATTCCTTCAATTCATCCGGAGAGAGCTTGTATGGACGCCGGCACGCAGGCTCAGTGCCCGGCTCGAGTTCAATGACAAACTCCACCTGACGGTGTGGAGGCATGCCTGGAAGTTCTTCTGGAAAGACGTCTTGATATTCGTTCACCACTGGAATTTGATCTATGGCATTAGTTTCACCCTTATCATTCAGAGAGAAAAGCCGAATAGTATTATCCCTGGAGGCGAAGATAATCACATCTTCATCAGAATGAGTCAACTTGACTTCCTTTTGAGCACAATCAATGTGAGCATCGTGCTGAGAAAGCCAATCCATTCCGAGAATGAGGTCGATATCAGAATGACCAAGAATCACCGGAGAAGCCAAAAATCGATAGTCACCCATGCTAATAGAAACATCCGGAGCATATATGTTGGAAGACATACGTCTCCCCGGAGAAATAACTTGCAACTTCTGAGGCAGACTTTGGATGTCAACATTATTCTTGGATGCAAATGGTTGAGACATGAAAGAGCATGAAGCACCCGAATCATATAACACTTTAGCTGGAAAAGAGTTCACTGGAAGGTTACCCAAAATGACATCAGAAGAAGCCTCCGCTTGTGCTGCATTCATCAGATTGACCCTTGCTGCCTTTGGATCATGCCTGACAATAGCTGAACTCACAGGTGGAGGAGGAGGAAGACGCTTCGGATTCGGACATCTGTTGGCATAATGACCCTTCTGGCCACACTTGTTGCACACCACTTCAGAGAGAGGACGGAAATGAGAGCCACTTGACTTGGAGCCTTGAGACTGAAACTGCTTCTTCGACTGGTTGCTCGGGTTGGGTGGGTGGGAGAAACCATGACCACTAGAGTTCTTGTTGTTGGAGTTGTTGTATGGAGCTCGAATCACTGGAGGAGGAGGAAGCTAGAATTTCTGTTGTTTTGCAGCCAACTGAGACGATGAGGAAGAGTGAACAGCATCTCGAATTCTCTTCTTAGAGGCCTCCATCTTAAGCTGAGTTGCTTCTTGTTTCAAAGCCATGTTATAGAACTTATCGAATTCGTCTGGCTCGAACAAAGTGAGAGCAAGCTGAAGTTCATCTTTGAGACCTCCACGGAACTGATAGATTTTACTCTTTGCATCAGGAATGTCTTGCTTTGCATAGCGAGCGAGGTTTTGGAACTTGACATTATACTGATAGACTGTCATGGAGCCCTGCTTGAGGTTGCGGAATTGCTCACGCATACCCTCGATAACACTTGTAGGAATGTGATGCAAGCGGAAATCCTTGCAGAAATTCTCCCAAGAGATCACTTGACCCGGCCTTGAGTCTTTGTACTGCTGCCACCAGTCAGCTGCTTGATCTTTCAGTTGGAAGGCTGCAAACTTCACATAGTCATCTTCTTTCACGTTACTGCACTCAAAATGCTTCTTTATATCGGTTAGCCAATCTTCAGCATCAAGAGGGTCGACACAGTAACTGAAAGCTTTAGGATTGTTGGCCAAGAACTGGTTGAGGGTAGCATGGTGCTGCTGGAAGAAGTTGCCTTGGTTCACTGGAACACCCTGATTAGCTTGCATAGTTTGCATCTGCTGCATCATCTGCATCATCAACTGAGTGTTCTGGGCAGTAGTCTGCATAATTGCTCTCCAAGCCTCAGGCGGAGGAGGAGGGGAAGGAGGATGTTCTGGAACCTCTTCACCCTCTGGGTTAGCATTCGGAACCCTTTTCGGAGCCATCCTGTAAGAGATGACCACGAATCAGCAATTGATTGACAAAAGGAATAAGCTGAATCAATGGAATGAATTTCAACAAGTCTTCACAATAATCATTCGAACAATAAGAACGAATGAAATCATCTGAACAAGAGGAACGAATGAATTTCTCAGTTAAATGATAACATCAGTCTTCACGAGAAGCCACATAGGGGTCAAAATGAAAATAAGAAAAACAACAAGGTACGGACAGGAACAAACACAAGAGAGGAGTTTCGTTCTAACATCTTTGTGCTGAAAGCATATGAACGCGTTACGAAAAGGTTTTGCAATCCCCGGATCAGCATAGCCAAGGACCCTTTAAGATGCAACTCCTGATAGTAACCTCGGTCATATAACCCCTTCACTCAATGTCGAACCCCGAACTCACTAACCTGCATTCGTTGGAAGAATGCCTACGATCTACTGGATAAAACCCACCTATAGTTTTCCGAAAGATTCCAGTTATGCAATAGGTGTTGGGGATACACGGGAAGCACCGCGCAATCAACTCTAACCTACATCCAGGTGTATCCATCCTTCAACACATAACCAGTCTTTCTCGGAAACTGTGTACCTCGGACCTTCGAAAAGCATCCACTATAACAAGCTATGGCAATACTCCCGAACTACCTCCCCAGTACTGGGTGATGTCGGGGTTATCTTGCCACTGGCCGTATAGGGGAGATTTTCGATGTCGGCCGTCTTAAGTATTTAGTACTGCCGCGATATGCTTGTTACAATGATACCCCGAAGCTCAACTCCTCGGTAACAGGAGGCATCGGGAACAATATCCTTGTCACAAGAACATCGAAACAATCCCAGAATACTCGCGAGATTCCTAAAAAAAAAAAAATTTGTGCAAATTTTGAAGATAGGAGAGACAAGAGTAGACGTCAGGAGTCCTCACCAGAGAGAAAAGGGATGAGAAGCAAAGAAATCCTACTCTCCGATATAATATAGGACTCAAAAAGTTTTCAGTGTGTGCCTAGACTCGACCGTCAACGGTTCGATCAAACAGTGGGGGCTCTAGGTCGGAGAAGGCTCTGAATACCAACTTGTAATGCCCAGGATGGAGTTATACCTCCTACGTGTCGAGGCACGACTTAAAGGCATAAATCCATCCTAGAATGATCTCAAGTTTGGTAATCTTTGCACAACTCATGTAAAAGAGGGGATAGTAAACTGAAAATAGTTGGCTTACACTCGCCACGTCACAGAATTATAGTACAAGTCTCAAACATCATACATTAAGAACATCACAACCCTCTAAGGGCAAAAGCCAAATGACAAAGTACCAAACTCAGATAAATAAACCACAGGCGGATCGAATCCTAGTAAGAGACTCCACTACTGATCGTCCGGGTAGCGCACGTAGTACCGACTACGCTCCTCGTCGTACTCCCAATCCAGCTCGGTGCCATCACCTGGATAGCTCACAGCTGGACCTGCATCTGGTGTGTGAAGTAACTGTGAGCCACAGAGGACTCAGCAATCCCGTCTCCGGGTAACAAGACTATCAAAGCCTTTGGGTGAGGAAAAGGCTGAAGAAAAGAATAAGTCTGCAGCAGCAACTAGCATCTAGCTTACGCAAGTGAGAGCGAGAAGAGAAGGCCTCGGCGAGAAGTGATCACGAAGTGATCCTAGCTACAAGCTCACAAACATAACCCCTTCGTGTTCAACTCCCGAATCCCTATTCGGAAATTGACAGTCACGGAACACACGCTGGTAGTGCATTAGAAACATTGTGTCAAGTTATCTACAACCGGAATTAACAAGCTCCCATCTGCCACATAACCGCGGGCACGGATTTCGAAAGTTCAAACCCTGCAGGGGTGTTCCAACTTGACCCATTACAAGCCCACGATCCGCGGAGTCGCAACTCCAAAGTGGGAAGACCCGAGTATCCTCGGAATCCCGTGCTCAAGATATACCGAGCTAAGGTAAGGCTAATCCAGCAAATCCTCCCGGCGTGTCGACACCCTGATAGTAGCCGCGCGTATCTAAGTCTCAGGACACGACCGGATGGGTGAAGCTACGGGTGGATGCCAGATACCTCGAGTTGCCTCAAGGCGGCCCCGCAGGCTCCCCGTTTCGGACCAACACTCATGTGGAGCACTGGCCCGGGGTTGTTGATTAAGAAAGAGGGTTAATTACTCCCTATGCAAGTTTAGTTTGTTATTAGGCAAATAGTACAAATGTTGGGATTTGCTGGAAAAGACTTAGCACTTAGCGGTTTATCGAGGGGGTCCCATACACCCCAACCGTGTTAGGAACGCATAATCAAGGAACATAATACCGGCTTATACGGATCCTAACGGCATGAGTGGAACAAATCACCAAGCAAAAGGCTTAGCCTTCCACCCTTGCCAATATATAGATGATTTCATTTTTAAGCATTTATATAGTGTGATATAACCCAACCAAACTTCAACATGAAGCAAGCATCTTCGATCTTCACCTGCAACTAGCAATGCTATAAGAAGGGCTGAGCGAAGCGTACTTAGCCAAGCAACGGTTTGCATAGGTAGGTTGGTTAAACATGGCAATTGGTTACAAATAGGAGGCTGACAAGAAGATCATGGGCATCGAGGCAAAACTATAGATCGAGACTACTAGCAATAGGCAAAGATAGTAATGTTATCGGGGTTCGGTCATCTTGCCTGAAGAGAAGTCGTTCGGATCGTAAGAAGGGTCCTCGTGCTCAACCTCGTTGGAAACCTCGTGCTCAACCTCGTACTCAGCTTCCGGCTCTAAACAAAACAATCACACCAAGCACCAATCAACAAGATGCAATGCGCACTCGAAAAACATGAATGCATGATGGATGCACTAAAGGATGCACACGGAGCACGTAAAACATCACTCAAGCAAAACACCTCAAAACAAGATAACAAGCTGATATTATTAATCTACACGGAAAAACAATCAAGTTTGATATAAGATTCACTGAAATCAGAGTTACGGGCTAAAAGTTATGCCCGAAACAAGATTTGAGCGAAAGCTGAAAATTACAGCAACATAGCATCTTTGGAGCTCAAAATAATTAAGCTACAGCACCCAAAAATCATGGCAAAGGACATGAACACAAACTAGACATATAGTACAGCAACTAAGTCCAAGGTGCACCCCCAACGGAGTCACGGATCAATAGCAATGATCTTGGACATATTGAACTTGACAATAAAATTCTGGCAGCAGAATTTTATTGAAACTTTAGAGCAAAAGATAAACATGCTACAGCCACTTAAATGGACATGTGAGGACATGGATGGAAAGACAACAATATATACTACAAGGAACAATCACAATCCACTCCAAAACTAACATGCTTTGTCCTAGAACATCACACGAACATGGCATCGGAACGTTACAGATTTCAGACTTAGTGAAAATCCACTAAGTCCTAAAACAGCAATATCATCATAGCATATAAAAGAGCATGTTTAAGTCACCTCGAAACTAAACATGGCAAAGGGTAAGCACCTCATCAACATACACATGAAGGTGATCCCGAAACACACAAGCATGCTTCATAGAGGTGAACACAACGAATGCAACGAGCTCATCAAGATGGCATTTCATAACAAGTGAAAACACATCATATGAACATGGCACTTTGCAACGATGATAACAAGGCAATAATAAATCTACCATGCAACCTATCACAAGCAAGACGTAGTTCGTGGCAAGACGAACACGTGGACATGTCATTTGCATCATTTGGACAAACGAGCTAAAAGATATCACATGGCAAAGGTGGCATAAAAATAACACATAGCAGCAGTTTATGTCATGATGCACTCTTGCAACAGCAAAACAAGCACCTAGATGATCTCTAACATGCATGACAACAATAGGTAAAACGTAGAGCACAACTCCACGAACGTCTGGACATATCACACGCGCAAAACGGAGCATCACAGTAAAAGTTATGCATGTTTGAAAAGTGCATCACAGAACACTAAAACAGGGACTTAGTAGATCTAGGGTTCAACCTCAGTCCAGATCTGAGAAAAAAAGGAAGATGGGCCGGCGGCTGCGGATCTGGCCCGGCGGAGGATCTGCGCGGTGCGGGCCCGGGGCGGCGAGCGCTGGTGCGGCGGCGGCCCACCGCGGAGTCGGCCTGGTCGGCGAGGCCCGGCCGGGGCGGGAGGCCCAGGCGGCGGTGGAGGGCGAGGAGGCCCGCGGGGAGGCGAGGCCCGGCCGGCGCGGGGCGGCCTGGCGAAGGAGGCAGCGCCCCCGCGGCTGGAGGGGTGGCCCGACGAGGCTGGGCCGGCTGGGCCCAGCGCGACGGCGGCTCGCCGAACTGGCGCTCGGGGCGGCCTGCAGGAGCGGTTGGCGATGCGGAGCGGCTGCCTCGGGCCTCCTAGCGACGGGGAACTGGTCCCCCGGGCTCTGGCGAGCGGCCCGGCTCGGTCGTGCGATGCGGACAGGCGCCGACCGAGCGGAGGGAGCGGCCGAGCGCGTTGACTTCGGTGGCTTCGAGGGGATCTGGTCGGTCTGCTTCGAGCTGCGGCTGGATCCTTCGTGGATCTAGCCAAGTGGCAAAGAGGGGATGGCCAGATCCGAAAATGGAGGGGGAGAGGGTGGAGAAGAAGCTAGAAGCTAAAACAAATAAACTAGGGTCTATTATATAGCAGTTTTTAGGGTTAGGAGGGGATTTAGGGCGCTAGGAGCCCTCCGATCGCGATCCGACGGATCCGATCGCGGGGATAGATTTAAAGGGCCTAGACGGAGATAAAAGACTGCAGTAGGGATGTTTCCGGGACACGAAGTGAAGGCACATCGGACCCACACGAGCAACGGATGGAAAAGCCAACGGAGTCCAAACGAGACGAGATTTGAGAGGCGGGTTGCACACAACAAAACAACAACACAGACAACAACCTCGCGGCACACCGGTAACGTAAAACGCCCAAACAACAGAGTAGGCCTACGGGACGTCACGGACATGTGAGGGAGCTCCGGAACGCGAAACGGACAACGGGAAGAAACACGCGGAACCGGATGCAACCGACAACACAAAAGCAATGCAATGCACATGTCTACATGATGTGAATGAATGCCACACACTCACACAACAAAACGACGAAAACCCGAAAGACAAAGAACCCGGAATGGAAATAGATGAAGCCGGAGATATATTATATACCCAAAAGGGAAAGTATTACATCCGGGGCATTACACCGGGTCACCAGTAACTTGCCAAATATAAACCGTCTTAAGTAGAATGCTAAGTCCGGCCGGGTCATAATTCCGGCCGGTTCATACCGCGGGGTATATCCCCGACATTAGCCCCTAGGTTTAGCTTGGATTTATCCATGGTAAACTTTATGCTGCAAAATAAACACAAGAGTGAACCTGACAGGTTGTGCTCCGGGTTAATAATTTCTTGTAAACCGGCGCTTGACCATCCTTAAGTCCTTGTCCTTTCCTTCTTCTAGAAAATCCGGGTCAATAGACCAGCTTCATAATCAACTTGTTTGTAGAAAAGATATTGCAAATAACGAATCCATTTGACTCGGCCTTCAATGCTCTGACTTGACAAAAAATATTGATCTTCAAATATTCCATTGATATCCAACCAGTTTGGAAATGTAGAACTTGCCGGTTTATGACTACCACCATTGTCGAGTTATAAAAATTGATAATTCCGGGTCATGACTGTTTATAAATGCCGGGTTATGATCGTTGCCAACGCCGGGTTATGATTGATCTTCCGGATTTACCCAAAACTGAAAATTTGAAGACGTTCCTTCTTTATATGCATATTACCTGTAGCCCCCAAGTTCCGGTTTAGCTGCATTTAGAAGGTGAACAGGTACTTCCTGAATAGCAACATGTAGCCCCCAAGTTGTCGGGGGAAACTGTCCTCCCACGAGCACATATGGGACCGGAGCCCCTTCTACATTGCGGTAAGGGAGCGGAGGGAGCACGGAGAGCGGATCGAGGGGCACACGCGAGCAGTTTTACCCAGGTTCGGGCCGCGCGGACGCGTAAAACCCTACTCCTGCTTAGGTTGTATTGAATTCTTGAGCTCGGGAGCTTGAAGATCTACAGTACTAGCTACGCCGAGCGAGAGAGTTGTCTAGGTTTCGAACCCCCTCTACGTTGTGCATGGGCCTCCTTTTATAGCTCAAAGGGGTCACCGGCAGGTGTCAACATAGAGGAGGGTAAAAGTGTCAATTTGGTGGTAGTTGCAACAGTGCATGAACAGTATATGAACAGTGGTCTTCACCTAACTTTGACAGTGGGGGACAAGGGCATTAAATGCCCGTCGCCGTTGCCCCCAAAAGCGTCCGTCCATGCTTCTCCGTTCGCCACGGCGGTAGCCTCGTCACCGTGGCTTGCCACCGTGTGCCCCAGGCTGCTCAGCCGTCTGCCACGTGCCCCTGGAAGGGCCCCAGGGTGACGCGTGGGCAGATGAGCTGGAGCGCGGGCACACAACGTAGGTTTCCCCGGCAAGCACCTTGTCGGGGTCGTGATCTTGCCGGGCCCGGAAGCTTGTCGCTTTCCGGGTCCTGCCGGGGCGCATGATGCGCTGAGACATCTCTTGAGGCATGTGTTCCTTGGCCTTCCTGGCAAGCTCCTCTTGCCAGGGTCTTGTGCTAAAGTGATAACCTTGAGCCTGGTGCGGCCTTCCCGGCAAGATCCTCTTGCCGGGGCCTTGATCCTCTGACTTGTATACTTTGTTCTTGAATGGCTTCATAGGGACCAGAACGGTTCCCGGCGAGCACGTGGTAAGCCCTGCCACGGGAAGCTGCTACTGCCCGTGCACAAGTTGGGGTACTAAGGTGCCCCTATCTTAGTACACCAACAGGAGCCCCCGGGCCTGGGCCACACACGGTGCCGAGCGCTGTTGGGCCAGGCCCAAGACAGTGCACGGGCACACGCGGTCCACGGCAAGCCGTATCCCCTTCCGTATCCGCCGCATCCCTCCCTAACAGCACGCGTCGATTGCGGCGTCGTGGGAGAGATCGTGGCCTGTTCTTTAATGGGAAATGCGGAACGTCCCCCACTTCCCCCTTTAAAAGCAGAGGAAGCAGGGGCAGTTCCCCTCCATCGTCTTCATTGCGCCTTGATTCTCCAGAAACCCCCGCCGCTTCTTGCCTCCGCCCTTCCTCCACTGTCTCCCGCATCCGCGGCACCGTCGACCTCCTCGCCTCTTTCCTCGCCGCCCCCGCCATGGCTCCGAAGAGCGACAAGGCGAAGAGTGACAAGGACAAGAAGGAGAAGTCCGAGCAGGCGGCGAAGCTGGCAGCCCTGCGGAGGAAGTGCGTGGTCTTCGCGCCGAGGCTTGGCGCGAGGGAGCTGCGGGACAAATACTATTTGTTCTGGGCGAGGGAGACCAAAGCTCATCCCCGCACCAGGGTCCTCCCCGCCGTCGTCGTCGACATGTTCCCCGGCAGGTACTTTTACTTTGCCGCATTCTTCCATTGTGGTCTGTGCCCTCCGTACTTGGAGTTCTTTTGTGATGTAATGAATACATATGGCCTCCACCTCCTAGATTTCACCCCCAACGCCATCCTTACGATGGCCGTTTTCGCACATCTGTGCGAAAACTATGTTGGGGTTCATCCAAATGTAGCTCTTTTCCGCCACTTCTTCACGCCTAGAGTAGAGTCCGGTTCTCCCCTCTCCGGCGGCATCTCCTGGATCTTCAGGCTGAACAAGAAGGAGGCGTAATTGAAGGGAGAGCTCCGCGGCAAGTGGGAGGAGTGGAGAGCCGATTGGTGCTGGTTGCTGGAAGCTGAGCCTGAGCCCTTTACCTCGCCACGCCAGACTGCCATAGTGCGCGGCAAGGATTGGAGTGAATTGGCCCCGGAGGACAGCAAGCTTCAGATCGCCCTCATTAGGATCCTTCGTCTCCGGGCCGCCAATCTGACTGTCGGAGAAGTTGGAGCAGATTTCCTCCGCCGCCGCATCGCCCCTCTACAAGAAAGGAAGAGGCCCGCCTGGGAATTCGGCAATGCGGCAGATTGCATGAGGCTGCGCCCTGGATTGAACTACAATTTCACCGTCTTGGAGTTGAAGGGGATGGTCCGGGAGCTCTTCAAGCATGACCCTGCCCACCCGGAGTGGTTCAAACCTTCCCGGGGAGTGGTGCCGCTGTGCAACAGCACTGCCCGCGATTCCATACGCGCGATAATGCCCGAGTGCGACTCCCATGGCGTCGTCCCCACTTGGCTGGAGCCTCCGGCGGAGACCGTGCAGACCTTCTTCGACAACTTGGTCGAGAAGCCCCGCAACGCCGAGGAGAAGAAGGGCCTGACCCGGGATACTACTAACCGGGATGTAGCTTACATTGCCTCCGGGATGGAGGAGGCCGCCGCAGCTGCGACTGCGGGCGAATTTGGATACACTGTGGACGAGGCACAGGCCGCGGACGCAGTGAGTCAAGCAGAGGAGGCGGAAATCCTCAAGCTGCTGAAGATTGCGCCCGAGGAGTTTGCCGGGGAGCCTTCCGTGAAGCTTGCCGGGACGAGCGAGGTTGCCGGGGGGAGCGAGGCCGCCGGGCATGGCACTGAGTCCAGAGGGCCTGCCGAGGAGGAGGAGGACGCCGAGGCTGGAGATTCTGATGAAGACTCTGGTGGATCTCTGAATCTTGACGATGATGCCTCCTCATCCTCGGAGAACTCTCCGCCTCCGCCAAGCCCTCCGCATCAACCGAAGAAGCGCCTCCGCAAGGCAACTGAGACGGCGAGGCCACAGGCGCCTCGACAGCAGCCGACGCGCCGTGCGACGCGCGCCACCAAGACGAGCGAAGTCGTCAAGGAGGCGCCCCGTGCTCGAGCGCCAAGCGGAGGGGGATCTTCCCGGAGCGGAACAGGTGCTCCTTCTGCCCCTCGGTCCTCGGCGACGACGGGGGCCGGGTCTTCACAGCCCACAGCCCCGGAGCCCGCCAAGCGCCCGAGGGAGCCTTCTCCTCCAGCTCCTCGCGCGGGAGCACACCAGGCGGAGTTTGACTTCTCCGCCCTCAGCTCTGACGAAGAGGAAGAGGAGTAAGTACTTGCAATTTTTTTAGTTTCTTTGATTTTGTCCTGATTTTCCTTGTTTGGTTCTGATCTTGCTTTTGTTTTGCTTCGCAGGACCTTGACCCAGCGGATGGCGAAGAGGGCCAAGATCCCTGTGGTCAACATTGAGGACGACGAGCCCGTCGCGGCGACAAGCGACGCGCCGGCGACGAGCTTGCCGGATCAGCCTGCTGCTCCGAGGAGCAGCCCCCAGCACAGCCCCCAGCGTAAGTCTGGTATTTATCTTTCTGCTTGACGGGTGCGCTTGAGGTTATCACTTTGGTTGATGTCTTGTTGTCTTGTGCAGAAGTGGAGCCGCAGCCGCAGGAGCACCAGGAGGTCGCCCCCGACGAGCCACTTGCTCCACCCTCCCTGCCAAGGATGAACTCCCCGGCAAGGGAGAACGCTCTGCCAAGGACGGGCACTCCGCCAAGGGCGAGTACCCCGCCAAGGGTGAGCAGCCCGCCAAGGGAGGGGGCAGGCGGCCCTCCGCCAGCAGGGGCCACTACTCCGCCGCCAAGGGAGAATTCCCCGGCAAGGGACCCCGTCGTCGAAGAAGTTCGCGAAGGTAACCCTTGTGACTTCTTCTTCTCGAATTCGTCTTTTTTGGATATTTGCTTGACGATCTTTCTTTTCTTTTTCTTCTGCTAGATCCTCCTGCACCGGAGCGGATGGAAACGGAGACCACCGGCGAGGAGGGCGTGCATGGCGACGGCGGCAACGCCACTACCGCCGAGGAGGTGGCTGGAGCTGACGAGCCGGCCGTCGAGGAGACCGCCCCAACCGCCGATGCCGCGGCTGGGGAAGGGACCGGCGACCATACCGCTGGCCCGGAGGCTGCGGGAGCGCCGGACGCTGCGCCGGCCGCCGACCCCTCCGCCTCCGCGGACCGGTCGGGCGTCTACTTGGAGGCCGCCAACGGGGTCTTTATTCAAGTCCCGTGGGCGTCCTCGTCTCGGGCACCCGCGGAGGGAGAGACCTTTGACGGAGAGGTCCTCGCCTCCGCCGGATTGAAGGTTGTTGAAGCGCCCGGCAGCAGCGACGAGCCCGAAGAGGAGAGACTCCTTCATCGGCTCCTGGCCTTGTATCGGGCCAGGCAGGCGAAGTTGGAGTCTCGGGAGGCTCTGGCTGCCAAGGCTGGAGCTGATCTGGAGAAGCGCGCCGCGGAGCTCCGAGCCGCCAACCAGGCGGCCCTCCGCAACTTGGCGAAGGAGCGTGAAGAGCTTGCCGGGGCGCAGCAAGCCTTCCTCCTTGAAAAAGCTGAGGCCGAGGAGCAGCAACGATTGGCCGCCGAGGAGCTGTCTCGGCGGGAAGGAGTACTCAACCAGCGGAAGGTCGACCTCGATGCCCACGAGGACGACCTCGCCGCCCGGGAGCAGGCCATTGGCGGGGCTCTGAAGGAGGCGAGGAAGCCGCAGCCGCCGCAGAGACCGCCAAGAAGGACCTGGAGGCCAAGGTGGCGCAGACGGAGCTGTACCTGAAGGCGAGCGAGGAGAGGGTCACTGCGCTCAACGTGGAGCGAGAGAAAGATGCCCACACCAACTCTGAGCTGCAGGTACGTCTCTCCGAGAAGGGCAAAGAGCTCTCTGACGCCAGGAACTCCATCGCTGACTTAGAGCTGAAGGTTTCCACCTTGACTGACTCGCTCGACGCCGCCCGGGACCGCGAGACGAAGCTGAAGGACGAACTTCGCAAGGAAAGGGCCTTGGTGGAGAGCGCCGCCGTCTCGGCGAACAACTTCAACCGGGCAGTGGAGCAGTGGACTGATGAGCTGGTCACCTCCGCTGCCAATATTGACATGGAGATGATGGCGCTGAGGGCGGAGCATCTCGTGTACTCCCCGGACGAGAGTCTCCCCCACAGCGCCAAGTTGAGTCTGTTCTTCAGGGGAATTGCGCCGGCGCTTGCGCGGCTGCGGGAGAAGATCCCCGTGCAGCTGGCCGACGAGGCGCGTCGGCTCTGCATGGGCACCATGGAGCGGGTCTTATCGAAGATCGTCTACCGCAACCCCGGCATCAACCTCGTCAATGTCCTCCGCTCTTTGTCGCCCGAAGCTGACCAGGAGGCGTTTAAGGCGCAAGTTGCCCACATCGTCGCCAAGGTGGGCAAGATCACGAGGCGTGAAGGCGACCGCGTAGATTAGATTCCTTTCTTTCTGCTTCCTATGCCGCTGCAAAGCATGTTACGGACAAGAATCTGTTAGTATTGCGGCAAGTCATCTTTGTAATATACAATCTTATTTTGAGCAACCAATGCCGTGTTATCTCCCTTGCTTTGGTCCCTTCACTTTGTATGCATTCCACCCTACGTTTTTAGGGAACTCGCCGGCAAAGGGCCCTTGCCGCGAGCGCTGAGTGCTGGACTCTTAGCAGCTTGCTGGCAATACCTTTGCCGGCAAGAAACCTTGCCGCAGCTAGTCGCAGCACACTTAGATTGCTGAGCGAACTCGAAAACGAAGTAAGGGCGCGACACTTGTCGCAGCTCACTTAAGTCGTTGAGCGTGCTCGAAACAAAGTAAGGGTGCGGCTAGCCACGGGTAGGTTCCTCCGCGCACAGGTTTTCCATACAAAGTGTGGTTGTTCAAGGAAGACAACTAAAAAATTTGAAAAATTTGAATTACTCAAACTTTGGTAACTTAGCTTTCATAGGTTGTTTGCTCCCCGACAAGGCTTCTCTTTCTTGAACAGTACTTGG
>LR738709.1:375179739-375233788 GCA_902687465.1 Secale cereale | reverse complement strand
CCCCCCGGCAAACTTGTGCGCGAGGAATACTCCTTCTGCTTAAGAGGGAAAGAAAAAGAGGAGGAAAAACAAGTATAGGGCCTCATGGCTTGCTAGTGCTTATCGGGGATGTGCGTTGCACAAGGTGTCAGATGATGCATGCAAATAACAAAGAAAAACATGGAAATGACAAATAGTGCGAAGCACAAAAGCTTTACTGATGCACGGGATCTGCGCCCGGCTTTGTACAAAGGTTTACATGCAACAGCGGCAAGACTTGTACAAAAGGTGGTTGCCGGAGCGGATCACGGCAACCGCGCCTTACGGGTGAAACTTGCGAAGATGCTCTATGTTCCAGGAGTTGCTCACCGGTAAGCCTTCTTCTGTCTCAAGGCGGACGGCGCCGGGCCTTGTGACTTGTCTCACCCGATAAGGGCCTTCCCACTTTGGCGTCAACTAGTTGGAACCCTTGGCGGACTGAACACGCCGAAGAACAAGGTCGCCTTCCTCGAGACTCCTGGCCCTGACCTTGCGGCTATGATAGCGACGCAAGGCTTGCTGGTATCGAGCAGCTCGTACAGCAGCCTGGAGACGTTCCTCCTCAAGGAGCAATGCATCATCTTGTCGCAGTTGCTCTTGCTCGAGCTCATCATAAGCGAGCACTCGAGGAGATCCGTATACGAGTTCCGTGGGGAGAACTGCCTCTGCTCCATAGACAAGAGCAAAGGGTGTCTGTCCGGTGGCTCGATTTGGTGTCGTCCTGATTGACCAAAGAGCCGCCGGCAACTCCTCTATCCAGTTTCTTCCGCACTTGTGCAGCCTGTCGAAGGTTCTTGTCTTGAGTCCGCGCAGCACTTCAGCATTGGCCCTCTCCGCTTGACCATTGCTCTTTAGGTGAGCAACAGAAGCGAAGCAGACCTTGGCGCCAAGGTCTTGGACGTACTGCCTGAAGGTGCGCCTTGTAAACTGTGTGCCGTTGTCGGTGATGATCCTGTTAGGGATTCCGAAACGGCAAACAATCGATCTGAAGAACCTGACTGCTGACTGTGTTGTCACCTTTCTCACTGGTTCCACTTCTGGCCACTTTGTGAACTTGTCGATTGCTACATACAAGTACTCAAAGCCCCCGACTGCGCGGGGAAAAGGGCCGAGAATATCGAGCCCCCAGACCGAGAAGGGCCAGGACAAAGGGATCGTCTGGAGAGCTTGAGCTGGCTGGTGAATTTGCTTGGCATGGAACTGGCACGCTTCACACTTGGTTACTCGTGCAGTTGCATCTTGGAGGGCTTCTGGCCAGAAAAACCCTTGCCGGAACGCCTTCCCGGCAAGTGCCCTTGCGCCAATGTGGTGGCCACATATGCCTCCATGTATCTCTGCCAACAGCTTCTGTCCATCTTCCCTGGAAATGCACTTCAACCTGACACCGTTGAGTCTTCTTCTGTACAGTTCACTGCCAACGAACTGGTACATACTCGACTGCTTGGTTATTTTCTCTATCTCTTCTGGCTCGTCGGGAAGTTCTCCAGTTTGCAGAAAGCGGACGATTTGCTGTGCCCATGCTGGAGCCTGAGGCTCAACAACAAGGACTAAAGGCATGAGGGCTGCTGCGGGAACCTCAGCTTCTACGCCAAGAACCTGCGGCTCTGCCGGAGCTGATGGTCCCCCGGCAAGCCTGCCGGGGCAAGGCTTGTCGGGAACGCTTGCTTCAACTGTACAGACCCTTGGATCTGCAGGAGCAAACTGTTCCTCAGCATCTTGGCTGTTGATCTTGGGGACCTTGGCGGTGGCTTCTGGAAGATCCGCCGGCAAGTAGTCGCCGGAGACCAACTTCCTCTTCTTGTTTTGCCCAACTGATGGTGTAACGGATGACTGAGTTAACTTGAGCACGAAGGTTCCTGGTTCCACAGGTAACTTCATCGCAGCACACTTTGAGAGGCCATCTGCAATATCATTCTGAGCTCTCGGGACGTGCTCCATTTGCAGACCTTCAAAGTGCTCTTCAAGCTTCCTCACTTCATCAACATAAGCTTCCATCAAAGGGCTCTGGTAACTCTTATTCACTTGTCGGACCACCAACTGTGAATCTCCCCGCACAATCAACTTCTTGATCCCAAGCTCGGACGCAATTCTGAGGCCGGCAAGCAAACCTTCATACTCAGCAGTATTGTTTGTCGCTTGCTCCTTGGGAAAGTGCATCTGGACAACATACTTGAGGTGCTCTCCGATGGGCGCTATGAGTACCACGCCGGCACCGGCGCCTTGCAGCGAGAAAGCACCATCAAAGTACATTATCCATTCGTTGCTCGCTTCTTGGACGGGGACGCTTGTCTCTGGGACTTCTTCATCTGGCGTTGGGGTCCATTCTGCTATGAATTCTACCAAAGCTCTGCTCTGTATGGTTGAAGTACTCTCAAACTTGAGACCAAAGCTTGACAGCTCCAGTGCCCACTCGACGATCCTGCCTGTTGCTTCGGGATTTTGCAATATCCTCTTCAACGGAAAGCGAGTGACCACCGTTATCTCGTGTGCTTGGAAGTAATGGTGCAGCTTCCTTGAGGCCATGAGGAGGCCGAAAAGCAACTTCTGCACCCCAGAGTATCTTGATCTAGCCCCCTGCAGAAGGGAACTTACGAAATACACTGGGCGCTGCACCATCTTCCTTCGCACTTCTCCATGCTTCTGCGCAGGCTTGTCCTTGTCGGGGCCAGAGCTTGTCGGGGAAGCCCCCTGCTTGTCGCTGGATTCGCTTGCCGGGGATGTGGGTTCCTCATCTGCCCCCTCTCCGCTACTAACGCAGCACTAACCACTTGATTGGTTGCCGCTAGGTACAGCAGCAACTTCTCTTGTGGCCTAGGTGCGACAAGTATCGGAGTGGAGGACAGGTATCCTTTCAAGTCTTGCAGCGCTGCCTCCGCTTCCGGAGTCCATTTCATAGGACCTGCCTTTTTCAAAATTTTGAAGAAAGGCAGGGCGCGCTCCGCAGACTTTGAAATGAACCTGCTGAGGGCAGCCACACAACCAGCAAGCCTTCTTACGTCCTTGACGCGCCTCGGGGCTTCGATCTGCTCGATGGCTTTTATCTTGTCGGGATTGGCTTCAATCCCCCTCTGGGACACAAAGAACCCGAGAAGCTTGCCGGAGGGGACTCCGAAGACGCACTTCTCGGGGTTCAACTTGAGCTGTATCTTGCGCAGATTCTCAAAGGTTTCCTCTAAGTCTTGGACCAGGGTATCCTTGCTCTTACTCTTGACCACTATATCATCCATGTAGGCTTCTACATTTCTGTGTATCTGTGGCTCAAAAGCAGTGTGCACCACCCTTGCAAATGTCGAGCCTGCATTCTTCAATCCAAAGGGCATGCGTATGAAGCAATATGTGCCACATGGAGTAATGAATGCAGTCTTCTCCTCATCTTCATTAGCCATGAAAATTTGGTGGTAACCTGAGTATGCATCAAGGAAGGAAAGCAACTCACATCCGGCGGTGGAGTCAACAATCTGGTCAATACGCGGCAAGGGAAATGGATCCTTGGGACACGCTTTATTCACATCAGTGAAGTCTATACAAAGTCTCCACTTCCCATTGGCCTTGCGCACGACAACTGGATTGGCTAACCACGTAGGATGGATTACGCCTCTAACCAGGCCTGCTGCTTCCAACTTCTTTATCTCTTCGGCGATGAATTCTTGGCGCTCCACGGCTTGCTTCCTGACCTTCTGCTTGACGGGCCGCGCATGAGGACAAACAGCAAGCTTGTGCTCAATTACCTTCCTGGGAACGCGGGGATGTCAGACGGTTGCCATGCAAACACGTCGACATTCGCCCGCAGGAAGGCAACGAGCGCGCTTTCCTATTTGTGGTCGAGTGTAGCACTGATGGTGAAGGTACCACCAGTGCCGTCCTCCTTGGCGGGCACCTTCTTGGTTGCCGGTGGAGCTGCCATTCCTTTCTTGCACTTGCCGGTGGAGCTCGATGGTGCGTCCTCGACGGCAGCGCAGCACTCCGAAGAGGTGCGTTTGCCGGAGTGGGCTCCAGAGCTCTTGCCGGACTTGGTCTTGTTCTTCCCCCCGGGAGCTTCAGCGGCAAATGTGTTGCTCTCTGCTGCGGCTGCTGCATCCCGGTAGATCTTGTCGGCGCAGATAAGCGCGTCCTTCTTATCGCCGGGGACAAAGATGACGCTTATCGGCCCCGGCATCTTGAGTATGTTGTATGCATAGTGGGAAGCTGCCATGAACTTGGCGAGGGCAGGACGACCAAGTATCCTATTGTATGGCAATGGGATATCGGCAACATCAAATGTGATCCTCTCCGTCCTGAAATTGAGCTCTCCGCCAAAGGTCACTGGCAGCGTGATCTTCCCCTTCGGCTTGCTCCTTCCCGGGTTGATCCCTTGGAACGACCCGGTTTCCTCGAGCTCGCCGTCTGGGATCTGTAGCTTCTTGATCACAGCCGAGGAGATCAAGTTCAGGCCGGCCCCGCCATCGGCCAACATCTTGGTGACCTTGAGGTTGCGGATAGTTGGTGAGACCAACATCGGAAAGCACCTGACCGCAGTTGTGCGGTCAGGGTGGTCCTCAAGGTCAAAGATGATGGGCGTGCCGGACCACTTCAGCAGCCTGCGTGACTCGACGGGCGGCTCAGCTGCATTCACTTCTCGCACCCACTGCTTGAGCTGGCGGTGGGAAGTATGCAGAGAGGCACCTCCGTCGACACACAGAACCTCTGTGGCCTTCTGGAACTCCTGCTCGCTGTTGTCTCCTTCTTCCATGTCATCATCTTCGTCTTCATCCTCATCCTTGTCGCGGCCCCGGGGAGGTCTGTCACCTTGCCGCTGCTTGGCCTTGCCGCGGCGTCCTCCCCGGCCATTGAACGGCCGCTTCTTGCTGGGTTCTCCTCCGCCTCCTTGGGCCTTCTCCTTGTCACGTCGCTCGTATTCAGCCTTCTGCTGGTCTACGAGGTATTCGACTCTTTTGCAGTTCTGGAGATCGTGGCCCTTGGTGCGGTGGATCTTGCAGTACTGCTTGTCGGAGCCGTCCTGCTTATCGGCTGCCGCTACAGGGGCGGGCTCCTTGCCGGAACCGCCAACCTGTGCCTTCTTGGCGGGAGCCTCCTTGCCAGACTGCTCGACAACCAGCACCTCCTTGCTCTTCTTCTTTCTGTTATTCCGCCGCCGGTTTTTCCTTGCCGGGGCGGCATCCTCGCTGTCGCTTCCTCCTGCGCCAGTATCCTCTCCGGGGAGTCTCCTCCCCTCTTCAGCGCGCGCGCACTTGTCAGCCAGAGCGTAGAGCTCGCTGACATCCCGGATCTTGGTCATGGCCATCTCCTCCCTCATCCGGCGGTTACGCACGTTCTGGTGAAACGCGCTGATAACCGCGGCAGGGTGGACGTCGGGAATGTTGTGCTGGATGTGGCTGAATCTTTGGATGTATTTGCGCAGGGACTCTCCCTCCTTCTGGGCTAAGATGTGGAGATCGCTCTCCTGGCCGTGAGGTTTGTGGCCGCCTGTGAAGGCGCCGACAAACTGGTGGCACAGATCCGCCCATGAAGAGATGGAGTTCTCCGGCAAGTGCATAAGCCAAGACCGGACGTTTGGCTTAAGCACTAGCGGGAAGTAGTTGGCTAGGATCTTCTCGTCGCGTCCCCCGGCAGCCTGCACCGCAATGGTGTAGATGCTGAGGAACTCCGAGGGGTGCGTCTTGCCGTCGTACTTCTCGGGTACGTCGGGCTTGAAATTCTTCATGCTGGGCCACTGGACTTGCCGCAGCTCACGGGTGAACGCAGGGCAGCCTGCCGCGTACGGCAAGTCGCCTGGTTCATCGGGCGCGTGCATGTCAACAGTGGTCCCAGCGCGCTGATCAGATTGTCTTCTGGCTTCTCGTCGACGCTCGATACGAGTCCGAGCGTCCTCATGTCGCCTGTCGTCGAGGACTTGGCGCTGATCGCGGCGAGCCCGCGGATCCGACGACGCCGTGGAGTCGTCGTCGACGTTGATCCGGCGGGGCGGCGTTTTCTGCTTCCGCGGCGGGGAGTGCACGGTAGTTGCACCCCCGGCGGTCTGTCGCCATCGGCCTTCGCTTGGTCGACTTGTCGCGGCCGTGAAGTTGCCGGCTGCTGCGGCGCATCGTTTTTGGCGAAGGCGATGAGGCTCTGGATCGTCGCCCTCCAGTCTTCGGCCTTGTCCGCCGCTGGAGGGAAGTCGAGGAGCAGCTGAGCCCTGGCCAGGGCTTCTGCTGGAGAAGAGGGAATCGGTGGCGAACGGTGCGAGGAGCGGGACACGCTCGGACTTCTAACTGCGTTAGAAGGAGCACGTTCCCGTCCCGGCGACCGCGCCTTGCTCGTGCCGGGGCAGTGGACTTGAGCGTCCCGTGATTCGCCGGCTTGGCCACGTCCCAGCAAGCGTATGGTACCTCCGGTACCATGCCGCTGCTGGTCTGGCACCTCCTGAGAGGGACGTGGTGCGTGCACGGACACCGAGGCCTTGGAGTTAGCCCGGTTGTCCGTCTTGTCCTTGGACTTGGTGGCGCCGTGAGTGTCCCCGCCGGCGTCCACCCTTCCGCCGGCGCATCCCCCACCAACCGTCGGCTCTGGTGGTGGTGGGATCGACGCGGACGGGCCTCCAACCTCCGAAACCTTCTTCTTCGGAGGCATGTTGATGTAGCCGATGAAGTTGGAGAGGTTGATGAAGAATGCGCCGGATCAGGTTCGCACAACCTCGACGCCCCCTACCTGGCGCGCCAAAGATGTCGGGGGAAACTGTCCTCCCACGAGCACCTATGGGACCGGAGCCCCTTCTATGTTGCGGTAAGGGAGCGGAGGGAGCACGGAGAGCAGATCGAGGGGCACACGCGGGCAGTTTTACCCAGGTTCGGGCCGCGCGGACGCGTAAAACCCTACTCCTGCTTAGGTTGTATTGAATTCTTGAGCTCGGGAGCTTGAAGATCTACAGTACTAGCTACGCCGAGCGAGAGAGTTGTCTAGGTTTCGAACCCCCTCTACGTTGTGCATGGGCCTCCTTTTATAGCTCAAAGGGGTCACCGACAGGTGTCAACGTAGAGGAGGGTAAAAGTGTCAATTTGGTGGTAATTGCAACAGTGCATGAACAGTATATGAACAGTGGTCTTCACCTAACTTTGACAGTGGGGGACAAGGGCATTAAATGCCCGTCGCCGTCGCCCCCAAAAGCGTCCGTCCATGCTTCTCCGTTCGCCACGGCGGTAGCCTCGTCACCGTGGCTTGCCACCGTGTGCCCCAGGCTGCTCAGCTGTCTGCCACGTGCCCCTGGAAGGGCCCCAGGGCGACGCGTGGGCAGATGAGCTGGAGCGCGGGCACACAGCGTAGGTTTCCCCGGCAAGCACCTTGCCGGGGTCGTGATCTTGCCGGGCCCGGAAGCTTGTCGCTTTCCGGGTCCTGCCGGGGCGCATGATGCGCTGAGACATCTCTTGAGGCATGTGTTCCTTGGCCTTCCTGGCAAGCTCCTCTTGCCAGGGTCTTGTGCTAAAGTGATAACCTTGAGCCTGGTGCGGCCTTCCCGGCAAGCTCCTCTTGTCGGGGCCTTGATCCTCTAACTTGTATACTTTGTTCTTGAATGGCTTCATAGGGACCAGAACGGTTCCCGGCGAGCACGTGGTAAGCCCTGCCACGGGAAGCTGCTACTGCCCGTGCACAAGTTGGGGTACTAAGGTGCCCCTATCTTAGTACACCGACACAAGTGCCGGGTCATTATGTAATAATGAGCAGGGACTTTAAAAATATGATCATGTAAACTTGAATATCAACATGTAGCCCCCAAGTGCCGGGTCATTATGTAATAATGAGCAGGGACTTTGCAGATATAATCATTGAAAAAAACATTATATGATGTAACTTCCATCGTGGGGTTTGAATCCACGTCCACAAGGTTAAGAGCTTTGTGCTTTACTAACTGAGCAGTGAACCCTTCAATATAATGGATTAATAGTTGTGTACCTTGAATTGTTGACAGGAGCGATTGGTAGCCCCCAAGGGCCGGCTCATTATAATGTGATGAGTCGGGTCTTCAATAAAGTGAGCACAAAATGACTTTGCATTTGCCCCCAAGTGTCATGGTGCATGCTTGCAGCGACATGAGACTTGTGTATTTGATGTAAACTCAATTTGAATAATGTAGCCCCCAAGTGCCGGGTTGTAAGCCTGCAGCAACTCGGGACTATTCCTTTGTGAAGTAAATCACTTCCATCGATGAAATAATATCCATTGCGCTTAAAGCGACTTTAAAAACCTTAATCAAAATATTGACAACCATAATAATAATTCAGCCATGTTGGCTATTTAAAGATTTCAATAATATAATCCGATTTGAAAACCGGTTCCAGTGATATTTGATCACAACCAGGCCGGGTTAATAAACACCGGTCATTATTTCGTCTCATACTGGCGACTTATAGTCAAAACCAGGCCGGTTTAATAAACACCGGTCATTATAACTGATCATGTACTGCCAATATGTAAAAAATACTTCATTCCTGCGATCAAGTATGCTTGATATTCTTAATCCGGCGAAATTTGCAGTTTTCTGAGGAAGCTCTTGGCTCCGTTGGGGCGTACCCAATTATTCCGGGTTTATAAGAACTGCCGGTTTAAATAATGCTAGAGCGTTGTGTCCAGACTTTGAAGATATGTGGTCAACTGTGAAGTTCTCCCACTCCGGATCAAAGAACCATAAAACATAAACACCAGAAATGCAAGTTTGCAAATAAAACCATGTAGTCGAGGCTTTTTACGAGCTGCCAGGCTCAAAGCAAGGTTCAGCCAATCAAAGGAATGGGCTTACCATCCAGAGGGCCGGTCGATGGATGCGGGTACCATCCATAGGAACCATAAGAAAAACTTTTAGCCAATCACTGGATGGTTGTCACCTGTCCAGAGGGCCTCCATGGTTCCATAGAACCATAGGTAAAACTTTAGCCAATCACTGGATGGCTGTCGCCTATCCAGAGGGCCTCCATGGTTCCATAGAACCATAGGTAAATGATGGGGCTCGAACCCCTCGTTGGTTACCCCAAGTGGAAGGTGTAAGATGCAGTAAGTAGAAGTGTTTTCCCCTAGCAAAGATGCCAAGGATCGATTCCCCAGAGACTCCTAGGTTCAACAAGTAGGTGTCAATTGCTACGGCGCCAGATTAGTAGCAACCAACGTGGACCTGCACACAGATACAAATAACTTTGCTCCCAACGAGTACAGAGAGGTTGTCAATCTCTCCGGCCTTGTAGTTCACAAAGGGTTAAAAGCAATGATAGTAGTGATAGATAGTTTTTGCAATAGTAAGTAAATAGAGAAAAGTAAATAGTGGATGTGATCAATGATGGTAATATGGACCGGAGTCTCATGATGTTCACTAGTGATGTCTCTCTCCCAAAAGACGATAAAACAGCTATGTGAGGTAAACAAATTACAGCTGGGCAATTGACAGGACCACGAACGCAAACCAATGCTGACTACATTGCAAGAAAGGTTGAGGTTCAAAGCATGGGCGGTACGCCAAAGTAAGTAGACCGAAATCCATCAATATCTACTACTAATCATCCACCTTGAGATATCTATCCAGAACATCTCGCTGGTATTAAGTTGCGAGTCCCACCCATAGTGTAAACTCAATGTAACAGACAACTGCATTAAAAGAACTTTGCGTAAAGTAAACAATCCTTGCACCCGCGGGCACAAGCACCGTTGTTTTCCCCCTTGTGGCAATAGCACATCCCCTAGACTCATGTTTCTGTCACTCAAGCTAGTCATCGAGGGGCATGAACCCACAATCGAGCATAACGTTCCCTCTTGGAGTCACTACCTATTACTCGGCCAAAGCAATAAGTAACAACGGAGAACATGCAAGAATTACTTATGAACTAAAATATAAAAGAGGTGAATCAAATATATTACTCAAGATCAATCTGAACATAATCTCATAATCCATCGGATCCCAGAAAACTCAACATAGCAACAGCATAAGGATTACATAGGTGCCTCGATCATGTAGGGTAGCTCACGAGGACTAATTAGTGAAGCACAAGAACGGGAGGAGAACATCACATAGCTACTGGTCATGGACTCATGGTCCAAGGGAGACTACTCACGAGTCATCCGGGAGGCGTCCATGGTGGTGGAGAAGCTCCCGGTGGTGATCCTCCCCTCCGGCAGGGTGCCGGGAAGAGTTCTCCTGGTGCTCCCGATCTTGGAAGCGGCAGCGGCGGCGGAACAGAGATGGGATCGCGAAAAGAAGTCATGTTCTGAGGGTTTCGGAGAGTCCTTTAAATATATGCCAAAGTAGGGCACCGGGGGAGCCTCGGGGGGCCCAGGCGCCCCCCCCGGCGCGGCCCAGGGGGGGCGCCCACAGGGCGCCTGGAGCCCCTGTGGCCCCCCCAGGTTGCCCTTCGGACGCAGTGTTGTTTCCGTATCTCTGATTTTTTATATAATTTTTCTGGATTTTTCTGGGCAGTTCTCGAAACATGAAAACCTGAAATACAAAAACAGCCGAAAACAGAAACTGGCACTGGGGTGCACTGGATTAGTAAGTTAGTCCAAATATGATCAAAAGTGTATGGAAGTGTATGAATATCATAGCAATATCACCCAAAAGTGGCATGGAGCAAGCAGAAATTATAGATACGTTTTGGACGTATCAACATCCCCAAGCTTAATTCCTGCTCGTCCTCGAGTAGGTAAATGATAACAAGAATAATTTCTGTGGTGACATGCTATTAACCATATAGGAATTTCTCATAGTCATATGACAAAAGCTTACTGAGACAATGATTCTAAAGTAATTAAGTTGTCTCAAGAGAAAATCACAAATGACTGAAAGTTTTACAACATGAAACTGAAACATCAAAAAGATTTGCAATGAACATGATGTGCAAATATGATCCAGTGATATCTAGCTTGCCCCCTTTAGTGATGCAAAACATAAATGCAAGGGCACCTTCAAGGTTTAAGTGATGACTAGATACAATCATTTCAGAATAAACGATATCACAATCATGCAAAAGACAATGCTACTTTGGGACAATGCACATTACACTCAGAATGACAATCATGCTCTCAGCAGTTGGTGCTTCAACATAAAAGTAAAAGAAAGGTTAAGTGCTAAAGCTTTTTATTTTGAAAACATGGAAGCAATTGTGTCAACGGTAGTAGTACTTCATATGTGTCATGTATAAAACATCCTATAAGTTGCAAGCCTCATGCATCGAATACTAATAGTGCTCGCTCCTTGTCTTAATTAGCTCGGATTCCCATGGGTTATCATTGCATTGCATATGTTTTAACCAAGTGTCACAAAGGGGTACCTCTATGCCACCTGTACAAAGGTCCAAGGAGATAAATCGCATTTGATTTCTCGTTTTTGATAGATCTCAACTTGAGGACATCCATACCGGGACAACATAGAAAATAGATGATGGACTCCTCTTTAATGCATAAGCATATTCTCATGAGAGATTGAGGATTAAGGTCCAAGCTAAAACTTCCACCATGATGCATGGCTTTGGTTGGCGGCCCAATGTTCTTCTCTAACAATATGCATAGTTATTCAACCCACGGTAAATCACCCTTACTTCAGACAAGACGAACATGCATAGCAACTCACATGATATTCAACAAAAGTGTGACAGTTGATGGCGTCCCCAGAAACATGGTTACCGCTCAGCAAGCAACTCATAAGAAATAAGATACATAGGCAACATATTCTTTACCACAATAGTTTTTAGGCTACTTTCCCATGAGCTATGTATTGCATGGTTAGTTTGCTTAGTGCAGGTGGAGGTTAGCAAAAGACTGGGAGTGACCAACTAAGAGAGCAATGACGGTCATAATCATGCAGAGTGACAAAGCAATATTGAATCAGGCATGGTAGTTATATCGCTACTTAGAAATAAAAGATCATCAAGGCTTGACAGACTTTCTTTACAGTCTTAAATATGCGTGAGCATACGCCAAGTCAATCAAAATAAATTCTCGAAGGAAGATATTACTAGACCATACCATATCATAGGCAAACAAACCAAGTTGGTACTCCAATAACACATTGGGAACCCCCCAGCTATCTGAGATTAATCAAAAGAAAACCTGAACTACTAAGCACCATCATGAAAGTAGCATCTTTATCATAGACACATTAACCCATGCAACGGAAGAAAACTCTCTTAATAAGGTGAGCATGGTAATTAAAGAGAGTTCAAGCAACCAACTAAATAAAAGCTCTTGAAAAGATAAGCATGAATACTAAGAGCAGAGTATGATAGTAGCTATTAAAAGACAAAGAACACACACAGCATAGATAGACATGAAAATTCTATGTAATGTTCTAGGTAGAGGTGGAGCGTGTTTCTCTCCCACATAAAGGAATGCTGGGTTCTGACTCGTTATGAAAAACTAAAAAGAAAACTAAAAGCAAGACGCTCCAAGCATAGCACATAACACATGAAGTGATAAAAATATAGCGGAACGAAAGACGAACTGACAATGTTGATGGAGAAGGGGATGCACGGGGGCATCCCCAAGCTTAGACGCTTGAGTCTCCTTGAATATTTCTTGGGAGTGCACGGCGGCATCCCCAAGCTTGAGCGCTTGACACTCCTGAATCTTTTTATCATCTTCCCTCGCACACCTGAAAACTCCCTTCATACACAACTCATCATAATCTGATTAGCGAGGTTAGTACCCTTAATAAAATAATTATACCTTGCTGGAAATAAGGATATTCTTGAAGTTCTACTGTTTCTCAAGATTGCCAAAAGGTTTTTGCAAAGAAAAAGCAAGTTCTTAATTTGCAAAGTGAAGGTAAGGCAAAACAGGACATAATCTGTGAAAAACAGAACAGCAGGCAGTAATTGACCTGTTCGGGATACTTCTGCAACTCAAATCAAAAAACTCAGAACTGACGCACGAAATACAATTATATAGAGAACGCTGTTGAAAACATTCAGATCAAAAAGATAATCTGGTGATTTTATACGAATTTTTCTATACAAGGACAGAATCTGTTTCCTGGACAGCACCTCACAACTTTTGAACTTTCTAGCAATCAGAGGCTATACTTGGCACAAATATGAAAAGCAAAGATACAATGATGATGCTACAGCAGTAAACAACATCAAGACACAACAAAAGCAAAAAATTTATTCATGTGGGCTGCCTCCCAAAAGCGCTTTCTTTTATGCCTTTAAGCTAGGCATAATGCATAGATCAAGTTTTATCAATTGAACCATCATCAAGATCATCAAAAAGCTCTTCAATAATACAACTAGTCTTAATAGGACTCTCAAACAAAGGCCTCATAGAGATACTTCTAGGTAGAATACCAAAAGGATAAAAGTCAAGGGAAGATTCATTTATAAATTCATCAACGATAGGTGTTTCTTCCAAAGTCTTTACGGTTTCAACCCCTTTGGCAATAGGTGGATTGCTTTTAGAATGGGGAGCCTTTGGAACGTGAACGAACTTAGGCTCCCTCTTTTCCGAAATTTCTACCTTTTCGGTTTTGATAGAGGAGAAAGTAGTTCCTAAGGTATCAAATATTTCCTCAATCTTGTCCATCCTAGAAGAGTCAGAATCATGGAATTTGACGGTCTCCAAAATTTTGAAAATTTTATGCATGGAGCTATCAAGTCTATTCAAATTCCCTTGGATCTTACGATCCAACTCATTCATCTTATTAATGCTTGGCATCTCTAGCTCTATTTTTTCAAGTTTTTTCATAATGTGAGCTAGGGTGATGTCCTCTCGAATGCTAACAACAGGGGGACTCCCAACAAGATTTTCAATAATACTAAGAGACTCCCAAACTGGGGCCTCTAGGAAATTTCCATTGATAGCAGTATCTAGAATAAACCTATTCCAAGAAGTAATTCCAACATAAAAATTTCTAAGCAAGATAGTAGTGGGCTGCTTTTTGGTGGCTCTCTTTTGTGAATCATTAATTCTATACCAAGCATCCTTCAAACTTTACCCACCTCTTTGTTTAAAGGTGAGAACTTCTGCCTCGTCAAAGACAAAAGGACCCGACATAATGATAACTAAAGAACAAGATAACTATTTTTGTGATTTTCAATAAAAGGAACTAAAGCAAAAAAATGAAAGGTAAACTAACAAGACTAAAAAGCAAAGGTAAAAGATAGCATGCAACTCCCCTATCCTGAAGAGTGGAGTCCCCAGCAACGGCGCCAGAAAATACTCCTTGATGGGCCTCGAACCCCTCATTGGTTACCCCAAGTGGAAGGTGTACGATGCAGTAAGTAGAAGTGTTTTCCCCTAGCAAAGATGCCAAGGATCGATTCCCTAGAGACTCCTAGGTTCAACAAGTAGGTGTCAATTGCTACGGCGCCAGATTAGTAGCAACCAACGTGGACCTGCACACAGATACAAATAACTTTGCTCCCAACGAGTACAGAGAGGTTGTCAATCTCTCCGGCCTTGTAGTTCACAAAGGGTTAAAAGCAATGATAGTAGTGATAGATAGTTTTTGCAATAGTAAGTAAATAGAGAAAAGTAAATAGTGGATGTGATCAATGATGGTAATATGGACCGGAGTCTCATGATGTTCACTAGTGATGTCTCTCTCCCAAAAGACGATAAAACAGCTATGTGAGGTAAACAAATTACAGCTGGGCAATTGACAGGACCACGAACGCAAACCAATGCTGACTACATTGCAAGAAAGGTTGAGGTTCAAAGCATGGGCGGTACGCCAAAGTAAGTAGACCGAAATCCATCAATATCTACTACTAATCATCCACCTTGAGATATCTATCCAGAACATCTCGCTGGTATTAAGTTGCGAGTCCCACCCATAGTGTAAACTCAATGTAACAGACAACTGCATTAAAAGAACTTTGCGTAAAGTAAACAATCCTTGCACCCGCGGGCACAAGCACCGTTGTTTTCCCCCTTGTGGCAACAGCACATCCCCTAGACTCATGTTTCTGTCACTCAAGCTAGTCATCGAGGGGCATGAACCCACAATCGAGCATAATGTTCCCTCTTGGAGTCACTACCTATTACTCGGCCAAAGCAATAAATAACAACGGAGAACATGCAAGAATTACTTATGAACTAAAATATAAAAGAGGTGAATCAAATATATTGCTCAAGATCAATCTGAACATAATCTCATAATCCATCGGATCCCAGCAAACTCAACATAGCAACAGCATAAGGATTACATAGGTGCCTCGATCATGTAGGGCAGCTCACGAGGACTAATTAGTGAAGCACAAGAACGGGAGGAGAACATCACATGGCTACTGGTCATGGACTCATGGTCCAAGGGAGACTACTCACGAGTCATCCGGGAGGCGTCCATGGTGGTGGAGAAGCTCCCGGTGGTGATCCTCCCCTCCGGCAGGGTGCCGGGAAGAGTTCTCCTAGTGCTCCCGATCTTGGAAGCGGCGGCGGCGGCGGAACAGAGATGGGATCGCGAAAAGAAGTCTTGTTCTGAGGGTTTCGGAGAGTCCTTTAAATATATGCCAAAGTAGGGCACCGGGGGAGCCTCGGGGGGCCCAGGCGCCCCCCCGGCGCGGCCCAGGGGGGCGCGCCCACAGGGCGCCTGGAGCCCCTGTGCCCCCCCCCAGGTTGCCCTTCGGACGCAGTGTTGTTTCCGTATTGCTGATTTTTTATATAATTTTTCTGGATTTTTCTGGGCAGTTCTCGAAACATGAAAACCTGAAATACAAAAACAGCCGAAAACAGAAACTAGCACTGGGGTGCACTGGATTAGTAAGTTAGTCCAAATATGATCAAAAGTGTATGGAAGTGTATGAATATCATAGCAATATCACCCAAAAGTGGCATGGAGCAAGCAGAAATTATAGATACGTTTTGGACGTATCAGTAAATCGTTAGCCAATCACTGGATGGTTGTCGCCTGTCCAGAGGGCCTCCATGGTTCCATAGAACCATGGGTAAATCTTTAGCCAATCACTGGATGGCTGTCGCCTGTCCAGAGGGCCTCCATGGTTCCATAGAACCATGGGTAAACTTCAGCCAATCACTGGATGGCTGTCGCCTGTCCAGAGGGCCTCCATGGTTCCATAGAACCATGGGTAAACTTGAGCCAATCACTGGATGGCTGTCGCCTGTCCATAGGGCCTCCATGGTTCCATAGAACCATGGGTAAATTTGAGCCAATCACTGGATGGCTGTCGCCTGTCCAGAGGGCCTCCATGGTTCCATAGAACCATGGGTAAACTTGAGTCAATCACTGGATGGCTTACCATCCAGAGGGCCTTTATGAATTATCCTCTTTGGTCCGAATACAACCTCTGTTTGAACAGGAATCCCTTCAGTGATCCCATCGGCAGAGTACATATACGGGAGTTGCCCTGCACAACCAGATAGACTGATCAAAGCATCTTATTTTCTTAATGAAAAATGATATACAACAAGAGAAATAATATTGTAGATGGATATCACCTGAGTGAATTTGAACCGGTGTGTTGAATAGACAGGATCATAGGATGGACAGTAAAACGACCGCAGTATCAGAGGTGGCTCAAACAGTTAAACCGGTGGTGGGGTTGTAAACCGGCGGAGACGAGCAAGTTGTCCTCCGTGTTGGAAACCGGTGCGGATGCGTGAACCGGCCATCCGTTTTATCAAGTAATGCAACACAGATGAAAACACCATTGTAGAACGTTGCCAGTGCGTGTTTTATATCCGCAGTATAACAACGATTTTACCTATATATAGAAAATACCAATAGGCAGTGTAATGGTGCTCAGAGGAAATAAAATGTCTCTTTCACATAAGGTATTGCAATCCGGGTTTTATTGGCCTACTCTCTTCAAGGATGCCCGTAAGTTTGTCTTATCTTGTGATGAATGTCAAAGAATAGGTAATATTAGTAGACGTCTAGAAATGCCTATGAATTATTCACTTGTTATTGAACCATTTGATGTTTGGGGCTTTGATTATATGGGACCTTTTCCTGCCTCTAATGGGTACACACACATTTTAGTTGCTACTGATTACGTTACTAAGTGGGTAGAAGCTATTCCAACTAGTAGTGTTGATCATAACACCTCTATTAAGATGCTTAAAGAAGTTATATTTCCGAGGTTTGGAGTCCCTAGGTATCTAATGACTGATGGTGGTTCACACTTTATTGATGGTGCTTTCCGTAAGATGCTTGCTAAGTATGATGCCAACCATAGAATTGCATCACCCTATCACCCACAGACTAGTGGTCAAGTTGAACTAAGTAATAGGGAGTTGAAATTAATCTTGCAAAAGACAGTTAATAGGTCTAGGAAGAATTGGTCCAAGAAACTAGATGATGCATTATGGGCCTATAGAACTGCATACAAAAATCCTATGGGTATGTCTCCATATAAGATGGTATATGGAAAATCTTGTCACTTACCTCTTGAGCTAGAACATAAGGCATATTGGGCTATTAAGGAGCTCAACTACGAATTCAAGCTTGCCGGTGAGAAGAGGTTATTTGATATTAGCTGTCTCGATGAATGGAGAACCCAGGCCTATGAGAATGCCAAGCTATTTAAAGAAAATGTTAAAAGATGGCATGACAAAAGAATACAAAAGCGTGAGTTTAACGTAGGTGATTATGTATTGATATACAACTCTCGTTTAAGATTTTTTGCAGGAAAACTTCTCTCCAAGTGGGAAGGACCTTACGTTATCGACGAGGTCTATCGCTCCGGTGCCATAAAAATCAACAACTTCGAAGGCACAAATCCGAAGGTGGTGAATGGTCAAAGAATCAAACATTATATCTCAGGTAATCCTATAAATGTTGAAACCAATATTATTGAAACCGTAACTCCGAAGGGATACATAAGGGACACTTTCCAGAACGATTCAGCCTCCGAAAAGGAAGAGGTATGTGATACGGTAAGTAAACCGACTCCAAAACAGTACTAAAGGTAGTTTTTCTCCGTTTTGGAATATTTAGAAAAATAGAAAAATAAACCAGAGTCCGGAAGAGACACGAGGCGTCCACGAGGGTGGAGGGCGCGCCCCCTGCCTCGTGGGCACCCCGTGTGTCCCCCGGACTCCGTTTTCTTGTGGGTTACTCCTTTTGGTCGGTAAAAATTCATTATATATACCCCCGAAGGTTTTGACCTCTGTATCACGCAAAAATCCTTTGTTCTTGTTTCGAGTTGTTTCTGTCGCAGATAAAAATAACATGGCGTCCCAGGATTCGGAGGGAGAAAGCTATGTGGCTGACTCCCTTGCTGACCCTAAAGTCTATCGTGACCTAGAGCATTATGAGTGGACCACGGAGGAAGAAGAGGACCATGATCCCAAGGGAAAAGATTGGACCAGCTCAGATGAAGAAGATTTCCCACTACCTCAACCAGGGGACATGCATGTGGAGTTCAAAAAGTCAAGCCTCCCCGACAGAGTAAAGAAACCTAAGATCGAATTTATCCCTTTTAACCTCTTGCAGGAAAACAAGCAGGCACTATGCAAGAAGGTATTAAACCTTGAGCAAGAGATCAATGATCTAAAGGAGCAAAATTCTGCCCTTAAGCGTAAACTGAGGAAGAAGTCATCATCACCACCCCCGAAGAAGGAGACATAATCATATGGGTATGGGCACTCCCCTTGGCAAACTGCCAAGCTTGGGGGAGTGACTCCGGTATCGTATCACCGTCACTCCTATCTTTACCGTTTTACTTAGTTTGATCCTTTTGGTAGTATCTTAATCTATTAGAATAAAGTTAGCATGATCTAGTTGTGAGCTTTTGCTTCGTGAGCTTTACCCTTTGTAATCGAGTCCGTGAGCTATATAATAAAGATTAGTGTTGAGTCGATGGCTTGATTTCCTCACTTGGGTCATGATAAAAAGAAAGAAAACATAAAGAGTATCAAAGATATCATATCGATCTTGTGAGAAGTAATGACTTCACATACAAGATTATCATAAATAAAAGTTGTTGGGAGGTGACAAACATAGTTTTGGTCATCGTTGCAATTAATAGGAAGTAATAAAATAAGAGAGGCTTCACATACAAATACACTATCTTGGACATCTTTTATGATTGTGAGCACTCATTAAAATATGACATGCTAAAGGGTTGATGTTGGACAAGGAAGACAACATAATGGGTTATGTCTTCTTATATCCGAAATAAAGTATATTGTCATGGATCATCCAACATGCTGAGCTTGCCTTTCTCCCTCATGCTAGCCAAAACTCCTCGCACTAAGTAGAGATACTACTTGTGCTTCCATATATCCTTAAACCCAGTTTTGCCATGAGAGTTCACCATACCTACCTATGGATTGAGAAAGATCCTTCCAAGTAAGTTGTCATGTTGAGAATCCGCTGAAATATGTATGATTTATTAGTGTGGGAGAAATTAGCTTTATACGATCTTGTGATATGGAAGTAATAAAAGCGATGGACTGCATAATAAAAGTCCTTATCACAAGTGGCAATATAAAGCGAAGTTCTTCTATGCTAAGACTTTGTGCATCCAACCATAAAAACACATGACAACCTCTGCTTCCCTCTGCGAAGGGCCTATATATTATTCTTGTCTTATAAGTGTCAAGGTGAAATCCACCTTTCCTTTTTACATTTTATCCTTTGGCAAGCACATTGTGTTGGAAAGATCCTGACATATATACCCACTTGGATGTAAGTTTTCATGATTTATTACTGTTGACATTACCCTTGAGGTAAAAGGTTGGGAGGCAACACCACAAGCCCCTATCTTTCTCTTTGTCCGATTAAAACTCCATAAACATAAGTATTGCGTGAGTGTGAGCAATTGTGAAAGACCATATGATGGTTGAGTATGTAGGCTTGCTGAAAAGCTTTTATATTGACTCTTTCCGATATTGCGATAATTGCAATTGCTTCAATGACCGAGATCAAAGTTTGTTAGTTTCCAATGAAGTTTATGATGCATACTTGATATTGTGGATGAATTGTTACTTTAGCATAAGGATCATATGACTATATTTATATAAGTTGTTGTTATGAGAATGATCATGATGCCCTCATGTCCGTATTTTGTTTTTATCGACACCTCTATCTCTAAACATGTGGACATACTTTCCGATATCGGCTTTCGCTTGAGGACAAGCGAGGTCTAAGCTTGGGGGAGTTGATACATCCATTTTGCATCATGCTTATATGTTGATATTTATTGCATTATGGGTTGTTCATACATGTTTTGTCACAATACTTATGCCTTTTCTCTCTTATTTTACAAGGTTTACATGAAGAGGGAGAATGCCGGCAGCTGGAATTCTAGGCTGGAAAAGGAGCAAACTCTGGAAACCTATTCTGCACAACTCCAAAAGCCCTGAAACCCAACAGAACATCATTTCGGAAAATATAAAAAATATCTGGTGAAAGAAACCCACGAGGGGGGCCACCGGCTGTCCACGAGGGTGGGGGCACACCCCCTGCCTCGTGGGCCAGCCGACAGGCCCCCGATGCCCATCTTCTCCTATATGAGGTGTTTTGACCTGGAAAAAAATCATAAGGAGGCTTTCGGGACCAGACGCCACCGTCTCGAGGCGGAACCGAGGCGGAAACCAATCTAGGGCTCCGGCAGAGCTGTTCTGTCAGGTATACTTCCCTCCGGGAGGGGGAAATCGTCACTGCCGTCACCACCAACAACTCTCCCATCTTGGGGAGGGCTACCTTCATCAACATCTTCACCGGCACCATCTCCTCTCAAACCCTAGTTCATCTCTTGTATCCAATCTTTGTACCCAAACCTCAGATTGGTACCTGTGGGTTGCTAGTAGTGTTGATTACTCCTTGTAGTTGATGCTAGTTGGTTTATTTGGTGGAAGATCATATGTTCAGATCCATTATGCATATTAATACCCCTCTGATCATGAACAATATTATGTCTTGTGAGTAGTTACTTTTGTTCCTGAGGACATGGGAGAAGTCTTGCTATTAGTAGTCATGTGAGTTTGGTCTTTGTTCGATATTTTGATGAGATGTATGTTGTCTCTCCTCTAGTGGTGTCATGTGAACGTCGACTACATGACACTTCACCATTATTTGGGCCTAGAGGAAGGCATTGGGAAGTAATAAGTAGATGATGGGTTGCTAGAGTGACAGAAGCTTAAACCCTAGTTTATGCGTTGCTTCGTAAGGGGCTGATTTGGATCCATATGTTTCAGGCTATGGTTAGGTTTACCTTAATACTTCTTTTGTAGTTGTGGATGCTTGCATTAGAGGTAAATCATAAGTGGGAGGCTTGTCCAAGTAAGGGCAGCACCCAAGCACCGGTCCACCCACATACCAAATTATCAAAGTACCGAACGTGAATGAGACGATCGTGATGAAAACTAGCTTGACGATAATTACCATGTGTCCTCGGGAGCGCTTTCCTTTAAATAAGAGTTTGTCCAGGCTTGTCCTTTGCTACAAAAAGGATTGGGCCACCTTGCTGCACCTTAAAATCCTTAGGCAACCCCTCGTTCCTTATGGCCGCCGTCAGACATGGCACACCCCATGCCTGGGAAGTTCTGCCTGTTTCCACTGATGTTATCGGGTAATGAGGCGCCGGCTGATGATCGGCCGCCTGAACCGGCACATCCTGTCCCCTGGCGTTATGCCGCGCCGGGTTATATCCACGAGGCGAGTTACGACATCATTCCGCGCTTGAAACCTCTGGCGAGTCCACGTGTCTGCTGTAGCTAGCACTTGGACGGGGGGTTGAGTGAACCCGATCTCGACTATAAGAATAAGCCTGCTGCTGCTGTAGTGTTGTCTGAAGTAGCTCCTGAGCTCTCCGGGTTTCCACTACCACCGGAGTTTCACCCTCAACTGGCAAAGCCGCCAGCCTTGATGCTGCCGCTATCATGTTATCCAGAGGGTTGGAGTAGTGACCCGTCGGGGCCGGAGGATAGCGAGGGGCCGGCGGTTCTGATCTGCATATAGAGACCCAGTTGTACGCTGATGAACTGGACCGTCGGTCCTGGGTGCCTCTGCCATCCGGTTTAATACTGGTGGACCACTGCCCCCTGCCCCATCTATGAAAAGATTCTTGGGCTCATAGACAAAAGAGAGTCGACTCTGTTGTTTCCTCCTTATCAGGGCTTCATTAGCAGCGTTCTGCCCTACCGAGAGTCGGAAAGCCTCCGCTTGAATCCGCTGGGATCGGGCATCTAGAACAGCCCGTTCTTCGACCATCCTGGTGTTCTCGGCCGCCATGTCCTCCCTAACTTGGGTTATCTCTTGCCGCAATTTATCCACCGCCGTCTTGTGCTGATCCTGATTTTCTGGAGTAACCTCTGTTCCCATCAGAGTCGCCAGATTCTCCAATAAATCTGATAAAGCTTGAGCCGGTGATTGTGCTGAGCTGTCTGCGTCGGGTGTTATGGTCCCAACGACGGTTGACCTAAGAGCCGGCTGGGTGCCGGCCATGAAGATTGCGACTCTATTCGGCGGCTCACTGATGTCTGGAATACTATTGCCATCAGACGAGCCCCCAAGCCGTCCGCTCTGCATCCGATACATGGAGTTAGTCTCACCTGTAGATGACTCACCATCAGAAAGAACAGCCGTATCTTCATAAGATCCGGCGCCTCTAGTGCCCTGGATGTATCCGACGAAAGCACGCCTCTTCGCAGGCCGAACCCGGGCGGGTCGCGCACGCTGAGCTCGCTCGACGATGTCGGTGCAGATGTCTGGCTCAGGGCCCGGTTCGCCGATCTTACCCATGAAGATGTGGATTCCGCCGAAGGGGACCCGGTACCCGTACTCAATTGAGCCGGCCTCGGGGCCCCAGCCTTCGTCATCGATGTAAAGCTTGCCGTGACGACTCTTAGTCATCCCGCCCACAGCGTATCCCTTAAGCCCTTAGAAGTTGCCCTTCAAGAACACAAAACCGCCAGCCGCAGGCCCCACGGTGGGCGCCAACAGTCGTGGAAGTGTCACGGCAGATGTCCTAAGGTAAGGACTTGACTGTGGAGACATAGCGACGTGGTTAGCTTAAAGGGTTAAGAACAAAACAAAGGACACGGGTAGTTTATACTGGTTCGGCCCCTGCGGTGAGGGTAAAACCTACTCCAGTTTAGGATGGGATTGCTGGGGTGTCGATTGCTAGGTCGCGGATGCGCTTGCGTAGCTCTCGATCTCTTGTTTCTTGCCCTAAGCCGTTGCCGGGTCGTCCCCTTATATACACGGGTCGACGCCCTGCGGCCTATAGAGTCCCGGCCGGCTTATACAATCGTGTCCGGCTCGGTGACTCATCTTACATGCCTTACATTACAAGATACATATATGGCGGTTGATACATATAGGCCTTAAGCCGCCGTAGGCCTTGGGCCTTCAACCAAACCGCCATCTTTGATGGGCTTCAGGTCTGGATGACAAACCATTGTCGGGTAACCCGGCCCCTCCTGGGCGGGTCATATGAAGTACTTATATCCCCAACACTACCCCTACATCTACCTTCGGGATTAGTTTGAGACCTCAATAATTGTTCTTTTGTGCCAGTGTTAAGCATGAACATTATATCTGGGTCTTGTTTATTGTGAGATGGTTATTCGTTTAAATCAGAGAATAATGGTTGTTCTATTATATGAGTAACATCTTTTATGGTCATGCACCCTTAGTGAATGGTCAATCTCGATTGTAGTGATACACATATTCATAATATTGATGCCAAAAGATACAAAGTTGATAATGTTAGTGCAACATACTTCAGGCACTGCCGTTTAGGACCTATTAGTGTAAAGCGCATGAAGAAACTCCATGCGGATGGACTTCTGGAATCACTTGATTATGAATCATTTGATACTTGCGAACCATGCCTCACGGGTAAGATGACTAAAACTCCGTTCTCCGAAACAATCGAGCGAGCTAATGACTTATTGGAAATAATGCATACCGATGTATGCGGTCCAATGAGTGTTGAAGCACACGACGGGTATCATTATTTTCTAACCTTCACATATAATTTAAGTAGGTATGGATATATCTACTTAATAAAACAAAAGTCTGAAACATTTGAAAAGTTCAAAGAATTTCAGAGTGAAGTGGAGAATCATCGTAACAAGGAAATAAAATTTCTATGATCTGATCGCGGAGGCGAATATTTGAGTTATGAGTTTGGCCTTCATTTAAAACAATGTGGAATTATTTCACAACTCATGCCACCTGGAACACCACGGCATAATAGTGTGTCCAAGCGTTGTAACCGTACTCTATTGGATATGATGCATTATATGATGTCTCTTACCAATTTGCCTTTTATCTTTTTGGGGTTATGCATTAGAGACAGTTGCATTCACGTTAAATAGGGCACCATCTAAATCCGTTGGGACGACACCATATGAACTGTGGTTTGGCAAGAAACCAAAGTGTTGGGTTCTACCGTAGGGTGCGTCGACTGCAAATTAAAATTTTCCTACGTGCAGAACATCCAAGAACATGCTAAGGGAGATGGATCATAGATCATTACCACTAGACGCGCAGTGCCATGCAGTAGAAATAGAGTTGAGGCATCGCGTTCCCGGAGTCGCCTCACGTTCCCAGAGTCGTCTCCTCCTTGCCGATCTCCCACTTAGCCGATCAGATCCCGCGAACAGGTTCGCCAGAGCGGCGCAAGTGCACCACCTCTAACAGTATCCGCGTGTGCAGGGGGAATGTCGTGCGGCGGACTGCTAGGTCCGATCACACAACCGGCGGCGAGTGGAGGTGGCTAGTTGCAACACATGCAAAGCCCTAACGACAGCGCCGAAGCGATCAACCCAATAAGTGTGCCGCACCTCCACTATATATAGGCATCCGTAGCGAGCTCAACTTTTGGGCCTCACACAGATCCTAAAGCCCACTAGTCTACTCGGCCACGATCAGAATACAACTCGGAAAACATCCGACCAATGTCCTCGGATCCGACCTCGTAGATTCCTTCACTTAAGCGCGCGACCCCTTAGGTTCAAGCCGGCTTGGTCGCAGTTCGGATCACCTCCGAATTGCATGGTTGGTAGCGACCTCTAGCAAGGCATGTTGAACACCAAGTAGACTATGAAGTTGGTTAGGAAAACTTGTACAACATGTCATACTTCTATTCCCTTTGCCACACGATATATGTTGTCGGGCTCAAGGCGAGATTGTCATCCTTGTGCTAGCCCGACCTCTTTATCGTTCCAGTGATGCCGACCACTATCCAGATTATCTCATAATCGTTGCCGCATGGCCATACTTATCCTGGTCAGATGACACGAGGGGCCCAGAGTATATCTCTCCTGATCGGAGGGGCAAATCCCATCTTGCTCGACCATGTCTCGCAGCATGGGTCTGGACAAACCCGAAACCTACCTTTGTAACTACCCAGTCATGGAGTAGTGTTTGGTCGGCCCAAAGCAAGTCTGTCACCATCTAGAGTACGTGCGTCAGCTCAGGTCTTTAGGACATAGAACGTATGTCGCACTAGAGACTCACATATGACATACTGTTGCGTCTCATAGTTGGGTCTGTCCGACTTGGACCTTATCTCGACTCGGATCCGACTACGTCGAATCTGACCAGACCTTTACAAGTCCATATTAACCGGTTAGCATGCAATGCTCCATGGCTAGTGAGACCGAGCCATCCACCGTGTCATATGCTAGTCTAGTCTGACATGTGTCCACACATCACTTACGACTAGGGACCATTTAGGATGCATCATACAACACAAGATCTCACAGGCAAGTCACGTACTTGCCAACAAGTATCATTGATTACATCCAAGGACTATCTTTATTCATAAACACATAGGAAATATCATCATAGATGATTGCCTCTAGGGCATATCTCCAACACAAAGTTGTCGTTTCTTAAAGTTTGGGGTTTCGACACTTATGTCAAAAGGCTTCAGCCTGATAAGCTCGAACCCAAATAGGAGAAGTGCACCTTCAAAGGATACCCAAAAGAAACTATTAGGTACACCTTCTACCATAGATCCAAAGGCAAGATATTTGTTGCTAAGAATGGATCCTTTCTAGAGATGGAGTTTCTCTCGAAAGAAGTGAGTGGAGGGAAAGTAGAGCTTGATGAGGTAGTTGTACCTTCTCTCGAGTTGGAAAATAGCACATCAGAGAAAATTGTTCCCATGATGCTTACATCAACTAGAGAATAAGCTAATGATGATGGTCATAAACTTTGGATCAAGTTACTACAGAACCTCGAAGGTCGACCAGAACACGCGCCGCACCAGAGTGGTACAGTAATCCTATCCTAGAATTCATGTTGTTAGACAACGACGAACCTTCGAACTATGAAGAAGCTATGATGAGCCCAGATTCCGAAAAATGGCTTGAGGCCATGAAATCGGAGATAGGATCCATTTATGAGAACAAAGTGTGGAATTTGGTGGACTTGCCCGATGATCGACAAGCCATAGAGAATAAATGGATTTTTAAGAAGAAGACCGACACTGAAGGTAATGTTATCGTCTACAAAGCTCAACTTGTCGCAAAAGGTTTTTGACAAGTTCAAGGGGTTTACTGCGATGAGACTTTCTCACCCGTAGCGATGCTTAAGTGTGTCTGAATCATGTTAGCAATTGCCGCATTTTATGATTATGAAATCTGGCAAATGGAAGTCAAAACTGTATTCCTTAACAGGTTTCTAAAAGAAGAGTTGTATATGATGCAACCAGAAGGTTTTATCGATCCTAAAGGTGCTAACAAAGTGTGCAAACTCCAGCGATCCATCTATGGACTGGTGCAAGCATCTCGGAGTTGTAATATATGTTTTGATGAGGTGATCAAAGCATATGGTTTTATACAGACTTACGGTGAAGCGTGTATTTACAAGAAAGTGAGTGGGAGCTCCGTAACATTTCTAATATAATATGTGGAAGACATATTGTTGATTGGAAATGATGTAGAATTTCTAGATAGCATAAAAGGATACTTGAATAAGAATTTTTCATTGAAAGATCTCGGTGAAGCTGCTTATATATTGGGCATCAAGATCCATAGATATAGATCAAGACACTTAATACGACTTTCATAAAGCACATACCTTAACAAAGTTTTGAGGAAGTTCAAAATGGATCAGTCAAAGAAAGGATTCTTGCCTATGTTACAAGGTGTGAAATTAAGTCAGACTCAATGCCCGACCACTACAGAAGATAGAGAGAAAATGAAAATCATTCCCTATGCCTCAGCCATAGGTTCTATCATGTATGCTATGTTGTGTACCAGACCTGATGTGTGCCTTGCCATAAGTTTGGCAAGGAGGTACCAAAGTAATCCAGGAGTGGATCACTGGACAGCGGTCAAGTACATCTTGAAATACCTGAAAAGGACGAGGGATATGTTTCTTGTTTATGGAGGTGGCGAAAAGCTTGTCGTAAAGGGTTACGTTGATGCTAGCTTCGACACAAATCTGGATGACTCTAAGTCTCAGACCAGATACATATTTATATTGAATGGTGGAGCTGCCAGTTGGTGCAGTTTTAAGCAAAGCATCGTGGTGGGATCTATGTGTGAAGCGGAGTACATAGCTGCTTCGAAAGCAGCACATGAAGGAGTCTGGATGAAGGAGTTCATACGATCTGGGTGTAATACCTAGTGCATTGGGTACAATGACAATCTTTTGTGACAACACTGGAGCAATTGCTTTGGGGAAGGAATCCAGGTTTCACAAGAGAACAAAACACATCAAGAGACGCTTTAACTCCATCGTGAAAAAGGTCAAGTATGGAGACAGAGAAATTTGCAAAACACATACGGATCTGAATGTGGCAGACCCATTGACTAAACCTCTTCCGTGGGCAAAACATGATCAGCACCAAGACTCCATGGGTGTTAGATTCATTACATTTTAATCTAGATTATTGACTCTAGTGCAAGTGGGAGACTGATGGAAATATGCCCTAGAGGCAATCACAAAGTTGTTATTACTTTATATTTCCTTATTCATGATAAAGGTTTATTATTCATTCTAGAATTGTATTGACCGGAGACTTAGATACATGTGTGAATACATAAAAAAATATCGTGTCCCTAGTGAGCCTCTACTAAACTAGCTCGTTGATCAAAGATGGTTAAGGTTTCCTAACCATAGACATGCGTTGTCATTTGCTAACAGGATCACATCATTAGGAGAATGATGATGGACAAGACCCACCCGTTAGTGTAGCATTTCATCGTTTAGTTTATTGCTACTACTTTCTTAATGTCATATACATCTTTCTGAGACCATGAGATCATGCAACTCCTGGATACCAGAGGAATACCTTGTGCGCTATCAAATGTCACAACGTAACTGGGTGATTATAAAGATGCTCTACAGGAATCTTCGAAGGTGTTTGTTGGGTTGGCATGGATCGAGACTGGGACTTTTCACTCCATGTGACGGAGAGGTATCTCTGGGCCCTCTCGGTAATGCAGCAACACAAGAAGCTTGCAAACAAAGTGACTAAGGAGTTAGTTATGAGATGATGTATTACGGAATGAGTAAAGAGACTTGCCGGTAACGAGATTGAACTAGGTATGAAGATACCGATGATCGAATCTCAGGCAAGTAACATACCGACAGACAAAGGAAACTACGTATGTTGTCATAAAGGTCCGACCGATAAAGATCTTCGTAGAATATGTACGAACCAATATGGGCATCCAGGTTCCGCTATTGGTTATTGACCGGAGAGGCATCTCGCGCATGTTTACATAGTTCTCTAACCCGTAGGGTCTGCATGCTTACCGTTCGTCGGCGATATAGTATTGTATGAGTTATGTATGTTGGTTACCGAATGTTGTTCGGAGTTCCCGATGAGATCACAGACATGATGAGGAGCTCCGGAATAGTCTGGAGGTAAAGATTAATATATGGGATAATAGTGTTTGATCTCCGGAAAGGTTCCGGAATTCACTAGAAGGGGTTTCGAATGTTTCCCGAAATGTTTGGGCACGAGAACACTTTATTTGGGCCAAGGGGTAAAGCCCACGAGGGTTTTGGAAAACACGAAAGGAAGTTTTGTGGAGGCCAGAGGCCAGACGCAAGGGTCCCTGACGTCTGGGTCTAGACGCCGGGAACCCTGGCATCTGGTCGTGGAGTCCGAGAAGGACTCTTGCCTTTCAGGCAAAATTGACTTTGAGGAGGCTTTTACTCCAACTTTTGACCCCAGGGCTCAATATATAAATAGAGGGGCAGGGCTAGCACCCAAGGCTCATCAAGATTCACCCATCCATGTGCTGGCAACCCCGTCTCCTCTAGTTTATCCTCCATCATAGTTTCCGTTGTGCTTGGCAAAGTTGTGCGGAGATTGTTCCTCACCACCACCGTCACCACGCCGTCGTGCTGCCGGAACTCATCTACTACTTCGCCTGTCTTGCTGGATCAAGAAGGTGAGGACGTCATCGATCTGAATGTGTTCTGAACGCGGAGGTACCGTATGTTCGGTACTTGATCGTGATGGATCGTGAAGGTGTATGACTACATCAACCACATTGATAAATGCTTCCGCTTAGCGATCTTCAAGGGTATGAAGATGCTCTTCCCCTCTCGTAGCTATGCATCTCCATGGATAGATCTTGCGTGTGCGTAAAAAAAATTGTTTTCCGTGCAACATTCCCCAACACATACCCCCCGATACTACCCACAGATTCATCAAAACAAGCAAACAACACAATGAAAACAGAATCTGTCAAAAACAAAACAGTTTGTAGCAATATGAAAACTTTGTGTACTTATGCAACTCTAAAAATTCTGAAAAATAGGAAAACATGGGAAATTTGTATATCAATCTTGTGTAAAACAATTCAGAAAATTAGCACGCTCCAGTGAATTTTAGAATTTTCTGTATTGGGCGCAAAATTTTCCGTTTTCTCACAGAATCAAATCAACTATCTTCCAAATCATCCCAAGGTCTTACTGGGCACAAACACTAATTAAAATCATAACAACATGTCTAACCAGATTCTAGAAGATATCTTTTATTGCAATACAGAAGCAAAAAATCTAAAAACAAAAATAAAAATTGGTTGCCTCCCAACAAGCGCTATTGTTTAACGCCCCTAGCTAGGCATAATGCAACGATCTAGGTATTGTAACAGAAGTGAGGGAGGTCATCCCAACTCATCTCATACTCCCTCCTTTCGTCAGCAAGCTTTCTTTTTAGCAAGCAAAAATAATCAAAGGGGCTAAATTTAAAAGGGTAAGGGTCTATAAGATCAAGTTTGGGAGGAATAGGTTCCTCTTTTGGCCCTTTGTAATTGATAACTATCTCTTCGTTATAAACGTTCCTTTGATTGAATTCCCTAAGTATATTTCTAAGAATAAACCCTAATTCGTTATTTTGTATAGCTAAATTATCATTTATTTTAGAGATTTTATCAACCAAAACATCGGTAGGGACCTTTTTTCTTAGGTTTTCATTATAAGCGGCCTAATCCAGCGATTGTAATCTCATAATTTTTTCTTGATTGAAAAGGATCTCCTCTATAGGAGGGCAACCACCATTGATATTATAATGAGAAAATATTGCAATAGCTTATTTCATGATAAACCTAAATTCATGAGCTAGAAATATAGTGGTAACCGCTTAACTGAAGGATTGTTAATATTAGAAAATTCTAGAAAATCCTTTGTATGCATGGATGCATGTGAATAAATTGTATTTCAAGTTCAATTATAAGCAAAGATATTGCATCTGCAAGGCTATTGGTTTTGTTAAGAATTGACCCACCTAGCATAGGAATCGTACCAGTGCAAGTAAAGAAATCTTGAATAACCCCTTTTCAAATAATATTACTACTACTTATACGGAGTTTTTTAGTGTGCATGATAGTGGGTTCTTCTTCTTATGGAAGGTCTTTATTAGCAATATTTTCCTCAAGCTCATCACTGCCTTCTTCAATGATAACATCCCCCGATTTAGACATGATGGCAAAAAAAGAAAAGAAAAGATGAACGGAAAGAAGCCGAATAAAAAGGCAAATATTTTTGTATTTTTTTGTAAACATTTTAGAAGTGGGTGATACGTCTCAAACGTATCTACTTTTCCAAACATTTTTTGCTATTGTTTTGCCCTCATTCTTGCATGATTTGAACTAAACTAACCCGGACTGACGTTGTTTTCACCAGAGCTGCCTGTATGGTTTTATTGTGTGCAGGAAAATGGATTTTTAGGTGTCTCAGAAAATTCCAAGAAAAATCACAGAAAATCCACGCACCCGAAGGGCCATTGTGCCAGAAGTGGGGCCAGAGGGCAGCCAGGGGGGCCCAGGCGCCCTGCTGGCGCGGCCCCACCCCTGGCCGTGCCAGGAGGCCGCCTGGGAGGGTCCTCCCCCCTCTGGTGCCCTACCTTGGCTCCTATTTATTCCCGTGGCGAGGAAACCCCAGAACAGAAGTCGTTTTTCCAGTTTCCGTCGCGGAGCCGCCGCCACCCTCTATTCTTCTTCGGGAGGGCTAATCTGGAGGCTGATTTGGCCTCCGGAGAGGGGAGATCGTCCCCATCGTCATCATCATCACCACTCCATCCTCCCTCCATGACTTCTCCTTCCATGTGTGAGTAATTCCCTACTATAGGCAAAGGGGATGGTAGGGATTGGATGAGTTAGATCATGTAATAGTTTATGAGATTGTTGGGGGCATGTTGCCTATCATCTACTTTGGTGTTTATCATCTTTGCTTCAACTTGTTGCTCTTAATGCTTGTCACTTTGGGCCCGAGTGCCATGTTTTCATATCTGAACCCTATGTGTTTGCATGAATATATTTGTGTTCTTGATCCTATCTATGAGTTGTTTGCACCTATTATGGTCCGGAACCGGCGATCCCAAAGGTGACAGCTTGGGACACCAAAGGGGATGGTCCATAATTTGAGGATTCCATGTATCCATTGAGTTTATTGCTTTGTTCCGGTGCTCTTTGACAGGAGCACCTTAATCTCCATAAGTTCCTTTTGGCCCCGTTCGTAGCGGGATGGTAGGACAAAAGATGTTGTGCAAGTTCTTATTGCAAGCGTACAACTACATGTGGGATACATGCCTAATGTTTGATATTTGCCTAGATGATCATTGCTTTTCTGTGTGCCTTGCCCCAAGTTAGAATCATGGTGTATCTCATCCATGCAGCGCCCAACCATCCATCTCCCTAGCCTACAGTGTTTCAATCCTGCTGGTTATTAGTTGTTACTTTTGCTGTTCACTTTTGCTGTCACCACCATCACTATCATATCACAGTTACCACTTATCTTTTGTTGCAAGTAAGTATATTTTAGGTGCGGTTGAATTGACAACTCAACTGTCAAAGCTTATAAATACTCTTTGGCTCCCCGTGTGTCGAATCTATAAATTGGGTTATTCTTACCCACGAAGACTATCTCGATCCCTTACGGTTGAGGGTTATCAAGTACCGTTTTCTGGCGCCGTTGCCGGGGAGCATAGCAATATTTACAAGTCTACTTGAAGTATCCTACCTGCTGCACTTCATCCGCTATGTGTAAGAAAGGAGACCCCAAGGTTCCGATCTTACTATCCACTACAAGAAGAGGTACTGTTCTGAACACTAGTGCTACACTTGATTCACCTTCTGTTATGAGTAAGTTTGCCTCACCACCACCACATGATGCTTCTACTGAATCTGTTACTATGTCCGATACTTTTAATGATGCTTCTACTACTCTTGATGATATTGGTTCACTTGGTTATGCTCTTGAGAAACAGATCGCTGCTGTTGCAAAAAAATCTGGAATTGAAATTCCTATTACTCGCTACCCTATTGGTGGAACTTATGATTATCCTGATTTGAGTAAACTCAAGGAGAGACTCCTTGATGATGATTACATTATGCTTGATGATGATTTATGCAGGGAACTGACAGATTTTGCCGACTCTGACCCTGAAGCTATTAAGAAGCTGCTTGAAAAACACTCCTTGAAGAACAAGACTGTTCCTGATCCTGAATTTGCTACATCTCCTATATGCATCAATGATCCTGATTATGATTTCTCTGTTGATCTTTCACTTATATCTATGGTTGAAGCTGACCCCTTTTATGGCAGAGAAAATGATGATGCTATTGCACACCTGACCAAACTCACTGAGTTGGGTGGCTTGTTTACCACGGATGAAAAGATACAAAACTTTTATGTGACTAAGCTTCTTCCTTTCTCTTTGAAGGAAGGTGCTAAAACATGGTATGATGCACTACCATGTGGTTCCATTAAGAGTCCTCAAGACTTAGCTCACTCTTTTGTTGATAAGTACTTTCCTGCTCATATGCAACATGCTGCTTTACAAAGAATTTATAACTTTAAACAGTTGCAGGATGAGCACCTCCCTAAAGCTTGGGGAAGGTACTGTAGTCTGATCTAGGCTAGACCAGGACAAGGAGTCCCTAAGAATGAATTAATCGATATATTTTATGCTGGTCTAACTGATGAATCCAGGTCCTATTTGGATAGTTGTGCTGGTTGTGTATTCAGGAAAAGAACACCGGACGATGCAGAAGAATTGATGGGCAGGATTGCCAAAAACCATGAAGATTGGTCCGTCCCTGAACCACCTCCACCACCAAAGAAGAGGGGCATGCTTGTTCTAAGCCCCGAAGATATGCAAGAAGCAAGGAAGTCTATTAAAGAGAAGGGTATTAAAACTAAAGACGTGAAGAATCTACCCCCTATTGAGAAGTTGTGTGAGCCTACCACTCACCCTCCTATGGTAGAGGTACACTCTCTTTTAGATTTCAACGCAAGTGACATCCCTCATGGTAAGCCTCCTGATCAATGTTTAGATGAGCTTGATAATTTTATTATGAAGCAAAGTCATTTTAATGAGAGGATACAAAGTCAATTGCATGATAATTCCCTTGCTATCAAAAGTTTGCTTGATGTTCTAGGTAGAACAGTTAATGATGTTAAATGTCTTGTGAAGCATTTTCATATGGTTCAAACTCATCTTGAACAAATTTCTAATGTGCAAAAATATTTGCTTGCTAACAATACCAAACAAGATGATTTACAGGCCTTCGGGATTAAGACCCGATGAGGAACTAGCACTCAAGATCCTCTCTATCCAGAGGGGCATCCGAGGAGAATCGAGCAAGATTCTCAAATGCAGGAAGAAGAAATTGTTGGCTCTCCAAAGAAGAAGAAGAAGAAGAAACACAAGGAGGCTGACAATTTCAATGATCCTATTACAAGTGAAGAGCCAGCGGTTGATCCCAACAGTATATCTACCTCCGATGCTGAGACTGAAGACGGTGCCGAACCTGAAGATAAGGATAAGGAGAAGAATGATCCGCCTGAAGTTCGAGAAGAAGAAGCACCTGACAAACGCAAGAAGTACACTAGAGAAGACTTCGTCGCAAGAAGACATGGGAAGGAAAGAGGACCATGGATACAGAAACCCATGCCCTTTCCAGGTAAGTCTCTCAAATCTAAAGAAGAAGAGCATTACAATAAGTTTTGTGAGTGGATGAAACCTCTTTTTCTTCAAATCCCTTTGACTGATGCTATTAAGTTACCTCCCTATTCAAAATATATGAAAGATATTGTTACTAATAAAAGAAAAGTTCCTAATGAAGCAATATCTACTATGCTTTCTAACTACTCTTTCAGTGGAAAGATTCCTGAGAAGCTTGGTGATCCAGGTATACCCACAATTCCTTGCTCCATAAAGAATAATTATGTCAAAACTGCTTTATGTGATCTTGGAGCAGGAGTGAGTGTTATGCCTTTCTCTCTTTACAAGAGGCTTTGTTTAGAGAAACTAATTCCTACAGATATCTCTCTTCATATGGTTGACAAGTCAACAGCCGTCCCGATAGGTATTTGTGAGGATGTTCCCGTAGAAGTTGCTAATTGTTTGATCCTTACTGATTTTGTCGTGCTTGACATGCCCGAGGATGGGAGCATGTCCATTATTCTTGGTAGACCTTTTCTTAACACCGCAGGTGCTATTATTGATTGCAATAAAGGAAAGGTTACCTTCAATGTGAATGATAAAGAACACACGGTGTATTTTCCAAAGAAGACCGACAAGAGGCATGGCCTCAACTCTATAGAAAATATCGAGAACGTGAAGATTGGAGAATGGGACTGTCCACTACATGTGCACCACAAATACAAATCTATTATGGTGGGGACAATGTCCATTAAAGTAAAGGTGCAATGATCACTTCGTAAGAGGTGAGACTTTTTGCTCTATATATCGCCGGTTTGTTGGTAAGACTTGATCAACCTTACTAGTGAGCATGTTTTATATAGGTAAAAAGTTGAGCTTGTTATGTTTTCATTTGTTTTAGCTTTTGTTCTCCTTGCTGTACCAAGTGTTTGTGTTTTTGAAGCTTCACAATACTAATCACTGCTTTAAGTTTTCAGAAAGTTTTGCAGCTTTTTGAACTTCGAAAAAAATTCAACAGTGAAGTTTTCAGAAAAATTCCAGAAAAATTAAAATTAAAATTTCCATGCCGGGAGTGACCCAGAGGCACCTGGGGCTGACCAGGGGGGGCCACCAGTGGCCCAGACGGCCAGCTGGCGCAGCCTGCCCCCTGGCCGCGCCCATAGGGCGCCTAGGGCCACAGGTCCCGCCTCCAGGTGAGTCTTCTTCCTCTCTCTCTCTTTCTCTCCGAAAACACGAGTTCTGCACCTGTTCTTGCGTTCTTGCTGTTCTTGGAGGCAATTTTCAATCTCTCTCTACAGCCTATCATTCGAGCTGAGATTTTGAACAAATACTCCCTGGTATGTAACTCCCCCACACCCTGATGATAAGCCTTTTACTTATTTAAGTTTTGATCTTGCTGCTATGAAAAGGCATAAGTCTGTTACCATGACTTCTGATTTTGGTAACCTTGTTTATATCTTGCGTTTCGGAACTACCGCGGAACGCAAGATCCGTCTACCTGCACCTCTTTTGTTTGATTTTTCTCGCAGGAACGGATGGTCCTTTGATGTTATCCAGTTCGATGAGTTCATGGTCCAGCATCAGTTTCATAACCCCATGGAGGGGGTTGTGCCCGACGAGGAGGAGCACGGTGAGTTACCACCTTTTCAGGGGGAGACCGTCACCCAGTTTGGTGAAGGGTCTTCCTCTGCTTGGAGTGCGGACCCTTCTTCGTGGGAGGATCCGAGGACTTCGGTGTACGCGTCGGAATCCTTATACGACCCTTGGACTCACCAGTACCACCCCGGAGCAGGAGGCTCCTAGGGGTAGTAGCTACTACCAACTTAGGCCAAAAGCCTAAGCTTGGGGGAGTACGTGCCCTTCTCACTTTTCCATTGTATTATCCGTTTTATTTTTGTTCGCTTTGATCTTTTCGAAGTTTTTGCCTGTTCTTCTTTGTTCTTTCTTTGCAAAAACAACAAAAAGATTTTCTCTTTCTTTTGCTTTCGTTCAACCTTTGAAAAAACCCAAAAAGATTTCCTTTCTCTCTTTAGTTTGCTTTGTTTTCAGAGTTCAGCTCGAGTCCGTGATGGCATTTAATTATATTTCCTATGTTCGATCGTGCAAGTGACAAGGCAGTAATGACGAAGATCGACGGAAGGGAAGCAACAAGGAAAACCGGTATGAACTCTTCTTGTTTCTACTTTTGTACATATGCCTGTACTTATGATCTAGAGACCAGCTTGTAGCGACATAGTGCTATGTTTACAATGCTTTCCCAGTGGTTCATGCTTTCCTTGTGGCTAATCTCAAATAGCTAGAGTATATAATGTGTTATTGAAATGATTTACATGCATTGCATTGTTCATAGTTTGGTATACTAAGGTGGTATTTCCCTTTGGAGAATTCTTGGATTGACTTGGCACATGTTTACACATGTTTAAGACTAAAAAGTCTGCTTTGCCTTGATGATCTTTGAATTTCAGAATAGTTATATCACTTTCATGCCCAATTCAATGTTGCTTTGTCGCTCTGCATGATTATGACCGTTATTGCTCTCTAGTTGGTCGCTTCCCAGTCTCTTGCTAGCCTTCGCTCGCACTAAGTGGAATTCTTCTTGTGCATCCAAATCCTTTCAAACTAGTTATTCCATATGAGTCCACCATACCTTCCTATGTGGTATTTACCGGCCATCCTAACGAAGACTTTCTTGTACCATCTCGAAATTATTCAAATTTACTCATGTTTTGTGCCTCTGTTTTAGCTCATCAGGAAGTAGTAGGTAATTCATGATCTTCTTATGTTGGACATGTTTTATCCCGGGATTGCATGTCTAATCTGCAAACCCCTAATACGAGGAGGGACTGGCATGAGTGCGCCCAGCTCACAAAAGATAATCATAACCAACAAACCCTCCTTCACGCTTTGTTTATGAGAAATCAGAAAACTTTGGTAGTGATAAACAAAGGACATTAAGGGGATGTGATCGTCCCCATCTTGGGAGCCGTTCCTTGAAACATATCTAGCATAAGAAGTGATTGGGTTGTCTACTAGCATTCATTGACGAAATATGCACCTCCCAAAATCATTTTTACCTCTGTTTTCAAAACCAAGAGCTCTGGTACATGTTTAGTCTTTGCTTCCAACCACGGGTTTTCAACCTCGCCATCAAATTCCACGGTTCGAGAGTCTCCACCTTCTTTCTTAAAAGCACCAACTAGGAGAGCATAATTGTCATTCTGAGTGTAATGTGCATTGTCCCAAAGTATTACATTGTCTTCTGCATGCTTGTGGTATTATTTATTCTGAAATTCTTAGTTCTAGTCTCCTTTAAAACTCTGGAGGAGTTTCTGCATTTATGTTTTGCTTCACTCATGGAGGCTAGCGAGATACCACTCTAGTATGTTCAAGATATGTGCAATGTAATCTTGTCTTGATTTTCAGTAGCATATTATTTACTTTTAGTTATTTGTAATTGGTCACTTGAAAGAAGGATTGCTTCGTGCATTGTCCTCATAGCATTGTTTCAATACTTGCTAGACTCTTTTCGTAGTACATGCTTATATACATCTAATGAAGCAAAAGAGCTTGTCAAAGTTTTCTTTGTCGCGTCCAGTTCGTTGAAATGAATTACTTGAGGACAAGCAATATGCTAAGCTTGGGGGAGTTGATACGTCTCAAACGTATCTACTTTTCCAAACACTTTTGTTATTGTTTTGCCCTCATTCTTGCATGATTTGAACTAAACTAACCCGGACTGACGTTGTTTTCAGCAGAGCTGCCTGTATGGTTTTATTGTGTGCAGAAAATGGATTTTTAGGTGTCTCAGAAAATTCCAAGAAAAATCACAGAAAATCCACGCACCCGAAGGGCCATTGTGCCAGAAGTGGGGCCAGAGGGCAGCCAGGGGGGGCCCAAGCGCCCTGCTGGCGCGGCCCCACCCCTGGCCGCGCCAGGAGGCCGCCTGGGAGGGTTCTCCCCCCTCTGGTGCCCTACCTTGGCTCCTATTTATTCCCATGGCGAGGAAACCCCAGAACAGAAGTCGTTTTTCCAGTTTCCGTCGCGGAGCCGCCGCCACCCTCTGTTCTTCTTCGGGAGGGCTAATCTGGAGGCTGATTTGGCCTCCGGAGAGGGGAGATCGTCGCCATCGTCATCATCATCACCACTCCATCCTCCCTCCATGACTTCTCCTTCCATGTGTGAGTAATTCCCTGCTGTAGGCAAAGGGGATGGTAGGGATTGGATGAGTTAGATCATGTAATAGTTTATCAGATTGTTGGGGGCATGTTGCCTATCATCTACTTTGGTGTTTATCATCTTTGCTTCAACTTGTTGCTCTTAATGCTTGTCACTTTGGGCCCGAGTGCCATGTTTTCAGATCTGAACCCTATGTGTTTGCATGAATATATTTGTGTTCTTGATCCTATCTATGAGTTGTTTGCACCTATTATGGTCCGGAACCGGCGATCCCAAAGGTGACAGCTTGGGACACCAAAGGGGATGGTCCATAATTTGAGGATTCCATGTATCCATTGAGTTTATTGCTTTGTTCCGGTGCTCTTTGACAGGAGCACCTTAATCTCCATAAGTTCCTTTTGGCCCCGTTCGTAGCGGGATGGTAGGACAAAAGATGTTGTGCAAGTTCTTATTGCAAGCACGTACAACTACCTGTAGGATACATGCCTAATGTTTGATATTTGCCTAGATGATCATTGCTTTTCTGTGTGCCTTGCCCCAAGTTAGATTCATGATGTATCTCATCCATGCAGCGCCCAACCATCCATCTCCCTAGCCTACAGTGTTTCAATCCTGCTGGTTATTAGTTGTTACTTTTGCTGTTCACTTTTGCTGTCACCACCATCACTATCATATCACAGTTACCACTTATCTTTTGTTGCAAGTAAGTATATTTTAGGTGCGGTTGAATTGACAACTCAACTGTCAAAGCTTATAAATACTCTTTGGCTCCCCGTGTGTCGAATCTATAAATTGGGTTATTCTTACCCGCGAAGACTATCTCGATCCCTTACGGTTGAGGGTTATCAGTGGGGGAGATGAAAACGAGAGGAAAATGGCAAATAATGTAAGTGCAAGAGATGAGAGTTTATGATAGGTACTTGGTAGACTTGATGTAGAACCTTCCCGGCAACGGCGCCAGAATTCTTCCTACTACTTCTTGAGCTTGATTTGATTTTTCCCTTGAAGAGGGAAGGTGATGCAGCAAAGTAGAGATAAGTATTTCCCTCAGTTAAGAAACAAGGTATCAATCCAGTAGGAGGCACAAGCAAGTCCCAATAGATGCACCTGCACAAACTAACAAACACTTGCACACAACGCGAACAAGGGGTCGTCAATCCCTTTACGATCACTAGCAAGAGTGAGATCTAATAGAGATAGATTTAAATATAAGTAAAAGGCAAAATAAAGTAAACACAAATAAATTGCAACAAGGTACTTTGGGGTTTTGGGTTTTATAGATCTGAAAATATATGATAAGGAATAGACCCAGGAGCCATAGGTTTCACTAGAGGCTTCTCTCTCGAAGAAAGCATACAGTGGGTAAACAAATTACCGTTGAGCAATTGATAGAAAAGCGCAAAGTTATGACAACATCTAAGGCAATGATCATGAATATAGGCATCACGTCTGTGATAAGTAGACCGAAACGATTCTGCATCTACTACTATTACTCCACACATCGACCGACTCCTGCCTGCATATAGTGTATTAAGTTCATAAGAACAGAGCAACGCTTTAAGCAAGATGACATGATGTAGAGGGATAAACTCAACCAATATGACATAAACCCCATCTTGTTATCCTTAATGGCAACAATACAATACAATATGTGCCTCGCTACCCTTTCTGTCACTGGGTGAGGACACCACAAGATTGAACCCATCATAAAGCACCTCTTCCATTGTAAGAAAAAATGATCTACTTGGCCAAACCAAGTCGATAGATCGAAGAGAAATACAAAGCTATCTTAATCATGCATAAAATAGTTTAGAGAAGACTCAAATGATATTCATAGATAATCTGGTCATAAATCCACAATTCATTGGATCTCAACATATAGACCGCAAAGAAGATTACATCAAATAGATCTCCAAGAATATTGAGGAGAACATTGTATTGAAGATCAAAGAGATGGAAGAAGCCATCTAGCTACTAGTTATGGACCCGTAGGTCTGTGGTAAACTACTCACACACAATCAGAAGGGCAGCAAGGTTGATGTAGATGCCCTCCGTGATCGAATCCACCTCTGGCGGAGTACCGGAAAAGGCCCCAAGATGGGATCTCACGAGAACAGAAGTTTGCAGCGGTTGAAAAGTATTTTTGGCGTCCCCTCTGGTATAGGGTGGAATATTTGGGTATTTATGGAGCTGGAATTAGGGTTAGGAGACTCCAAGAGGCCCACAAGCCTAGGGGGCCCCGATGCGCGGCCCTAGGGCTTGTGGCCTCCTCGTGGGTCTTCTGGCCTCCTCCCGAAGCTTCCTAGGTTTCTTCTCGTTCAAGAAAAATCACTGTAAAGTTTTATTCCATTTGAACTACGTTTGAAATTCCTTTTCTGTAAAAGTCAAAAACAAGAAAAACAGAAACTGGCACTAGGCACTAGGCACTAGGTTAATAGGTTTGTCCAAAAAATGATATAAAATAGCATATTAATGCATATAAAACATCCAAAATAGATAATATAATAGCATGGAACAATCAAATAGATATGTTGGAGATGTATCAGTGATCGCTAATGACACGTCGCTTGATGTGGTCTTCAAATGGCCGACCGGTTTACGCTTACCAAGACAGTCAGTTTTCGGCTTTCTCCACTGAGGTACCCTGCCATACGAGCTGGCGGCACAATCATAGTGGTTCTCATGTTATGCCCTTAGCCAAATTGTTCGGAAACGTAAGGGGTTCACATAGAAGCCGGGCAACCGAACTATTAACCAAAATCTAGGTTCGAACTGATTCGTGTAATGCAAACATCCGAGACGCCGGGTACCTCGGATTTTGTAGTTTGGACATGTGATTAAAAGCGAAGCCCTTTATATCATGAAGTATTATTTTGGCTCAAAGGCAGTAGCTATAAGGAAATGCTAAAAAAAACCTTAACAGGCGCAGTTTCTTTATTTCATATGATCGAGCCGTACATGACGAGCTTGAAAAAAAAAGGACTTTTGAAAGATACAATGTGAGGAATGTAAAAAAAAATAAGGAGTGAATTAATACAGGCGGTCTTGACGTCGGGTTTATTGGCCCGAGCCGCTTCCTGCCGCACATCTGTGTCTCCATGCTGTTGACCGATGTATATTTACGTGATTTATGCTTTAGTCGGTCCAGTCCTTTGAGGAGGTTCACAGCTGCCTTTCGGGTGGTTAAGGCCACCTGGGCATGCTTATGCGGGGCTAGGTCTCTGAAAGAACCCTACTTGTGCACAAGCCCGAAGTGCGTTACTGCTCGGTTTAGCCGATCCCGACGTTTCTATTGTTTTGGCTCCTCGGAGACACGGGGAATTTTTAATGCAAATTTATGCGCCCTGGGGACATAATGCCCCTTCCAAGGGAGACGCGCGAGGATCCCGCACCTCTATTTAGGGTGGGGGATGCATGACCGAGGTCGTCTTATGTGGCCCGTGTACGCTTTAAAGAGTTGTGCGTGTGCTTGATTGCACGAGCTGCCTCCTCGGATGCGTGTACCTCGGCGGCGAAGGCTGCGGTCTGCTCCTTCGTTCGGAGAGATCGTTCGGTGTTACCATTAATTGTAGTAACATCGTTTGGGCCCTAGAATCTTTAGCTTAAGGTAAGCATAATGCAGGACCGCGTTGAAACGAGCGAATGCGGTGTGCCCCAAAAGCGCATGGTATGTGTAGCGAGCTTCGACGCCTGGTATCACACCTTTGAAGGTGGTGGTGCCGGGCTTGATCCGAGATGAGTCAATGCCCATCTCTTCTAATCGTGTCAGCGTAAATTATATTGAGGTTGTTGCCTCCGTCCATGAGGACACATGTCCGATGAAATCCATCGACGATCGGGTCAGGACCAGCGCAACCGATCTACCTGCCTGATGCTGGTCGGATGGTCATGCTTATCAAATGTGATCAGGTAAGCCGACCACGGATTGAACTTCGGGTGACGGGTTCCAATGCATAGACATCCCTAAGTACTCGTTTCCTCTCCCTCTTGGGGATGTGGGTGACGTAGATCATGTTCACGTCTTTCACTTCATGAGGAAACTGTTTTTGGCCTCCGTTATTTGGCCGCTGAGGATCATCCTCGTCTTCGCTGCGAGGCTGGGCTTTATTGTTCCCCTCCTGTAATGCCCCGGATGTAATACTTTCCCTTTTGGGTATATAATATATCTCCGGCTTCATCTATTTCCATTCCGGGTTCTTTGTCTTTCGGGTTTTCGTCGTTTTGTTGTGTGAGTGTGTGGCATTCATTCATATCATGTAGACATGTGCATTGCATTGCATTTGTGTTGTCGGTTGCATCCGGTTCCGCGTGTTTCTTCCCGTTGTCCGTTTCGCGTTCCGGAGCTCCCTCACATGTCCGTGACGTCCCGTAGGCCTACTTTGTTGTTCGGGCGTTTAACGTTACCGGTGTGCCGCGAGGTTGTTGTCTGTGTTGTTGTTTTGTTGTGTGCAACCCGCCTCTCAAATCTCGTCTCGTTTGGACTCCGTTGGTTTTTCCATCCGTTGCTCGTGTGGGTCCGAAGTGCCTTCACTTCGTGTCCCGAAAACACCCCTACTGCATTCTTTTATCTCCCTCCTAGGCCTCCTAGACTACCCCCGCGATCGGATCCGTCGGATCGTGATCGGAGGGCTCCAAACACCCCAAGTCTCCAAACCCTAGCAGATCTGCTATTTATAACCCCTAGGTCTATTTTGGGCATCCCTAATTCCATTCCCCTTCTTCCTCCTCTTTTCCCTCTCCTTTTTTTTTCTTCTTCAGATCCACAAATCCTCCCGCAGGAACCAGCCGTTCGAGCCAGTCCCTTCGTTCCGCAGGGTCAACGCGCCAAGGATCGATCCAGATCTCGAGCGCCAAGGTCGATCAGCGCGCCGGCCCGTTCCCTTCGATCCACCTGTCACAGCGCTCCCCTCGATCGATCTGGTCGGGCCAAGTCAGCCGCTCCGTCGGCCCGTACATCCCACTCCGCGCGCGGGACCACTTCGTCGGGCCCGAGCTGCCTCGATCAGCGCCAGGGAGGCGCCCTCCCTTCGCCAGGCCGGCGCCCGGCTCGCATCGCACCACCTCGCCTCGCCGACCGGCCCGCCTCCCGCTTCGGCCCAGCCGCGGGCGCGCCAGGCAGGCTCCGCGCCACCGCCTCCCAGGAGCGGGCCGCGCCTCCGCAGCGCTCTTCGCGGGCCTCCCTCCAGCCGCTCGGGCCACGCCAGCGCCTCCGGCCCGACGCGCCAGGCCGAGCCGCGCAGGCCGCCGCCGCCTCCCAGGCGCCAGGCCGCGGGCCGCCGCTCCTCCTCCCACGGGCCGCCGCACCGAAGCCCAGCCGCCTGCTTCGCCTGGGCCGGATCGGGCCAGATCTGCCCGGGCTGTTGTTTTTTTCCTCAAATCAGATCTGAGAAGGTTGCTCCTAATTTCTTCAAAGTCCCTGTTAACTGTTCTGAGATGCTATGTTTGACCATGCATAACTTTTTGCCTGCTGCTCCGTTTTGCGCGTGTAATATGTCCAGACGTTCGTGGAGTTGTGCTCTACGTTTTACCTGTTGTTGTCATGCATATTAGAGATCATCTAGGTGCTTGTTTTGCTATTGCAAGAGTGCATCATGATATAAACTGCTGCTATGTGTTATTTTTGTGCCACCTTTGCCATGTGATATCTTTTAGCTCGTTTGTCCGAATGATGCAAATGACATGTCCACGTGTTCGTCTTGCCACGAACTACGTGTGGCTTGTGATAGGTTGCATGGTAGATTTATTATTGCCTTGTTATCATCGTTGCAAAGTGCCATGTTCATGTGATGTTGTTTCACTTGTTATGAAATGCCATCTTGTTGAGCTCGTTGTAATCGTTGTGTTCACCTCTATGAAGCATGCTTGTGTGTTTCGGGATCACCTTCATATGTATTTTGATGAGGTGCTTACCCTTTGCCATGTTTAGTTTCGAGGTGACTTAAACATGCTCTTTTGTATGCTATGATGATATTGCTGTTTTAGGACTTAGTGGATTTCACAAAGTCTGAAATCTGTAACGTTCCGATGCCATGTTCGTGTGATGTTCTAGGACAAAGCATGTTAGTTTTGGAGTGGATTTTGATTGTTCCTTGTAGTATATATTGTTGTCTTTCCATCCATGTCCTCACATGTCCATTTAAGTGGCTGTAGCATGTTTATCTTTTGCTCCAAAGTTTCAATAAAATTCTGCTGCCAGAATTTTATTGTCAAGTTCCATATGTCCAAGATCATTGCTATTGATCCGTGACTCCGTTGGGGGTGCACCTTGGACATAGTTGCTGTACTATATATCTAGTTTGTGTCCAAGTCCTTTGCCATGCTTTTTGGGTGCTGTAGCTTAATTATTTTGAGCTCCGAAGATGCTATGATGCTGTAATTTTCAGCTTTCGCTCAAATCTTGTTTCGGGCATAACTTTTAGCCCGTAACTCCGATTTCAGCGAATCTTATATCAAACTTGATTGTTTTTCTGTGTAGATTAATAATATCAGATTGTTATCATGTTTTGAGGTGATTTGCTTGAGTGATATTTTCCGTGCTCCGTGTACATCCTTAGTGCATCCATCATGCATTCATCTTTCGAGTGCGCATTGCATCTTGTTGATTGGTGCTTGGTGTGATTGTTTTGTTTAGAGCCGGAAGCCGAGACCGAGTACGAGGTTGAGCACGAGGTTTCCAACGAGGTTGAGCACGAGGACCCTTCTTACGATCCGAACGACTTCTCTTCAGGCAAGATGACCGAACCCCGATAACATTACTATCTTTGTCTATTGCTAGTAGTCTCGATCTATAGTTTTTCCTCGATGCCCATGATCTTCTTGTCAGCCTCCTACTTGTAACCAATTGCCATGTTTAACCAACCTACCTATGCAAACCGTTGCTTGCCTAAGTACGCTTCGCTCAGCCCTTCTTATAGCGTTGCTAGTTGCAGGTGAAGTGAAGATGCTTGCTTCATGTTGAAGTTTGGTTGGGTTATATCACATATAAATGCTTAAAATGAAATCATCTATATATTGGCAAGGGTGGAAGGCTAAGCCTTTTGCTTGGTGATTTGTTCCACTCATGCCGTTAGGATCCGTATAAGCCGGTATTATGTTCCTTGATTATGCGTTCCTAACACGGTTGGGGTGTATGGGACCTCCTCGATAAACCGCTAAGTGCTAAGTCTTTTCCAGCAAGTCCCAACATTGGTACTATTTGCCTAATAACTAAATAACTTGCATAGGGAGTAATTAACCCTCTTTCTTAATCAACAACCCCGGGCCAGTGCTCCACATGAGTGTTGGTCCGAAACGGGGAGCCTGCGGGGCCGCCTTGAGGCAACTCGAGGTATCTGGCATACACCCGTAGCCTCACCCATCCGGTCGTGTCCTGAGACTTAGATACGCGCGGCTACTATAAGGGTGTCGACACGCCGGGAGGATTTGCTGGATTAGCCTTACCTTAGCTCGGTATATCTTGAGCACGGGATTCCGAGGATACTCGGGTCTTCCCACTTTGGAGTTGCGACTCCGCGGATCGTGGGCTTGTAATGGGTCAAGTTGGAACACCCCTGCAGGGTTTGAACTTTCGAAAGCCGTGCCCGCGGTTATGTGGCAGATGGGAGCTTGTTAATTCCGGTTGTAGATAACTTGACACAATGTTACTAATACACTACCAGCGTGTGTTCCGTGACTGTCAATTTCCGAATAGGGATTCGGGAGTTGAACACGGAGGGGTTATGATTGTGAGCTTGTAGCTAGGATCACTTCGTGATCACTTCTCGCCGAGGCCTTCTCTTCTCGCTCTCACTTACGTAAGCTAGATGCTAGTTGCTGCTGCAGACTTATTCTTTCTTCAGCCTTTTCCTCACCTAAAGGCTTAAATAGTCTTGTTACCCGGGAACGGGATTGCTGAGTCCTCTGTGGCTCACAGTTACATCACACACCAGATGTAGGTCCAGCTGTGAGCTATCCAGGTGATGGCACCGAGCTGAATTGGGAGTACGACGAGGAGCGTAGTCGGTACTATGTGCGCTACCCGAACGACCAGTAGTGGAGACTCTTACTAGGATTCGATCCGCCTGTGGTTTATTTATCTAAGTTTGGTACTTTGACATTTGGCTTTTGCCCTTAGAGGGTTGTGATGTTCTTAATGTATGATGTTTGAGACTTGTACTGTAATTCTGTGACGTGGCGAGTGTAAGCCAACTATTTTCTGTTTACTATCCCTCTTTTACATGAGTTGTGCAAAGATTACCAAACTTGAGATCATTCTAGGATGGATTTATGCCTTTAAGTCGTGCCTCGACACGTAGGAGGTATAACTCCATCCTGGGCATTACACCTCCGTCGCTATCTTGTCGGCTTGTTTGAACACTCAACAATTCCAGTTTGTATGGGTTGCTGGTTTGTCCGAGGTACCGTGAATTTGGCATGGCCTGTCGAGGATCTTATCTAGCTAGCTAGGTTTATCTATATAGGGATAGAGAGAGTAACAGCTAAATCTCGATTTGAATTAGGCTTTGCGCAAATCAAACAGGAATGCTCTTCCACACATATCGGTCTATCAGGCACTCATCTCGATTTGCATTAGGAGGGCAATGGTTATTTATACACTCAACAAACACAGCTTCTCTGAATGATCATGGTTTATAAGCCTAATTAACAAGTTAATGTACAACAAGGTGACCAAGACCAAGCCTTGGTTAAGGTAGAGAAAAAAATGTAGGCGATCCTCTATGGAAAACTGGCGACCTCATCATGTAATGTAACGTCCACATATTTAGTAACTGGTGCATGACCTGAAAGGAGAAAAGAAACAAAAGAACTATGATCAATTCAAAATGCGCTTGATAGTGTGGAGTAGAGGTCCACTACTACTGGTAGCTGGCAAACCAAAAACCTATACAACATAAAAGTTGACTAATACCTTAAATGTCTGGTTTTGTTATGCCTAAACTTTGTACTCATGAACACGAATCCACTTTGTAGATGACCATTTGTTACCCTTTATCACTGGACAACCACCTAAACGAAATTGCAGGTAAACAGAAGAGTCAATATATCGTTGCACAACCCTTTAAAGCATAACAATTTTGTCATTAGGATCTTACCATGGAGGCTTGTGGGATCCAGGGTTCCATCAGGCCTCATGCTCCAGAAAAGCAATGCATCTCCCATCTTCGGTTTGACAGATATACCCCGCTTTGCACATTCAGACAGCTCATTATAAAATGGTATTGAGCTGCTATTAACTTTAGCAGAAGGAAACACGGTCTCACCGCCCTCTTCAACATCCGAACTAATTAATCAGTTGGAAAAGAAAAGTCAATTGGATCATCTATGTTGCATGTTATATATAAAAAATGCATATATTTGTAGTACATACAGATACATAAGAACAGTGGCTATACGCTGCCCCCCATTTTTGGTGTTGAAATCATCATGGAAGTAATCAAAATGAGGTTCATATTTCTGTCCAACTTCATAGTGGAGAACTTGAAGGCCCTCTCCGTTTTCTGCACAGATTATGAATAAAAACGACGAGAAATTGACATCAAATTTGAAGCAAACTTCCAGAGAAAATATAAGCAGCTACGGAATGAAAAAAGTAGAACTTTGATGCTTCAACATTCAAACATTCAAGAACTCAAAAGGGGTAGGTAGAATACATAATTTATTTGTGCAACTCTCATGTGGTATAGCGTTGAACTAGGCAGTTCTTATCGACACTCAGCCATTTTTAGGGCTGGCAATGTGATATTTCTGCAATGCACTAATCATTTTTCTTTTTGCATAAACTGGAGTTAAGACAGCTCATGTACCTTATGTTATTAGGCATGCACATCATGTCTTATTTCATTCAAATGTGCAATATTTCAAACTACCCAAAAGTAACTAACAATTACACAATGTACTGCTTTACAAAGCATCAAGAAGTTTCAAATATGTACTAAACACAGTGGAGTGCATAATTTAGTGTGTGTATCTTTCTTATATTATTTTTTGCAAGAGTGGACACGCAGTGTCTAGTTAAATATGAGATATTTGACTTTAACATGTATGATATCATGCTCTGCATGTATGGGCGCTGTCTCAAGTGCAACTGTGAATTTGATTAACAATTTTGGAACAGTGTACCATGTTCAATACTTGGTGCCCTTGCACAATTTTTAATTTTTGTCTTCTACCACTTGGTATGCTATAAAAATTGAAATTACTGGCAATGACCATGTTGGGAAAATGGCAGACACAGAGCCAGGTCTGTGGTCCATGACAAGGTCGGAAGCATGCTGGCCCAAAGAAACAAATGTTTAACTCAACCAAGTACCTAGCATCTAAGCTAACATAAGAACAAGATAGTTTGTCAGCTTATTCAAGTACCAAAAAACTCTTTTTGTCTACTGATATGGGTAACTCTATTTATCAAATGAGGGTCTCAGACAATTGGGTGCGCAAGTGTCACCTAGTATCAGGACAAGGCAATGTAAACTTGAACATACTGCCAGTAGGTTGTAAGCTAATACTCCTAGTGGAACCCTTGCTGCCAATTGGTATAGACTTGCAATTTGTATAGACTTGAACCTAGGAGTATTAGCTTACAACCTACTGGCAGTATGTTCAAGTTTACATTGCCTTGAACCTAGGAGTATTAGCCTAGTGGTGGGAAGGGGCTGATGCCTTCCCACCCACCCAGGTTCAAGGCATGGTACTTGCAATTTGGGTTTGTTGCACCAATTATACTGTAGGGGTTTCCCTTACAGTCTTTCCGTCAAAAAAAAAATTGGTATAGACTTGATAATTCTCACTGAGCATAACTGTGAAAACACCAGATCACCGAAACGCACTGCAGTTGCACTCCATAATGTACTAATACATTACTTTGCATACTTAATACTCCATGATGAACTATTCAAACTAAGTCGCAAGCAAGTGCACTTTTGGTGAATCAATGACTTGCAGTACTGCATGATAATCAAAACTTTGAAATTATACCAGGACGAAGACTAATGCATCAGCCTAAAACTGAAGTTTACAAAATTACAGTTCAGATTTGGAAGAGCAACTATAGTTATAACTTTTGAGTTAAACAAAATGACACTTATAGATAATTTGAGGTGGTGTTCAATTCATTTATGCTGAATTAAAGCTGAAAATTTCTTCAAATGAACAATACAGTGTATTTAATTCAGCGGTAATCTTTTCCCTAGGCATACTAGCAAAAACATAGAAAGGTAAATAAACTTTCAAGTATCCATGGTATTGGTAGGTATGCCCATACCTACAGGTATGAAGGTGAAATCTGATATTCTTTTCTCAATCGTGCGAACAATTTTGTCCTGGCCTCTTCTAAGAAATGTTCCTGAACTTGTTCGCACCCTGAATACATTTCATTAAGCGCAAGTGGGCATCAGGTTCCGTAACAGTTCCAAGGGAAAGAAGAATTTACAGTGTCCAAACCTGCTATCTTTACTCCCTCCAGTTGCAGAATCAACCACTGTCGACTTCTTCATGTGAGGCTTTGCCAATGAAATCAAATATTCACATTCTTCCTTGGACTGAGAGCAGCAGTAAAGTCAGTCATACCCTGATCGGTATTTGAAGCGAACCAACATAGATGATAAATAGTTGCAGTAATACCAACCAGGTATAATAAATACAACAAATACACATGACATTTCTTCATCTCTTATTATGCAATGTCATCAGAAGTAAACACCTTCCAAAGGCATTTTGGATACTAATAATCACAATGCCAAGTTTCTAATGACAGTGTTGATATTTATCATCTACCTCTTTGTCCCAAGCCCATGTGCCTGAACTTCTGAGTTTGAGCCCCTGACGTGAAGGTCAAGCAGATTCGAAGCACAGATTATGTGTGACTATATATATGAGGATTCCTAGATGAACAATACAAATGTCCGGACGCCCTGCATGTGCAAGCCCTCTACAGTGAAATGCCAGTGGCGTCCAGCTCACATCTGGTTCCTTGATGCGCAATTTGCTGTACCAAATTCACAAACTAAACTTCATTCGGCATTCTTGCGACTGAGGTACAGGCATTTCGGATTTTGCTTAACGAATCTAATCTGGTACGGACGAGCCAATGTTTACAACGAGCTCTTAACTGGAATTCAACAATCGCCTAAAATCACCGACAAAGATCTCGAGATCTCCCAACCCGCATCCTAGAACCAATAAAGCACGTAAAGAATAAAGAGACAGCCGTTTCAGCCGAAACCAAAAAACAGAATGGAGCAAGAGACTCACGAGGAAGTTGTGGTAGATGAACGCCCGTGGCTCCCACGACAGAACCTCCGTCCACGGCTCCCCTTTCTCCCCGCGCTTCTCCAGCCTCCTGCACAACGATAACGGAGAACAACAAGCACCACGTCAATCTCGGGGAAAAGGGACAGCGTGCGCGGGCAACGAACACGGCAGATCACGGAGCCGTGGACGCAAAGGGGAGGCGGTCGAACGGGGACGCACGACTCGAACGCGGATCTGCGGAAGCGCGGGCGCGGGAGCGAGAGGACCGCGCCGCGGCCGGAGCCGGCCGGCAGCGAGAGCGCGCCGAGCGCCAGGAGGAGCAGCAGCGCCACCGACGCCAGCAGCAGCGCGGCAAGGATCGCCTTGGACGGCTTCCCGCGCCTCCCGCCCCCGGCGCCGCCGCCCAGCAGCGGCCTCCCGCCCCGCCCCGCCGTCCTGCTCGCCATCGCGCGCGCCCGCCCGCCCGCCTGGGAGGTCTCTGGGCACCGCCCCTGTTGGGTTTAGCACCGTCCTCCTCCTCCTCGTCGTCCTCTGTCTCTCCTTCTCTCTCGCGCTGTGACCCGAGTCGTCGGTCTGTTTTGGGCTCGATGAGATATGCTGCTGCTGCTGCATTTGTTCGGCTCGACGAGGTATGATGCTAGCTGTACCGTAACTGCAGCTGCGTCCCGTGGGTCCCGTAGGTGACGTGTCAGGACCGGGAGAAAGTGGGGCCCACTGCAGGCAAAAGTTCACCGGCCACGCGGCGAAAGAGTGGGCCGACGAGGTACAAATGCGCAGCCTAGCTACACGACCGAAATATGATACCGACTCCACTCCATATTAAATCAATATAAATGACCGACAATTAATATGGATTGAAGGGAGTACACACAAGTTTAATAACGTATAGGCTATACATACAAACTGATGAAAAAAAATGTAGCCTATACAGACTTTTCCTTATATTTCCTACTTATAAAGGTTGGAGTTGATGTCCCCGCAAAAAAAAAAGAAAAAAAAAGATTGGAGTTGATGATGAGTTCATATATGGATCAACAACCTTCGTCAATAAAAAATACACCCTTACCCGTATGTGAGACTAGCAATCTTTCAAAATACATAAATAAATAAATGCACTTTTACTTACATGTGAGGTCTAAAATAAATAAACAAATACACTACTACTTTCATGTGAGACCAACACTTGGAGACTGCACAAAATAACAAATGCAAAAAATATGATTCCAACTCAAAATATGCTCTTAAACAATGACATAACTCATTGTGTTTTATAGTTTCGTAGCAACGCACGAGCGTTATGCTAGTGACTCAAATGATCCACGATGGGACAGATAGAAGCAGGATGAAGAGGATGACCCACGATGAGACAGATAGAAGCATGAAGAAGATGAATAATATGATATGCATGCCATAACGTAAAAATTAGGTATGTATATTTTCTAACAACACGGTTACCCTAAGACTCACCGAATCACATATGGGCTCGGGAAAGGGGTCCCCGGTTATTGAGCAGAAGTTGTTAAATCAGGTTGTATACTTTATGAAATAAAAGGAGTATTTGAAACTGTATCTAAAGCAGCTATCTAGTAAAATGCTCATACAAAGTCAGTTTATTCGATTAGAAATAGGTGCCGGTAAAATGCCCATATGAATTTAATTTATCCGGTTAGAGATGTAGAACCTAAAAGAGGTATGGAAGATATAAAAAAATGTCCAACTTTTCTTTCCGGTGTTTTTTTACACCTAAAAAGAGGATGATCTTTTTATTCCGGGTAGGATGATCAGATCACTTGTGTTGAAACCCCAAACCTGCTCATACTTGGCATGGGTGATCACAGTTTTATGGATTATTTCAAGATTTAACAGCTTTATTCTTCCATTGGTAAGTGAGGTCTCCATCGATTGCGAGATGTTTGTGATGGCTGTATTGTATTTGTCAAAAAAGAATACTTGAAGAACGAAAGTTAGAAGGACGGAAGTTACCTGGCCATGAAGAATTTGTCCATAGATGATGTAGATGGAGAAGAAAACAAAACAGCAGCACGGACGCGGACGGAAGCTACAAGTCGTGTGCAAGACAAGTGCATCTGACCCAGAACTAATCTGTATTTCTGTATATAGAGCTAGCTAGTCTAGACTAGAGTCTCTCTCCACATGGAATACGCAGCAATGCGAGTAACGATTACAACTACTACTAAGACGCAGGAAAGTCGGCACCAAACCGAAGAGCCTCCAGCGTCGATCGGATGCCAATCCGCAAAGCGCAAACCCTCCTCCTCGGCCCCTTTTTTTCTTCTTTCTTTCTTTCTTTTTTCTTTTTAGATTTTTTTCCCTTCTTTCTTTCAGGAATAATCCTCCTTGGCGCTTAGGCACCTGAACAATAGCCAGCTTTCAAGGAAAAAAACAATTTGGGTTTTTACATATTAGAAAAGGTTCTTAGCTTAAAAACGCATATATAAAGGAAAAAGGTTTAAATTTTGAAAGTTTCAAAAAAAATCACCAATTTAAAAAATGTTTCTAAATTTTTAAAAACTTCGCAAATTATTAAAATTCATGGATTTGTAAAATATTTGTGAATTTGAAAAATATCTATGATTTTAAGAAGAGTTCATGAATTTCAATAAAATGCAAATAAAAAAACAGGAAGCAAGAAAAAATAAAAAATAAAAAATAAAAATGGAAAATAAAAACCAAATTGAAAACTGAGTAAAGGATGAAAAAGCTTGAGAAGAAAAAACCAAAACATTTGAGTGGAGGAAGATTCTAGAATGATCCCAACAGCAGAAGAACCACTTTACGGCATCCCGTTATAAGGGTCAGCCCGTTAAGAAAGATGCACCAATCCCCTGTGGCATTCATCGAGAATAAACTAACTGGCGCCTTCAACGCCAAATAGGATTGTTAGGCCCAACTTCACACATCACCTCAAAAAGCCTGCTTCGATGAGAAAATTGAGAAAGAAAGAGGATAGACTTGCGTCTTGAGCCAGTTAAAAAAGTACATGAATCATTTGATCACTTCGATTGCGAGAATTATGTCTTGCCCATACGGATTCTTATTAGGACGCATGCGGAAGGACGACCATCGGGCTGGCCCATTAGCTATCTTCGCCTATTGGCTTCGCCCGTCCACATTGGTCGTTCGTCTAGTTTTCTTCATCTTTTATTCTTTTTGTTTTCGTTTGGTTTCAGTTCTTTTTGTTTTTCCATTTGTTTTCTTTTTTTTTCATCATGATTTTCTTTGTTTTCTCTACAGTTTTCCTTCATTATATACTTTAGTTTTTCTCTTGCACTTTTCCTGTTTATTCATTTTTCCTTTTTCTT
>LR738709.1:375162705-375179700 GCA_902687465.1 Secale cereale | reverse complement strand
TACTTGTTCCTTATCCTTCAAGGCTTCAACACACGACTACTACATGTTGTACAAAAAATGTATACAAATAAATATATTTTTATACACGTTTAAAAAAATTCAAATACATGTTTAACATTTTTATGAAACATGTTTTATTAAAAAAATCAGAAATGTGTTAAAAATTAAATACATGTAAACAATAATCGAATGATAAAAAAACTTTTTATTGAACTATGCAAACATTTTGTACATTGTACAAATATATTTTTTAAATGTCAAGAACACTTTTTTTAAAACTGTGAAATCTTCTTTAAATGTATGAAACCTTTTTTTTTATTACACAAACATATCTTTACAATCTATAAACATGTTTATAAATATCTTGTACATTTTTTCTGCTTATCACAAATATTGTTCATACAACTGATTAACATTTTCTAATTTTTTCATTAACATTACACATCTTTCGTATATTTCAAAAACCTTATCCTATACATGTTTACCATTTTTAAATGCAAGATTAGCATTTAAAAAAATGTAAAGTGTTTTGAAATATATTTATTTGTAATATGTCAAAATTAAAAAATTAAAAAAAAATACATGACATCAGCGTGACGCGACACGTGGTTACTGGCCCGGCCTAGTTCCAGCTCTCTGCACGTGTGTCGTGCCTAGGCGTCGCTGTGGGCGACACATAGTCACGCCCCACATCAATCCCTTCAAGAAACGCAACTATATTCCTATCTCGGTAAGACGTGATGTACTAGCAGGTTAGGCCATGCATGATAGAGTGGTCGGCGACGACCATAAGCTGGCAACAGTATGAAATGAGGGTCCTCTTCTAGGGGTGACCTAGCTGAAAATACTCATGGCCATGTCCAGGTAGTATGTATCCTCTGTGTCCAGCTGCATCAACCGAGGATGTGCTGGTGCGGGACAAAGAAGTGAAACGTGTGCCAAACGAGCCACCCGACCAACACGAAGTCGCGCTCTAGGGCGCAGACAGCAAGCGCGGCCCCAAAAGGTTAGGGAAGCCCAGCATCGCGCAACAGTGGTGGAGCTTCGCCAAGGAACACACTATGACATTGATCTTGGTAGTTGTCATGGAGTTGGTGTCGCGGTCGGGGAGATTTGGCACCGCTTCCTTCAACTCGTGACGTCGTCTTCATCTTCGCCTCCGCTGGCACGGACTTTGCCGCAAAAAGCAACCATTGCAGGGTGCCGCGTCGCGCCAGTACGAGTGCGTCACCACCACCCGCCTCCCGAACTACCCCAACCAATCTATGGAGATAATGGTCAGGGCGATGAAATTGACAACAACATCTCCACCAACTGAACGGATGTCCACAGAGGAGTGCCTCGTTGTTGGCACATTCCTTGTCGATTCCTCTTACCATAGTGCTCCTTTTGGCCCCCACACACTTTCTTCCTCCGTCGAGATGGCCTCACAACCACCGTAGCCCCTCAACACGGTCAAACTCCGACGAGGCCATCACGATCCCATGTCTCCTCTTTTTAGCGGAAAAATAAGAAATGGATCGCAAGTGAGAAGCATAATCCTACCAGGGGTATTTATGCAAAATGGTATTCTACTTAGTTGTCCCTGATTGGACTGAAGGAAATATGCCTAGAGGAAATAATAAAGTTGTTATTTTATATTTCCTTATTCATGATAAATGTTTATTATTCATGCTAGAATTGTATTGATCGGAAACCTTGATACATGTGTGAATAAATAGACAGACACTATGTCCCTAGTGAGCCTCTACATTTCTTTTGCGGGTGAACTTTGTATTACTTAAGTGGGATCAAGGCCATGGTCTGCATTACAAAGCTCAATAACTTCTGGTAAGCCAGAGTTAAGCTAAACGACAGTTCTACTCTGAGTTCTAGCAAACGTAGCCAAAAAATCGCTAACACTATTCTGACCATGATGAACAAGACTAAAAGTAGTCATACGAAGGCTCCTTAGATGCTTGATTTCCTTCACCAGTGAAGAGAAGATTGATCTATCAGTTGACGACGATCATGCTCACAGCTTGTCGGGAATCCATCTCAACATGAATAGGAAACTATGTTCTCTGAATAGCAAGTGAAAGCCCGTCCATACATGCACTGAGCTCTGCTTCCAATGTGTTTCTGCAGGAGAAAAGCTCCCTGGATGATGTGTAGATAATTTGACCCCTATTATCCCGGAGTACCATACCAGCACCTGCACTTCCATCAACTGACCAAGAACCATCTGTGTTAAGCTTAGTCCAGCCTTCCATTGGTAACACCCAAGGAATGCACCGAGGCGCGGGCAATGTCACAACTGGTTCATGTAGATGATCATAAGAGAACACATGCTTCCCCTTAACCAGATCCTCATCGGAGTACTTTAGTGATAAGAGCGAGTCCAAGTAACTCATGAGGAACCGCTTGGACACTTCCATGGGTAGCGGATCCTTGTTGTGAATCACTTCATTACGGTTATGTCGTGCCCCCACAGTGTCATCATTAGCATGCACCTATCGATCTCAGGGAGTGGATGGAGCGCTTCCAAAAGCCATTCAGTCCCCGTATTCTTCATTTCCTCCAGCGGTGGCAAACGCCAAATAGTTGACATGCATTCCCACAGTTGCACTGCCAAAGGGCATTTACATAGTGCATGAAATGTATCTTCCTCTTCCCTATCGAAGTTTGGGCAAATTCCCGAAGTTTCTAAGTTACGCTTATTCTTGTTTTGCCAAGTGGGGAGGGAGTTCACCGCTGCACGCCATGCAAAGTTTTTTATTGTTGGAGGTACAAAACTTTTCCAAATAAGTTTCCAGCAGATTCGATGTCCATCCGGAGCTGAGCTCGAAGATTCTGCAGTAGATCTATGTGTCTCTTCAAAAGCTAAGGTATAAGCCGACTTGACTGAAAACCACCATTTCCAGCTGGCCCCCATGCAAGCACGTCATCGCTTAGCCACGACGATGCTCTTATTTTCAGAATCTCCTGCACATCACATGGTAGGAAAGCTTCCTGGAGCAGATTGTAACTCCATGATCCATTCTCGCGTAGAAGCTATGACACGAAACGATACCTGCATGTACCCTGAACTGAGATTGGCCTATATGAAAAAGGCCTAGGGATCCAAGCGTCCCTCCATATACGAATACTCCTTTCGTTTCCAACTCTCCATATTAAACCTTTGTAGGAACGAAAGTATGTCTAGAGGGGGGGTGATTAGACTACTTGACCAAATAAAAATCTATCAGTTTCCCAATTTTAACTCTTGGCAGATTTTAGCAACTTAGCACAAGTCAAGCAATCAACCTACACATGCAATTCTAAGAGTATAGCAGCGGAAAGTAAACAATTGCATATGAAGGTAAAGGAAGGAGTATAGAGGGATCAAACGCAAGTGAAGACAATGATGTTTTTTGTCTTGGTTCCTATAGGTGGTGCTATCGTACATCCAAGTTGATGGAGACTTCAACCCACGAAGGGTAATGGCTTCGCGAGTCCACGGAGGACTCCACCCACAAAGGGTCCACAAAGAAGCAACCTTGTCTATCCCACCATGACCATCGCCCACGAAGGACTTTCCTCACTAGCGGTAGATCTTCACGAAGTAGGCGATCTCCTTGCCCTTACAAACTTCTTGGTTCAACTCCACAATCTTATCGGAGGCTCCCAAGTGACACCTAACCAATCTAGGAGACACCAGTCTCCAAAAGATAATAAATGGTGTGTTGATGATGAACTCCTTGCTCAAATGCTTCAAGTGATAGTCTCCCCAACACTCAAACAACTCCTCACAGATTTGGATATGGTGGAAGAAGGAATTTGAGTGGAAAGCAACTTGGGGAAGGCTAGAAAACAAGATTCATATGGTAGGAATGGAATATCTTGATCGCAACACTTGAGTAGGTGGTTCTCTCTCAGAACATGAATAATGGAAGTGTAGATATGTTCTGATGGCTCTCTCAGCGAGTGAAGAGTGGATGGAGGGGTATATATAGCCTCCACACAAAATCTAACCATTACACACAATTTACCAAACTCGGTGGGACCGATTCAAAGAACTCAGTCAAACCGATTTAATTCATAATGTGACCGTTAGGTATTTCGGTGGGACCGATATGATCAACTTGGTGGGACCGATTTCATTAGGGTTAGGGCATTACGTAATCTCGGTGGGACCTATTACACAAACTCGGTGAGACCGATTTTGGTAATAAGCACACAGAGAGTTGGTCAGGCAAACTCGGTGGGACCGATTCGCTCATTTCGGTGAGACCGAAATGTTACGAAGAGGCAACAGTGTGTTTGCATTACAGACTCGGTGGGACCGACTGCACATCTCGGTTAGACCGAAAATATTGCAATAGGCAACAAAGAGTTTGCAATCCTATCTCGGTGAACCGAGATCCCTTTCGGTGAGACCGAAATGATTAGGTTTTCTGGCAGTGGCTATGTCAAATGAACTCGGTGGCGCCGGATAGATATTTTCGATGGGGCCGAGTTTGACTTTTGGTTTGGGACATATGTGGATGTGAGAAAGTGGTTGAGGGTTTTTGGAGCATATCACTAAGCATCATGAGCAAGCAATCCATTAAGCAACACCTCACCCCCTTTTAATAGTATTGGCTTTCCTATGGACTCAATGTGATCTTGGATCACTAAAATGGAAAATGTAGAGTCCTTAGCTTTGAGCTTGAGCCAATCCTTTAACCTTTGCATTTTGAGGGGTCCACAATCCTAATCCATGCCATGCCAAACATTGAACTTTCCTGAAATATTATCTTGAGATAGCATTAGTTCAATGAGCTATATGTTGTTAGTAATTGCCAAAACCACCCGGGGATAGTTGCACTTTCAATATCCCCCTTTTTGGTAATTGATGACAACATATAGATCAAAGCTTCGACAAATGATAATAAGATTGAAATACATCGTCTCTTTGAGAAGTATGTGATAAGCAAGAGCTCCCCCTAAATGTGTGCATTATTTTGAATTTGCGTTTGAATGCAAATGGACAATCGATTAGAATCATGGGTTACTCTTTCATGTCACATACATCTTGGTGGAGCGCTCAAAATGATATACACTAAAGGATGCACTCATCACCAAGCAAAGTGAATGATAATATGGAAATATAGAGATAATATCATCCAAGCAAACATTAAGGTAGCATATGACCAAACATATGATCACACAAGTATCTCACACACATAACATAGAGTATCAAGAAAATACACGAATGAAGTTCAACGAGAAGCAAAAGAGACCAAAGAGGCAAAACACTCTCTCTTGAAGCCTATGATCTATACATATTTCTCCCCCTTTGGCAACGAGTTACCAAAAAGTTCGAAAATGCATAGTGTTATGCGTCTCTCAGGCTCGGTCTTCGGGAGGCGGTGTAGAGAGAACTCCAAGGACGAAGGCTTCAGACGAAGTAGCTGGAGCTGGTGGAGTGGCTGCTGGAGGTGGCACTGAAGCTATAACTGCTGGTGCAGATGTAGTAGCTCTGGTGTGTGGAACTAGCACTGCAACAGATCTCTGACCTCGAGGCACTCGCTGAAATGCATTTGTGGTAGCCTGTCCTCCTCTCTCCTCTGCTTCCTCCTGAAGCTTCTCAACTGCAGACTGTATCTCTGTCACCTTCAGATCAAGATCATAGGACTTAGTCTCAATGATCCTCTCCAAGCTCTCCTGATTCTGAGTCAGGGTGGCCAAGCCCTTCTCAATCCTCATGGTAGCTTGAATCAGATATGTCATTTGATATTGCTTGGATTTGAGAGTCATTTGAGATGCTTCTTCTGCACTTGGCATCTTGGCAGCTTCCTCTGCTTTGGCCTTCTCTCTCCTTTCATGAGCTTGCACTTAAGATGGTTCATTTTCATCCATGACAATTGTGTTGTCCTCAAAGTCAGGCACCAAGGGTAGATATTCCCTGTCCAACAAGTAAACGTTTGTGCCCATTTTAGAGTTAATAAGCATCTGGATGTGTGGAGCATACCCACATGATCTTTTCTGATCTCGAGCAGTCCTCTTGATTGTCTCTACAATCAGGCTCATAACCTTGAACTTTTGTGGCACATCAAATATATGCAGCATGTTGATGGAATGTCCTCTGATCATCTTTGCATCTCCAGACTTAGGCAACAATGTATGCCTCAAGATTGTGTTGATGGTGGCTAGACCAGCCTACAAATGATGTACAGATCCGAACTTGTGAGTTTCTAGATCATCATCAGGGATCACCTTGTACATATTTGCCATGGAGTTGTGGTCTTGCTTCTTCTTGGCATAGACATCTAGATCATCCTCATGCTCTTCAGGGGCATTGATTAGCTTGGCCCACTCAACAACAGTCGACCGGTACCTTGTACCTTCAGACACCCATACAATCCTTCCATCGGGATAGAAGTGGGCTGTGGAATAGAATTAAATGATGAGTTCATCATTCCACTTAGTCAACTTTTGAGCCACAAACTTGTCCACTCCACATGCTTTGAAGATCTCATGCACATTGAGGTAGTGATCTACATTATCATCAATGAACTTCCAGTCTATTCTTCTCATATCACAAACAATGGGCTTCTTGTCAAGCAGGACTGTTTCATAGAAGTCTTGATGTTCCTTTGTGTGAAACCTGTAGTCCACAACAGTCCTTCTCCTTATGGCATATGGATCAGACTTTCTCCACAACCCGAGACATGCATCCTTTCTCAGTTTCATGTCCTCAACAACCAAATGAGCATCATTGTGATCAGGGATCTTGGGCTCCAGTCTTTTGAGCAATTGAGTATCAGCTTACTCAACAACTTTAGGCACTGGGGCCTTGTTCTTTTCTGAAGCTGGAATATTTCTTGTACTCCTCTTGGGTAGACTTGGTGGCTTGAGCAGTTTTGGGAGCAGTCTTGGGCTTAGAAGGGACAACGCCAGACTTGATAGCATCTCCCATAAGCTTCTGAGCTTTGGATGCTGGTGGAGCAACCTCTTCCTCTTCTGCTTCAGCTTCTTCATCATCCCTCATGGATGGCTTGCCAATCACTCTGGCTGTTGTCTTCCTAGGTCTCTTCTTTGTACCTTCAGGCTCATCATCCCTGGGTTCGAGTGTGATCATCATAGTCTCTTGAGTAGAGGCTCTGGTCTTAGACATGGGAGTCCTCTTGGCAGGGATTTTCCTTTTCTGCCCTGGTTTGGATGTCTCAGTTGTGCCATACTCCTTTCTGAGTACTTTCTTCTTGGAAGTGGCCTCATCTGCCACAAAGTCCTCATCCTCAGAATCTAAAGTGTTCTTCTTTCTGGTCTTGGTGGCAGCCTTTGGAAGGTCATTGGGAGTGCTTGTGCTGCTCTCATAATAGCTAGAGTTGTTGAGACTAGAGCCCTCACTCAAATGCACCTGCTCCTCACACCTGTTCTGACTGTCACTGCCCTCAGACATCTCTGACACTTCAAACTGATCCTGTGAATAGATGTAGATGAGATAGAGTGGATGAGCATCACAAAGCACATAATTTTTTGCAAAACTGATGACAAGAAAAACTTAGCTTTAGTTCTCTACAGAAAGCATTTCGGAGCTACCGATTGTTAAACTCGATGACACCGAAGCAATTCTGGAGCCTGAACTAGTAAACTCGGTCAGACCGAGTCACCGTTCGGTGGCACCGATATCGCTAGGGTTTCACAGAGAATCGAACTCGGTCACACCGATTTGCAACTTTCGGTCAGACCGACAATCACATGTGCAATGGCCTAAGCCAAATCGGTGGGACCGATTTCTACAACTCGGTCGGTCTGAGATGAGTTCGGCGGAGACCTAACCCTAAACTTTTCGAATCAAATCTACTATCTACGGAGTCTTTGCTGGATAGGAAGATCTCATACGTGGAAAAGAAACATGGCAATGCATTGTGCTACGAATCGGAGTTGAGGAATAGCACAAAGAGTCAAGTCCATACCCTAACTCAGCGGTGGACTTGCTACGGCGGCAACGATAGTGAGGATTTCCGTTGACGGCGGCGGAGTCCAGCGGCGGGAGGTCGCTGGCGGCAAGGAGATGATCCGGAGACCCGAAGAGGCAGAGCAGGTCACGCGTGGGCTGGAAAGTTTTCCGAAATTTGGCCCGTGAGTATATATAACCTGACATTGTCGGTGTGACCGAATGGAACAACTAGATGGCACCAAGATGCAAAACTGCTAGCAGTTGTTGCAACTCGGTGGGACCGAAAAGTTCAAATCGGTTGCACCGAGATTGAAAACCTAGATCAACTTAGTGAACTCGGTGTGACCGAAGTGGATGACTCGGTCATACCGAAATGCACAAAGAGGTTTTGGATATTTAAGCCTATGACGAATCGGGGACTCCGAGTGCTCCTCACACAGAGTGGTTCGAATCTGACTTGATCAAGCTTTGTGATGTAGCATGAATAGAGTTTGACATGAGAAAAGCATAGATAGCTAAAGGGGGTACTTAGGCATTCTTGTCCATCCATTTGGCAAAAGAAAAAGAGCCAAACAATCAAAGCAACAAATGGATGTCCTCGAATGTGAAAAATATGCATTCAACATGCTCACACAACAAGATATCAAATAAAACATGCGACAAAGCATGCACAACCATTCTAGCATCTATCAAGCAATTGGCGATAACTAGGTCATCTATATATGAGTATATTGACTTAGGAGTCAAATGAGAACATTTGATCATAGGTCATACTCATAGTTTAAGCACAAGTGGGGTTACCACTTTTACATAAAGCATTGCTGTGTTCACATCATTAGAGTTGCTTTAGCTCAATTGTTAGAGTAAAGCTCCCCCTAGATGTGATATCCCCCCTAAGAGGTATGAACTAACCTTGTGTTTTGTCGATGATGACTTCATGTAGGTGTTGAAGATGTAGACGCTCAATGTTGATGTAGATCATTTGGAGCATTCTATTGGAGTGAGTTTCACTTTCAATACCTACACGGGTTAGTCCCACAAGGAACAAACAAGGATATCCATAGACATAGAGTGAATTGCACACAAGATGATGTCCATGAAAGCATTAGGTTACCTTGTCCCTTGTCTTACCAACAAGAGGGTTTGTGACTCCTTGAACTAGTGCAAGATGTGAAAGTTGTTTGCACTTGTCCTTTGCCCAAATGATATGAGTGAAGTATGTTGGCGGAGTCAACCTCAAGAACTTCCTAGTTCTTCTTCTTCTTCGTGATCCACACCATCTTAACGGGGATCCTTGGAGTTGTAGTCGTACTTGATGAGGTAGAATTTGATGTAGTCTTGGGGACCCACTTGACCAAGGCCTTAGGAGCTTCTTCAAATGCATCAATCTCTTCTTGAAGCGTATCCTTGCCCTTTGACTTGTGGTCTTGTGGTGGAAGATCATCTTGTGCTTGTGTCCCTTGAAGAGAAGTATGATCATACTTCTCTTGTTGAGGAACAAACTTCATCTTGGGGTATTGATCTTCCTCCCATTCAACTCCATTGGCATTGAACTTTCGTTCAAAACCAACACCTTGATTCTTCCGGTGTCTTCCTTGCTTGCGTACAATCTCCTCAAATTGCTTACTCCCGGCAAGACTCTTGTAAACACCTTTCTCTATAATTCCCTTCAATAAGCTATTTTCTTGCTCAAGTGTAACTTGGCTAAGAGAGTCATTAGTGTAATCAAGAGAACTACTAGAAGTAACATCATTGGATTTAGCATGATTATTGTTACTACTAGAGGAAGAATCTTTCTTGTTCTTGTTGCTAGATTTTACTTGTGGCATGTAGGTAGACAAGAGTAAACGCTTGGCAATGTAAGAAGAACTTTTCTTGCGAAGATCATCATTGATTGCCTTTAAGAACTCATGCTCTTGCTCAAGGTTATGCTTTTCAAAGCGTAACTTCTCATGAGTCTTTAAAAGTTCTCGATGATCTTCCAAGGTAGTTTCATGAGCTAACTTAAGAGTGTTTAGTTCTTTAGTTAGATGCTTAATCTTCTCCTTATCATTTTCATTCGTTTTATCTTGATTAGCATGATTAATAGCAATTTCATCATAGTTTTCATCAAAAGTTTCATCACCATTGCTACCAACAAGTAAATCATCATCTCCTAGCAAGTCATCTTCATCACTATTGAAATCAAGATACTCGGGGTGTGATACCTTAGGGCCTTTAGCCATGAAGCATCTTCCAATTCCTTCATTTGGTGAGTCAAATATGTCGTAGGAGTTGGTTGACACAAGAGCAATTCCGGCAACACCTTCATCTTGAGTACCTTCGGAGTCGGAGTAGTAGCTTCTCTCGGAGTGATTGTCGGAGTTGGAACCGGATGCCCATTCACCAACATGAGCTTCATGTCTTCGTCTTGTATAGCTCCTTGACGATTTGTCCTTTCTTTCCGAATCTTTGCTACTCCGAGAAGGTCTTCGTTCATAACGATCATCTCTATTCCTTCTCTCTCTTGGTGGTGAATCTTCTCTTCTACTTCTCCTTTTAGGTGAGTCTTCTCTTCTCTTGTGGGGAGCCATACACTCATTGGAGTAGTGTCTGGGTCTTCCACAATTGTAACAAAATTCCGATCACGACTTGAAGATCTCTTATCATTGTAGGACCTTGACTTGGAACTTCTCTCTTTGCTTCTACTCTTGTAGAACTTGTTGAAGTTCTTCACCATTAAGCTCAATTCTTCATTGAAGCCTTGTTTCTCACTTGATGATGTAGGAGCGTCACATGAAGCTTTGTAAGCACCAATAGACTTGTTGTGAAGCTCTTCTTTATCTTTGAGTGACATCTCATGAGCAACAATTTTTTCAATGACTTCCGTTGGCTTGAGATCTTTGTAATTTGGCATCATTTGGATCAATATACACACGGTATCATATTTTCCATCCAAGGCTCTTAGGATCTTCTTGATGATGAATCTATCGGTCATCTCTTCGCTTCCCAAGCCGGCAACGTCATTTGTCATGAGAGCAAGCCTGGAGTACATTTCAGCGACACCTTCACCATCCTTCATCTTGAACTTGTCAAGTTGACTTTGGAGCACATCCAACTTGGATTCCTTGACGGAGTCGGTACCTTCGTGCATATCAATCAAAGTATCCCAAATTTCCTTTGCATTCTCAAGATGGCTAATTTTGTTTAATTCTTCGGGGCACAATCCGTTGAAGAGGATATCGCAAGCTTGAGCATTGTATTGCAGCATCTTCAACTCTTCCGTGGTAGCTTCACGGTTCGGTTCCTTCCCATCAAAGAATTCACCTTGCAAACCAACACACACAATGGCCCAAATGCCGGGGTTATGTCCAAGAATATGCATTTTCATCTTATGCTTCCAGCTAGCAAAATTAGTACCATCAAAATAAGGACCTCTACGGTGGTAACTTCCCTCACTAGACGCCATACTCTCCTAGGTTGTGAAACCAAGGCTGTGATCACCAATGCTATGGAAATCATGGCAAATGGAGACCAAAGTTCTGATACCACTTGTAGGATCGAAAGTATGTCTAGAGGGGGGGGGGGTGATTAGACTACTTGACCAAATAAAAATCTATCCTTTTCCCAATTTTAATTCTTGGCAGATTTTAGCAACTTAGCACAAGTCAAGCAATCAACCTACACATGCAATTCAAAGAGTATAGCAACAAAAAGTAAACAATTGCATATGAAGGTAAAGGGAGGAGTTTAGAGGGATCAAACGCAAGTGAAGTCAACGATGTTTTTTGTCTTGGTTCCGATAGGTGGTGCTATCATACATCCAAGTTGATGGAGACTTCAACCCACGAAGGGTAACGACCGCGCGAGTCCACGAAGGGATCCACCCACGAAGGGTCCACGAAGAAGCAACCTTGTCTATCCCACCATGGCCATCGCCCACGAAGGACTTGCCTCACTAGCGGTAGATCTTCACGAAGTAGGCGATCTCCTTGCCCTTACAAAATCCTTGGTTCAACTCCACAATCTTGTCGGAGGCTCCCAAGTGACACCTAACCAATCTAGGAGACACCACTCTCCAAAAGGTAATAAACGGTGTGTTGATGATGAACTCCTTGCTCAAATGCTTCAAGTGATAGTCTCCCCAACACTCAAACAACTCTTCACAGATTTGGATATGGTGGAAGAAGGATTTGAGTGGAAAGCAACTTGGGGAAGGCTAGAGAACAAGATTCATATTGTAGGAATGGAATATCTTGATCTCAACACTTGAGTAGGTGGTTCTCTCTCAGAACATGAATGATGGAAGTGTAGATATGTTTTGATGGCTCTCTCAACGAGTGAAGAGTGGGTGGAGGGGTATATATAGCCTCCACATAAAATCTAACCGTTACACACAATTTACCAAACTCGATGGGACCGATTCAAAAACTCGGTCAGACCGATTCAAAAACTCGGTCAGACCGATTCAAAAACTCGGTCAGACCGATTTAGTTCATAATGTGACCGTTAGGTATTTCGGTGGGACCGATTTCATTAGGGTTAGGGCACAACGTAATCTCGGTGGGACCGATTACACAAACTCGGTGAGATCGATTTTGGTAATAAGCACACAGAGAGTTGGTCAGGCAAACTGAGTGAAAGAACATTCGGTGCCCCCATGTTTGGTTTTGGTAATTGATGACAATCTCTATGGACTAATGGTTGCCTTGAGTTATATTTGAAGGGTTTGTCCATAGGCTTTTCTTGGAGTCCATTTGTTGTTTTCAATGAGAGTTTGTGATGACCAAGGTGATATTAAGGAATTATCCAAAGATTGGTCTTGTGGGTGTTGAGCTTATTGCAAGCATGTCTTGAAGAAGAGTGTGTGATCGTTCATGTTCACCTTCAAGACATCATCCAAATGAAGAGATTTGGAAAGATTCAAGGTTGATCAAGACTAAGTCAAAGAATGAATCAAGTTGATCAACGAACAAAGTGTAGAAGATGTACCGAGAGGGATCAAGCAATCCCATGGTATGGTAAGCATTGTCAATCACGCTTTGTGTACTAACCCATGGTTTTCGTGAGAGTTCTTTGTGGGGTTAGGTTGAGGTGTGCAAGTTCAAGTAGGATCATCACGAAGAGATCATATGCTTGAAGCTTGCCGTCCATTATGGTGGCAATGGACTTGTGAAGATGTGCCGAAGAGTGGCTCACCCATAGTGGAGTATGGGGGAGCAATCTACTAGTCTTCACCGAGCCAATGCAATCAAGAAAGGTGGTCTAGCTTGAGGGAGTCAAGATCGTTATCATCCAGCTCAAGTGGACTATGTGTAAGGAAAATGTTTTCCCTTGATAGGTTTTCTATTTTACCGGTCTCATGGTGGTAGTTGGAAGACCGGGTTATAGGATCGATTGTCGTACTATCAAGGGGGGCTCTCGATGAGTAGCTTGATCGTATCGTTCGTAGAGAGCTCAAACCATTGCATCCTTGCATCATGTTTATTGGTTCTTGTTTGGTTCTTCTCCTTGTGAGATTTGGAGCTTATGGTCATCTTGATGACAAGCTCGAGTTCATCGAAAACGGAGTTCACATGCAGCTTCTATGATGTTTTCGATGTTGGAGGTTATGCCGGTTCTTCTGTGATGGAGTGTTCACTCTTCTATATCTTAGGCATACCTCCCTGTCTCTTCTTACTATAACCAATCGTTATCTTGATGCTACTCGTCTTCCTCTATCCAACAAGCTTGAGTTTGCTCAATTCGGAGCTCATATGCAGAAGTTATGGCAGTTCAGGGTTTCTTGTTGCTCCTGTGGTACTACCGCGAGGCGAGAGCGGTAGTACCACTTATAGCCACAAGCGATAGTCCCGCTGGTCCACAACGGTAGTACCGCCCATGGCTATATGCGGTGGTACCGCTCCGGTTCCGCGCTAGTGCCGCCTCGATTCGAGACCGACGCTTCTCGTGTCGGGTTGGGTGGCAGTAAGAGCGGTAGTAGGCGCGGTAGTACCGCCCTACCACCGCTGCTAGTGCCGCTCGAGGGTTTTCTCTCTTCGTTTCTCTCTCTGTGGCACTGTGTGAGGTCCCAGCGGTAGTACCGCTCGCTGCGGGCTGGTTGGTGGGGATAATGGCTGGATTTTCCCCTACCTATAAAAGGGGGTCTTCTTCCCCATTGAGCCTTATCCTTTGAGCTTGTGTTCTTCCCCCATTGTTGACCTTCTTTGAGCTTGCTATCTCTCAATCCCTCCATGGATTCTTGCTAGTTTTGGGGGGGAAAGAGAGAGGAGTGCTAGATCCACCTTTCCACCAATCACTTTCTCCTCTAGGTGAGGGGAACCCCTTGGATCTAGATCTTGGAGTTCTTGGTGTTCTCCTTCTTGTTCTTCCTCTCATTTCCCTCCCTAGCATTAGTTTCTTCGGTGGGATTTGGGAGAGAAGGACTTGGGCACTCCGTGTGCCCTTGCCATTGCATTTGGTGCATCGGTTTGAGTTCTCCACGGTGATACGTGGAAGTTACAAGTTGAGAAGCTTATTTCTCTTGGGTTCTTGGTGCCCTTGAGCTTGTGCCTCTTGGGTGCTTGGGCGCCCTAGACGGTTGTGGTCACCTCGAAGCCATATTCCATTATGGTGAAGCTTCGTGGTGTCGTTGGGGAGATAGCCCCAACCTTGTGGTGCTCGGAGCTCAATCATTGTGGTGAAAAGCTCCGGGCAAGCGTCGGGGTCTCCAATTAGGTTGTGGAGATCGCCCCGAGCAATTTGTACGGGTTTGGTGACCTCCCTCATGGGTCCCTTAGTGGAATCACGACATCTTGCATTGTGCGAGGGCGTGAGGAGATTGCGGTTGCCCTAGTGGCTTCTTGGGGAGCATTGTGCCTCCACACCGCTCCAAACGAAGATTAGCATCCGTAAGGGTGTGAACTTCGGGATACATCATCGTCTCCGCGTGCCTCGGTTATCTCTTACTCGAGCCCTTTACTTATGCACTTTACTTTGTGATAGCCATATTGTTTCTTGTCATATATCTTGCTATCACCTAGTTCTTTGTCTTGCTTAACATAAGTTGTTGGTGCACATAGGTGAGCCTAGTTGTTGTAGGTTTTGTGCTTGACAAATTAACTGCTAGGTTTATTCCGCATTTGTTAAAGCCTAAACCGCAATTATTTTAAAGCGCCTATTCACCCCCCCTCTAGGCGACATCCACGGTCTTTCACTCGGTGGGACAGATTCGCTCATTTCGGTGAGACTGAAATGTTACGAAGAGGCAACTGTGAGTTTGCATTACAAACTCGGTGGGACCGATTGCACATCTCGGTTAGACCGAAAATATTGCAATAGGCAACAAAGAGTTTGCAATCCCATCTCGGTGAGACCGAGATCCTTTCGGTGAGACCAAAATGATTAGGTTTTCTGGCAGTGGCTATGTCAAATGAACTCGGTGGCGCCGGATAGATATTTTCGGTGGGGACGAGTTTGACTTTTGGTTTGGGACATATGTGGATGTGAGAAAGTGGTTGAGGGTTTTTGGAGCATATCACTAAGCATCATGAGCAAGCAAGCCATTAAGCAACACCTCATCCCCTTTTAATAGTATTGGCTTTCCTATGGACTCAATGTGATCTTGGATCACTAAAATGGAAAATGTAGAGTCCTTAGCTTTGAGCTTGAGCCAATCCTTTAACCTTTGCATTTTGAGGGGTCCACAATCCTAATCCATGACATGCCAAACATTGAACTTTCCTGAAATGTTATCTTGAGATAGCATTAGTTCAATGAGCTATATGTTGTTAGTAATTACCAAAACCACCCGGGATAGTTGCACTTTCAACCTTTCTTGTGCAGATCAAGGCCATGGCTGATTGCAGTCCAAGTTGAGGAAGCATTGCCCGAAAAAACCGTGTCCTCCAACTTGCCGTTTGGATAGTATTTACTTTTCAACAGTCTTGCACACAAGCTATCAGGTCTAGTTTGCAATCTCTAGGCCTGTCTAGCTAGGAGCGCCTGATTGAAGAGGCGATAATCTCTGAACCCTGCACCACCTTTGCTCTTTGGCCGTTGTAATTTCTGCCAAGATTTCTAGTGTACTTTACGCTGTCCTTTGGCGGCTCCCCAATAGAAATTCTTGACCATTTCCGTAAGATCATCGCAAACAGTGAAAGGTAGTTTAAAAACTCCCATGATGAAAACTGGTAGTGCCTCAGCCATGGATTTAATTAACACTTCCCTACCAGGTTGTGCCTCTACTTGACTAGCTTGTTGATCAAAGATAGTTAAGGTTTCCTGACCATGGACATGAGTTGTGATTTGATTAACGGGATCACGTCATTAGGGGAATGAAGTGATGACCAAGACCCACCCCGTTAGCTTAGCATAATGATCGTTCTGTCTTACTACTATTGCTTTCTTCATGTCAAATACATATTCCCCCGACTATGAGATTATGCAACTCCAAGATACCGGAGGAATACCTTGTCTGCTATCAAACATCACAACGTAACTGGATGATTATAAAGATGCTATACATGTATCTCCGAAAGTGTTTGTTAAGTTGGCATAGATCGAGATTATGATTTGTCACTCCGAGTATCGGAGAGGTATCTCTGGGCCCTCTCGATAATACACGTCATAATAAGCCTTGCAAGCAAATAACTTATGAGTTAGTCTCGAGATGATGTATTACAGAACAAGTAAAGAGACTTGCCTGTAACGAGATTGAACTAGGTATGAAGATACCGACGATCGAATCTCGGGCAAGTAACATACCAATGGACAAAGGAAATAATGTATGTTGTCATAACGGTTCGACCGATAAAGATCTTTGTGGAATATGCACGAGCCAATATGAGCATCTAGGTTCCGCTATTGGTTATTGACCGGAGAAGTGTCTCGGTCATGTCTAAATAGTTCTCGAACCCATAGGGTCTGCACACTTAATGTTCGATGACGATATTGTATTATATGAGTTATGCGATTGGGTGACCGAACGTTGTTCGGAGTCCCGGATGAGATAACGGACATGATGAGGAGTCTCGAAATGGTCGAGAAATAAATATTGATATATAGGATGATAGTATTCGGACACCGAAAGTGTTCCAAAGTGTGTCGGGTAATTATCGGAGTATCGGGGG
>LR738709.1:375126338-375162635 GCA_902687465.1 Secale cereale | reverse complement strand
TACCGAAAACCCCGAGGGAGGTATATGGGCTATATGGGCCATAAGAGGGGTGCACCCCGGCCCACAAGGGGTGCCCCCCATTAGGCACGTGGACGAATTGGGGAAGGAACAAGGGGGGTTCGCCCCCTTCCTTTCTCTCTTCCTTCTTCCTTCTTCTCCTTCTATTATATGGTAGGGGGGGTGCAAATTGGGTATGACCCCAAGTAGGATTCAACCTACTTGGGGTGCCCCTTGGCTTCCTCTTCCCCCAACCTATATATATGTGGGGAGGGGGGTGCCTAGAACACACACCAACATCTATTAGTTGTGTGCGGCACCCCCTTCCATAGTTTACTCCCACGGTCATATCTTCGTAGTGCTTAGGCGAAGCCCTGCGTAGATCACATCACTGTAACCGTCACCACGCCGTCATGTTGACGGAACTCATCTACTCCCTCGACATCTTGCTGGATCAAGAGGATGAAGGACGTCATCGAGCTGAACGTGTGCAGAACTCGGAGGTGCCGTACATTCGGTGCTTGATCGGTCGGAGCTAGAAGAAGTTCGACTACATCATCTGCGTTGTCAAACACTTCCGCTTTCGGTCTACGAGTGTAACGCCCCGGACAGACCCGCCGGTGGTCGTTACTCCTGGCGGGATCTAGACTGGCCCCACAGATCAATACTAGTCTTCTCTACGCACTTTGTCCTCACTCGTGCGCACCCGGGAGCAACTTTCCGGTCGGTCACCCATCCTGAAATTACTCCAGCTGAGCACGCTTAACTTTGGAGTTCTTTCAGAACGGGCTCCCGGAAAAGAAGGAATTCCTTATTGATATGAGTAGTCTATCATCCCTAATATGTCAGGCTATCACATACACCCCCACTTAGAGGAACCGACGTCCTCGTCGGGCCGCAGGAACGTTCCCTCTAGGCACAAACGTCTGTGCATCCAGTCCGGTACATGTGCCATATCGTGTGCCACGACGCGTCACAAACGTCATGAACAACATGACCACGCACCTGTCCGCAAACATCCGTGTAAACGCGAGGGTCGGCTCTGATACCAACTTGTAACGCCCCAGACACACCCGCCGGTGGTCGTTACTCCTGGCGAGATCTAGACTGGCCCCATAGATCAATACTAGTCTTTTCTACGCACTTTGTCCTCACTCGTGCGCACCCGGGAGCAACTTTCCGGTCGGTCACCCATCCTGAAATTACTCCAAGCTGAGCACGCTTAACTTTGGAGTTCTGTCCGAATGGGCTCCCGGAAAAGAAGGAATTCCTTATTGATATGAGTAGTGTGTCTACGTACCCTCGTTGTGATAGCCTGGCATATTAGGAATGATAGACTACTCATATCAATAAGGAATTCCTTCTTTTCCGGGAGCCCATTCGGACAGAACTCCAAAGTTAAGCGTGGTCAGCTTGGAGTAATTTCAGGATGGGTGACCGACCGGGAAGTTGCTCCCGGGTGCGCACGAGTGAGGACAAAGTGCGTAGAAAAGACTAGTATTGATCTATGGGGCCAGTCTAGATCCCGCCAGGAGTAAAGACCACCGGCGGTTGTGTCTGGGGCGTTACACTCGTAGACCGAAAGTGGAAGTGTTTGACAACGCAGATGATGTAGTCGAACTTCTTCTAGCTCCGACCGATCCGGCACCGAACGTACGGCACCTCCGAGTTCTGCACACGTTCAGCTCGATGACGTCCTTCATCCTCTTGATCCAGCAAGATGTCGAGGAAGTATATGAGTTCCATCAGCACGACGGCGTGGTGACGGTTACAGTGATGTGATCTGCGCAGGGCTTCGCCTAAGCACTACGAAGATATGACCGTGGGAGTAAACTATGGAAGGGGGTGCCGCACACAGCTAATAGATATTGGTGTGTGTTCTAGGCACCCACCCTCCCAACATATATATAGGTTTGGGGAAGAGGAAGCCAAGGGGCGCCCCAAGTAGGTTGAATCCTACTTGGGGTCATACCCAATTCGCACCCCCCTACCATATAATAGAAGGAGAAGAAGGAAGGAGGAAGAGAGAAAGGAAGGGGCGAACCCCCCTTGTTCCTTCCCCAATTCGTCCACGTGCCTAAGGGGGGGGCACCCCTTGTGGGCCGAGGTGCACCCCTCTTATGGCCCATATGGCCCATATACCTCCCTCGGGGTTTTCGGTACCCCCCCCCCCCGATACTCCGATAATTACCCGACACACTTTGGAACACTTTCGGTGTCCGAATACTATCATCCTATATATCAATATTTATTTCTCGACCATTTCGAGACTCCTCGTCATGTCCGTTATCTCATCCGGGACTCCGAACAACGTTCGGTCACCCAATCGCATAACTCATATAATACAATTATGTCATCGAACGTTAAGTGTGCGGACCCTATGGGTTCGAGAACTATGTAGACATGACCGAGACACTTCTCCGGTCAATAACCAATAGCGGAACCTAGATGCTCATATTGGCTCCTACATATTCCACAAAGATCTTTATCGGTCGAACCGTTATGACAGCATACATTATTTCCTTTGTCCATTGGTATGTTACTTGCCCGAGATTCGATCGTCGGTATCTTCATACCTAGTTCAATCTCGTTACCGACAAGTCTCTTTACTCGTTCTTTAATACATCATCTCGAGACTAATTCATTAGTTATTTGCTTGCAAGGCTTATTATGACGTGTATTATCGAGAGGGCCCAGAGATACCTCTCCGATACTCGGAGTGACAAATCATAATCTCGATCTATGCCAACTCAACAAACACTTTCGGAGATACATGTATAGCATCTTTATAATCATCCAGTTACGTTGTGATGTTTGATAGCAGACAAGGTATTCCTCCAGTATCTTGGAGTTGCATAATCTCATAGTCGGGGGAATATGTATTTGACATGAAGAAAGCAATAGTAGTAAAACTGAACGATCATTATGCTAAGCTAATGGAGTGGGTCTTGGTCATCACTTCATTCTCCTAAAGACGTGATCCCGTTAATCAAATCACAACTCATGTCCATGGTCAGGAAACCTTAACTATCTTTGATCAACGAGCTAGTCAAGTAGAGGCACAACCTGGTAGGGAAGTGTTAATTAAATCCATGGCTGAGGCACTACTAGTTTTCATCATGGGAGCTTTTAAACTACCTTTCACTGTTTGCGATGATCTTACGGAAATGGTCAAGAATTTCTATTGGGGAGCCGCCAAAGGACAGCGTAAAGTACACTAGAAATCTTGGCAGAAATTACAACGGCCAAAGAACAAAGGTGGTGCAGGGTTAAGAGATTATCGCCTCTTCAATCAGGTGCTCCTAGCTAGACAGACCTAGAGATTGCTAACTAGACATGATAGCTTGTGTGCAAGACTGTTGAAAAGTAAATACTATCCAAACGGCAAGTTGGAGGACACGGTTTTTTCGGGCAATGCTTCCTCAACTTGGACTGCAATCAGCCATGGCCTTGATCTGCACAAGAAAGGTTGAAAGTGCAACTATCCCGGGTGGTTTTGGTAATTACTAACAACATATAGCTCATTGAACTAATGCTATCTCAAGATAATATTTCAGGAAAGTTCAATGTTTGGCATGGCATGGATTAGGATTGTGGACCCCTCAAAATGCAAAGGTTAAAGGATTGGCTCAAGCTCAAAGCTAAGGACTCTACATTTTCCAATTTAGTGATCCAAGATCACATTGAGTCCATAGGAAAGCCAATACTATTAAAAGGGGATGAGGTGTTGCTTAATGGCTTGCTTGCTCATGATGCTTAGTGATATGCTCCAAAAACCCTCAACCACTTTCTCACATCCACATATGTCCCAAACCAAAAGTCAAACTCGTCCCCACCGAAAATATCTATCCGGCGCCACCGAGTTCATTTGACATAGCCACTGCCAGAAAACCTAATCATTTTGGTCTCACCGAAAGGATCTCGGTCTCACCGAGATGGGATTGCAAACTCTTTGTTGCCTATTGCAATATTTTCGGTCTAACCGAGATGTGCAATCGGTCCCACCGAGTCTGTAATGCAAACTCACAGTTGCCTCTTCGTAACATTTCGGTCTCACCGAAATGAGCGAATCGGTCCCACCGAGTGAAAGACCGTGGATGTCGCCTAGAGGGGGGTGGGGGGTGAATAGGCGCTTTAAAATAATTACGGTTTAGGATTCAACAAATGCGGAATAAACCTAGCGGTTAATTTTTGAAGCACAAAACCTACAACAACTAGGCTCACCTATGTGCACCAACAACTTATGTTAAGCAAGACAAAGAACTAGGTGATAGCAAGATATATGACAAGAAACAATATGGCTATCACAAAGTAAAGTGCATAAGTAAAGGGCTCGGGTAAGAGATAACCGAGGCACCCGAAGACGACGATGTATCCCGAAGTTCACACCCTTGCGGATGCTAATCTTCGTTTGGAGCGGTGTGGAGGCACAATGCTCCCCAAGAAGCCACTAGGGCAACCGTAATCTCCTCACGCCCTCGCACAATGCAAGATGTCGTGATTCCACTAAGGGACCCATGAGGGCGGTCACCGAACCCGTACAAATGGCAACCCTTGGGGGCTATCACCGAGCCCGTACAAATTGCTCGGGGCGATCTCCACAACCTAATTGGAGAGCCCGATGCTTGCCCGGAGCTTTTCACCATAATGATTGAGCTCCGAGCACCACAAGGTTGGGGCTATCTCCCCAACGACACCACGAAGCTTTACCATACTAGAATATGGCTTCGAGGTGACCACAACCGTCTAGGGCGCCCAAGCACCCAAGAGGCACAAGCTCAAGGGCACCAAGCACCCAAGAGAAATAAGCTTCTCAACTTGTAACTTCCACGTATCACCGTGGAGAACTCAAACCGATGCACCAAATGCAATGACAAGGGCACACGGAGTGCCCAAGTCCTTCTCTCCCAAATCCCACCGAAGCAACTAATGCTAGGGAGGGAAATGAGAGGAAGAACAAGAAAGAGAGCACCAAGAACTCCAAGATCTATATCCAAGGGGTTCCCCTCACCTAGAGGAGAAAGTGATTGGTGAAAAGGTGGATCTAGCTCTCCTCTCTCTTTCCCCCCAAAACTAGTAAGAATCCATGGAGGGATTGAGAGATAGCAAGCTCAAAGAAGGTCAACAATGGGGGAAGAACACAAGCTCAAAGGATAAGGCTCAATGAGGAAGAAGACCCCCTTTTATAGGTAGGGGAAAATCCAGCCGTTATCCCCACCAAACAGCCCGCAGCGAGCGGTACTACCGCTTTAGGGAGCGGTACTGCCGCTCGGCCCAGCGGTACTACCGCTGGGACCTCACACAGTGCCACAGAGAGAGAAACGAAGAGAGAAAACCCTCGAGCGGCACTAGCAGCGGTGGTAGGGCGGTACTACCGCGCCTACTACCGCTCTTACTGCCGCCCAACCCGACACGAGAAGCGTCGGTCTCGAATCGAGGCGGCACTAGCGCGGAACCGGAGCGGTACCACCACATATAGCCATGGGCGGTACTACCGCTGTGGACCAGCGGGACTACCGCTTGTGGCTATAAGTGGTACTACCGCTCTGGCCCAACGGTACTACCGCAGGAGCAACAAGAAACCCTGAACTGCCATAACTTCTGTATATGAACTCCGAATTGAGCAAACTCAAGCTTGTTGGATAGAGGAAGACGAGTAGCATCAAAATAATGATTGGTTATAGTAAGAAGAGGCAGGGAGGTATGCCTAAGATATAGAGGAGTGAACACTCCATCAGAGAAGAACCGGCATAACCTCCAACATCGAAAACATCATAGAAGCTGCATGTGAACTCCGTTTTCGATGAACTCGAGCTTGTCATCAAGATGATCATAAGCTCCAAATCTCACAAGGAGAAGAACCAAACAAGAACCCAATAAAGATGATGCAAGGATGCAATGGTTTGAGCTCTCTACGAACGATACGATCAAGCTACTCATTGAGAGCCCCCCTTGATAGTACGACAATCGATCCTATAACCCGGTCTCCCAACTACCATCATGAGACCGGTAAAATAGAAAACCTATCAAGGGAAAACCTTTTCCTTGCACATAGTCCACTTGAGCTGGATGATGATGATCTTGACTCCCTCAAACTAGACCACCTTTCTTGATTGCATTGGCTCGGTGAAGACTAGTAGATTGCTCCCCCGTACTCCACTATGGGTGAGTCACTCTTCGGCACATCTTCACAAGTCCATTGTCACCATAATGGACGGCAAGCTTCAAGCATATGATCTCTTCGTGATGATCCTACTTGAACTTGCACACCTCAACCTAACCATACAAAGAACTCTCACGAAAACCATGGGTTAGTACACAAAGCGTGATTGACAATGCTTACCATACCATGGGATTGCTTGATCCCTCTCGGTACATCTTCTACACTTTGTGCGTTGATCAACTTGATTCATTCTTTGACTTAGTCTTGATCAACCTTGAATCTTTCCAAATCTCTTCATTTGGATGATGTCTTGAAGGTGAACATGAACGATCACACACTCTTCTTCTTCAAGACATGCTTGCAATAAGCTCAACACCCACAAGACCAATCTTTGGATAATTCCTTAATATCACCTTGGTCATCACAAACTCTCATTGAAACCAACAAATGGACTCCAAGAAAAGCCTATGGACAAACCCTTCAAATATAACTCAAGGCAACCATTAGTCCATAGAGATTGTCATCAATTACCAAAACCAAACATGGGGCACCGCATGTTCTTTCACCGAGTTTGTCTGACCAACTCTCTGTGTGCTTATTACCAAAATCGATCTCACCGGGTTTGTGTAATCGGTCCCACCGAGATTACGTTATGCTCTAACCCTAATGAAATCGGTCCCACCGAAATACCTAACGGTCACATTATGAACTAAATCGGTCTGACCGAGTTTTTGAATCGGTCCCATCGAGTTTGGTAAATTGTGTGTAATGGTTAGATTTTATGTGGAGGCTATATATACTCCTCCACCCACTCTTCACTCGTTGAGAGAGTCATCAAAACATATCTACACTTCCATCATTCATGTTTTGAGAGAGAACCACCTACTCAAGTGTTGAGATCAAGATATTCCATTCCTACAATATGAATCTTGTTCTCTAGCCTTCCCCAAGTTGCTCTCCACTTAAATCCTTTTTCTACCATATCCAAATCTGTGAGGAGTTGTTTGAGTGTTGGAAAGACTATCACTTGAAGCATTTGAGCAAGGAGTTCATCATCAACACACCATTTATTACCTTTTGGAGAGTGGTGTCTCCTAGATTGCTTATGTGTCACTTGGGAGCCTCCGACAAGATTGTGGAATTGAACCAAAGAGTTTGTAAGGGCAAGGAGATCGCCTACTTTATGAAGATTTATCGCTAATGAGGCAAGTCCTTCGTGGACGATGACCATAATGGGATAGACAAGGTTGCTTCTTCGTGGACACGAAGAAGGATGGAGCCCACCGAGTGAAGTTCTAGAAGTGGGCCGGTTCATGGTAAAAAAATAATAGAACGTTGGACAGTGTTGAAACGGGGAAAATGGAAAATTTCCAAAGAGCCAGATTTGTCCGTTGTATTCGAGAAACATGGTCCTGCTCCTGCTTCCCGGCGAGGCTAGACGGAACAAAACCGGCCCATCCGCGCACAACTCACTAGAACCGTCCCGATCGACCATGGACGCCAACAGCGACCTACATTTACCTCAGAACCCTTCCATTCTGTACACCAGCCAGTCACTCAGCCAGGAACCGGGAGGCATCTCCCGTGACGGGAATCCAGCCAGAGGAACCCCATTGGCCGCGCCGCTGCCAGGTCGACGCCATGTGGCACCGGCCCGCCTCCCCCTATCACCTTATCGTCTCCGCTCCCATAAATGGCGCCGCTCCTTCGCTTTCCCAAGCCTTTCCAAGTGAAGCTCGCTGCCATCCGCACTATCTGATACACTCATCGGGGCATTGCTCGCCGGCTCAGATGGCTCTTCAGGCGGCCACTTCCTTCCTCCCGTCGGCTCTCTCCGCGCGCAAGGAGGTTTAATTTCCTCACCTTCTCCGGGGAGTTCAGGTCTGGTGCTTGGAGTTTCTTCCCAATCTCTGGTGCTGATTTCGTGGCTCTGTGGTCCGTGTGCAGGGAGCCGCCAAGGACTCGGCCTTCTTCGGCGTTCGTCTAGTCGATGGCCTCAAACTGGACACCACCTCTCTGGGCCTGCGCACCAAGGTGAGCTCAACTCTTTGCATTTGGGTGTGTGCACTCTGCCTAGCAAGTTGCTGCTTGTTGTTGCTTTACGGAGGGGGTATTATTTGGGGAATTGCAGCTAGTAAATAGATGACCCAATTTTGCACTAGCTTTAGTACAAATTTAGTCATTTATTTTGAAACGGAGGGAGTAGTCGAGTAATGGAGTGCCGAATTTGTGATTAGTTATAGCTGGGTGCTTGGGCTAGATTGTGGACTCTGCTGTGTCAGTCGCCGCTCGTTCTGACGGACATGCGTGTCACGAACCTACGCAGAGAGTGAACACGTCGTCGGTGGCCATCCGCGCGCAGGCCGCGGCGGTGTCCGCGCCGACCGCGACCCCGGCGTCGCCGTCCGGCAAGAAGACCGTCCGCACGGGCAACGCGATCATCACGGGCGCGTCGTCGGGCCTCGGCCTCGCCACGGCCAAGGCCCTGGCGGAATCAGGCAAGTGGCACGTCATCATGGCGTGCCGCGACTACCTCAAGACCGCGCGCGCGGCCAGGGCGGCCGGCATGCCCAAGGGCAGCTACACCATCGTGCATCTTGACCTGGCCTCCCTCGACAGCGTCCGTCAGTTCGTCAAGAACGTGCGCCAGCTCGACATGCCCATCGACGTCGTCGTCTGCAACGCCGCCGTGTACCAGCCCACCGCCAAGGAGCCTTCCTTCACCGCGGACGGCTTCGAGATGAGCGTCGGCGTCAACCACCTCGGCCACTTCCTCCTCGCCCGCGAGCTCCTCGAGGACCTCAAGGCCTCCGACTACCCCTCCAAGCGCCTCATCATCGTCGGCTCCATCACCGGTACTATATACATGCCGCGCGATCCTCTGTTTGACTGTTTCTTTGTCGTCGTGGTCGTCGTCGTTTCAGAGTGTGACCTTCATTTCTGCGTGCAGGGAACACGAACACGCTGGCGGGGAACGTGCCGCCGAAGGCCAACCTGGGTGACCTGAGGGGCCTGGCGGCCGGGCTGAACGGCGTGGGCAGTGCCGCCATGATCGACGGCGCGGAGTTCGACGGCGCCAAGGCGTACAAGGACAGCAAGGTGTGCAACATGCTGACCATGCAGGAGTTCCACCGGCGGTACCACGAGGAGACCGGTGTGACCTTCGCGTCGCTCTACCCGGGGTGCATCGCCACCACGGGGCTCTTCCGTGAGCACATCCCGCTGTTCCGCCTCCTCTTCCCGCCGTTCCAGAAGTACATCACCAAGGGGTACGTGTCCGAGGAGGAGGCCGGCAAGAGGCTGGCGCAGGTCGTCAGCGAGCCCAGCCTCACCAAGTCCGGCGTCTACTGGAGCTGGAACAAGAACTCGGCGTCCTTCGAGAACCAGCTCTCCGAGGAGGCCAGCGACACCGAGAAGGCCAGGAAGGTCTGGGAGCTCAGCGAGAAGCTCGTCGGACTCGCATGATCACCAACTGGCCGGTCCTCCGGCCAGGTCGCAAACTCCGATCGATCGTCATCCGCACCAAGTGGCGAAATTTTGTGCTTCTTTTCTCAAGGAAAAAAAAAGGAAAAATAATTGTAGGACACGTTTCGCACAAACTGCTAGGTTAAGTACGTGGCGCGCCCGATTAAGTCTGAAGTGGTTACAATTCACAAGTGAGTTTAAGCCTGTAAAACTAGTTCTTTTTTGCTTTGATTTGGTAATAATAGTGACAATAAAGTGTCTTGGGCGGCCAAATAGTGGAAGTACAGTTCGACATTTTGAGTTTCATTCGGTAACTTCACCTAGTGAATTTTCTTTCAACGTTACAATGTGTGCGCTCATCTTATGCTTCGACCAGGCGATGGACGCGAGGCTGTTGCCGGGCGGGGAGGCGTGGCTCCGCCGTCAGCTCAAGAAAAAGGTGCTCGGCTTGGCGTCCCTGCAGAGGACTATTGCGCGGCAGAAATCTCGCATCTCATGGCTAAAAGGGAGTGATGCGAGTGAGGTGTTCTTCAAGATCTTTGCGAGCGAGCGACGAAGGAGAAACCATGTGTTCAGGCTGAAGAACGGGGTCTCGGAGGCTTCCACACGGGAGGGCATGTGTGCGTTGGCGGGTGGATACTACGCAGGCCTGCTTGGTGTCCCAGTGCACCGGCAACACACGCTTAGTCTGCCAGCGCTCGGGCTGCCGGCGGTGGACACCACGGTGCTCGAAGCCCCGTTGACGAAAACCCTAATCTGGAGCACGATCAAGGAGATGCAGCCCGATAAGGCCCCGGGGCCCGATGGGTACACCACGAGATTCTACCAATCATGCTGGGCCATCATCAAAGAGGTGGTGATGAAGGTAGTGTAGGCATTCGACGGGGCGGATGGCAGAGGGATGGACAGGCTAAACGAGGCGTTCATCGAACTACTGCCAAAGATGGAAGGGCCCTGGACATCAAAGACTTCAGGCCCAACGGCCTCATACACAGCTTCACCAATATCCTTGCCAAGGCCATGTCAGCTGAGCTCGCCCCGCTGATCCCTAAGCTGGTGGACCAAAATCAGAGCGTGTTCATGTCTAACCGATCGATTTTGGACAACTTCATGCTGGTCCAACAATCCATTCGTACCCTGCATAGCAAACGAGCGCCGACTATCATCTTCAAAATCGACATTGTCAAAGCCTTTGATAGCGTCTCATGGCAATTTCTCCTAGAGGTGCTGGCCCATCGTGGTTTCGGCCCACGGTGGAGACGGCGGATCTCCGCGCTTCTATTGACGACAAGTACTCAAGTCCTCGTCAATGGCTCGGCTAGCGAAAGCTTCTGGCACGGAAAGGGACTGCGCCAAGGGGATCCTGTCTCTCCCTTGCTTTTCATCATCGTGATGGATGTCCTCATGGCCATGTTTAGAAGGCGGAGGAGGCGGGTGTCTTTTCCTCGTTCCATGCACTCGGCGTTCACCATCGCCTCTCATTATACGCCGATGATGCCATCCTACTCCTCAAGCCACTGGCCACTGAGATGGACGCGGCAAAGCAAATTCTCAAGTGCTTCGGAGAGGCCACGGGGCTGCGATGCAACTTCATGAAGAGCTCGATCTCCATGATTCGTTGTTGTGAGGAGGACGTGCAAGACATTGTTGCGGCGACTGGCTGCGTCGTCAAAACGCTGTCGATCACCTACCACGGCCTCCCCTATCCCCGCGGGACCTAACCCGCACTGAGATCCAACCTCTCATCGACCGGATCGCGGCCCAGATGCCAACTGCTACTTCTCGAGCTTGCGTTGTATTCCCTCGAAGAGGAAAGAGTGATGCAGCACAGTAGCGTAAGCATTTCTCTCAGTTTTTGAGAACCAAGGTATCAATCCAGTAGGAGACCATGTGCGAGTCCCTCGCACCTGCACAAACGAATAAGAACTTCGCAGCCAACGCGATAAGGGGTTGTCAATCCCTTTACGGTCACTTACGAAAGTGAGATCTGATAGATAGGATAGTTTGATATTTTTGGATATAAGAACAGAAAGTAAAAACATCAAAGTAAAGTAGATTGTAGATTGATACGTTGAGAATAGACCCCGGGGCCATAGGTTTCACTAGTGGCTTCTCTCATGATAGCAGAATTCTACGGTGGGTGAACGAATTACTGTCGAGCAATTGATAGAAAAGCGAATAATTATGAGAATATCTAGGCATGATCATTATATATAGGCATCACGTCCGTGACAAGTAGACTGAAACGATTCTGCATCTACTACTATTACTCCACACATCGACCGCTATCCAGCATGCATCTAGAGTATTCAGTTCATAAGAACAGAGTAATACTTTAAGCAAGATGACATGATGTAGAGGCATAAACTCAAGCAATATGATATAAACCCCATCTTTTTATCCTCGATGGCAATAATACAATACGTGCCTTGTTGCCCCTGTTGTCACTGGGAAAGGACACTGCAAGATTGAACCCAAAGCCAAGCACTTCACCCATTGCAAGAACTATAGATCTAGTAGGCCAAACCAAACCGATAATTCGAAGAGACTTGCAAGGATATTATAATCATACATAAAAGAAATCAAAAAAGAACCAAATATTTCTCATAGATAATCTTGATCATAAACCCACAATTCATCGGATCTCGACAAACACACCACAAAAATATTACATCGAATAGATCCCCTCGAAGACCGAGGAGAACTTGGTATTGAGATCCAAAAAGAGAGAAGAAGCCATCTAGGTACTAACTATGGCCCCGAAGGTCTATGGTAAACTACTCACAACTCATGGTGAGGCGATGGTGTTGATGTAGAAGCACTCCATGGAAGATCCCCCCTCCGGCGGAGCTCCGGAACAGGCCCCAAGATGGGATCTCACGGGAACAGAAGGTTGCGGCGGTGGAATTAGGGTTTTCTCTATTGCTTCGATGTTTTCAGGGTACATGGTTAAAGGAAATATGCCCTAGAGGCAATAATAAAGTTATTATTTATTTCCTTATATCATGATAAATGTTTATTATTCATGGTAGAATTGTATTAACCGGAAACTTAGTACATGTGTGAATACATAGACAGAACAAAGTGTCCCTAGTATGCCTCTACTAGACTAGCTCATTGATCAAAGATGGCTATGTTTCCTAGCCATAGACATGAGTTGTCATTTGATCAACGAGATCACATCATTAGGAGAATGATGTGATGGACTAGACCCATCCGTTAGCTTAGCACTATGATCGTTTAGTTTTACTGCTATTGCTTTCTTCATGACTTATACATGTTCCTATGACTATGAGATTATGCAACTCCCGAATACCGTAGGAACACCTTGTGTGCTATCAAACGTCACAACGTAACTGGGTGATCATAAAGATGCTCTACAGGTGTCTCTGAAAGTATTCGCCGTGTTGGCATAGATCAAGACTAGGATTTGTCACTCCGAGTGTCGGAGAGGTATCTCTGGGCCCTCTCGGTAATGCACATCATAATAAGCCTTGCAAGCAAATGACTAATGAGTTAGTCACGAGATGATGTATTACGGAACGAGTAAAGAGACTTGCCGGTAACGAGATTGAACTAGGTATAGAGATACCGACGATCGAATCTCGGGCAAGTAACATACCGATGACAAAAGGAACAACGTATGTTGTTATGCGGTTTGACCGATAAAGATCTTCGTAGAATATGTAGGAACCAATATGAGCATCCAGGTTCCGCTATTGGTTATTGACCGGAGATGAGTCTCGGTCATGTCTACATAGTTCTCGAACCCGTAGGGTCCGCACGCTTAACGTTTGATGACGATCGGTATTATGAGTTTATGAGTTTTGATGTACCGAAGGTAGTTTGGAGTCCCGGATGAGATCACGAACATGACGAGGAGTCTCGGAATGTCCGAGACATAAAGATTGATATATTGTACGACTATATTCGGACACCCGAAGTGTTCCAGAAAAGTTTCGGATTTAACCGGATTGCTGGAGGGGGTTACCGGAACCCCCACGAGGGGGGATGGTCCATAGTGGGCCTTGAGGAAAGAAGAGAGGCAGCCCATAGAGGCTGGCCGGCACCCCACCAGGGAATCCTAGTTGGACTAGGATTGGGGGGCGCCACCTCTCCCTCTCCTTCCTTCCCCCCTCTTCCTTCTTGGTGGACTCCTACTAGGAATAGGATTGCAATCCTATTCCTAGTAGGTTTGCCTCCCTGGCGCGCCATAGAAGGGCTGGCCGGCCCCTCCCCTTGCTCCTTTATATACGGGGGCAGGGGGCACCCTAGGACACACAAGTTGATCAGTTGATCTCTCCCAACCATGTGCGGTGCTCCCCTCCACAGAAACACACCTCGGTTATACCGTTGCAGTGCTTAGGCGAAGCCCTGCGCCGGTAACTTCATCATATCCGTCACCATGCCGTCGTGCTGACGATACTCTCCCATGAAGCTCAACTGGATCAAGAGCTCATGGGACGTCATCAAGCTGAACGTGTGCTGAATGCGAAGGTGCCGTACGTTCGGTGCTTGATCGGTTGGATCGCGAAGAAGTTCGACTACATCAACCGCGTCACTTGACGCTTCCGCTCCCGGTCTACGAGGGTACGTAGACACACTCTCCCCTCTCGTTGCTATGCATCTAGTAGATAGATCTTGCGTGATCGTAGGAAAATTTAAAATACTACGTTCCCCAACAGTGGCATCATGAGCCAGGTCTATGCGTAGATGATATGCACGAGTAGAACACAATGAGTTGTGGACGATACTAGTCATACTGCTTACCAGCATGTCATACTTTGCTTCGGCGATATTGTGAGATGAAGCGGCCCGGACCGACATTACGCGTACGCTTACACGAGACTGGTTTCACCGTTATGAGCACTCGTTGCTTAAAGGTGACTGGCGGGTGTCTGTCTCTCTCACTTTAGCTGAATCGAGTGTGGCTACGCCCGGTCCTTGTGAAGGTTAAAACAACACATACTTGACGAAACATTGTTGTGGTTTTGTATGCGTAGGTAAGAACGGTTCTTGCTAAGCCCGTAGCAGCCACATAAAACTTGCAACAACAAAGTAGAGGATGTCTAACTTGTTTTTGCAGGGCATGTTGTGATGTGATATGGTCAAGACATGATGAGATATACGGTTTTGTATGAGATGATCATGTTTTGTAAAGTTATCGGCAACTGGCAGGAGCCATATGGTTGTCGCTTTATTGTATGAAATGCAATTGCCATGTAATTGCTTTACTTTATCACTAAGCAGTAGCGATAGTCGTAGAAGCAATAGTTGGCGAGACGACAACGATGCTACGATGGAGATCAAGGTGTCACGTCGGTGACGAAGGTGATCATGACGGTGCTTTGGAGATGGAGATCAAAAGCACAAGATGATGATGGCCATATCATGTCACATATTTTGATTGCATATGATGTTTATCTTATTATGCTTCTTATTTCGCTTAGAACGACGGTAGCATTATAAGATGACCCCTTACTAAATTTCAAGGTATAAGTGTTCTCCCTGAGTATGCACCGTTGCGAAAGTTCGTCGTGCCGAGACACCACGTGATGATCGGGTGTGATAAGCTCTACGTTCAAATACAACGGGTGTAAGCCAGTTTAGCACACGCAGAATACTCGGGTTAAACTTGACGAGCCTAGCATATGCAGATATGGCCTCGGAACACTAGAAACCGAAAGGTTGAGCCTGAATCATATAGTAGATATGATCAACATAAGATGTTCACCATTGAAACTACTCCATCTCACGTGATGATCGGACATGGTTTAGTTGATTTGGATCACGTGATCATTTAGATGACCGTAGGGATGTCTATCTAAGTGGGAGTTCTTAAGTAATATGATTAAATTGAACTTTAATTTATCATGAACTTAGTCCTGGTAGTATTAGCATATTTATGTTGTAGATCAATAGCTCGCGATGTTGCTCCTCGTTTATTGTTTATATGTTCCTAGAGAAAAACTAAGTTGAAAGATGTTAGTAGCAATGATGCGGACTAGGTCCGTGATATGAGGATTATCCTCATTGCTACACAGAAGTATTATGTCCTTGATGCACCGCTAGGTGACAGACCTATTGCTGGAGCAGATACAGACGTTATGAACGTTTTGACAAAAGCTCGGTATGATAACTACTTGATAGTTTAGTGCACCATACTTTACGGCTTAGAATCGGGACTTCAAAACTGTTTTGAACACCACGGAGCATATAAGATGTTCCAAGAGTTGAAATTAGTATTTCATACTCATGCCCATGTCGAGAGGTATGAGACCTTTGACAGTACTTTGCCTACAAGATGGAGGAGAATAGCTCAACCAGTGAGCATATGCTCAGATTGTCTGGGTACTACAATTGCTTGACTCAAGTGGGAGTTAATCTTCCAGATAAGATAGTAATTGACAAAGTTCTCTAGACACTATCACCAAGTTAGTAGAACTTCGTGATGAACTATAATATGCAAGGGAAGACAAAAGTAATCCCCGAGCTCTTCGCGATGCTGTAATCGGCGAAGGTAGAAATCAAGAAACAACATCAAGTGTTGATGGTTAACAAGACCACTTATTTCAAGTAAAGGGCAAAGGGATAGAAGGGGAACTTCAAGAAGAATGCCAAGCAAGTTGTCACTCCCGTGAAGAAACCCAAAGCTAAACTCAAAGCCTAAAACTAAGTGCTTCTACTGCAAAGGAAATGGTCACTAGAAGTGGAACTGCCCTAGATACTTGGTGGATAAGAAGGATGGCAAAGTGAGAAAAGGTATATTTGATATACAGATTATTGATGTGTACTTTACTAGTGTTCATAGCAACCCCTGGGTATTTGATACCGGTTCAGTTGCTAAGATTAGTAACTCGAAACGAGAGTTGCAGAATGAACATAAACTAGTTAAAAGGTGAAGTGATGATGTGTGTTGGAAGTGGTTCCAAGATTGATATGATCATCATCGCACACTCCCTATACTTTCGGGATTAGTGTAGAACCTAAATAAATGTTATTTGGCATTTGCGTTGAGCATGAATATGATTTGATCATGTTTGTTGCAATACGGTTATTCATTTAAAGTCATAGAATAATTGTTATTCTGTTTACATGAATAAAGCCTTCAATGGTCATACACCCAATGAAAATAGTTTGTTGGATCTCGATCGTAGTGATACACATATTCATAATACTGAAGCCAAAAGATGCAAGGTTAATAATGATAGTGCAACTTATTTGTGGCACTTCCGTTTAGGTCATATTGGTGTAAAGCGCATGAAGAAACTCCATAGTGATGGACTTTTGGAATCACTTGATTATGAATCACTTGGTGCTTGCGAACCATGCCTCATGGGCAAGATGACTAAAAACTTCGTTCTCCGGAACTGTGGAGCGAGCAACAGATTTGTTGGAAATCATACATACTGATGTATGAGGACCAATGAGTGTTGAAGCTCGCGGCGGGAATCGTTGTTTTCTGACCTTCACTGATGATTTGAGCAGATATGGGTATATCTACTTAATGAAGCACAAGTCTGAAACATTTGAAAAGTTCAAAAAAATTCAGAGTGAAGTAGAGAATTATCGTAACAAGAAAATAAAGTTTTTGCGATCTGATCGTGGAGGTGAATATTTGAGTTACGAGTTTGGTCTTCATTTGAAACAATGTGGAATAGTTTCACAACTCACGCCACCCGGAACACCACAGCGTAATGGTGTGTCCGAACGTCGTAACCGTGCTTTATTAGATATGGTGCGATCTATGATGTCTCTTACCGATTTACCACTATCATTTAGGGTTGTGCATTAGAGACAGTTGTATTCACATTTAATAAGGGCACCATCTAAAAATCCGTTGAGACGACGCCTTATGAACTGTGGTTTGGCAAGAAACCAAAGTTGTCGTTTCTTAAAGTTTGGGGCAGCGATGCTTATGTGAAAAAGTTTCAACCTAATAAGCTCGAACCCAAGTCGGAAAAATGTGTCTTCATAGGATACCCAAAAGAGACTGTTGGGTACACCTTCTATCACAGATCCGAAGGCAAGATATTCGTTGCTAAGAATGGATCCTTTCTAGAGAAGGAGTTTCTCTCGAAAGAAGTGAGTGGGAGGAAAGTAGAACTTGATAAGGTAATTGTACCTTATCCTGAATTGGAAAGTAGTACATCACAGAAAATTGTTCCAGTGATTCCTACACCAATTAGTGAGGAAGCTAATGATGATGATCATGAAACTTCAGATCAAGTTTCTGCTGAACGTCGTAGATCAACCAGAGTATGTTCCGCACCAGAGTGGTACGGCAACCCAGTTATGGAAGTCATGTTACTAGACCGTGATGAACCTACGAACTATGAGGAAGCGATGATGAGCCCAGATTCCGCAAAATGGCTTGAGGCCATGAAATCTGAGATGGGATCCATGTATGAGAACAAAGAATGGACTTTGGTTGACTTGCCCAATGATCGGCAAGCCATCGAAAATAAATGGATCTTCAAGAGGAAGACCGACGCAGACAGTAATGTTACTATTTACAAAGCTCGACTTGTTGCGAAAGGGTTTCGACAAGTTCAAGGAGTTGACTACGATGAGACTTTCTCACCTGTAGCAATGCTTAAGTCTGTCCGAATCATGTTAGCGATTGTCGCGTTTTATGATTATGAAATCTGGCAAATGGATGTCAAAACTGCATTCCTGAATGGATATCTTAAAGAAGAGTCGTATATCATGCAACCAGAAGGTTTTGTCGATCCTAAAGGTGCTAACAAAGTGTGCAAGCTCCAGCGATCCATCTATGGACTGGTGCAAGCATCTCAGAGTTGGAATATACGCTTTGATAAGTTGATCAAAGCATATAGTTTTATACAGACTTGCGGTGAAGCCTGTATTTACAAGAAAGTGAGTGGGAGCACTACAATATTTCTGATAAGTATATGTGAATGACATATTGTTGATCAGAAATAATGTAGAATATTTTGGAAAGCATAAAGGAGTGTTTGAAAGGAGTTTTTCAAAGAAAGACCTCGGTAAAGTTACTTACATATTGAGCCTCAAGATCTATAGAGATAGATCGAGACGCTTGATAAGTTTTTTCAATAAGTACATACCTTGACAAGGTTTTGAAGTAGTTCAAAAAAGGATCAGTCGGAGAAGGAGTTCTTGCCTGAGTTGTAAGGTATGAAGTTGAGTAAGACTCAAAGCCTGACCTCGGCAGAAGATAGAGAAAGAATGAAGGTCATTCCCTATGCCTCAACCATAGGTTCTATAAAGTATGCCATGCTATGTACCAAACCTGCTGTACCTTACCATGAGTTTGGCAAGGAGGTACAAAAGTGATCCAGGAGTAGATCACTGGGCAGCGGTCAAAATTATCCTTAGTTACTGGATGACTAAGGAAATGTTTTCTCGATTATGGAGGTGATAAAGAGTTCGTCGTAAAGAGTTACACCGATGCAAGCTTTACACTATTCCAGATGACTCTAAGTATCAATCTGGATGCATATTGGAAGTGGGAGCAATTAGCTAAAAACATGATCACACCTTAGTACTCTTTGGGTGTTAATCACATGGCGATGTGAACTAGATTGTTGACTCTAGTAAACCCTTTGGGTATTGGTCACATGGCGATGAGAACTATGGGTGTTAGTCACAAGGTGATGTATACTATTGGTGTTAATCACATGGTGATGTGATCAAGATTATTGACTCTAGTGCAAGTGGGAGACTGAAGGAAATATGCCCTAGAGGCAATAATAAAGTTATTATTTATTTCCTTATATCATGATAAATGTTTATTATTCATGCTAGAATTGTATTAACCGGAAACTTAGTACATGTGTGAATACAAAAACAGAACAGAGTGTCCCTAGTATGCCTCTACTAGACTAGCTCATTGATCAAAGATGGCTATGTTTCCTAGCCATAGACATGAGTTGTCATTTGATCAACGAGATCACATCATTAGGAGAATGATGTGATGGACTAGACCCATCCGTTAGCTTAGCACTATGATCGTTTAGTTTTACTGCTATTGCTTTCTTCATGACTTATACATGTTCCTATGACTATGAGATTATGCAACTCCTGAATACCGTAGGAACACCTTGTGTGCTATCAAACGTCACAACGTAACTGGGTGATCATAAAGATGCTCTACAGGTGTCTCCGAAAGTTTTCGTGGTGTTGGCATAGATCAAGACTAGGATTTGTCACTCCGAGTGTCGGAGAGGTATCTCTGGGCCCTCTCGGTAATGCACATCATAATAAGCCTTGCAAGCAAATGACTAATGAGTTAGTCACGAGATGATGTATTACAGAACGAGTAAAGAGACTTGCCGGTAACGAGATTGAACTAGGTATAGAGATACCGACGATCGAATCTCGGGCAAGTAACATACCGATGACAAAAGGAACAACGTATGTTGTTATGCGGTTTGACCGATAAAGATCTTCGTAGAATATGTAGGAACCAATATGAGCATCCAGGTTCCGCTATTGGTTATTGACCGGAGATGAGTCTCGATCATGTCTACATAGTTCTCGAACCCGTAGGGTCCGCACGCTTAACGTTTGATGACGATCGGTATTATGAGTTTATGAGTTTTGATGTACCGAAGGTAGTTTGGAGTTCCGGATGAGATCACGGACATGACGAGAAGTCTCGAAATGTCCGAGACATAAAGATTGATATATTGGACGACTATATTCGGACACCGGAAGTGTTCTGGAAAAGTTTCGGATTTAACCGGATTGCCGGAGGGGGTTACCGGAACCCCCCACGAGGGGGGATGGTCCATAGTGGGCCTTGAGGAAAGAAGAGAGGCAGCCCATAGAGGCTGGCCGGCGCCCCACCAGGGAATCCTAGTTGTACTAGGATTGGGGGGCGCCACCTCTCCCTCTCCTTCCTTTCCCCCTCTTCCTTCTTGGTGGACTCCTACTAGGAATAGGATTGCAATCCTATTCCTAGTAGGATTGCCTCCCTGGCGCGCCATAGAAGGGCTGGCCGGCCCCTCCCCTTGCTCCTTTATATACGGGGGCAAGGGGGCACCCTAGGACACACAAGTTGATCAGTTGATCTCTCCGAACCGTGTGCGGTGCTCCCCTCCACAGAAACACACCTCGGTTATACCGTTGCAGTGCTTAGGCGAAGCTCTGCGCCGGTAACGTCATCATATCCATCACCATGCCGTCGTGCTGACGAAACTCTCCCGTGAAGCTCAACTGGATCAAGAGCTCGTGGGGCGTCATCAAGCTGAACACGTGCTGAACGCGGAGGTGCCGTACGTTCGGTGCTTGATCGGTTGGATCGCGAAGAAGTTCGACTACATCAACCGCGTCACTTGATGCTTCCGCTCCCGGTCTACGAGGGTACGTAGACACACTCTCCCCTCTCGTTGCTATGCATCTAGTAGATAGATCTTGCGTGATCGTACGAAAATTTTAAAATACTACGTTCCCCAACATGGGTATATATAGGAGGAAGGAATACATCTGTGGAGCAACCTGGGTGAAAGGATCGATATGGTTGACTAGAGGGGGGGGGGGGTGAATAGGCAACTAACAATTTTTAGCTTTTCTTAACCAATTTAAAGTAAGCAACAAAGTAAGTTGTCTATATATGCAACTAGGATGACAACTTATAGGAAGCAAAGATAACAACCTCACAAGCAAGATGCCTAAGGTAAACAAGGAAAGATTGCACAAGTAAAGGAAGGAAATAACCACAAGTGGAGCCGGTGAAGACGAGGATGTGTTACCGAAGTTCCTTCCCTTTGAGAGGAAGTACGTCTCCGTTGGAGCGGTGTGGAGGCACAATGCTCCCCAAGAAGCCACTAGGGCCACCGTATTCTCCTCACGCCCTCACACAATGCAAGGTGCCGTGATTCCACTAGTGGTGCCCTTGAAGGCGGCAACCGAACCTTTACAAACAAGGTTGGGCCTATCTCCACAACCAAATTGGAGGCTCCCAACGACACCACGAAACTTCACCACAATGGAATATGGCTCCGAGGTGACCTCAACCGTCTAGGGTGCTCAAACACCCAAGAGTAACAAGATCCGCAAGGGATTAGTGGGGGGATCAAATATCTCTTGGTGGAAGTGTAGATCGATGCCTTCTCAAGCAATCCCAAGGAAATCAACAAGTTTGATTGGCTAAGGAGAGAGATCGGGCGGAAATGGAGCTTTGAGCAACAATGGAGCTTTGGGGAGGAAGAGGTAAGTCTTCTTGGAGAAGAAGACTCCCTATATATAGTGGGAGAACAAATCCAACCGTTATCCCACAAATCTGCCCGCAGAGCGCGGTACTACCGCACATAAGTTGCGGTACTACCGCTCGGCCCAGCGGTACTACCGCTCGGTTGCGGTACTACCGCTGGTGCAGTACAGGCCAGTACTAGCCCTGTTGTGTTGAAGCACCAGGCGGTATTACTGCCGGAGCGGTACTACCGCACGTCCTTGTGGTACTACCGCAAGGCAGGGCTAGACAGGCTGAGGAGAAGCACGGACTAAATAAAATACATCCGCAGCTACACCCGCAGATTTACGGTCGTAGCAAAAACCCGACACGGTACTACCGCTTGCTCGAAGCGGTACTACCGTGTAGGACGCGGAAGTAAAAAATTACTTCCGCGCCTACTATCGTACTAGTTACGACGCTGGGCCGGTCACACGGTACTACCGTGTTCACGGTACGGTACTACCGCGTAGTGCGGTACTACCGCAGCCCTGAAGCGGTACTACCGTGTGACCGTGTGGTACTACCGCATACTCTGAGCGGTACTACCGCATGCCAAGCAGTGGTAGTAGTAGGATGCCACTGTTTTTTTACCAACAAGGAAAACAGCCGGAGCTCCAGAGAAGCAAAGGAAAGGTGGTGCGAATGAGTAGACGTGTACGTGTTGATTCCACCCAAACCTTTCCGAAGCGGCCCCCTCTTAATAGTACGGCTTTCCTATGACTCAATTCCACCGGAAAGAAACAAAAGGAAACACCGTCTTCCATAGGTTTCGAGGGGCACTTAATCATCTTGTGCCTAGGTGCGATATATCTGAAAAGCTCAGTGCACACAATTAGTCCGCAAATGCATTGTCATCAATCACCAAAACTACTTAGGGAGAAATATGCCCTTACAATCTCCCCCATTTTGGTGGATTAATGACAATACGAGATTTGCACAAGGATATAAAGGAATAGTAAGCAAACCTAGCAAAGTTTATAGAATATAGGTAAGCTCCCCCTAGATGTGTGCATACAAGAGACGGTGCTTTGGACTACACAACACACATACTAGGATCAATGCTCCCCTATATTATACAAACAATATACTCCTTGCAACAAAGAATATGATTCTACACACAGATGTAAGGAGGATAAGGTGAGCACATATAAAAGGGCAAGTGAAGCAACTGCTCACAACCTAACAGATAGCATAGACATAATAACGAGTTAACGAGAAGGGAGCATATGTCTCACACCATATGAAGGTCACACACACACGACACAAACACATGCAAGCAGACAAAGTTCGACCAACGAAAAGCAAATAAACACGGCACAAGATGCAAATCCTAACACTCTATCCCTCTTTGGCATTGAGACACCACAAAGGGAAAGAGGACACCTGCGACAGGTGGTAGCTCAAGCGGAAGAACTCAGTCATCACATGCTCCGTCAGACTCCTGCTGCTCCTCCTCGGAATCAGACCACGTGTAGCCCTGTTTGGCAATCCACTCAGCCTCTGGAGTGATGATCTCCTCTGACCCATCAGACGGTTCCTCACCAAATATCTTCATTATCTTCTTGTCACGCTGGCGAGATTGCTTGTGAGTCACATGAGCCTTGTACTGCCCCTTTGCCTGCATACAAAACAGAGCCTTCATCTTCCTCTTCAGCTTCTTAGCCCACGAGGGCTCAGACGAGGGAGGAGCATACCCTCCAGAACTGTCCTCAGCAGCTGCCTCCTCCTCCACTGGCTCCTCATCTTCATCCATCTGAGCTGCAACAGCCTCTGCACGGGTAGTGGTGTCAGCCCAACGACTCTTGATGCGAAGTCTGATAGGCTCATGACGAATCCACTACGGGGCCTCAAACTCCTCATCGGAGTAAAGCTTCTGCCAAGTCTTGGAGATAAGCAGAAACAGAAATGGACCGTAGATAGGCACTTTGCGAGAGAAAATCGCAAAGCGGAGCTCACTCCACATGATATGTGAGATATCAAGTGGTTGAGTCTGAGCACTGCGGGTCTCCTCACATATCAGCAACATGTCCACGAGGTATGCATGTAGCTTGTCCTTGTCCCCAACGCGAGGAAACAAGGTGTTGCGGAAGATTCTGTGCATGATATACAGAAAGGGGTTCATCACCCAAGTCTTCTTGCCACTAGCAAGCGTCTTCTCCACATAGAAAGGCAGTAACCGGTCCTTGTTGGCAGATTCTTCGTTGACATGAGGGCGAGCTCCAACATGCGTGTGGAGCCCCTCATCAGCAACCTGAAGCAGATCCATAAAGTCCTTCCATGTAGCAGTCATCTTATGTCCATTTGTCATCCAAGTCAAGTTGCGTTCCTCCTTGGTATGGAAGTGCACCGAAGCATAGAACTGTGCCACAATCTCTGGGTCAAAGTCCATCTGAAATGTCATGATGTGTTCAATGCCAAATTGCTCCACAAGATCTAGAGCCTCAGCAAAGTAGGCCCGGTGCTCCTCCTTCATCATGTGGGTCATGTCAATCCAATGTGTATCCACATACAGGTTGTGCTTGCTCTTTAGTACCTCTGTGTAGATACGATACTACTTCTTGGTCTAGAACAGTTCATCTCCATGGAACTGAGCCCGAGGATCTGCATAGGGGTTGATCTTCCTCCTTGTGATGAACTCATGAGTTGGTATCTCCTCCATGGTCATAGTTGGTTCCTTGTTCTTGGTGGCGGTGGTCTTGGTTCTTCGTTGGGGGACATTGGAGCCCTCAGGAACATCACTTTGGGTGCGCAGACGCTTGGACCCGGTGTCACGGCTGGATTTGTGCGACGAACATTGGAACCGGAGCCACCACCTAAGACACAAACACAAGAACACAAAAGAAAACAAAGAGAATCAATGCAAAAGCCACAAAAAAGCACACAAAACATGTAGAAATGATAATATGTATGTGCTACGAAGTAGGTATGAGCCAAGCGGTAGTACTGGTCGAAGAAGGCGGAAGTAAATTTTTAGTGTTGCTTAGGGGGCGGTAGTACCGCACCGAAGTGTTGCGGTAGTACCGCACAAGACGCGGTACTAAAAAATTACTTCCGCGTTCATCACGGTAGTACCGCTCCGTAGTGCGATAGTACCGTTACGCGGCAGAGCGGTAGTAAAGCGGTCAGCCAGCAGTAGTATCGCTTGGGGTTAGATCCGAAAGCGGATCTGAACTAGAACGCGTAGAACGGGCGAACGGTACTACGGCTGATCATAACAACTTAGTAGCAACATACGTACTAGCATTTCTACTGCCCTACAACTCTCCTACACCCTAATCTTCCATGGATAAGGTCAAGAAGAACACAAGAACTACATGCATCTCCCCAAAAACCTAGAAACAACAAACGAGCAAAAAGAAGAAGGAATTTGGGGAGAAACCTTCATCCATGGCAAGAGGTCGAGGTGGGGAACGATCCCACCGGTCGGAATGCGAGGAGAGTGGCCGGGAAGGAGATCCGGCGAGGTCCTCCGGTGGCGTTCTTGAGAGAGAGAGAGAGAGAGAGAGAGAGAGAGAGAGAGAGAGAGAGAGAGAGAGAGAGAGAGAGAGAGAGAGACGACATGGGGGAGACGAGATGAATGGGTATGGGGGAGTTAGAACTCCCCCTGCCCGCTTATAACCCCCAGCCATTCGAACAATGCGGTAGTACCGCGGTCATCGCGGCAGTACCGCCCGGGCGGAAGTACCGCACGCGGAGCGGTAGTACCGCTCTACCAGCGATAGTAAAAACATTACCGCCGTGCTGGTTGCGGTAGTACCGTATTCTCCCTTGCGGCAGTACCGTGCCTTCTCACGGTAGTACCGCTCCCCCAAGAAAATGCAAGTTTCGACAAGAAGGCTTAAGCAATGCAAAAAGCGCACACGCACGGCAAAAGGAAAGAGAGACAACAAACAACTAGAACAACACACAAGACACTCCTCCTTGAAGGAGGTCGATGGTCGAAGCCACCTATGATTGAGTTATTTGGTATGGCACCACAAAGAACTATCCTTAGGCCCATGACCAACAATCGTCTTGAAGCACTCATACCATTTAACATGGCAAATGACAAAGACTTGACCGATTTATGCTTAATGGGGGGAGGAAGAGTTCATTGAGAGAACAATACTCCCCCTATGTCCATGCCTACATCTAGGCAAGATAAATATGTTGAGTGGGAGGAGTGTGTGCAAGGTTTCAAGCAACATTGCTCAAATCTATGATATTTAGCTCATGCCTTAACTCGCGAAATCTTGCTTCATCCAATGGCTTCGTGAAGATATCTGCAAGGTTATCATGAGTGTTGACATAGTGAAGCTCGATTTCTCCTCGCCAAATATGATCCCGGATGAAGTGATACCGAATCTCAACATGCTTTGTCTTGAAATGTTGCACCGGGTTGAGAGAAATCTTGATGGCACTTTCATTGTCACACCAAAGAGGCACTTTGTCACAAGTGACACCGTAATTCTTTAAAGTTTGCCTCATCCATAGAAGTTGAGCACAACAACTGCCAGCTGCCACATACTCTGCTTCGGTGAATGAGAGAGACACACAACTTTGCCTTTTGGAAGACCAACTTACCAGAGAGCAACCAAGGAATTGGCACCCTCCGGAAGTGGACTTCCTATCCACTTTGTCTCCCGCCCAATCAGAATCAGAGAAACCTACAAGGTTGAAGTTTGCTCCTCTTGGGTACCATAAGCCAAAGTTTTGGGTATGAGCCAAATATCAAAAGATTCGCTTGACTGCCACAAAATGACTTTCCTTAGGAGAAGCTTGAAACCGTGCACAGATTCCCACACTCAACATAATATCCGGTCTAAGGAACCAATCATAGAACGATATACCTTTTGGTCCACCGCTTTACCATTGGGATCAATGTCAAGTTGGCACTTGGTTGGCATTGGAGTAGTAACCGGCTTGACATCACTTAGATTAAACCTCTTGAGCATGTCTTGAGTGTACTTTGCTTGTTTGACGAAGATTCCTTCTCTTCTTTGCTTAATCTCAAACCCAAGGAAGTACTTCAACTCTCCCATCATGGACATCTCAAAATGTGTGGTCATGAGTGCGGCAAACTCATCATTGAAAGCTTTGTTAGGTGAACCAAAGATAATATCATCAACATATAGTTGGCAGACAAACAACTCCCCTTTGACCTTCTTAGTAAAAAGAGTTGGGTCGATTTTCCCAATTTCAAACCCACGATCTTGTAACAACTCGGTAAGATGCTCACACCACGCACGTGGGGCTTGTTTAAGGCCGTAGAGTGCCTTATCGAGCTGATACACGTGATTGGGGAACTTAGGATCCTCAAACCCCGGGGGTTGTTTGACATAAACCAACTCATTAATAGGACCATTAGGAAATGCACTTTTCACATCCATTTGTTGCAACTTAAAGTTATGATGAGAAGCATAGGCAAGCAACAAACAGATAGATTTAAGGCGAGCAACGGGGGCAAAGGTTTCACCGTAGTCGATACCCTCGACTTGGGAGTAGCCTTGAGCCACCAAACGCGCCTTGTTGCGAATGACAATGCCATGAGCATCCTGCTTGTTCTTAAAGATCCACTTGGTTCCAATGACATTATGGTTCTCCTTTGGCCTCGGCACCAGACGCCACACTTTGTTGCGCTCGAGGTTGTGGAGTTCTTCATGCATGGCATTAAGCCAATCAGGGTCTTTGAGCGCCTCATAGACCTTTTGAGGTTCAACACAAGAGACAAAAGCTTGATGAGCATAATAGTTTGCTAATTGTCTATGAGTGCTTACCCCCTTTGTGATGCTTCCAAGTATATTCTCCATGTGATGTTCTCTAGAAGCAAGCCTGGAGGCAATTTTTGCAGCACGACGCTCCAATTGCTCTTCAAGTGATATATGAGGAGCACTGAGTTGATTATCTTGGGCGACGTCAAGAGCTTGATCTTGATCTTGAGCTTCCTCTTGATCTTGATCTTGCTCAGAGGAGAGAACTTGTCCTTGTGCATCATTTGGTGGCTCACCACCATCTTGTGATTGATCTTGCACTTGGCCTTGTTCGTCCGGTTGAGGGCCTTCACTTTGTTCTTCGGAAGCGTGTGGGTCTTGGGTTGATGATGGTTCCACTTGTGTGGAACATTGTCCTTCTCCTTCGGCCACAAGGGGTTCCTCAATGGGTAGGATAAATCCAACACCCATTCTTCTTATGGCTTGAGGAGGAATTTCATCACCTACATCACAAGTACCACTTTGCTCCACTTGGGAGCCGTTATTCTCATCAAACTCCACGTTACACGTCTCCTCAATGAGTCCATTGGACTTGTTGAGGACACGGTAAGCATGAGAGTTTGTAGCATAACCAACAAATATGCCCTCATGAGCTCTAGACTCAAATTTAGACAAACGAGCACCTTTCTTGAGGATGAAACACTTATACCCGAACACCCGAAAGTACTTGAGATTGGGCTTGTTACCGGTAAGAATCTCATATGGAGTCTTGTTCAAACCTTTGCGGAGATAGAGCCGATTGGGTGCATGACACACGGTGTTGATGGCTTCGGCCCAAAAGTTGTATGGAGACTTGAATTCCGCCATCATGGTCCTTGCCGCGTCCATCAATGTCCGGTTCTTTCTCTCCACTACACCATTTTGTTGAGGGGTATAAGGTCCGGCCTATTGATGTTTGATCCCCTCATCACTAAGAAACTCATCCAAGGTGCAGTTCTTGAACTCGGTGCCATTGTCACTTAGGATCATCAAAATCTTTCCTTCATGTTGTCGTTGAGCTTCATTTGCAAAGTTGATGACGGTTTGTTGGGTCTCACTCTTCTTCTTGAAGAAGTATACCCATGTGTATCTTGAATAATCATCCACAATCACCAAGCAATACTTTCTGCCCCCAAGACTATCAAAGGATGGAGGCCCAAAGAGATCCATGTGAAGGAGCTCTAATGGTCTTTTTGAGTAGATGATAGTCGTGGGAGGGTGAGCCGTCTCATGTAACTTTCCTTCAATACAAGCACTTCAAGCACGATCTTTGGCAAAGCTAACATTTGTTAGTCCACGGACATGGTCCCCCTTGAGAAGACTTTGCAAAGATCTCATATTGACATGGGCTAACCGGCGATGCCAAAGCCATCCCACATCAACTTTAGCCACTAGGCATGTCGCGGTCTTAGTGGGTTGCTCCGAGAAGTTAACCACATAGAGACCGTTCTTGACATGTCCAACATAGGCTACTTTAAGAGTCTTGCTCCACAAGAGGGCCACGATATCAATATCAAAGAATGAAGCAAAGCCCATGAGTGCAAGTTGACGAACAGAAAGTAAGTTGTATGCAAGGGACTCAACAAGCATGACTTTCTCGATCGTGAGATCATGAAAAACAACAACCTTGCCAAGCCCAATACCTTAGAAGATGAAGCATCACCCCATTCGACGTAGGTGGCCATGGATGAACCTTGATGAACGTCCACCACCAAGTCTTTGCTTCCGGTCATATGATTTGTGGCTCCACTATTGAGCAACCATGATCCCCCATCGGAAGCAAACTCCTACATGAGATCAATGCTTGGATTTAGGTACCCATTTGGTAATGGGTCCTTTGAGGTTAGTAACAAGGGTCTTAGGAACCCAAATAGACCATTCAATGTACTCATAATAAGAACCAAAAAAATTAGCAAAGACATGACCACAGTAGCACGACATAAAACATATGAAGGATTAAAGTTGCCGGCTATGTTTGATGGTATGGTGGGGTTCTTCTTGACTCCACCACTTTTCACATTATTCTTCTTCTTAGAAGCACCCTCTCCCTCTTTCACAAAGGTTTGTTCGAGAGGAGGAGGTTGCTTGGTCTTATCGTTCTTCTTCTTCTTGGGCTTGGGAGCAAACCCAATTCCTTCCTTTGCCACAACCTCCTTTTGATTACTCAAAAGATCGTTGAGGTTCTTCTCACCTTGTATACATCTCACAAGGCCTTTCTCAAGTTGCTTCTTCAACTTGGCATTCTCTTCAACAAGATGCACATGCTCGCAACATGGGTTAGTAGCATTTGCATTATCAATCAACACCATGCGAGGAAAGATAGCTTTCTCCTTGGTTAGCGAAATTTGGAGTTGATCATGAGACTCTTTGAGAGAAGCATGTACACCTTTCAAGGCCTTGTGAGCCTTGTCAAGTGTAACAAACTCCTCCTTGAGTCTAGCATGGTCAACCCCAAGTTTTGCCTTCTCGGAATTAACCATATGAGAGACAACTAAAGCATGATCGAGATCTTTCTTTAATTTAGCATAATCATCGTTGTGTGACTCCTCAAGAGCCAAACGAAGACCATGCTCTTCCTCTAGAGCATTAGAGAGATCCGATATCTCATCGGCATAGTCTCGACTATGTCCTTCCATTTTAGCAATGATCTCCTCGTGAGCCTCGATCATGTCATTGGCCTCACCGAGTTGTTCCAAGAGAGCAACAAAGTGCTTCTTGGGTTTGCCCTTGAGTTTGCTCATAAAAAACTCAAATTCATTCTCTTCCTCCTCTGCTCCCTCACTCTCATCAATACAATCGGTCAATGAAGGATTAGAGATGATGGTAGTGTTGATGTTTGGAGTTACCTTGTTGGTGGCCTTAGCCATGAGACACTTGGCGGTGATGTTCTCATTTGGTGAGTCGAAGAGAGATGAGCGTGGAGTAGTAGCAATAGAAATTGTGGCCATGGTGACCGTCTCATCATCTTCATCATTATCATCATCCTCAACATATTCTTCTTGGGCCACCAACCCTTTAGGAGGGGTCTTCTTGTTGAGGTTGTTCTTGTTGGGATAAGACTTGGCCTTGTCCTTCCGGATAAGCTTGCCTCCAAAGTCTTCTCTTTTCTCATATGGGCAATCTACAACAAAGTGGCTCACATTCCCACAGTTGAAGCACGTCCTCACTCGTTGCTTGCCCTTGTTACCACTTGAGTTGTTCTTGTTGAAGTTGGGCCTTGAGTTCTTCTTGTTGCCCCAAAATTGCTGTGATGCAAGAGCCATGTGCTCATGATAGGCATATTTGGTGTCCTCGGGGCAACACTCATCGTCATCCTCCTCCTCCTCTTCTTCCACACAAACCTTGGCCTTCAAGGCAAGGTTAGGCTTCTTTGATCGTTGAGCTCTTAAAATCGCATTGTCGGCGGTCTTGTCCAAGATCCTCATGGCAACGAACTCATCCAACACTTCACTTGATGACAAAGTGTGGAAGTCTGGTCTTTGGCGAATGACGGAAGACATGGCCTTGTGGTAAGGCATCATGGCCTTGAGAAACTTGCGCTTGATCCAATTGTCATCCGTGTCCTTGCTCCCATGATCTCGAAGTGAAACCGCAAGAGTGGTTAATCTCCGATAAAGTTCATGGGGATCTTCATCTTCGATCATAGCAAACTCATCGGCTTCATCTTGCACAACTTCATAGTTAGAGTGTTGAATGCTTGTGCTTCCCTTGTACATGGAGCCAACATGCTCCCATCCTTCCTTGGCCATGGTGAAGGGTCGAAGATGTGCAATGTCTTCAAAAGGGATATCATCTTGAAGTATGCAAAGAACGAACTCGTTGAATTGATGATCCGCAGCTTCTCTCGGAGTTAAGTTGTCGGGATCATGTGGGTAGAAACCTTGCTCAATGATTCTCCAAAGATTAGTAGAGCAATGATTTAAATGAAGTTTAACGAGAAACATCCAAGTAGCAAAATCAGAATTTTTTACAAACTTAGGAGGAGGGCCAACGGAATTTAAATGCGGAGTAGGAACGGGTCCTCCATAGTGGGTAGGAGGAGCAGAGTGGGCAAAGATCCCACTCCCATTCTTAGTAACCGGGGCTTGCTCACTACTAGCTTCTCCCTTGTCAGGAGTAGCCTCCGACACGTTGGTAGTGGGACAAACCACTTCCAACGGTGTGGTGGATCATTTAAGTCCCTCAAGCAATTCCTTAAACATGCCTTTGACCTCGGTCACTAGTGATTCTTTCAATGTGACCATTGCCACATTGAACTCCTCACGAGAGACCGAGGCTCCCCCATCGGACGTTGGCAAGGATGGAGTTCCACCGGAGTGTTCCTCTGCCTCGACTACGTTGTCACCCATACTCTGTGGACGGTAAAGTCCTTAAAAAGAGACGAGGCTCTGATACCAATTGAAAGGATTGATATGGTTGACTAGAGGGGGGGGGGGTGAATAGGCAACTAACAATTTTTAGCTTTTCTTAACCAATTTAAAGTAAGCAACAAAGTAAGTTGTCTAGATATGCAACTAGGATGACAACTTATAGGAAGCAAAGATAACAACCTCACAAGCAAGCTACCTAAGGTAAACAAGGAAAGCTTGCACAAGTAAAGGAAGGAAATAACCACAAGTGGAGCCGGTGAAGACGAGGATGTGTTACCGAAGTTCCTTCCCTTTGAGAGGAAGTATGTCTCCGTTGGAGCGGTGTGGAGGCACAATGCTCCCCAAGAAGCCACTAGGGCCACCGTATTCTCCTCACGCCCTCACACAATGCAAGGTGCCGTGATTCCACTAGTGGTGCCCTTGAAGGCGGCAACCGAACCTTTACAAACAAGGTTCGGGTTATCTCCACAACCGAATTGGAGGCTCCCAACGACACCACGAAGCTTCACCACAATGGAATATGGCTCCGAGGTGACCTCAACCGTCTAGGGTGCTCAAACACCCAAGAGTAACAAGATCCGCAAGGGATTAGTGGGGGGAATCAATTATCTCTTGGTGGAAGTGTAGATCGATGCCTTCTCAAGCAATCCCGAGGAAATCAACAAGTTTGATTGGCTAGGGAGAGAGATCGGGCGGAAATGGAGCTTTGAGCAACAATGGAGCTTTGGGGAGGAAGAGGTAAGTCTTCTTGGATAAGAAGACTCCCTATATATAGTGGGAGAACAAATCCAACCGTTATCCCACAAATCTGTCCGCAGAGCGCGGTACTACCACACATAAGTTGCGGTACTACCGCTCGGCCCAGCGGTACTACCGCTGGTGTAGTACATGCCAGTACTAGCCATGTTGCGTTGAAGCACCGGGCGGTAGTACTGTCAGAGCGGTACTACCGCACATCCTTGCGGTACTACCGCAAGGCAGGGCTAGACAGGCTGAGGAGAAGCGCGGACTAAATAAAATACATCCGCAGCTACATCCACAGATTTACGGTCGTAGCAAAAACCCGACACGGTACTACCGCTTGCTCGAAGCGGTACTACTGCGTAGGACGCGGAAGTAAAAAATTACTTCCGCGCCTACTACCGTACTAGTTACGACGTTGGGCCGGTCACACGGTACTACCGTGTTCATGGTACTGCCGTGTTCACGGTACGGTACTACCGCGTAGTGCGTATAATGCCTAGTATGAGATTATACCTCCTACGTGTCGAGGCACGACTTAAAGGTATAAGCTCATACTAGAATGATCTCAAGTATGGTATCTTTGCACGACTCAAGTAAAAGAGGGATGAAATTGCAAAAGAATAGTTGGCTTACACTCGCCACGTCACACAATACATTACATAAGCAATCATCATCCAAATAACATCACAGTCCGACTACGGACGAAGAACCAAATGAAAGATACCAAATAAATAAAGCCACAAGGTTCGAGCGCCCCTAGTAGAAGCCACTACTGATCATCGGGATAGTACATGTAGTATTGCCCACGTTCTTCATCGAACTCCCAGTACAGCTCTGTGCCATCACCTGAGTAGTTCCCCATGGTACCTGCATCTAGTGTTGTGTAGAATCTGTGAGCCACGGAGGACTCAGCAATCCCGTTCCCGGGTAGCTAAACTATCTAAGCCTTGAGTGTGGAACAAGGCTGAAGAATAAATGTTGCAGCTGCACTAGCACTAGCTTACGTGTTTAGAGCGAGAAGAGAAGTGCCACGAGCGTCAAAGTGATCACGAAGTGATCCTATCTAAGCACGTCAATCATAACCCCACCGTGTCCACTTCCCGAACCCCTTTCGGAAAATGACCGTCACGGTTACTCACGCTGGTAGTGTATTCTGAGCATGGTGTCAAGTTTTCTACAACCGGATATTAACAAATTCCCATCTGCCACATAACCGCGGGCACGGCTTTCGAAAGATCAAACCCTGCAGGGGTGTCCCAACTTAGCCCATCACAAGCTCACGATCTGCGGAGTCGCAACTCCAAGGTGGGAAGACCCGAGTATTCTTGGAATACCGTGCATAAGATATCCCGACTAAGGTAAAACTAATTCAGCAAGACCTCCCGGCGTGCTGACACCCTGACAGTAGCCGCGCGTATCTAGTCTCAGGCCACGACCGGATGGGTCAGCCTACAGGTATATACCAATCCTCGAGTTTCCTCGTGGTGGCCCCGCAGTCTGCCCAGTTTGGACCAACACTCATGAGGAGCACTGGCCCGGTTTGTAAAATTAAGTACTCGGGGTCCGGAAAGTCCCTACGCAAGTTATTTAGTTATGGCAAATGGTAAAACCAAAGTCGGGCCTTGCTGGAAAAGCTTTAGCGCTAAGCGGGTTATCGAGGGGGGCCCATAAACCCCAACCGTGCTAGGGACGCAAAATCAAGGAACATAACACCGGTTTATACGGTTCCTAGGGTGGCATGAGTGGAACAAAACACCAAGCAAGAGGCTTAGCCTTCCACCCATTGCCAAGTATATAGATGATTTAGTTTAACCGATTATATAGTGTGATATCCCAACAATAACTTCATCATGAGGCAAGAATCTTCAAATCTTCACCTGCAACTAATAATGCTATAAGAGGGGTTGAGCAAAGCTTACGTAGCCAAACAAAGGTTTGCTAGGTTGGGTGGTTAGAGAGATTCATGGCTACAACAGGAGGCTGACAAACAAACATGGGCATCAAGGCAATAAGCTAAAGAGCGAGACATCTAGCAATAGGCAAAGATAGTAATGATATCTGGGTCAGGTCATCTTGCCTGTCGAGTCGTCGATGGGATCGTAAGACGGCTCCTCGTACTCAACCTCGGTAGGAACCTCGTACTCGGTCTCGGCTCCCGGCTCTACTCAACACAAGAACACAACATGGCACGATATCAAACAAGGTGCAATGCACAATCAACATGATGCAAGTATGATGCATTTCATGGCAAGGGATGAAGCACACAAGAACATCACAAAACAACAAGTTTAAATGAGGGCGGAATCAACATATAGAAAATCTGGTAAGTCCTCATATGCATATTTTGAAAATGATCCAGATCTGAACAAACCTTAAGTTAAAGTTGTTAAACAGCAAGTTAACATGCACCATGATGATCTACACGAAATTCTAGTCAAGTTTTCTATAAAGTTTGTTTAATTCGGAGCTACGGTCTAGAAGATATGAGCAAAACTAGACAAACATGGCAACGGTGCAAGATGCACCCAAACATCAAGCAAACACACTCCAAACATGTAATCAACATTATGATTCTACATGCAAAATCACACAAGTTTCATATAGGGCACGCTCAAAACGGAGCAACGGTTTAACACATACACACGAAACAAGATACAATGCAAAGCTGAAATTAACAGCCACATAGCAACTTTGGAGCAAGAAATATATACTCTACAACACCCAAACATGATGACAATAAGCATGGACATGAAGTAGACATATCCTACAGCAAACAACTCCATTGGAGCAACTCCATAGGAGGCATGGATCAATAGCTACAAGCTACACCAAATTGATCATGCTGTTAAAATCCTGACAGGCATAATTTATAGCAACTTGAGAGCAAGAAATAAATAAGCTACAACAAGCCATATGTGCAAGTGAGGGCATGGATAGATAGACAATAACATGTACAACAAGTAATGATCATTGGCCAGCCCAAAACAAGCATGGATTTGAGTGGGGCATCAAGCAAACATAGCAACAAAATAACAAGTAACAGCAGTTTATAACAAGTAGCACTCTTGTCACGATGATTAGGACCTCTATATGGACTCAAACAAGCATGCCACAATGGAACAAAATGTAGAGCACATCACCACGATCATTTTGATATATCATATGCACAATTTGGACAAGCACACTAAAAGTTACAGCCATGCAAAGTATGCAACCTATTATGTCACAAAAGGACTTAGCAGTTTTTCAGGCAAGGGAAAAAAACACAGGCGAGCGATGAATAACTAAATGGCGCGCCGAGCGGGGCTTAGCGGCTCACCTAGCGGGCTCAGCCCGAGTCAGCGAGGCAGGCCGGGGCAGGAGGGGTGGAGCTGGGGCGATGGTCGGAGCTGGGCCACGGCCCACGTGGACGGCGCGCTGGGCCCGGACGAGGCTAGAGGAGGGCGCGGCTGGGCCGGCCCACGTGCGGAGGAGGGGCGAGGAGGCCCAGGCGGCGGCGTCGTCCCGATCGGATCGGAACCGTCGGCGGCGGGCGGTGGCTTGGCCGGCGAGGAAGCCGCGGGGGCCGGCGGTGCCGGCCAGCGGCGGAGGCGAAGAAGGTGGCGCGGG
>LR738709.1:375052773-375126284 GCA_902687465.1 Secale cereale | reverse complement strand
GGGGGGGGGGGGGGGGGGGGGGGGGGGGGGGGGGGGGGGGGGGGGGGCGGCGCCGGGCCGGAGGCGCGGTGCACCGGCGGCAGAGCGTGGCGGGAGGCGGAGGCGCGTGGAGGCGGCGGGGCGAGCTCGCCCGCGACGGGCGGAGCTCGTCGGTGGCGGGAAAGACGACGCGCGGCGCGCGGGGGCGGATCGGCCCGGGAGGCGGGCGGTGGAGGGCCAGAGGCGGGCCTCGCGGGCCCGCGGCGGCGTAGGGGAAGACCCGGTAGCGAGGCGACACGTATCACGGCCTGATTGGCCGGGCGGCGGCGGGCGGACGTGTCCGGGCGCGTCTGGACGTGTCCGGCGGCGCGGAGGGACGGAAATTAGGGGTTTGCCCGAAAAATGGACGTGGGAGACTAATTTATAGGCATAGGGAGCTAGGAGACTCCAAATGGGGTGCGGTTTTCGGCCACGCAATCACGATCCGACGACTGAGAGGATGGGAAGGGTTGTGCTGGGTTAGTGGGCTGTTGTGGAGGGGGTCTTGGGCCTTAAAGAAGAGGTACTTTTAGCCCACTAGGTTAACCGTTGGAGTACCAAACGAACTCCAAACGCGACGAAACTTGATAGGCGGCCTACACGTACCACAAAAAGTACGCACGACAAGTCTCACCTCATTCCGGGAACGTTACACGGCCACACACAAAAGAAGGACTCGGGGGTGCCACGGGCACGTGTGTGAGTGTCGGAACTCGAAACGGACAACGGGAAGAGGCGAGTGGGACGGGGTGCAAGTGACAACACGAATGCAATGCAATGCACATGATAACATGACATGGATGAAATGCACACACGCACACGACAAAACGAAGAAACCCAAAATGAATAAGAGCCCATAGTGGAATTGATGAAGTCAAAGTTTCATATATTGCCATAATTGGAAAGTTTTACATCTGGGGCATTACAGTGCGGTACTACCGCAACCCTGAAGCGGTACTACCGTGTGACCGTGCGGTACTACCGCATACTATGAGCGGTACTACCGCATGCCAAGCAGTGGTAGTAGTAGGATGCCACTATTTTTGTACCGACAAGGAAAACAGCCGGAGCTCCAGAGAAGCAAGGGAAAGGTGGTGCAAATGAGTAGACGTGTACGTGTTGATTCCACCCAAACCTTTCCGAAGCGGACCCCCTCTTAATAGTACGGCTTTCCTATGACTCAATTGCACCGAAAACAAACAAAACGAAACACCGTCTTCCATAGGTTCCGAGGGGCACTTAATCGTCTTGTGCCTAGGTGCGATATATCTGAAAAGCTCGGTGCACACGATTAGTCCGCAAATGCATTGTCATCAATCACCAAAACTACTTAGGGAGAAATATGCCCTTACAGTGGGGCCCATGAGGGTGGGGGGTGCGCCCAAGGGGAGGAGGCGCGCCCTGGACCCTCGTGGGCACCATGTGTCCCCTCCGCCTTGGTTCTCAAGTCTCTCGTGAAGATATCGTTCCAAAAATAACTCTCCCGAAGGTCCGTTTGATATTCCTTTTCTGCGAAACCCTGAAATAGGCAAAAAACAGCAATCTGGACTGGGCCTTTGGGTTAATAGGTTAGTCCCAAAAACAATATAAAAGTGTATAATAAGGCCCATTAAACATCCAAAACATCATATATAATAGCATGGAACAATCAAAAATTATAGATACGTTGGAGACGTATCAAGCATCCCCAAGCTTAATTCCTGCTCGTCCTCGAGTAGGTAAATGATAAAAACAGAATTTTTGATGTGGAATGCTAACCAACATAATTTTCAATGTAATTCTCTTTATTGTGGCATGAATGTTCAGATACGAAAGATTCAAGACAAAAGTCTATATTGACATAAGAAACAATAATACTTCAAGCATACTAACAAAGCAATCATGTCTTCTCAAAATAACATGGCCAAAGAAAGTTATCCCTACAAAATCATATAGTCTGGCTATGCTCCCTCTTCATCACACAAAATATTCGTATCATGCACAATTCCGGTTTCAGCCAAGCAACTGTTTTCATACTCAATTTTTTCAAACCTTTCAACTTTCACGCATTACATGAGCGTGAGCCATGGATATAGCACTATAGGTGGAATAGAGTGGTGGTTGTGGAGAAGACAAAAAGGAGGAGGATAGTCTCACATCGACTAGGCGTATGAACGGGCTATGGAGATGGCGATCAATAGATATATCAATGTGAGTGAGTAGAGATTGCCATGCAACATATGCACTAGAGCTATAAATGTATGAAATCTCGACAAAGGAAACTAAGTGGGTGTACATCCAACTTTCTTGCTCACGAAGACCTAGGGCATTTGAGGAAGCCCATCGTTGGAATATACAAGCCAAGTTCTATAATGAAAATTCCCACTAGTATATGAAAGTGACTAAATATGAGACTCTCTATCATGAAGAACATGGTGCTTCTTTGAAGCACAAGTGTGGAAAAAAGATAGTAGCATTGTCCCTTTTCTTTCTTTTCTCTTTTTTTTTTCTTTTCCTTTTTTTTTCTTTTTTTGGGCCTTTCTTTTTCTTGGCTTTTCCTTTTTTTTTCTTTTTCTTTTTCTTTGGGACAATGCTCTAATAATGATGATCATCACACTTATATTGATTTACAACTCGATATTACAACTCGATACTAGAACAAAGTATGACTCTACATGAATGCCTCCGGCGGTGTATCGGGATGTGCAATGAATCAGGAGTGACATGTATGAAAAATTATGCATGGTGACTTTTCCACAAATATGATGTCAACTATATGATCATGCATGGCAATATGACAATATGAAGTGTGTCATATGAATAGAACGGTGGAAATTTGCATGGCAATATATCTCGGAATGGCTATGGAAATGCCATGATAGGTAGGTATGGTGGCTGTTTTGAGGAAGGTATATGGTGGCTGTTTTGAGGAAGGTATATAGTGGGTGTATGGTACCGGCGAAAGTTGCGCGGTACAAGAGAGGCTAGCAATGGTGGAAGGGTGAGAGCGCGTATAATCCATGGACTCAACATTAGGCATAAATAACTCATATACTTATTGCAAAAAATTATGAGTCATCAAAACAAAGCAATCAACGCATGTTCCTAGGGGGGAGGTTGGTAGGAGTTAACCATCGCGTGCCCCCGACCTCCACACAAAGGATGACACTCTACAAATACCTCATGCTCTAACTTCGTGACATAGCGGTTCACCATACGTGCATGCTACGGGAAACACAAACTTTAACACAAGTATTTCTCAATTTCATAATAACTCCACTAGCATGACTCTAATATCACTATCCTCATATCTCAAAACAATCATCAAGTATGAAACTTCTCATCATATTCAATGCACTTTGTATGAAAGTTTTTCCTACATTCATCTTGGATGCCTATACTATTAGGACTAGTTTTATAACCAAAGCACATTACCATGTTGTTCTAAAAGACTCTCAAAAGGATATAAGTGAAGCATGAGAGATCAACAATTTCTACAAAATAAAATCACTACCGTGCTCTAAAAGATATAAGTGAAGCACTAGAGTAAAACTATTTAGCTCAAAAGATATAAGTGAAGCACATAGAGTATTATAACAAATTCTAGACCATATTTATCTCTCTCAAAAAGGTGTGTCCAGCAAGGATGATTGTGGCAAACTAACAAGCAAAGACTCAAATCATACATGACGCTCCAAGTAAAACACATATCATGCGGTGAATAAAAATATAGCCCCGAGTATAGTTACCGATAGATGAAGACGAAAGAGGGGATGCCTTCCTGGGGCATCCCCAAGTTTAGTCTCTTGCCACTCTTTGTTCCATAGTCCATCAAAGCCATACTCAAAACTTGAAAACTTCACAACACAAAACTTAGCCAAAAATCTCGTGAGCTCCGTTAGTATAAGAAAACAAACCACCACTCAAAGGTACTGTACTGAACTCATTCTTTGTTTATATTGGTGTTAAACCTACTGTATTCCAACTTCTCCATGATTCATACCCCCCTATACCACTCATAGATTCATCAAAATAAGAAAACAACACACGAAAAACAGAATCTGTCAAAAACAGAACAGTCTATTGTAATCTGTAACTTTCGAATACTTCTGTAACTCCAATTTTTTTTTGAAATAAATTGGTAAACGAGAGGAATTTTTCTATTAATCATCTGCAAAAAGAATCAACTAAATAGGACTCTCTAGTAAATAATTATTGCCAATCTCGTGAGCGCTAAAGTTCTATTTTTAACAGCATGATCATATAAACTTCACACAAGTCTTCCCAAAGGTTCTACTTGGCACAAACACTAATTAAAACATGAAACCACATCTAAACAAAAGCTAGATGCAATATTTATTCCTAAACAGAAGCAAAAACAAAGAAAATAAAATTGGGTTGCCTCCCAACAGGCACTATCGTTTAACGCCCCTAGCTAGGCACGATAAAAGGATAGATCTAGGTATTGTTGAGGTAGTGTTCCCACTATTCCCTCTATAAGTTCATGCGCAATACTAGGATCAATTTTGATAAATATTCCTTTGGCAACACAATCCAAGAGTTGTCTATGGGACATATTTAGTCCAACATAAAAATTGCGAAGTACAATCCTAAAATTCACCTCGAAGGTACAATTACGATAAGATTTCATCATCCTGAACCAAGCCTCTTTTAAGTTTTCTCCTTTAATTTCTTGAAGTAAAGATCTTCAAACTCGGGGGACAAAGGAGCGGATAAGGGACTAGCCATGTCGGCAAGTCAAGGCGAACGATACACATGACAAGAAGAAGGGCAAATAAATTGGCAAGGGTGAAGTGGGGGAGAGGAAAATGAGAGGCAAATAAATGTAATGCAAAGGGTAAGGGTTTGTGATAGGTACTTAGTATATGACTTTTGCGTAAGCCTCCAGATACGTCTCCAACGTATCTATAATTTTTGATTATTCCATGCTATTATTTATGAAGTCTTGGATGTTTAATGGGCTTTATCATTCACTTTTATATCATTTTTGGGACTAACCTACTAACCCAAAGGCCCAGTCCAGATTGCTGTTTTTTGCCTATTTCAGGGTTTTGCAGAAAAAGAATATCAAACGAAGTCCAAATGGAATGAAACCTTCGCGAGAGATATTTTTGGAGAAAATCACGCACGCGGAGCTTGAGGACCAAGTCAGGGACACAGGGCTGGCCCTCGAGGGTGGGGGGCGCACCCCCCTTCCCAGGGCGCGCCCCCTGCCTCGAGCCCCCCTCAAGTGGCCCCCGGTGCCCTCCTTCTTCCTATATAAGTCCACGTAATCCAGAAACTCCGTGAACAGAGAGAAAACCCTAATTCCACCGCCGTAGCTTCTGTTCCCATGGAGATCCCATCTTGGAGCCTGTTCCGGAGCTCCACCGGAGGGGGATCCATCACGGAGGCCTTCATCATCATCATCATCATCATCGCCCTCACCATGAGTTGTGAGTAGTTTACCGCAGACCTTCGAGTCCATAGCTAGTATCTAGATGGCTTCTTCTCTCTCTCTGGATCTCAATACAAAGTTCTCCTCGGTCTTCGAGGAGATCTATTCGATGTAATCTCTTTTTGCGGTGTGTTTGTCGAGATCCGATGAATTGTGAGTTTATGATCAAGGTTATCTATGAAAGATATTTGGTTCTTCTCTGAAATTTTTATGTGTGCTCATAATATCCTTGCAAGTCTCTTCGAATTATTGGTTTGCTTTGGCCTACTAGATCTATAGTTCTTGCAATGGGAGAAGTGCTTGGCTTTGGGTTCAATCTTGCGGTGTCCTTTCCCAATGACAGTAGGGGCATCAAGGCACGTATTGCATTGTTGCCATCGAGGATAAAAAGATGGGGTTTATATCATATTGCTTGAGTTTATCCCTCTACATCATGTCATCTTGCTTAAGGCGTTACTATGTTCTTATGAACTCAATACACTAGATGCATATGGGATAGCGGTCGATGTGTGGAGTAATAGTAGTAGATGCAGGCATGAGTCGGTCTACTTGTCTCGGACGTGATGCCTATATACAATGATCATGCCTAGATAGTCTCATAATTATTCGCTTTTCTATCAATTGCTCGATAGTAATTTGTTTACCCGCCGTAGAATATCGCTATCATGAGAGAAGCCACTAGAGAAAACTATGGCCCCCGGGTCTATTCTCAACTTATCAATCTACATCTACTTTACTTTTCTTGCTTTTATTTGTTGTTCTTATAAACCAAAAATACCAAAAATATAAACTATCATCTCTATCAGATCTCACTTTCGTAAGTGACCGTAAAGGGATTGACAACCCCTTATCGCGTTGGCTGCGAAGTTCTTATTTGTTTGTGCAGGTGCGAGGGACTCGCGCGTGGTCTCCTACTGGATTGATATCTTGGTTCTCAAAAACTGAGGGAAATACTTACGCTACTGTGCTGCATCTCCCTTTCCTTTTCGAGGGAATACAACACAAGCTCAAGAGGTAGCAAGAAGAATTTCTGGCGCCGTTGCCGGGGAGGCTTATGCAAAAGTCATATACCAAGTACCTATCATAAACCCTTATCCTTCGCATTACATTTATTTGCCTCTCGTTTTCCTCTCCCCCACTTCACCCTTGCCATTTTATTTGCGCTTCTTCCATCGTGTGTTTTTCGTTCGCTTGCTTCTTGTTTGCTTGTGTGTGTTGGATTGCTTGCTTGTCACTATGGCTTAGAACAATACCAAATTGTGTGATTTCTCCAATACCCACAACAATGATTTTATTAGCACTCCGATTGCTCCTATTACTAATGCTGAATCTTGTGAGATCAATGCTGCTTTGTTGAATCTTGTCATGAAATATCAGTTCTCCGGCCTTCCTAGTGAAGATGCCGCTACCCATCTAAACAACTTTGTTGATTTGTGTGATATGCAAAAGAAAAGGGATACGCATAACGATATTGTTAAATTGAAGTTATTTCCGTTTTCACTTAGAGATCGTGCTAAAACTTGGTTTTCCTCTTTGCCTAGAAATAGTATTGATTCGTGGAATAAGTGCAAAGATGTTTTTATCTCTAAGTATTTCCCTCCTGCTAAGATCATCTCTCTTAGAAACGATATTATGAATTTTAAGCAACTAGATCATGAGCATGTTGCACAAGCTTGGGAGAGAATGAAATTGATGATACGTAATTGCCCTACACATGGTTTGAATCTATGGATGATTATTCAGAACTTTTATGCTGGCTTGAATTTTGCTTCTAGAAATCTTTTAGATTCGGCCGCGGAGGCACTTTCATGGAAACTACCTTAGGAGAAGCTACCAAACTCCTAGATAATATTATGGTTAATTATTCTCAATGGCACACCGAAAGATCTACTAGTAAAAAAGTGCATGCTATCGAAGAAATTAGTGTTTTGAGTGGAAAGATAGATGAACTTATGAAATTATTTGCTGCTAAGAGTGCTTCTTCTGATCCTAATGATATGCCTTTGTCCACTTTGATTGAGAATAACAATGAATCTTTGGATGTGAATTTTGTTGGTAGGAATAATTTTGGTAACAATGCTTATATAGGTAATTTTAATCCTAGGCCTTTTCCTAGTAATTCCTCTAATAATTATGGTAATTCCTACAACAACTCTTATGGAAAGATGTCTTCTGAATTTCAAACTAGTGTTAAGGATTTTATGATCTCGCAAAAGAATTTCAATGCTTTGCTTGAAGAGAAATTGCTTAAGGTTGATGAATTGGCTAGAAGTGTGGATAGAATTACTCTTGATGTTGATTCTTTGAAACTTAGATCTATCCCACCTAAGCATGATATCAATGAGTCTCTCAAAGCCATGCGAATTTCCATTGATGAATGCAAAGAAAGAACCGCTAGAATGCGTGCTAAAAGAGAGGATTATATTAAAGCGTGTTCTTCTAGTTATCATGAAAATAAAGATGAAGATCTGAAAGTTATTGATGTGTCTCCTATTAGATCCTTGTTTTCTAATATAAATCTTGATGAAGATAGGATTGGAGATGATCCTGCTTTAAGGTGTCCCAATGATTCAGAGTTTTTAGATCTTGATGCTAAAATTGCTAAAAGTGGGAGTGAAGAGATTAAAACTTTGCATAGTGATGAACCCACTACTTTGGATTTCAAGGGATTCAATTATGACAATTGTTCTTTGATTGATTGTATTTCCTTGTTGCAGTCCGTGCTAAATTCTCCGCATGCTTATAGTCAAAATAAAGCTTTCACTAAACACATAGTTGATGCTTTGATGCAATCTTATGAAGAAAAACTTGAGTTGGAAGTTTCTATCCCTAGAAAGCTTTATGATGATTGGGAACCTACTATTAAAATAAAAATAAAAGATCATGAATGCTATGCTTTGTGTGATTTGGTTGCTAGTGTCTCCACTATCCCAAAAACCTTGTGTGATTTGCTAGGGTTCCATGAACTTGATGATTGTTCTTTAAATTTGCATCGTGCGGATTCCACTATTAAGAAACCTATGGGAAGGATTAATGATGCTCTTATTGTTGCCAATAGGAATTATGTGCCCGTAGATTTCATTGTTCTTGATATATATTGCAATCCTTCATGTCCTATTATTCTTGGTAGACCTTTCCTTAGAACGATTGGTGCAATTATTGATATGAAGGAAGGAAATATTACATTCCAATTTCCGTTAAGGAAAGGCATGGAACACTTTACTAGAAAGAAAATCAAATTACCATATGAATCTATCATGAGAGCCACTTATGGATTGCCTTCCAAAGATGGCAATACCTAGATTTATCTTGTATCGTGCCTAGCTAGGGGCGTAAAACGATAGCGCTTGTTGGGAGGCAACGCAATTTTATGTTTTTTGTTTTTGTTGCTGTTAGGTAATAAATATTGAATCTAGACTCTGATTAGATGTGGTTTCATGTTTTGTTTAGTGTTTGTGCCAAGTAGAACCTTTGGGAAGACTTGTGTGAAGTTTATATGATCTTGCTGTGAAAAACAGAATCGTTAGCGCTCGCTAAATTTGTCTTCAGATTTTACTGGAGCGTGCTTTTTAGTTGATTCTTTTTGAAAATGATTGGTAGACAAATTCTGCAAATTTACCAATTTAGTTTGAATTGTGTGGAGTTCCATAAGTAGGCGAAATCTGTAGATTACTACAGACTGTTCTGTTTTTGACAGATTCTGTTTTTTTGTGTTCTTTGCTTATTCCGATGCATCTATGAGTAGTATTGGAGGATATGAACCATAGAGAAGTTGGAATACAGTAGGTTTAACACAAATATAAACAAAGAATGAATTCATTGATGCACCTTTGAGTAGTGGTTTGCTTTATTATACTAACGGAGCTCACGAGAATTTTTGTCTAAGTTTTGTGTTGTGAAGTTTTCAAGTTTTGAGTATTGCTTTGATGGACTATGGAACAAGGAGTAGCAAAGGACTAAGCTTGGGAATGCCCATGGCACCCCAAGTAAATCCAAGATAATCAAAATCCTAAGCTTGGGGATGCCCCGGGAAGGCATCCCCTCTTTCGTCTTCATCCATCGGTAACTATACTTGGAGCTATATTTTTATTCGCAACATGTTATGTGTTTTGCTTGGAGCGTCTTGTATAATTTGAGTATTTGCTTGTTAGTTTGCCACAATCATCCATGCTGGACAAACCAATATTAGAGAGTTAAATAGGGCCTAGAAATTATTAGAACACTCTATGTGCTTCACTTATATCTTTTGAGTTGAATAGTTTTTGCTCTAGTGCTTCACTCATATCTTTTAGAGCATGGTGGTGGTAATATTTTGTAGAAATTGTTGAACTCTCATGATTCACTTATATCCTTTTGAGAGTCTATTAGAACAGCATGGTAATGTGTTAAGGCTAAAGAAACTAGTCTTCACATGATAGACATCCAATGTCAATGTAGTAAAAAAAATCACACCAAGTGCATTGAATAGAATGAGATGTTGGATGCTTGATAATTGTTTTGAGACATGAGGGTAGTGATATTAGAGTCATGCTAGTGGAGTTATTATGAAATTGAGGAATACTTGTGTTAAGGTTAGTGATTCCCGTATCATGCACGTATGGTGAACCGCTATGTGACGGAGTTAGAGCACGAGGTATTTGTAGAGTGCCAACCTTTGTGTGGAGGTCGGGGGCGCGCGATGGTTAACTCCTACCAACCTCCCCCCTAGGAGCATGCGTTCATTGCTTTGTTTTGATGACTCGTAGATTTTTGCAATAAGTATATGAGTTCTTATGACTAATGTTGAGTCCATGGATTATACGCACTCTCACCCTTCCACCATTGGTAGCCTCTCTTGTACCGCGCAACTTTCATCGGTGCCATAAACCCACTATATATCCTTCCATAAATAGCCACTGTATTGTTCCTCAAAACAGCCCCCATTCCTACCTATCATGGCATTTCCATATCCATTCCGAGATATATTGCCATGCAACTTTCCACCGTTCCGTTCATATGACACACACCTTGTCATATTGCCATTGCATGATCATGTAGTTGACATCGTATTTGTGGCAAAGCCACCATGCATAATTCTTTATACATGTCACTCTTCTTTCATTGCACATACCGGTACACCGCCGGAGGCATTCATATAGAGTCATACTTTGATGTTGTAGTATCGAGTTGTAATATCGAGTTGTAATGAAAGTGTGATGATCATCATTATTAGAGCATTGTCCCATGGGAGGAAAGGCTAAATCTATAAAGCCCCTCCGCAAAATAAAAAATAAAAAAAAAGAAAGGCCAAAAAAAAGAGAAAGGTCCAAAAAAAAGAAAAAGGAAAAAGGGACAATTGCTACTATCTTTTTCCACACGTGTGCTTCAAATTAGCACAATGTTCTTCATTGTAGAGAGTCTCATGTTTAGTCACTTTCATATACTAGTGAGAATTTTCGTTATAGAACTTGGCTTGTATATTCCAACGATGGGCTTCCTCAAATGCCCTAGGTCTTCGTGAGAAAGCAAGTTGGATGCACACCCACTAGTTTCTTTTGTTGAGCTTTCATTCATATTTAGCACTAGTGCATCCGTTGCATGGCAATCCCTACTCACTCACATTGATATCTATTGATGGGAATCTCCATAGCCCGCTGATATTCCTAGTCGATGTGAGACCATCTCCCTCCTTTTTGTCTTCTCCACAACCACCTCTATTCCACCCATAGTGCTATGTCCATGGCTCACGCTCATGTATTGCATGAAAGTTGAAAGGTTTGAAAAGATAGAGTATGAAAACAAATGCTTGGCTGAATCGGGGTTGTGCATGATATGAATATTTTTCTGTGATAATGAGGGAGCATAGCCAACACTATATGATTTTGTAGGGATAACTTTCGTTAGCCATAGTATTTTGAGAAGACATGATTGCTTTGTTAGTATTATTATTTCTTATGTCGATATAGACTTTTATCTTGAATCTTTCAGATCTGAACATTCATGCCACAATTAAGAGAATTACATTAAAAAACTATATTGGTTAGCATTCCACATCAAAAATTCTTTCTTTATCATTTACCTACTCAAGGACGAGCAGGAATTAAGCTTGGGGATGCTTGATACGTCTCCAACGTATCTATAATTTTTGATTGTTCAATGCTATTATTTATGAAGTCTTGGATGTTTAATGAGCTTTATCATTCCCTTTTATATCATTTGTGGGACTAACCTACTAACCCAAAGGCCCAGTCCAGATTGCTGTTTTTTGCCTGTTTCAGGGTTTTGCAGAAAAAGAATATCAAACGGAGTCCAAAGGGAATGAAACCTTCGCGAGAGATATTTTTGGAGGAAATCACGCACGCGGAGCTAGAGGACCAAGTCAGGGGACAGAGGGCTGGCCCTCGAGGGTGGTGGCGCGCCCCCATCCCAGGGCGCGCCAACCTGCCTCGAGGCCCCTTCAAGTGCCCCCCGGTGCCCTCCTTCTTCCTATATAAGTCCACGTACCCCAGAAACTCCGTGAACAGAGAGAAAACCCTAATTCCACCATCGTAGCTTCTGTTCCCGTGGAGATCCCATCTTGGAGCCTCTTCCGGAGCTCCACCGGAGGGGGATCCATCACGGAGGCCTTCATCATCATCATCATCATCGCCCTCACCATGAGTTGTGAGTAGTTTACCATAGACCTTCGGGTCCATAGCTAGTATCTAGATGGCTTCTTCTCTCTCTCTGGATCTCAATAAAAAGTTCTCCTCGGTCTTCGAGGAGATCTATTCGATGTAATCTATTTTTGCGGTGTGTTTGTCGAGATCCGATGAATTATGAGTTTATGATCAAGGTTAACTATGAAAGATATTTGGTTCTTCTGTGAACTTTTTATGTGTGCTCATAATATCCTTGCAAGTCTCTTCGAATTATTGGTTTGGTTTGGCTACTAGATCTATAGTTCTTGCAATGAGAGAAGTGCTTGGCTTTGGGTTCAATCTTGCGGTGTCCTTTCCCAGTGACAGTAGGGGCAGCAAGGCACGTATTGTATTGTTGCCATCGAGGATAAAAATATGGGGTTTATATCATATTGCTTGAGTTTATCCCTATACATCATGTCATCTTTCTTAAGGCGTTACTCTGTTCTTATGAACTCAATACACTAGATGCATGCTGGATAGCGGTCGATGTGTGGAGTAATAGTAGTAGATGCAGGCAGGAGTCGGTCTACTTCTCTCGGACGTGATGCCTATATACAATGATCATGCCTAGATAGTCTCATAATTTCGCTTTTCTATCAATTGCTCGATAGTAATTTGTTTACCCGCCATAGAATATCGCTATCATGAGAGAAACCACTAGAGAAAACTATGGCTCCCGGGTCTATTCTCAACTTACCAATCTACATCTACTTTACTTTTCTTGCTTTTATTTGCTGTTCTTATAAACCAAAAATACCAAAAATATAAACTATCATCTCTATCAGATCTCACTTTCGTAAGTGACCGTAAAGGGATAGACAACCCCTTATCGCGTTGGCTGTGAAGTTGTTATTTTTTTGTGCAGGTGCGAGGGACTCGCGCGTGGTCTCCTACTGGATTGATACCTTGGTTCTCAAAAACTGAGGGAAATACTTACGCTACTGTGCTGCATCTCCCTTTCCTCTTCGAGGGAATACAATGCAAGTCAAGAGGTAGCACCTCCCCGGCAACGGCGCCAGAAATTCTTCTTGCTACTTCTCGAACTTGCGTTGTATTCCCTCGAAGAGGAAAGGGTGATGCAGCACAGTAGCGTAAGTATTTCCCTCAGTTTTTTAGAACCAAGGTATCAATCCAGTAGGATACCACGCGCGAGTCCCTCGCACCTGCACAAACAAATTAGAACTTCGCAGCCAACGCGATAAGGGGTTGTCAATCCCTTTACGGTCACTTACAAAAGTGAGATCTGATAGATAGGATAGTTTGATATTTTTGGTATTTTTTGGATATAAGAACATAAATTAAAAACAACAAAGTAAAGTAGATTGTAGATTGATATATTGAGAATAGACCCCGGGGCCATAGGTTTCACTAGTGGCTTCTCTCATGATAGCAGAATTCTACGGTGGGTGAACGAATTACTGTCGAGCAATTGATAGCAAAGCGAATAATTATGAGAATATCTAGGCATGATCATTATATATAGGCATCACGTCCATGACGAGTAGACAGAAACGATTCTGCATCTACTACTATTACTCCACACATCGACCGCTATCTAGCATGCATCTAGAGTATTAAGTTCAAAAGAATAGAGTAATTCTTTAAGCAATATGACATGATGTAGAGGGATAAACTCAAGCAATAAGATATAAACCCCATCTTTTTATCCTCGATGGCAACAATACAATACGTGCCTTGCTGCCCCTGCACTGGGAAAGCACACCGCAAGATTGAACCCAAAGCCAAGCACTTCTCCCATTGCAAGAACTATAGATCTAGTAGGCCAAACCAAACTGATAATTCGAAGAGACTTGCAAGGATATTATAATCATACATAAAAGAATTCAGAAAAGAACCAAATATTTCTCATAGATAATCTTGATCATAAACCCACAATTCATTGGATCTCGACAAACACACCGCAAAAATATTACATCGAATCGATCTCCTCGAAGACCGAGGAGAACTTGGTATTGAGATCCAAAAAGAGAGAAGAAGCCATCTAGGTACTAACTATGGACCCGAATGTCTGTGGTAAACTACTCACAACTCATGGTGAGGCGATGGTGTTGATGTAGAAGCACTCCGTGGAAGATCCCCTCTCCGACGGAGCTTCGGAACAGGCCCCAAGATGGGATCTCTCGGGAACAGAAGGTTGCGGCGATGGAATTAGGGTTTTCTCTGTTGCTTCGATGTTTTCAGGGTACATGGGTATATATAGGAGGAAGGAGTATGTCGGTGGAGCAACGTGGGGCCCACGAGGGTGGGGGCGCGCCCAGGGGGAGGGGGCATGCCTGGACCCTCGTGGGCACCACGTGTCCCCTTTGCCTTGGTTCTCAAGTCTCTCATGAAGATATCATTCCACAAATAACTATCCCAAAGGTTTCATTCCGTTTGGACTCTGTTTGATATTCCTTTTCTGCGAAACCCTGAAATAGGCAAAAAACAGCAATCTGGACTGGGCCTTTGGGTTAATAGGTTAGTCCCAAAAATAATATAAAAGTGTATAATAAAGCCCATTAAACATCCAAAACATCATATATAATAGCATGGAACAATCAAAAATTATAGATACGTTGGAGACGTATCACCAACCTGGAAGGCTGCCCTTCCCCGCCGGGCAGGCGGACTGACTTTGGTGAACTGCAAGCTCTCGACAATGCCAATCTTACACATCATGGCACTCGATCTACCACCGTGGTTCTTCAAGTGCATTGACAAAGCTAAGGAGGGGCTTCTTCTAGCGAGGGGTGGAGGACGCCAAGGGGGATGTTGCCTTGTGGCATGGCATGTCGTCTGCTCTCCCAAGCCGTACAGGGGGTCGGGTGTGCTCAACATTCGGCTGCTGAATCAAGCCCTACACTTGCGCTAGCTCTGGCTACAGAAGACAGTGCTAGACAAACCCTAGAACGTCTTGGATGTCTACATCTTGGAAAATGCAGCCGGCCCTGGTCTTGTGGCACTACGGTGCACCACCGAGGATGGGCTCAGAGTCAGCTTTTGGCTCGACCCGTGGCTAAACGATCGCTCCCTAGCCCAAAGATCGCCCAACCCGCTCGCCTACGTTCGACCGGCCGGAAAGAGGCTGAGTGTGGCCGAGGCTTTACATGGACACACATGGGTGGACGCGATACGTGGCTCTCCAACGGTGCTGACCATCGCTGAGTTCCTCGAGATATGGGAGGAGGTGCAGGTAGTCACCCTCTCCGACTCACCAGGCGCTTTCTCCTGGCGCCTTGGCTCCACCGGTAGGTACTCCTCCTGGGACACTTACGTCTCCTTCTTCCTTGGTAGGGAGTTCACGCCTTGTGCCGATGAGATTTGGTGGTCATGGGCTCCCCTGGAGGTGACAATCTTTGCCTGGCCCGCGGTGTAGGCTAGGCTATGAACGGCTGGCACGCTCGCACGGAGGAGTTTACCACACACACGGATCTGTCAACTATGCTGCCAGCAAGAGGAGGACACCACGCACAAGCTCCTTGGGTGCCCCTACGCTCGCGAGGTCTGGTACAACATGCTACTTCCCTGGGGTTACACCGATTCACACCAGATGTCACAAAGTGTCTAGCGGATTGGTGGCCACAAATGGTGGAGGCGGTGCCGGCAAGGCAAAGAAGACAAACAAACACCACCGTCTTGGCCACGATATGTTTCATCTCACTAGAGCGTAACAGTCATGCCTTGGAACCCTCCACTGTAGCTCTAATTAGGGCCGAGCTCCGCATGTGGACTCATGCCAGGGTAGAGGGTGGTCATCCCTTTCAGATTCACTAGAGTGTGCATGGGCACTGGGCCTCGATGGAGGATATGACCTTGTAATCACCTCTGTACTAGGACTTCCTCTTCTCCTTAATTGAAAAGACATGCAACGCTCCTACATGTTATTAGAAAAAGTTGAAATCATTGCATTTTACTAGTGGTTGGGGCCGCCATTGTGGGCCTCTTAAAAGGAAGTTGTGCGCGTATTTCTTTCGCTTACACGATTTTTTTTTCTCACCTTCATATCCAAATGAAAAAAACTTTCTCGCAACACGTGGACATCACATCCATCTCAAAGAGAAAAAGGAAAAGCCTAAAAAATCTCAGAAAGAAAAAGGAAAAAGTTTCACTTTCTGAGGGAGTCCCGGATTAAGGGGTCCTCGGGTGGCCGGATTACTCGTTATGGGCCGGACTGGTGGGCCGTGAAGATCATCACAGAAGATCATCCCTCATATCCGGATAGGACTCCTATATGTGTAGAATGGCAAGTTTAAAGTCCGGGTGTAATGTTTCCTTCCTCTGCAAGATGATTATGTACAACCCTAGGTCCCTCCGGTGCATATATAAACCGGAGGGTTTAGTCCGTAGGGACAATCACAATTACCATAGGCTAGACTTCTACAGTTTAGCCATTACGATCTCGAGGTAGATCAACTATTGTAATTCTCATATTCATCAAGATCAATCTAGCAGGAAGTAGGGTATTACCTCCATTAAGAGGGCATGAACCTGGGTAAGCATCGTGTCCTTGTTTACCCTTGTTACCATTGACCCTTAGATACACAATTCGGGACCCCCTACCCGAGATCCACCGGTTTTGACACCGACATTGGTGCTTCATTGAGAGTTCCGTTGTGTCATCGATAGAAGGGTTGACGGCTCGCTTCATCATCAGCAAAGGTGCCACCCCCGGGGAGAACTTCCTCCCCGGTCAGCTTTTCGTGTTTGGCGGCTTCGTGCTACGCGCCAATTCGGAGGGCTACCTTGAGCAGGTGGACAACTACGCCCCTGGTCATCAGATCAGGCTTGGAAGTCTGAATTACGTTGCCGACATCCGAGGAGATTTGATCTTCGAAGGATTCGTGCCTTCGGCTATCACTCCCTGCCTACTGATAACCCACAAGTGTAGGGGATCACAACAGTTTTCGAGGGTAATGTATTCAACCCAAATTCATTGATTCAACACAAGGGGAGCCAAAGAATACTCTTAAGTATTAGCAGCTGAGTTGTCAATTCAACCACACCTGGAAACTTAGTATCTGCAGCAAGGTAGTTTAGTAGCAAAGTAATATGGAAATAGTGGTAACAGGAATAAAAGTAACGATAGTGTTTTTGTAGTTTTTGTAATAGTAGCATCGGAAAAGTAAATAAGCAACAAGCAATATGTGAAAAGCTCGTAGGCATTGGATCGGTGAAGGGGAATTATGTCGGATGCGATTCCTCATGTAGAATTTATAACCTAGGGTGACACAGAACTAGCTCCAGTTCATCAATGTAATGTAGGCATGTATTCCGAATATAGTCATACGTGCTTATGGAAAAGAACTTGCATGACATCTTTTGTCCTACCCACCCATGGCAGCGGGGTCCTAGTGGAAACTAAGGGATATTAAGGCCTCCTTTTAATAGAGTACCGGACCAAATCATTAACACATAGTGAATACATGAACTCCTTAAACTACGGTCATCACCGGGAGTGGTCCCGATTGTTGTCACTTCGGGGTTGCCGGATCATAACACATAGTAGGTGACTATAGACTTGCAAGATAGGATCAAGAACACACATATATTCATGAAAACATAATAGGTTCAGATCTGAAATCATGGCACTCGGGCCCTAGTGACAAGCATTAAGCATGGCAAAGTCATAGCAACATCAATCTTAGAACATAGTGGATACTAGGGATCAAACCCTAACAAAGCTAACTCGATTACATGGTAAATCTCATCCAACCCATCACCGTCCAGCAAGCCTACGATGGGATTACTCATGCACGTCGGTGAGCATCATGGAATTGGTGATGGAGGAAGGTTGATGATGACGATGGCGATGATCTCCCCTCTCTGGAGCCCCGAACGGACTCCATATCAGCCCTCCCGAGAGAAATTAGGGCTTGGCAGCGGCTCTGTATCGTAAAACACGATAATTCTTCCTCTCTGATTTTTTTCTCCCTGAAAGTGAATATATGGAGACCGGGGGTACATCGGAGGAGCTACAGGGGGCCCACGAGGCAGGGGGCGCACCCAGGGGAAGGGGGAGCGCCCCCACCCTCGTGGACAGGGTGTGGCCCCCTGGCATTGATCTTTCCGCAGATATTTTTTATATTTCCAAAATAATTCTCCGTTGATTTTCAGGTCATTCCGAGAACTTTTATTTCTGCCCAAAAATAACACCATGGCAATTCTGCTGAAAACAACGTTAGTCCGGGTTAGTTCCATTCAAATCATGCAAGTTAGAGTCCAAAACAAGGGCAAAAGTGTTTGGAAAAGTAGATACGTTGGAGACGTATCAACTCCCCCAAGCTTAAACCTTTGCTTGTCCTCAAGCAATTTAGTTGATAAACTGAAAGTTATAAAGAAAAACTTTGACAAACTCTGTTTGCTCTTGTTGTTGTAAATATGTAAAGCAAGCATTGAAGTTTTCAGCAAAGATCATGAACTAACCACATTCACAATAACTTTCATGTCTCATGTCTACTCATATCAATGGCATAATCAACTAGCGAGCAATAATAGTAAACCTCGGATGACAACACTTTCTCAAAACAATCATGATATGATATAACAAGATGGTATCTCGCTAGCCCTTTCTGAGACCGCAAAACATAAATGCAAAGCACCTTTAAAGATCAAGGACTGACTAGACATTGTAATTCATGGTAAAAGAGATCCAGTCACAGTCATACTCAATGCAAATTAATAGCAATACATGCAAATGACAGAGGTGCTCTCCAACTGGTGCTCTTTAATAAGAGGATGGTGACTCACCATAAAAGTAAATAGATAGGCCCTTCGCAGAGGGAAGCAGGGATTTGTAGAGGTGCCAGAGCTTGATTTTTAAATCGAGATGAATAATATTTTGAGCGGTATACTCTCATTGTCAACATAACAACCAAGAATCTCGATATCTTCCATGCTACACACATTACAGGTGGTTTCCAAACAGAATGGTAAAGTTTATACTCCCCCAACCACCAACAAGCACACTCCACGGCCATCCGAATCCACGGGGTACCGTCCAAACAAGCAACAGCCCTGTGGGAGTTTTGTTTAATTATTATGATTTGAGCATGGGACTGGGCATCCCGGTTACCAGCCATTTTCTCATGAATGATGAGCGGAGTCCACTCATCATGAGAATAACCCACCTAGCATGGAAGATATAGACAACCCTAGTTGATACATGAGTTGTTCGAGCATACAAAACAGAATTTCATTTGAAGGTTTAGAGTTTGGCACATACAAATTTTCTTGGAACGGCAGGTAAATACCGCGTATAGGAAGGTATGGTGGACTCATATGGAATAACTTTGAGGTTTATGGAAGTGGATGCACAAGCAGTATTCCCGCTTAGTACAGGTGAAGGCTAGAAAGAGACTGGGAAGCGACCAGCTAGAGAGCGACAACAGTCATGAACATGCATTAAAATTAATCAACAATGAGTGCAAGCATGAGTAGGATATAAATCACCATGAACATAAATATCGTGGAGGCTATGTTGATTTTGTTTCAACTACATGCGTGAACATGTGCCAATTTAAACCACTTGAATCGTTCAAAGGAGGATACCACCCTATCATACCACATCACAACCATTTTAATATCATGTTGGCACGCAAGATATACTATTATAAACCCCTAGCTAAGTAAGCATGGCATGAGCAGCTATGATCTCTAATTGTCATTGCAAGCATGTTTCATTCATAACAAGCTGAATTAGGAACGATGAACTATCATATTTACAAAAACAAGAGAGGTCGAGTTCATACCAGCTTTTCTCATCTCAATTAGTTCATCATATATCATCATTATTGAATTTCACTCGCACGACCGAACGGTGTGGATAATAATAATAGTGCACGTGCATTGGACTAAGCTGGAATCTGCGAGCATTTAATAAAGAGAGAAGAAAAGGTAATATGGCTCAAGGTTAAATCAACAATAAAGCATATGAGAGCCACTAAACATTTGTATTATGGTCTTCTACTCTTGACCCCCAAAGAAAAGAAAAGAAACTATTTACACGTGAAAGCTCCCAACAAGCAAAATAAGAACGAGAAATCTTTTTGGGTTTTCTTTTAATTACTACTACTACAAGCATGGAAAGCGAACTAGCTAAAAACTACAACTATTTTTTTTGTTTTTTGTTTTTCTTAAGGTTTTTCTAGCACACAAGAAAAAGACTAAGAAAAAGAATTAAAACTAAGGATGGATAGTACAATGAAAGAGTGTGAGCACTGACAACTAGAATAAGTGTGTGAACATGAATGTAATGTCGGTGAGCAACACGTACTCCCCCAAGCTTAGGCTTTTGGCCTAAGTTGGTCTATGTCCAATATTGGCCTGGCGGATATGCAAAGTCATAGTTGGGGTTGTACTGAGATGCAGCGGCTACTGCCTGGTGGGTTGCAGCTTGGAGACGGGTTGCTTCCATCGTCTCCTGATACTCATTTGCCTCCTCCCTGGTTATAGTATATCTCCCTTTTGCCTGAAAGTCAAACAAGGTAGGAGCATGAAGAGCAATATGGACAGCATGACGCCTGTTAAAGATTAGTCGATATTTGAGGGATTGTTCATCCCTCTCTATAAACCGATGACTAACCATAGCATTGTAATCCAAATAAGTAGGCGGTAATAGTTCATCATTTTCATATATAGGCACACCAAGGCGACGGGCTATGCGAGTGGCATAAATCCCACCAAATAAATCTCCATCTAAACCATTATGATGTAGCCTACGTGCAACAATGGCTCCCAAGTTATATTGTCTATCTCCTAACACAACACTCTTGAGAACACTAAGATCAGGGACGCACATATCGAAAGCCTCATCTTTACCGTTGATGCATCTACCAATTAAGAGATCAAAATAATGTATAGTAGGAAAATGAATGCTCCCTATGGTAGCTTGTGTGATCTCTCTAGATTCCCCCACGGTGATACTAGCAAGGAAGTCTTTATATTCAGATTTGTGAGGATCACCCATACTACCCGACTGCGGGAGCTTACAAGCATCATTAAAATCTTCTAAGTCCGTGGTGTAAGATTTATCATAAAGATCAAACATGACATTGTGAGAATCACGTGAAGATGAAAATTTAAACCTTCTCACAAAGGTATCAGTCAAGTAACGGTATTGATGGCACTTATCTTGCATGAAGCCCTCGAGGTCAGCATTACGCACATATGCGTCAAACTCCTCCTTAATGCCTGCTTGAACCATAAATTCCTCTGACGGCCATTCACAAGGATGCACTTCAGCTTCCCTCGGTAGTTCATCGTCCGGCTCACGAATCGCGAGCCTTGGTTCTTGCTTCCTTGAGGAACCACCTTGGAAGATTTTCCTATGCATTTTTCTGAAATTTTCTGAAATTTTTAGTAACTCAAAATAAAAGTGAATAAAGCTCAACAAGATTGATAGCAACAACTCCTACAAGTGCCTAGAGACTATATCATGCATTAGAACTACTTGGGACCAAAGAAATTTGTCATGCAAGCTCAAGAACAAGGTCACCACAGCAGCAAAAATTTGCAATAAATAAAGAACTAGAACAAAAACTAATTGGACCAATGGAGGAGTCACATACCAAGGAACAATCTCCTCAAATAGTTTTGTGAATGGAGCTTTGAGCAAGGAGATCGAAAATGGCAGCAAGATGAGCTAGAACTCGTGCTTGAGCTGGATGCTGATTTTTTTGGGAGGAAGAAGGAGTGTGTGGTTGCAGGGATAAGTGGAGGGGTCCACGTGGGGCCCACGAGGCAGGGGGCGCACCCTGGACCCTCATGGCCAGGTGCTGGCTCCCCTCGCTGTGTTCTTTGTGCCAAATATTCTCAAATATTCTAGAAAAAAAATCATATTTCATTTTCAGGGCATTTGGAGAACTTTTATTTTTGGGGTATTTTTTTATTTGCACGGATAAGTCTCGAAACAGATAGAAAGTGCTATTTTTGCTTTATTTAATCTAATTAACATAAAGTAAAAGGGGGATACAGAATGTTGTGCTATCTAGATTCACCCATCTCATGCTCATCAAAAGGAATCCATTAATAAGGTTGATCATGTCTTGTTAATAAACTCTTTCAGAATAACATGAAACCGGAGAATTTTTGAATAACACTAGGTTACCTCAATGGGGATATGTATGTCCCCAACAATAAGAATATCATATGTCTTCTTGACAGCAGGCAGAGGAAATTCAAAACCTCCAATAGTAATAGTTGAAATTTTTCTAATAGAATTGATACTGTGGACCCGAGGTTGTTTCCTCGGAAAGTGTACCGTATGCTCATTACCATTGACATGAAAAGTGACATTGCCTTTGTTGCAATCCATAACAGCCCGTGCAATATTCAAAAAGGGTCTACCAAGGATAATAGACATATTATCATCCTCGGGAATATCAAGGATAACAAAGTTCGTTAGAATAGTAACATTTGCAACCACAACAGGCACATCCTCACGAATACCAATAGGTATAACAGTTGATTTATCGGCCATTTGCAAATATATTTCAGTAGGTGTCAACTTACTCAAGTCAAGTCTACGATATAAAGAAAGAGGCATACCATTAACGCCGGCTCCAAGATCACATAAAGCAGTTTTAACATAATTTCCTTTAATGGAGCAAGGTATAGTAGGTACTCCCGGATCTCCTAGTTTCTTAAGTATTCCACCTTTAAAAGTGTAATTGGCAAGCATGGTGGAAATTTCAACTTTAGGTATCTTTCTTTTATTGGTAATAATATATTTCATGTACTTAGCATAAGGATTTGTTTTAAGCATATCAGTCAAACGCATACGCAAAAAGATAGGTCTAATCATTTCAGCAAAGCGCTCAAAATCCTCATCATCCTTTTTCTTGGATGGTTTAAGAGGAAAAGGCATGGGTTTCTGAACCCATGGTTCTCTTTCCTTACCGTGCTTCCTAGCAACAAAGTCTCTCTTATCATAACGTTGATTCTTTGATTGTGGGTTATCAAGATCAACAGCAGGTTCAATCTCTACATCATTATCATTGCTAGGTTGAGCATCATCATTAATATTATCACTAGGTTCATGTTCATTACCAGATTGTGTCTCAGCATCAGAAACAGAGATATCATTGGGATTCTCACATGTGTCAGCTACAGATTCACTAGAAGCATGCAAAGTCATATGGTTTTTCTTTTTCTTCTTCTTAGAAGAACTAGGTGCAACTAAATTAGCTCTCTGAGAATCTTGCTCAATTCTCTTAGCGTGGCCCTTAGGATACAAAGGTTCCTAAGTCACTTTACCACCTGTAGTTGCAACTCTAACATCATAGTCATTATTCTTACTATTTAATTCATTGAGCAAATCATTCTGAGCCTTAAGTACTTGTTTTACTTGAGTGGTAACCATAGAAGCATGTTTACTAATGAGTTTCAATTCACCTTTAACTCTAGACATATAATCACTCAAGCGTTCAATCATATAAGCATTATGTTGCAATTGTCTACCAACATAAGCATTGAAGTTTTCTTGCTTAACAATAAATTATCAAACTCATCTAAGCATTGGCTAGCAGACTTATAACGAGGAATATCACCTTCATCAAATCTATAAAGAGAATTTACCTTTACGACCTGTCTATCACATCCCTAGTTAGCACTTGCATTAGGACTAGCTAGAGTGTGCATCATGTTTACTTATCAAAGAAACTTGAAATGGGAATGACAGAAACCCCAGCACCCCTCTTCTAACAACTAGGGTTTGATGAAATCTTTTCCAATGTACCCAAAATGCCCTTCAAAAATGTTCATCATTTCTGCCTTGGTCCTAAACCTCTGCCAAAAATGGTGCACAATTTTCTAGGACATCTAAGGTCTTTGGATTAAATCATATATGTTATTTGAATTTGGGCATTTAAATGCTATAAAATATTTTAAATGCTCAAATAATCATAAACTATAATGTTCCATACTGTTCTTATTATATAGAGTGGGCATGATTAGTTTTATGAGATATAAAAATGTTCTGGCATTTTTATTAATTAAACAAAGTTGCAAAAGAAATGAAACAGAAAAGAAATAGGAAAAAAAAGAAAAGAGAGAAGGAACTTACCTGGAGCCCAGCACTGTTGCAGGCCGGCCCAGCCCACCAGCGCCGCTTCTGTCGCCTTCCTCCTCGCGCCAGAAGGCAGCGCGCGTGGCCACCGCGCGCCGGCACGCGCCCGGCCACCTCCAGCCTGCGTGCTTGCGTCCCCGACGCCCTGGACGTCTCCATGCGTCGCCACGCAGCTGCCCCGACCTCTCTCTCATTTCCCCTCGTCCTCTTCTCCTTCCCCTGGCTCTCTCCCTCTCATCACCGAGGCCGCCCGTCGCCGCCGTTCGCCGTTGCCGCACTTAGAGCCTCCCCCTCGTCCCGTGAGAGTGTCCAGAAGGATCGCCGCGACGCCCTCTTCCTCCTCGCTGAGCCACGGATCGCCGGGAGCCCTGCAATGCCTTCACGCCGTCGTCCCCCTCCTCGGATCGCCGGAGCTCCTCGCCGTCGATTAAGGAGCTGCAGAGCGTCCCCGACCTCTCCGTCGAGCTCGCTAGCACCGCTGTGAGCCCCTACACAGAATCCCTCCCTCCTCCGCTTTGTTTGCACCGCGTAGCTGCTGCTCCGCTGATCACCGAAACCCGCCGCCGCCGTGCTTGCCGCCGGTGATGCTCCGGTGACCATTTGGTCACGGACGCACGTCCATCTCGCTTGCCGCAGCACGTAGATGAGTTAGGTGCCACGCACGCATCGCCTAGGCCACCGCAGCCGCGTCTCCACACACGCCCGAACGCCGGCCGCCGCTGTCGAGCTCGTTGCCGTCGCCTCCGGCCACCACAGGCCCGGCGACCACCACCATTTGACGCGCATCGACGAGGGCACTCCAACGCGCCCAACCGCAGCTCGAACCATGCCCTCTAGACGTTTTCCGAAGCTCGCCGCCGTGTTTGGCCTCGCCGGCGTCACTTCGCTGGCGAGTTTGACTTGTTTGACCGAGGGGTTGACCACCCCTAGGTCGCTAACGTGTGGGCCACCCCTCCCCTAATTAGCTAGTTTAATTAAGTAAATGTTAATTAAATCGGTTAGTTAGTTTAGTCACTGACCTGTGGGCCCAGACCCCACTGACAGATAATTAGTCTCTAGCTTAACACTAATTAACTTTGTTAATTAGCTATGACACTGACATGCCGGGCCCACATGTCATGTTTGACCTGGACCAGCTCCTGTTGACCTGCTGATGTCAGCATGATGTCATGCTGACGCAGTAAAGGATTTTCTAGGATTTTTAGATTTAAAAATAATTCAGGAAATTCTAGAAAATGCCTAAACTTCAAAAAATCATATAAATTCAACAGTAGCTCGGATGAAAATAATTTATATATGAAAAATGATCAGAAAAATCCAATCTTTCCAATGGCACTGTTTTCATGCATGTTTGAGCAAGTTAACCTTGCTGTATACATTAAAACATGATAATGCACTTAATTAAATAATAGTTTGAATTCCAATTTGAATCTTTGATTCAAATAGGCTCAAACCCTTCTGGTTATAGTTGCATTAGCCCAAAACACATGCATCTTACCATGTCATGAGCATGCATCATATTGTTGCATTTGTTTGCTTATTGATTGTATCACCGGTATTCTCCGTGTTAGGTCCTGCTCCCGAGGATACTTCTGCGTATCCAGCTGAAGAGCAGTACCCGACAACCACTTTGTCAGGCAAGCAATCATTGATCATTCCGATACAAACCCAATCTTCTCGCTCCTGCTCTCTTTTACTGCATTAAGGCAACAGCGTGTGAACTGCTACTTGCTGCGGTAGTTGAACCCTATTCCCTTGCATGACCTGTCATTGCCACAGTAAATAGTTGAAACCCACTAGTATGTGTAGGAGTTGATTGAGCCATGTGATGTGTGATCCACCATGCTATTTGTTTATGTTGCCTGCTATGCTTAGAGTTGTGTCAGGTCTGGTTCATCTGGGTGATGGATCAGAGTGAAATGATCATACCGATAAAGAGAAGGAAGTGTGGAATACGCTTGGTAAAGGTATCGATGAAAGGCCATGTAGGAGTACATGGTGGGTTGTTTCATTGGAATCGTCCATAGGACCCGAGATCTGTATGTGTGGTTCAAGTTACAGCTACTACCACACATTGGGATCCTTAATTGACCCTCTCGGCTTATTAATTACCCTCGATCTCTGTCCAGGAGTTGCAACTAGTTTCTGGTGTTTATAGTTTACTGGAGGTCGTGCACAGCGCTCACCCTCGGGGTGGGTTGTGATGCGACAGGTACGTGGCACGGTGTACCGGTTGCCCGTTTGGTGACTCGGGAACCCTGTACACATTGTTTGGGGCCGTGAGCGACACCCCGGCCGGATCTCCCCACGGATGGAACCCAAATAGGCGATAAACCTGGACGAGAGACTTGAGTAGTTAGTCAGGTCATGGCCGACACCCACGCTGGGCTTCCGCTTGAAGGTTGCCGAGTACACGCCGAGTAAACGGCGATAAGTGGTGGGAGCGTGTGTGAAGAGGTACACCCCTGTAGGGTTATCAATCTATTCGAATAGCCGTTGTTCGCGGTACGGACTACTTGGTTACTCTTACAGTTCATAGACAAGTTGATGGATACTACTAAAAGTCTCAAGATAAGTGTGAGTACCGTGGATGGCCCTTCCGTAGGATGACGGAAGAGGATCCTCGGTAGTGTATTGTTGTGGTGAGTAGAGGACTCGTGTTCGTAATAACATCTTGCAATCCGTTGAGAGTTGTAGTATAGGTTAGCCAAGAGTCAAAGCTGGCTTTCTGCTATGAACTCCACTACCCCTTTTGATAATGTTGCATGTATGATAGGTTCTGTGGTAAGACTTGCTGAGTACCTTTGTACTCATGTTTGCTTAATAACTGTTGCAGAGGAGAACCCTGCCCCTGCTGATGGGTTCTACATAGACGTTGACGTCGACGAGTAGCTTGACACCCAGACGGAGATCTGGAGCTTGTGAAGGGCCTTGTAGATAGTCAGGCTACACCAAGCCTGTTTTATTTTCTAAGTTGTCTGTACTCAGACATGTAGCTTCCGCTTGTGCTTGTATGACTGTATGACTTGAGTGTTGGGTCATGTGACCCCTACCTGTATGATATGTTATGTATGGCTCTTGGAGCCTCTTAAATAAAGTACTTTGAGTCATAGAGTTCTGTTGTGATGCAATGTTGTATTTGCACATATTGAGCATATTGTGTGTATGATTGAAATGCTTGGTATGTGTGGGATCCGACACCTAGTTGTTTCCCTTTGGTAGCCTATCTTACAGGGAAATGCCTCCTAGTGTCTCCAATGAGCCTTGGTAGCTTGCTACTGCTCGGAACACGTAGGCTGGCCGGCATGTGTCCTTCTTCGTTCCTGTGTCTGTCCCTTAGGGGAAATGTCACGCGTTGTTCCTTTAAGTCCATGTAGCTTGCTACGACTTGGGTTCATACGTTGATGACCGACACGTTCGTTGCTGGGTCATGGATGCCTGTCTCTGTAATTTAGTGCCACTTTTGGTTTATAACTAGCCATGTCGGCCCGGGTTCTCTGTCATATGGATGCTAGCGACACTGTCATATACGTGTGCCAAAATGCGCAAACGGTCCCGGGCCAGGTAAGGTGGCACCCGTGGGGTTACCGTGCGTGAGGCCGCAAAGTGATATGACGTGTTACAGCTAGATCGGTGTGACTTAGGATCGGGGTCCTGACAGCGTTGGCATCAGAGCTGGACTGCCTGTAGGTTTCTCAAGCCAAACTGGTCGATGTTGAGTCTAGAAAAATTCTTAGTTATATGTAGGGGAATTGATTATGGAAGGGAACGTAAGGCTCTTTTTACTCCTTTACCTTATGCCCTTCTGATCTGAGTCAGTCTATTCTTTCTACGGGGATTTAGGACTAGGCCTCTTATCCTTACTAGGTTCACGTGTTACTAATCCGTAGACTCTTAGCATTGTTGGTTTCAAGCCTCAGTTCAGTTTCTATCCTTTTTAGTATGATGATTGTTGGACCCGGAACCTTGATATGGAATTGTTGAGTGGCTATGCTATCATTTGTATGATGTCTCAAATCTTTGTTTGAGCATTTACAGTTGTTATGCTGCCCGATTTCTTCCAGAAACACTAATGCCTTTGCATTACTTCGTGTTTCAGATGTCTGGCCGCACCCCTCACCAAGTGGTTCGTCTGACTCGGTGCATTAATGTGCCCGGTCACACGGCCATGCTAGTCCGTGTGCTGACTGAGACCGGTTATCGCTGGTATCCTGAGTACATGATACGTCCAAAACGTATCTATAATTTCTGCTTGCTCCATGCCACTTTTGGGTGATATTGCTATGATATTCATACACTTCCATACACTTTTGATCATATTTGGACTAACTTACTAATCCAGTGCACCCCAGTGCCAGTTTCTGTTTTCGGCTGTTTTTGTATTTCAGGTTTTCACGTTTCGAGAACTGCCCAGAAAAATACAGAAAAATTATATAAAAAATCAGCGATCCGGGAACGACACTGCTTCCGAAGGGGAGCCTGGGGGGGGCCACAGGGGCTCCAGGCGCCCTGTGGGCGCGCCCCCCTTGGGCCGCGCCGGGGGGGCGCCTCGGCCCCCCGAGAGCCCCCCGGTGCCCTACTTTGGCAGATATTTAAAGGGTCCCCCGTAACCCTTGAAACAGGACTTCTTTTCGCGATCCCATCTCTGTTCCGCCGCCGCCGCCGCTTCCAAGATCGGGAGCACCAGGAGAACTCTTCCAGGCACCCTCCCGGAGGGGAGGATCACCACCGGGAGCTTCTCCACCACCATGGACGCCTCCCGGATGACTCGTGAGTAGTCTCCCTTGGACCATGAGTCCATGACCAGTAGCTATGTGATGTTCTCCTCCCGTTCTTGTGCTTCACTAATTAGTCCTCGTGAGCTGCCCTACATGATCGAGGCACCTATGTAATCCTTGTGTTGTTGCTATGTTGAGTTTGCTGGGATCCGATGGATTATGAGATTATGTTCAGATTGATCTTGAGTAATATATTTGATTCACCTCTTTTATATTTTAGTTCATAAGTAATTCTTGCATGTTCTCCGTTGTTATTTATTGCTTTGGCCGAGTAATAGGTAGTGACTCCAAGAGGGAACGTTATGCTCGATTGTGGGTTCATGCCCCTCGATGACTAGCTTGAGTGACAGAAACATGAGTCTAGGGGATGTGCTGTTGCCACAAGGGGGAAAACAACGGTGCTTGTGCCCGCGGGTGCAAGGATTGTTTACTTTACGCAAAGTTCTTTTAATGCAGTTGTTTGTTGCATTGAGTTTACACTATGGGTGGGACTCGCAACTTAATACCGGCGAGATGTTCTGGATAGATATCTCAAGGTGGATGATTAGTAGTAGATATTGATGGATTTCGGTCTACTTACTTTGGCGTACCGCCCATGCTTTGAACCTCAACCTTTCTTGCAATGTAGTCAGCATTGGTTTGCGTTCGTGGTCCTCTCAATTGCCCAGCTGTAATTTGTTACCTCGCATAGCTATTTTATCGTCTTTTGGGAGAGAGACATCACTAGTGAACATCATGTGACTCCAGTCCATATTACTATCATTGATCACATACACTATTTTACTTTCCGCTATTTTACTTACTATTGCAAAACACTATCTATCACTACTATCATATTGCTTTTAACCCTTTGTGAACTACAAGGCCGGAGAGATTGACAACCTCTCTGTACTCGTTGGGAGCAAAGTTATTTGTATCTGTGTGCAGGTCCACGTTGATTGCTTATTGCGCCGTTAGCAGTTGACACCTACCTGTTGAACCTAGGAGTCTCTGGGGATTCGATCCTTGGCATCTTTGCTAGGGGAAAACACTTCTACTTACTGCATCTTACACCTTCCACTTGGGGTAATCCAACGAGGGGTTCGAGGCCCATCAAGGAGTATTTTCTAGCGCCGTTGCCGGGGACTCCACTCTTCAGGATAGGGGAGTTGCATGCTATCTTTTACCTTTGCTTTTTAGTCTTGTTAGTTTACCTTTCAGTTTTCCTTATGTATTTCACTAGTTATGCTTATGGACAACCTTGCTATTGGATCGTTGCTTGTGGGAAGACGCCCCACACCTGTGGTGGTTGCTCCTCCCCCTACTGAAATTGTGCCCTATAAAATACCAGCTGGTATTATTGATTATGTTTTGGCTAATCGTTATGCAAGAGACAGACATCCCGGTGAACACTTGCTATTTCTGTCACAACTATGTTCATTATTTAAGCTTGCAGGTGTATCAAGGGAGTTTGTCATGAGGAAATTGTTCGCCGTATCGCTTATAGATAAGGCTTCAGATTGGTATAATCTTCTCGATAACTCGCACTTGCTTGATTGGCAAGAGCTTATGTCCCTCTTTTATACCAAGTTTTATCCTCTTCATGATACTTATGTGGAGAGTAAGAGTACCTTTTTGCATGTGGATCATGGTAACAATGCTTTATGTGATGCTTATATTGTTGAGTTTATTCGTGATCCCACTGAAAATTATTATGAGAAGGGGACATATGCTTATAGACATTTCAATAATATCAAGTTCCCTTTTTTTTATGTTGAAGGTTTTGAAGCTGCACTTGTTTTGTCTTCCTATGCTTATTGCTTTGTGCTTCAATGAATTATTCTATTGCAATATTCCTATGCATAGGAAGCATGTTAGGCTTAAATGTGTTTGGTATTTGCTTCTTGAAGCTCTCTTTTGTTCTTCAACTCTTATTCCTACGAGAGCATCATTAAAGTCTTATGCCTAGCTTAAAGGCATAAAAGAAAGCGCTTTTGGGAGGCAGCCCACATGAATATTTTTTTTTTGCTTTTGTTGTGTCTTGATGTTGTTTACTGCTGTAGCATCATCATTGTATCTTTGCTTTTCATATTTGTGCCAAGTATAGCCTCTGATTGCTAGAAAGTTCAAAAGTTGTGAGGTGCTGTCCAGGAAACAGATTCTTTCCTTGGATAGAAAAATTCGTATAAAATCACCAGATCATCCTTTTGGTCTGAATTTTTTCGACAGCGTTCTCTATATAATTGTCTTTCGTGCGTCAGTTCTGAGTTTTTTGATTTGAGTTGCAGAAGTATCCCGAACAGGTCAATTACTTCTTGCTGTTCTGTTTTTCACAGATTCTGTCCTGTTTTGCCTTACCTTCACTTTGCAAATTGAGAACTTGCTTTTTATTTGCAAAAACCTTTTGGCAATCTTGAGAAACAGTAGAACTTCAAGAATATCCTTATTTCCAGCAAGGTATAATTATTTTATTAAGGGTACTAACCTCGCTAATCAGATTATGATGAGTTATGTATGAAGGGAGTTTTCAAGTGTGCGAGGGAAGATGATAAAAAGATTCAGGAGTGTCAAACGCTCAAGCTTGGGGATGCCCCCGTGCACCCCCAAGAAATATTCAAGGAGACTCAAGCGTCTAAGCTTGGGGATGCCCCCGTGCATCCCCTTCTCCATCAACATTATCAGTTCGTATTTCGTTCCGCTATATTTTTATCACTTCATGTGTTATGTGCTATGCTTGGAGCGTCTTGCTTTTAGTTTTCTTTTTAGTTTTTCATAATGAGTCGGGACCCAGCTTTCCTTTATGTGGGAGAGAAACACGCTCCACCTCTACCTAGAACATTACATAGAATTTTCATTGTCTATCTATGCTGTGTGTGTTCTTTGTCTTTTAATAGCTACTATCGTGCTTTGCTCTTAGTATTCATGCTTATCTTTTCAAGAGCTTTTATTTAGTTGGTTGCTTGAGCTCTTTTTAATTACCATGCTCACCTTATTAAGAGAGTTTGCTTCCGTTGCATGGGTTAATGTGTCTATGATAAAGATGCTACTTTCATGATGGTGCTTAGTAGTTCAGGTTTTCTTATGGTTAATCTCAGATAGCTGGGGGGTTCCCAATGTGTCATTGGAGTACCAACTTGGTTTGTTTGCCTATGATGTGGTATGGTTTAGTAATATCTTCCTTCGAGAATTTATTTTGATTGACTTGGCGTATGCTCACGCATATTCAAGACTGTAAAGAAAGTCTGTCAAGCCTTGATGATCTTTTGTTTCTAAGTAGCGATATAACTACCATGCCTGATTCAATATTGCTTTGTCGCTCTGCATGATTATGACCATCATTGCTCTCTTAGTTGGTCGCTCCCAGTCTTTTGCTAACCTCCACCTGCACTAAGCAAACCAACCATGCAATACATAGCTCATGGGAAAGTAGCCTAAAAACTATTGTGGTAAAGAATATGTTGCTTATGTATCTTATTTCTTATGAGTTGCTCGCTGAGCGGTAACCATGTTTCTGGGGACGCCATCAACTGTCACACTTTTGTTGAATATCATGTGAGTTGCTATGCATGTTCGTCTTGTCTGAAGTAAGGGTGATTTACCGTGGGTTGAATAACTATGCATATTGTTAGAGAAGAACATTGGGCCGCCAACCAAAGCCATGCATCATGGTGGAAGTTTTAGCTTGGACCTTAATCCTCAATCTCTCATGAGAATATGCTTATGCATTTAAGAGGAGTCCATCATCTATTTTCTATGTTGTCCCGGTATGGATGTCCTCAAGTTGAGATCTATCAAAAACGAGAAATCAAATGCGATCTATCTCCTTGGACCTTTGTACAGGTGGCATAGAGGTACCCCTTTGTGACACTTCGTTAAAACATATGCAATGCAATGATAACCCATGGCGATCCGAGCTAATTAGGACAAGGAGCGAGCACTATTAGTATTCGATGCATGAGGCTTGCAACTACTACCATTGACACAATTGCTTCCATGTTTCAAAATAAAAAGCTCTAGCACTTCAAGCACCAACTACTGAGAGCATGATTGTCATTCTGAGTGTAATGTGCATTGTCCCAAAGTAACATTGTCTTTTGCATGATTGTGATATCGTTTATTCTGAAATGATTGCATCTAGTCATCACTTAAACCTTGAAGGTGCCCCTGCACTTATGTTTTGCATCACTAAAGGGGGCAAGCTAGATATCACTTGATCATATTTGCACATCATGTTCATTGCAAATCTTTTTGATGTTTCAGTTTCATGTTGTAAAACTTTCAGTCATTTGTGATTTTCTCTTGAGACAACTTAATTACTTTAGAATCATTGTCTCAGTAAGCTTTTGTCATATGACTATGAGAAAGTCTTATATGGTTAATAGCATGTCACCACAGAAATTATTCTTGTTATCATTTACCTACTCGAGGACGAGCAGGAATTAAGCTTGGGGATGTTGATACATCCAAAACGTATCTATAATTTCTGCTTGCTCCATGCCACTTTTGGGTGATATTGCTATGATATTCATACACTTCCATACACTTTTGATCATATTTGGACTAACTTACTAATCCAGTGCACCCCAGTGCCAGTTTCTGTTTTCGGCTGTTTTTGTATTTCAGGTTTTCACATTTCGAGAACTGCCCAGAAAAACACAGAAAAATTATATAAAAAATCAGCGATCCGGGAACGACACTTCTTCCGAAGGGGAGCCTGGGGGGGGGGGGGCACAGGGGCTCCAGGCGCCCTGTGGGCGCGCCCCCCCTGGGCCGCGCCGGGGGGGGCGCCTCGGCCCCCCGAGAGCCCCCCGGTGCCCTACTTTGGCAGATATTTAAAGGGTCCCCCGTAACCCTTGAAACATGACTTCTTTTCGCGATCCCATCTCTGTTCCGCCAGCGCCGCCGTTTCCAAGATCGGGAGCACCAGGAGAACTCTTCCCGGCACCCTGCCGGAGGGGAGGATCACCACCGGGAGCTTCTCCACCACCATGGACGCCTCCCGAATGACTCGTGAGTAGTCTCCCTTGGACCATGAGTCCATGACCAGTAGCTATGTGATGTTCTCCTCCCGTTCTTGTGCTTCACTAATTAGTCCTCGTGAGCTGCCCTACATGATCGAGGCACCTATGTAATCCTTGTGTTGTTGCTATGTTGAGTTTGCTGGGATCCGATGGATTATGAGATTATGTTCAGATTGATCTTGAGTAATATATTTGATTCACCTCTTTTATATTTTAGTTCATAAGTAATTCTTGCATGTTCTCCGTTGTTATTTATTGCTTTGGCCGAGTAATAGGTAGTGACTCCAAGAGGGAACGTTATGCTCGATTGTGGGTTCATGCCCCTCGATGACTAGCTTGAGTGACAGAAACATGAGTCTAGGGGATGTGCTGTTGCCACAAGGGGGAAAACAACGGTGCTTGTGCCCGCGGGTGCAAGGATGTTTACTTTACGCAAAGTTCTTTTAATGCAGTTGTCTGTTGCATTGAGTTTACACTATGGGTGGGACTCGCAACTTAATACCAGCGAGATGTTCTAGATAGATATCTCAAGGTGGATGATTAGTAGTAGATATTGATGGATTTCGGTCTACTTACTTTGGCGTACCGCCCATGCTTTGAACCTCAACCTTTCTTGCAATGTAGTCAGCATTGGTTTGCGTTCGTGGTCCTGTCAATTGCCCAGCTGTAATTTGTTACCTCGCATAGCTGTTTTATCGTCTTTTGGGAGAGAGACATCACTAGTGAACATCATGTGACTCCGGTCCATATTACTATCATTGATCACATACACTATTTTACTTTCCGCTATTTTACTTACTATTGCAAAACACTATCTATCACTACTATCATATTGCTTTTAACCCTTTGTGAACTACAAGGCCGGAGAGATTGACAACCTCTCTGTACTCGTTGGGAGCAAAGTTATTTGTATCTGTGTGCAGGTCCACGTTGATTGCTAATTGCGCCGTTAGCAGTTGACACCTACCTGTTGAACCTAGGAGTCTCTGGGGATTCGATCCTTGGCATCTTTGCTAGGGGAAAACACTTCTACTTACTGCATCTTACACCTTCCACTTGGGGTAATCCAACGAGGGGTTCGAGGCCCATCAGTACACCGTGGAGGAACAGTACCGGGATTTCAATCAGAGTCAGTATTTCTGCATAGTCCGGATATACCCCTCATATCCCGGAGCTAACGACCCCATCCATTGGTCTTATGGACTCGGGGTTACCATTGAGATGGCAGTACAGGATGCCGGCTATTCGATGATGACCATTCTCCGGGCTAGGCATGCCCTGTTGCTGAACACTGAGTTCTGTTACATGCCAGCCTCACTTCCCGGAGAGGAAGGCTATTACACTGGTCTGTATACTGATGCTGCTCATGAAGAGCCACTGCTTCAGACTACTGTTCAGATGCTGGAGGATAGGGACCGTGAGGTCCGTGCCCTCCGAATGGAGCTGTAAAATACTCGAGCCGCCCACTGGACTACTTTGACACAGCTTGCACCTGCTGTGCACGCCGGATATCTGGACATGCGGGATTTGTACCCTGTGCGGACTCGTCTGCCTGATCGCATGGATTGGCGTGACGTTGGGGGTATCACACCTCCACGTGGGCATCGGTTACCACCAGCATCGGGACCGAGGCCACATCCATGTCCCTATGGTCCACAGCCTTCGAGCGCTCGCGAGTTTCAAGATCCGTCTGTTCCACTTCCAGGCTACGGTGGTAATCTTTACGAAGATTACTACGGGAATGTCTGAGCTAGACCGTGGTAGTAGTAGTATTGTAGTAGCTGTATTCCCACAGTCCTGCGCGTCTTGTGGAATATGACTTAGTGTGTACTGAGTTCCGGAGGTGTAGTTAAATAATGTATAGGAGCTTGGAATGCCTCTGATGGGATGTATCGTCTTTCACCGCAGTTGTACTTTAGCCTTGGCTTGTACTAAACTATGTATGGTGTGTATGACCACTGGTGTATATATAGCAGTTTCTATATTACCATGTCGCACGGATGAACATCTCTGCATTCCGTGTCATCCATTACATTCTGCACTTCTATGTCAAAATTTGGCCATCCTTGTCTAAACCGTTGTTTTGTTTTCTTAGGATGGTCAACACTCGCAACACTCCTGCTGCTCAGGAGCAGGGTGAGGCTAGTGGGGCTAGAGATGGGAATCTGCCCCAGCCACCCTCCTTGGCGGAAGTTATGCTCGAGGCAGAACGGAACAAGAGAGAGACCAACCGTCTGCTGGAACGCATAGAGCAGAACACTGGGTTTCGTCAGAGGAATGACGTGGTGTCAATCAATGACTTTATCAAGATGTGTCCACCGAAGTTCCATCACTCCACTGAACCTCTGGATGTGGATGACTGGCTACGTAGTATCACCCACAATCTACACTCTGCCCGTGTGGCCGAAGCTGACAAGGTTACCTACGCCGCCTACCATCTTGAGGGCCCTGCCAGTCTTTGGTGGGAAAACTTTGAAGCTATGCATCCTGCTGGCCAAATCACTACTTGGGTTGAGTTCAGTGAGGCATTCCGTGAACATCACATTCCGGAAGGTCTCATGGATCGCAAGCGGGGGGAATTCTGCAATTTCACCCAGGGCCGGTTAACTGTGGATGGCTATAGTCGCGAGTTTGGCAACTTGGCACGCTATGCACCTGAGGAAGTATCCACCGATGCCAAGAAGCAGGCGAGGTTCCGCAAGGGACTCAGCCCTGAACTCCGCCGAGATCTACGTCTGCACGAGTGCACTTCCTTCCAGAAGTTGGTAAACAAGGCTATCAGTGCTGAAACGGGCCAGACCGACTTTGAGGCCACACGCAAGCATCCTCGAGACTTTGGTTCCTCATCCGGCTCTGGCTCTCACAAGCGCCGTGTGTGGGTTCCTAACACTGCTCTGCCACCCAAGTACACACCGAGGCCATCCTATGAGGCGCCTCGCCCAACTCAACAGTATGCACCTGCTAAGACCTATGGAGGACCACCTTCCAACTTTGCTCCACGCACTAGCACTGTGACATGCTTCAAGTGTGGATAACCGGGACACTACATGCGTGAGTTTCCTCAGAACCAACCAGGAAAACCCGTTGGCCGTGGTAAGCCAACCGGCAAGGTGAATTATGTCAAGCCAATCCCCACTGCACGTGGTCATGTCAACTATGTCTCCGCTGAGGAAGCTTATGAGGATCCTAACGTCGTCCTTGGTACGCTTCTCGTTAACTGCCATCCGGCATCTGTTCTTTTCGATACTGGAGCATCCCATTCGTTCATATCTGAGAGCTATGCTCGAATGCACAACATGACTTTTTGTGACATGCCTACTTCCATGGTTATTCAAACTCCTGGTTCAAAGTGGCAAACCTCTAGGGTAAGCCATGGAAATAAAATCCTTGTCGATAGACTTGTTTTCCTAGCATCTCTAATCGCTCTCAAGTCCTCGGACATAAACATCATTTTGGGTATGGATTGGATGACAACTCATTACACCAAGATTGATTGCTATACTAGGACCGTTCAACTTACACACCCATCCGGCAAGATAGTCAATGTCTTGACCCGAATGGCTGAGCGTCAGCTCTACTCTCTTAATGCCAGCCCTCTACCAGAACTCGAAGATATTCCGATAGTCCGTGACTTCCCGGATGTTTTTCCAGAAGAACTGCCAGGAATTCCACCTGACAGAGATGTCGAGTTCGTGATAGATCTTATCCCCGGAACTATCCCAATCTCTAGGAGACCTTATAAGATGGCACCCCTAGAATTAGCTGAGCTTAAGAAACAACTCGATGAGTCCTTGCAAAAAGGTTTCATCCGTCCTAGTTCTTCCCCTTGGGCTTGCCCCGTCCTCTTCGTCAAGAAGAAGGATGGAACGGAGCGGATGGTTGTAGATTACCGACCTGTCAATCTGGTCACCATAAAGAATAAGTATCCGCTCCCCAGGATCAACGACCTGTATGATCAGCTCGCTGGATCCTCAGTCTTTTCTAAGATGGATTTGAGGTTGGGTTACCATCAAATCAAAATCAAGAACGGGGACTTTCCTAAAACGGCTTTTGTTACTCGTTATGGCCAATATGAGTACACCGTCATGTCCTTCGGATTAACCAATGCCCCAGCCACCTTTTCCCGGCTAATGAATTCTATATTCATGGAGTACTTGGATAAATTCGTCGTGGTATACCTCGATGATATACTCATCTATTCCAAGAACAAGGAAGATCATGCCGAGCATTTAAGGCTGGTATTGACGAAACTTCGAGAGCACCGCCTTTATGCCAAATTCTCTAAATGTGAATTTTGGTTGCCGGAAGTAACCTATCTAGGTCATGTGATCTCTGGCAAGGGTATTGCTGTCAATCCAGAGCGAGTTCAAGCCGTCCTTGATTAGACTCCCCTTGAATCGGTCAAGCAAGTTAGGAGTTTTCTTGGCTTAGCGAGCTATTGCCGACGCTTCGTCGAGAATTTCTCCAAGGTTGCTAAACCTCTAACTGAACTCCTCAAGAAAGATAAAAAGTTTGAGTGGACCCCACAGTGCGAGTCCAGTTTTCAGGAACTGAAAAGACGCCTGACATCTGCACCTGTACTGGTACCACCAGACTTTTCCAAGGATTTTATAATCTATTGCGACGCCTCGCGACAAGGACTAGGTTGCATACTCATGCAAGATCATCAAGTGATTGCATACGCATCTCGACAGTTGCGTCCACATGAGGATAACTATCCTACTCATGATCTAGAGCTTGCAGCTGTAGTCCATGCACTCAAAACATGGCGACATTACCTCCTTGGTAATCGCTGTGAAATCTTCACTGATCATCAAAGTTTGAAGTATATCTTCACCCAACCAGATCTAAATCTCAGGCAAAGACGTTGGGTTGAGTTGCTCACAGACTATGACTTAGGAATCACTTATACCCCTGGAAAGGCCAATGTCATGGCTGATGCCCTAAGTCATAAGTCTTATTGTAACAACTTAATGTTACAACAAGGGCAACCACTTCTCCACGAGGAATTTCGTAAGCTTAACCTTCACATTGTTCCTCGAGGATTCCTTTCCACCTTGGTGGCGAAACCTACCCTTATGGATCAAATCATAGTTGCCCAGCGGTATGATAAAGGCATATCTCGGATCAAGGAGAACATTGCTAGCGGAGTTGCTAGAAGTTTCTCTATGAATGATCGAGGTGTTGTGTACTTCGAGAACCGCTTGGTGGTACCCAAGAAACAACAACTGCGACAAATGATTCTTAAGGAGGCTCATGAATCTCCTCTCACAATTCATCCCGGTAGTACCAAAATGTATCAGGATCTACGTCAGAGATTCTGGTGGACTAGGATGAAGAGAGAAATCGCTCAATTCATTGCTAACTGCGACATTTGTCGTCGAGTCAAAGCAGAGCATCAACGGCCTGCTGGCACCCTTCAACCTTTAGCTATTCCTGAATGGAAATGGGACAAAGTCGGTATGGACTTCATTACCGGGTTTCCCAGGACCAGGAAAGGGAATAATGCTATCTTCGTCGTTATCGACCGCCTCTCTAAAGTAGCACATTTCCTGCCTGTTCGAGAGAGTATTACCGCTAGCCAGCTAGCAGACTTGTATGTCTCTCGGATAGTATCACTTCATGGTGTGACGTTGGAGATTAACTCAGACCGTGGAAGTCTTTTCACTTCACGATTTTGGGAAAGTTTCCAGAATGCTATGGGAACTCATCTCTCTTTTAGCACCGCCTTCCATCCGCAATCAAGTGGTCAAGTGGAGCGAGTCAATCAAATTCTGGAAGACATGCTTCGAGCCTCTGTCATTTCTTTCGGTATGGATTGGGAGAAGTGTCTTCCATTTGCCGAATTCGCTTATAACAATAGTTATCAAGCCAGCTTGGGCAAAGCTCCCTTCGAAGTTCTATATGGACGAAGGTGTCGAACACCTCTTAACTGGTCAGAAACCGGGGAAAGACAATTCTTTGGCCCGGATATGATCCAGGAAGCAGAAGAGCAAGTTCGCATTGTTCGTGAGAAATTGAAAACAGCCCAGTCTCGCCAGAAGAGCCAATATGATAGTCATCATAAGGCTGTGACTTTTGAAGTCGGCGATAAGGCTTACCTTCGGGTTACTCCTCTTAAGGGAACCCATCGCTTCGGTATCAAAGGCAAATTGGCCCCTCGTTACATCGGTCCTTTTCGCATTCTTGCCAAACGAGGAGAAGTTGCCTACCAATTGGAACTACCTCCGCACCTCTCCAGAGTTCATGATGTCTTCCACGTTTCTCAACTCAGGCGTTGCTTCTCGGATCCTATCCGCGGAGTGGACCACGAAACGCTTGATCTCCAGGATAATCTCACATATCGAGAATACCCCGTTCGTATTCTTGATCAAACCGAGCGCACCACTCGACGCCACAATATCAAGTTTCTCAAGGTTCAATGGTCACATCATTCCGAGAGTGAAGCTACTTGGGAAAGGGAGGATCGTCTTCGACTTGAGTACCCCACCCTCTTTCCGGAGGAACCCGAATCTCGGGACACGATTCTTTTAAGTGGGGGTGAGTTGTCACATTCCTACTTAGCACTTGCATTAGGACTAGCTAGAGTGTGCATCATGTTTACTTATTAATGAAACTTGAAATGGGAATGACAGAAACCCCAGCACCCCTCTTCTAACAACTAGGGTTTGATAAAATCTTTTCCAATGTACCCAAAATGCCCTTCAAAAATGTTCATCATTTCTGCCTTGGTCCTAAACCTCTGCCAAAAATGGTGCACAATTTTCTAGGACATCTAAGGTCTTTGGATTAAATCATATGTTATTTGAATTTAGGCATTTAAATGTTATAAATTATTTTAAATGCTCAAATAGTCATAAACTATAATGTTCCATACTGTTCTTATTATATACAGTGGGCATGATTAGTTTTATGAGATATAAAAATGTTCTGGCATTTTTATTAATTAAACAAAGTTGCAAAAGAAATGAAACAAAAAAGAAATAGGAAAAAAAAGAAAAGAGAGAAGGAACTTACCTGGAGCCCAGCACTGTTGCAGGCCGGCCCAGCCCACCAGTGCCGCTTCTGTCGCCTTCCTCCTCGCGCCAGAAGGCAGCGCGCGTGGCCACCGCACGCCGGCACGCGCCCGACCACCTCCAGCCTGCCTGCCTGCGTCCCCGACGCCCTGTACGTCTCCATGCGTCGCCACGCAGCTGCCCCGACCTCTCTCTCATTTCCCCTCGTCCTCTTCTCCTTCCCCTGGCTCTCTCCCTCTCATCACCGAGGCCGCCCGTCGCCGCCGTTCGCCGTTGCCGCACTTAGAGCCTCCCCCTCGTCCAGTGAGAGTGTCCAGAAGGATCGCCGCGACGCCCTCTTCCTCCTCGCTAAGCCACGGATCGTCGGGAGACCTGCAACGCCTTCACGCCGTCGTCCCCCTCCTCGGATCGCCGGAGCTCCTTGCCGTCGATTAAGGAGCTGCAGAGCGTCCCCGACCTCTCCGTCGAGCTCGCTAGCACCGCTGTGAGCCCCTACACCGAATCCCTCCCTCCTCCGCTTCGTTTGCACCGCGTAGCTGCTGCTCCGCTGATCACCGAAACTCGCCGCCGCCGTGCTTGCCGCCGGTGATGCTCTGATGGGCCTCGAACCCCTCGTTGGTTACCCCAAGTGGAAGGTGTAAGATGCAGTAAGTAGAAGTGTTTTCCCTTAGCAAAGATGCCAAGGATCGAATCCCAGAGACTCCTAGGTTCAACAGGTAGGTGTCAACTGCTAACGGCGCAATTAGCAATCAACGTGGACCTGCACACAGATACAAATAACTTTGCTCCCAACGAGTACACAGAGGTTGTCAATCTCTCCGGCCTTGTAGTTCACAAAGGGTTAAAAGCAATATGATAGTAGTGATAGATAGTGTTTTGCAATAGTAAATAGCGAAAAGTAAATAGTGTATGTGATCAATGATGGTAATATGGACCGGAGTCTCATGATGTTCACTAGTGATGTCTCTCTCCCAAAAGACGATAAAACAACTATGTGAGGTAAACAAATTACAGCTGGGCAATTGACAGGACCACGAACGCAAACCAATGCTGACTACATTGCAAGAAAGGTTGAGGTTCAAAGCATGGGCAGTACGCCAAAGGAAGTAGGCCGAAATCCATCAATATCTACTACTAATCATCCACCTTGAGATATCTATCCAGAACATCTCGCTGGTATTAAGTTGCGAGTCCCACCCATAGTGTAAACTCAATGCAACAGACAACTGCATTAAAAGAACTTTGCGTAAAGTAAACAATCCTTGCACTCGCGGGCACAAGCACCGTTGTTTTCCCCCTTGTGGCAACAACACATCCCCTAGACTCATGTTTCTGTCACTCAAGCTAGTCATCGAGGGGCATGAACCCACAATCGAGCATAACGTTCCCTCTTGGAGTCAGTACCTACTACTCAGCCAAAGCAATAAGTAACAACGGAGAACATGCAAGAATTACTTATGAACTAAAATATAAAAGGGGTGAATCAAATATATTACTCAAGATCAATCTGAACATAATCTCATAATCCATCGGATCCCAGCAAACTCAACATAGCAACAGCATAAGGATTACATAGGTGCCTCGATCATGTAGGGCAGCTCACGAGGACTAATTAGTGAAGCACAAGAACGGGAGGAGAACATCACATAGCTACTGGTCATGGACTCATGGTCCAAGGGAGACTACTCACGAGTCATCCGGGAGGCATCCATGGAGGTGGAGAAGCTCCTGGTGGTGATCCTCCCCTCCGGCAGGGTGCCGGGAAGAGTTCTCCTGGTGCTCCCGATCTTGGAAGCGGCGGCGGCGGAACAGAGATGGGATCGCGAAAATAAGTCCTGTTCTGAGGGTTATGGGGAACCCTTTAAATATATGCCAAAGTAGGGCACCGGGGGAGCCTCGGGGGGCCCAGGCGCCCCCCGGCGCGGCCCAGGGGGGGGGGGGCGCCCACAGGGCGCCTGGAGCCCCTGTGGCCCCCCCAGGCTGCCCTTCGGACGCAGTGTTGTTTCCGGTTCGCTGATTTTTTATATAATTTTTATGGATTTTTCTGGGCAGTTCTCGAAACGTGAAAACGTGAAATACAAAAAGGCCGAAAACAGAAACTGGCACTGGGGTGCACTGGATTTGTAAGTTAGTCCAAATATGATCAAAAGTGTATGGAAGTGTATGAATATCATAGCAATATCACCCAAAACTGGCATGGAGCAAGCAGAAATTATAGATACGTTTTGGACGTATCAACATCCCCAAGCTTAATTCCTGTTCGTCCTCGAGTAGGTAAATGATAACAAGAATAATTTCTGTGGTGACATGCTATTAACCATATAGGACTTTCTCATAGTCATATGACAAGAGCTTACTGAGACAATGATTCTAAAGTAATTAAGTTGTCTCAAGAGAAAATCACAAATGACTGAAAGTTTTACAACATGAAATTGAAACATCAAAAAGATTTGCAATGAACATGATGTGCAAATATGATCAAGTGATATCTAGCTTGCCCCCTTTAGTGATGCAAAACATAAATGCAAGGGCACCTTCAAGGTTTAAGTGATGACTAGATACAATCATTTCAGAATAAACGATATCACAATCATGCAAAAGACAATGCTACTTTGGGACAATGCACATTACACTCAGAATGACAATCATGCTCTCAGTAGTTGGTGCTTGAAGTGCTAGAGATTTTTATTTTTAAACATGGAAGCAATTGTGTCAATGGTAGTAGTACTTCATATGTGTCATGTATAAAACATCCTATAAGTTGCAAGCCTCATGCATCGAATACTAATAGTGCTCGCTCCTTGTCCTAATTAGCTCGGATCGCCATGGGTTATCATTGCATTGCATATGTTTTAACGAAGTGTCACAAAGGGGTACCTCTATGCCACCTGTACAAAGGTCCAAGGAGATAGATCGCATTTGATTTCTCGTTTTTGATAGATCTCAACTTGAGGACATCCATACCGGGACAACATAGAAAATAGATGATGGACTCCTCTTTAATGCATAAGCATATTCTCATGAGAGATTGAGGATTAAGGTCCAAGCCAAAACTTCCACCATGATGCATGGCTTTGGTTGGCGGCCCAATGTTCTTCTCTAACAATATGCATATTAATTCAACCCACGGTAAATCACCCTTACTTTAGACAAGACGAACATGCATAGCAACTCACATGATATTCAACAAAAGTGTTACAGTTGATGGCGTCCCCAGAAACATGGTTACCGCTCAGCAAGCAACTTATAAGAAATAAGATACATAGGCAACATATTCTTTACCACAATAGTTCTTAGGCTACTTTCCCATGAGCTATGTATTGCATGGTTAATTCGCTTAGTGCAGGTGTAGGTTAGCAAAAGACTGGGAGCAACCAACTAAGAGAGCAATGACGGTCATAATCATGCAGAGTGACAAAGCAATATTGAATCAGGCATGACAGTTATATCACTACTCAGAAACAAAAGATCATCAAGGCTTGACAGACTTTCTTTACAGTCTTGAATATGCGTGAGCATACGCCAAGTCAATCAAAATAAATTCTCGAAGGAAGATATTACTAAACCATACCACATCATAGGCAAACAAACCAAGTTGGTACTCCAATAACACATTGGGAACCCCCCAGGTATTTGAGATTAACCATAAGAAAACCTGAACTACTAAGCACCATCATGAAAGTAGCATCTTTATCATAGACACATTAACCAATGCAACGGAAGCAAACTCTCTTAATAAGGTGAGCATGGTAATTAAAGAGAGTTCAAGCAACCAACTAAATAAAAGCTCTTGAAAAGATAAGCATGAATACTAAGAGCAAAGCACGATAGTAGCTAGTTAAAAGACAAAGAACACACACAACATAGATAGGCATGAAAATTCTACGTAATGTTCTAGGTAGAGGTGGAGCGTGTTTCTCTCCCACATAAAGGAATGCTGGGTTCCGACTCGTTATGAAAAACTAAAAAGAAAACTAAAAGCACGACGCCCCAAGCATAGCACATAACACATGAAGTGATAAAAATATAGCGGAACGAAAGACGAACTGATAATGTTGATGGAGAAGGGGATGCACGGGGGCATCCCCAAGCTTAGAAGCTTGAGTCTCCTTGAATATTTCTTGGGGGTGCACGTGGGCATCCCCAAGCTTGAGGGCTTGACACTCGTGAATCTTTTTATCATCTTCCCTCGTACACTTGAAAACTCCCTTCATACACAACTCATCATAATCTGATTAGCGAGGTTAGTACCCTTAATAAAATAATTATACCTTGCTGGAAATAAGGATATTCTTGAAGTTCTACTGTTTCTCAAGATTGCCAAAAGGTTTTGCAAAGAAAAAGCAAGTTCTTAATTTGCAAAGTGAGGGAAAGGCAAAACAGGACAGAATCTGTGAAAAACAGAACAGCAGGCAGTAATTGATCTGTTTGGGATACTTCTGCCACTCAAATCAAAAAACTCAGAACAGACGCACGAAAGATAATTATATAGAGAACGTTGTCGAAAAAATTCAGACCAAAAAGATGATCTGGTGATTTTATACGAAGTTTTCTATCCAAGGACAGAATCTGTTTCCTGGACAGCACCTCACAACTTTTGAACTTTCTAGCAATCAAAGGCTATACTTGGCACAAATATGAAAAGCAAAGATACAATGATGATGCTACAGTAGTAAACAACATCAATACACAACAAAAGCAAAATAAATTTATACATTGGGCTGCCTCCCAAGAGCGCTTTCTTTTATGCCTTTAAGCTAGGCATAAGACTTTAATGATGCTCTCGTAGGAATAAGAGTTGAAGAACAAAAGAGAGCATCAAGAAGCAAATACCAAACACATTTAAGCCTAACATGCTTCCTATGCATAGGAATATTGCAATAGAATAATTCATTGAAGCACAAAGCAATAAGCATAGGAAGGTAAAACAAGTGCAGCTTCAAAACCATGAACATAAAGAGAGGGAACTTGATATTATTGAAATATCTATAAGCATATGTTCCCTTCTCATAATAATTTTCAGTGGGATCACTAATAAACTCAACAATATAAGCATAACATAAAGCATTGTTACCATGATACACATGCAAAAAGGTACTCTTACTCTCCACATAAGCATCATGAAGAGGATAAAACTTAGTATAAAAGAGAGACATAAGCTCTTGCCAATCAAGCAAGTGCGAGTTATCGAGAAGCTTATACCAATTTGAAGCTTTATCTATAAGTGATACGGCGAACAATTTCCTCATGACAAACTCCCTTGATACACCTGCAAGCTTAAATAATGAACATAATCGTGACAGATATAGCAAGTGTTCACCGGGATGTCTGTTTCCTGCATAACAATTAGCCAAAACATAATCGATAATACCAGCTGGTATTTTATAGGGTACAATTTCAGTAGGGGGAGGAGCAACCACCACAGGTGTGGGGCGTCTTCCCGCAAGCAACGATCCAATAGCAAGGTTGTCCATAAGCATAACTAGTGAAAGACATAGAGAAAACTGAAAGGTAAACTAACAGGACTAAAAAGCAAAGATAAAAGATAGCGTGCAACTCCCCTATCCCGAAGAGTGGAGTCCCCGACAACGGCGCCAGAAAATACTCCTTGATGGGCCTCGAACCCCTCGTTGGTTACCCCAAGTGGAAGGTGTAAGATGCAGTAAGTAGAAGTGTTTTCCCTTAGCAAAGATGCCAAGGATCGAATCCCCAGAGACTCCTAGGTTCAAAAGGTAGGTGTCAACTGCTAACGGCGCAATTAGCAATCAACGTGGACCTGCACACAGATACAAATAACTTTGCTCCCAACGAGTACAGAGAGGTTGTCAATCTCTCCGGCCTTGTAGTTCACAAAGGGTTAAAAGCAATATGATAGTAGTGATAGATAGTGTTTTGCAATAGTAAATAGGGAAAAGTAAATAGTGTATGTGATCAATGATGGTAATATGGACCAGAGTCTCATGATGTTCACTAGTGATGTCTCTCTCCCAAAAGACGATAAAACAGCTATGTGAGGTAAACAAATTACAGCTGGGCAATTGACAGGACCACGAACGCAAACCAATGCTGACTACATTGCAAGAAAGGTTGAGGTTCAAAGCATGGGAAGTACGCCAAAGTAAGTAGACCGAAATCCATCAATATCTACTACTAATCATCCACCTTGAGATATCTATCCAGAACATCTCGCTGGTATTAAGTTGCGAGTCCCACCCATAGTGTAAACTCAATGCAACAGACAACTACATTAAAAGAACTTTGCGTAAAGTAAACAATCCTTGCACCCGCGGGCACAAGCACCGTTGTTTTCCCCCTTGTGGCAACAGCACATCCCCTAGACTCATGTTTCTGTCACTCAAGCTAGTCATCGAGGGGCATGAACCCACAATCGAGCATAACGTTCCCTCTTGGAGTCACTACCTACTACTCGGCCAAAGCAATAAGTAACAACGGAGAACATGCAAGAATTACTTATGAACTAAAATATAAAAGAGGTGAATCAAATATATTACTCAAGATCAATCTGAACATAATCTCATAATCCATCGGATCCCAGCAAACTTAACATAGCAACAGCATAAGGATTACATAGGTGCCTCGATCATGTAGGGCAGCTCACGATGACTAATTAGTGAAGCACAAGAACGGGAGGAGAACATCACATAGCTACTGGTCATGGACTCATGGTCCAAGGGAGACTACTCACGAGTCATCCGGGAGGCGTCCATGGTGGTGGAGAAGCTCCCGGTGGTGATCCTCCCCTCCGGCAGGGTGCCGGGAAGAGTTCTCCTGGTGCTCCCGATCTTGGAAGCGGCGGCGGCGGCGGAACAGAGATGGGATCGCGAAAAGAAGTCTTGTTCTGAGGGTTACAGGGAACCCTTTAAATATATGCCAAAGTAGGGCACCGGGGGAGCCTCGGGGGGCCCAGGCGCCCCCCCGGCGCGGCCCAGGGGGGGGGGGGCGCGCCCACAGGGCGCCTGGAGCCCCTGTGGCCCCTCCAGGCTGCCCTTCGGACGCAGTGTTGTTTCCGGTTCGCTGATTTTTTATATAATTTTTCTGGATTTTTCTGGGAGTTCTCGAAACGTGAAAACCTAAAATACAAAAACAGCCGAAAACAGAAACTGGCACTGGGGTGCACTGGATTAGTAAGTTAGTCCAAATATGATCAAAAGTGTATGGAAGTGTATGAATATCATAACAATATCACCCAAAAGTGGCATGGAGCAAGCAGAAATTATAGATACGTTTTGGACGTATCATGCTCCGGTGACCATTTGGTCACGGACGCACGTCCATCTCGCTCGCCGCAGCACGTAGATGAGTTAGGTGCCACGCACGCATCGCCTAGGCCACCGCAGCCGCGTCTCCACACACGCCCGAACGCCGGCCGCCGCTGTCGAGCTCGTTGCCGTCGCCTCCGGCCACCACAGGCCCGGCGACCACCACCATTCGACGTGCATCGACGAGGGCACTCCAACGCGCCCAACCGCAGCTCGAACCGTGCCCTGTAGACGTTTTCCGTAGCTCGCCGCCGTGTTTGGCCTCGCCGGCGTCACTTCGCCGGCGAGTTTGACTTGTTTGACCGGGGGGTTGGCCACCCCTGGGTCACTGACGTGTGGGCCACCCCTCCCCTAATTAGCTAGTTAAATTAAGTAAATGTTAATTAAATCGGTTAGTTAGTTTAGTCACTGACCCGTGGGCCCAGACCCCACTGACAGCTAATTAGTCTCTAGCTTAACACTAATTAACTTTGTTAATTAGCTATGACACTGACATGCCGGGCCCACATGTCATGTTTGACCTGGACCAGCTCCTGTTGACCTGCTGACGTCAGCATGATGTCATGCTGACGCAGTAAAGGATTTTCTGGGATTTTTAGATTTAAAAATAATTCAGGAAATTCCAGAAAATGCCTAAACTTCAAAAAATCATATAAATTCAACAGTAGCTCGGATGAAAATAATTTATATATGAAAAATGATCAAAAAAATCCAATCTTTCCAATGGCACTATTTTCATGCATGTTTGAGCAAGTTAACCTTGCTATATACATTAAAACATGATAATGCACTTAATTAAATAATAGTTTGAATTCCAATTTGAATCTTTGATTCAAATAGGCTCAAACCCTTCTGGTTATAGTTGCATTAGCCCAAAACACATGCATCTTGCCATGTCATGAGCATGCATCATATTGTTGCATTTGTTTGCTTATTGATTGTATCGCCGGTATTCTCCGTGTTAGGTCCTGCTCCCGAGGATACTTCTGCGTATCCAGCTGAAGAGCAGTACCCGACAACCACTTTGTCAGGCAAGCAATCATTGATCATTCCGATACAAACCCAATCTTCTCGCTCCTGCTCTCTTTTACTGCATTAAGGCAACATCGTGTGAACTGCTACTTGCTGCGGTAGTTGAACCCTATTCCCTTGCATGACCTGTCATTGCCACAGTAAATAGTTGAAACCCACTAGCATGTGTAGGAGTTGATTGAGCCATGTGATGTGTGATCCACCATGCTATTTGTTTATGTTGCCTGCTATGCTTAGAGTTGTGTCAGGTCTGGTTCATCTGGGTGATGGATCAGAGTGAAATGATCATACCGATAAAGAGAAGGAAGTGTGGAATACGCTTGGTAAAGGTATCGATGAAAGGCCATGTAGGAGTACATGGTGGGTTGTTTCATTGGAATCGTCCATAGGAGCCGAGATCTGTATGTGTGGTTCAAGTTACAGCTACTACCACACATTGGGATCCTTAATTGACCCTCTCGGCTTATTAATTACCCTCGATCTCTGTCCAGGAGTTGCAACTAGTTTCTGGTGTTTATAGTTTACTGGAGGTCGTGCACAGCGCTGACCCTCGGGCTGGGTTGTGATGCGACAGGTACGTGGCACGGTGTACCGGTTGCCCGTTTGGTGACTCGGGAACCCTGTACACATCATTTGGGGCCGTGAGCGACACCCCGGCCGGATCTCCCCACGGATGGAACCCAAATAGGCTTTAAACCTGGACGAGAGACTTGAGTAGTTAGTCAGGTCGTGGCCGACACCCACGCTGGGCTTCCGCTTGAAGGTTGCCGAGTACACGTCGAGTAAACGGCGATAAGTGGTGGGAGCGTGTGTGAAGAGGTACACCTCTGCAGGGTTATCAATCTATTCGAATAGCCGTTGTTCGCGGTACGGACTACTTGGTTACTCTTACAGTTCATAGACAAGTTGATGGATACTACTAAAAGCCTCAAGATAAGTGTGAGTACCGTGGATGGCCCTTCCGTAGGATGACGGAAGAGGATCCTCGGTAGTGTATTGTTGTGGTGAGTAGAGGACTCGTGTTCGTAATAACATCTTGCAATCCGTTGAGAGTTGTAGTATAGGTTAGCCAAGAGTCAAAGCTGGCTTTCTGCTATGAACTCCACTACCCCTTTTGATAATGTTGCATGTATGATAGGTTATGTGGTAAGACTTGCTGAGTACCTTTGTACTCATGTTTGCTTAATAACTGTTGCAGAGGAGAACCCTGCCCCTGCTGATGGGTTCTACATAGACGTTGACGTCGACGAGTAGCTTGACACCCAGTCGGAGATCTGGAGCTTGTGAAGGGCATTGTAGATAGTCAGGCTACACCAAGCCTGTTTTATTTTCTAAGTTGTCTGTACTCAGACATGTAGCTTCCGCTTGTGCTTGTATGACTGTATGACTTGAGTGTTGGGTCATGTGACCCCTACCTGTATGATATGTTATGTATGGCTCTTGGAGCCTCTTAAATAAAGTACTTTGAGTCATAGAGTTCTGTTGTGATGCAATGTTGTATTTGCACATATTGAGCATATTGTGTGTATGATTGAAATGCTTGGTATGTGTGGGATCCGACACCTAGTTGTTTCCCTTTGGTAGCCTATCTTACAGGGAAATGCCTCCTAGTGTCTCCAATGAGCCTTGGTAGCTTGCTACTGCTCGGAACACGTAGGCTGGCCAGCATGTGTCCTTCTTCGTTCCTGTGTCTGTCCCTTAGGGGAAATGTCACGTGTTGTTCCTTTAAGTCCATGTAGCTTGCTACGACTTGGGTTCATACGTTGATGACCGACACGTTCGTTGCTGGGTCATGGATGCCTGTCTCTGTAATTTAGTGCCACTTTTGGTTCATAACTAGCCATGTCGGCCCGGGTTCTCTGTCATATGGATGCTAGCGAAACTGTCATATACGTGTGCCAAAATGCGCAAACGGTCCCGGGCCAGGTAAGGTGGCACCCGTGGGGTTACCGTGTGTGAGGCCGCAAAGTGATATGACGTGTTACAGCTAGATCGGTGTGACTTAGGATCGGGGTCCTGACACTGTCGGGTTATAAAGACCATGTATTTCTTCAATAGGCGGTAAATTCTTAGCATCTTCAGCTTTAATACATTTTTCTTTCATAGATTTCTTTGCCTCTTGCATATCTTCAGGGCTGAGAAATAGAACTCCCATTTTCTTCGGAGTTGGCTTAGGGGCTGGTTCAGGAAGTGTCCAATTATTTTCATTGGTTAACATATTATTCAATAGTAATTCAGCTTGATCAACTATTCTTTCCCTGAAAACACAACCAAGACAACTATCCAGGTGGTCTCTGGAAGCATCGTTTAGTCCATTATAAAAGTCATCAAGTATTTCATTCCTCTGAAGAGGATGATCAGGCAAAGCATTAAGTAATTGGAGAAGCCTTCCCCAAGCTTGTGGGAGACTCTCTTCTTCAATTTGCACGAAGTTATATATTTACCGTAAGGCAGCTTGTTTCTTATGAGAGGGGAAATATTTAGCAGAGAAGTAATAAATCATATCCTGGGGACTACACACATAACCAGGATCAAGAGAATTAAACCATGTCTTAGCATCACCCTTTAACGAGAATGGAAATAGATTAAGGATATAGTAATAACGAATATTTTCATCGTTGGTAAATAGGGTGGCTATATCATTCAACTTAGTAAGATGTGCCACAACAGTTTCAGATTCATAGCCATGGAAAGGATCAGATTCAACCAAAGTAATTAACTCAGGATCAACAGAGAAATCATAATCCTTATCAGTAACAAAGATAGGTGAAGTAGCAAAAGTAGCGTCATATTTCATTCTAGCATTCAAAGACTTTTCTTTCAGCTTAGCTAATAATTTCTTAAGATCATATCTATCGTTGCAAGCAAGAAAGTCTCTAGAAGTTTCTTCATCCATAACATAACCCTCAGGAATAACAGACAATTCATATCTAGGGGGAGAAGCTTCATCATCACTTTCATAAATATTATCAGTTTCAATATTTGCATTCTCCCTAACCTTAGCAATGTGTTCATCTAGAAATTCACCTAGTGGCACAGTATTATCAAGCATAGAAGTAGTTTCATCATACATAGCAGAAGTGGCATCATCAAGAACATGCGACATATCAGATTCAATAGCAGGAGTAGGTGTCGCAAATTTACTCATAACAAAGCGTGAATCAAGTGCAGAGCTAGATGGAAGTTCCTTACCTCCCCTCGTAGTTGAGGGATAAATCTTGGTTTTTGAGTCCTTCAAATTCTTCATAGTGATCAACAAATATAAATCCCAAGTGACTTAAATAATATAGCTGTGCTCCCCGGCAACAATGCCAGAAAATAGTCTTGATAACCCACAAGTGTAGGGGATCGCAACCGTTTTCGAGGGTAAAGTATTCAACCCAAATTTATTGATTCGACACAAGGGGAGCCAAAGAATACTCTTAAGTATTAGCGGCTGAGTTGTCAATTCAACCACACCTGGAAACTTAGTATCTACAGCAAGGTAGTTTAGTAGCAAAGTAATATGGAAATAGTGGTAACAGCAATAAAAGTAACGATAGTGTTTTTGTAGTTTTTGTAATAGTAGCAGCGGAAAAGTAAATAAGCAACAAGCAATATGTGAAAAGCTCGTAGGCATTGGATCAGTGATGGGGAATTATGTAGGATGCGATTCCTCATGTAGATGTTATAACCTAGGGTGACACAGAACTAGCTCCAGTTCATCAATGTAATGTAGGCATGTATTCCGAATATAGTCATACGTGCTTATGGAAAAGAACTTGCATGACATCTTTGTTGGAAATATGCCCTAGGGGCAATAATAAAATTGTTATTATTATATTTCCTTGTTCATGATAATTGTCTAGTGTTCATGCTATAATTGTATTATCCGGAAATCATAATGCATGTGTGAATACATAGACCACAACATGTCCCTAATAAGCCTCTAGTTGAATAATTAGTTGATCAATAGATGGTTACGGTTTCCTGACCATGGACATTGGATGTCATTGATAACGGGATCACATCATTATGAGAATGATGTGATGGACAAGACCCAATCCTAAGCCTAGCACAAGATCGTCTAGTTCATATGCTAAAGCTTTTCCAATGTCAAGTATCCTTTCCTTAGACCATGAGATTGTGCAACTCCCGGATGCCGTAGGAGTGCTTTGGGTGTGCCAAACGTCACAACGTAACTGGTGGCTATAAAGGTACACTACGGGTATCCCCGAAAGTATCTGTTGGGTTGGCACGAATCGAGACTGGGCCAGAAAGTGGCCAGGGAGCGACCTTGTACAACCCATGCACCATGTACATTGTAATTTTTAAAGAGTAATATATCACAGTGGGGGCCTCCCCCACTGTCACAGGTTTAAAAAAACGAATCGAGACTGGGATTTGTCACTCCATATGACGGAGAGGTATCTCTGGGCCCACTCGGTAAGACATCATCGTAATGAGCTCAAGGTGACTAAGGGGTTGGTCACTGGATGATGTGTTACGGAACGAGTAAAGAGACTTGCAGTAACGAGATTGAACAAGGTATCGGTATACCGACGGTCGAATCTCGGGCAAGTACTATACCGGTTGACAAAGGGAATCATATAAGAGATTGATTGAATCCTTGACATCGTGGTTCATCCGATGAGATCATCGTGGAACATGTGGGAGCCAACATGGGTATACTGATTCCGTTGTTGGTTATTGGCCGGAGATATGTCTCGGTCATGTCTGCATGATTCCCGAACCCGTAGGGTCTACACACTTAAGGTTCGATGACGCTAGGGTTATAGGGAATAGATGTACGTGGTTACCGAATGTTGCTCGGAGTCTCAGATGAGATCCTATACATCATGAGGAGTTCCAGAATGGTCCGGAGGTAAAGATTTATATATGGGAAGTCCTGTTTTGGTCACCGGAAGTGTTCTGGGCGTTATCGGTAATGTACCGGGACCACCGGAAGGGTTCCGAGGGTCCACCGAGAGGGGCCACCAGCCCCGGAGGCCTGCGTGGGACATGTGTGGGAAGGGACCAGCCCCTAGGTGGGCTGGTGTGCCTCCCACAAGAGGCCCAAGGCGCAAGGAAAGGGAGAAGGAGAAACCCTAGGCTCAGATGGGCCTAAGGCCTACCTAGGGTGCACCCCCTCTCTCCCCCTCTGGCCGCCCCCTAGATGCAACTAGGGCTGGCCGCCACCCCTAGGGGGGAACCCTAGATGGGGGTGCAGCCCCTCCCCTCCTCCTAAATATAGTGGGGGTTTTGGGTCTGCCAGATACGAGACTCTCCCTCTCTCTTGGCGCAGCCCTACCCATCTTCCTCCTCCTCTCCCTCGGTGCTTGGCGAAGCCCTGCTGGATTGCCTCGTTCCTCCACCACCACCATGCCGTCGTGCTACTGCTGGACGGAGTCTTCCCCAACCTCTCCCTCTCTCCTTGCTGAATCAAGGCGCAGGAGACGTCACCGGGCTGCACGTGTGTTGAACGCGGAGGTACCGTAGTTCGGTGCTTAGATCGGATTTGGACGCGATCTGAATCGCTTCATGTACGACTCCACGGACCGCGTTCTTGCAACGCTTCTGCATTGCAGTCTTCAAAGGTATGAAGATGCACTCCCCTCTCATTGCTAGTAATCTCCATAGATAGATCTTGGTGATGCGTAGGAAATTTTTTGATTTTCTGAAACGATCCCCAACAGTGGCGTCATGAGCTAGGTTTATGCGTAGTTACTATGCACGAGTAGAACACAAGATTGTTGTGGGCGTAGATCATGTCAATTTACTTGCCACTACTAGTCTTATCTTCATTCGGTGGCATCGTGGGATGAAGCGGCCCGGACCGACCTTACACGTACACTTACGTGAGACAGGTTCCACCGACAGACATGCACTAGTTGCATAAGGTGGCTAGCGGGTGTCTGTCTCTCCCACTTTAGTCGGATCGGATTTGATGAAAAGGGTCCTTATGAAGGGTAAATAGTAATTGGCATATCACGTTGTGGTTTTTGGCGTAGGTAAGAAACGTTCTTTCTAGAAACCTATAGCAGCCACGTAAAAACTTGCAACAACAATTAGAGGACGTCTAACTTGTTCTTGAAGCATGTGCTGTGTGATGTGCTATGGCCAAAAGGATGCGATGAATGATATATATGTGATGTATGAGATTGATCATGTTCTTGTAATAGGAATCATGACTTGCATGTCGATGAGTATGACAACCAGCAGGAGCCATAGGAGTTGTCTTATTTTATTGTATGACCTTATTGAAAACGCCATGTAATTACTTTACTTTATTGCTAGCGGTTAGCCATAGTAGTAGAAGTAATGTTTGGCGAGACAACTTCATAAAGACACGATGATGGAGATCATGGTATCATGCCGGTGACGATGATGATCATGGATCCCTGAAGATGGAGATCAAAAGGAGCAAAATGATATTGGCCATATCATGTCACTATTTGATTGCATGTGATGTTTATCATGTTTTATATCTTATTTGCTTAGAACGACGGTAGCATAAATAAGATGATCTCTCACTAAAATTTCAAGAATTGTGTTCCCCCTAACTGTGCACCGTTGCTAAGGTTCGTTGTTCTGAAGCACCACGTGATGATCGGGTGTGATAGGCTCTAACGTTCGCATACAACGGGTGTAAGCCAGATTTACACACGCAATACACTTAGGGTTGACTTGACGAGCCTAGCATGTACAGACATGGCCTCGGAACACGGAAGAACGAAAGGTCGAACATGAGTCATATAGAAGATACGATCAACATGAATATGTTCACCGTTGATGACTAGTCCGTCTCACGTGATGATCGGACATGGCCTGGTTGATTCGGATCATGTATCACTTAGATGACTAGAGAGATGTCTATCTGAGTGGGAGTTCATTAAATTTGTTTAGATGAACTTAACTATCATGAACATAGTCTAAAATCTTTACAATATGTCTTTTAGATCAAATGGCCCACGCTAATGTTTCCCTCAACTTCAACGCGTTACTAGAGAAAACCAAGCTGAAAGACGATGGTAGCAACTATACGGATTGGGTCCGTAACTTGAGGAACATCCTCATAGCTTCCAAGAAAGCATATGTCCTTGAAGCACCCCTAGGTTATGCACCTGTTTTCCCAGCAACTGAAGACGTTATGAATGCCTGGCAGTCGCGTAGTGATGATTACTCCCTGGTTCAGTGCGGCATGCTTTACAGCTTAGAATCGGGGCTCCAAAAGCATTTTGAGCAGCACATAGCATATGAGATGTTCCAAGAGGAGAAAATGGTTTTCCAAGCTCATTCCCGAGTCGAGAGATATGAAGTCTCCGACAAGTTCTACAGTTGTAAGATGGACGAGAATAGTTCTGTCAGCGAGCATATACTCAAAATGTCTGGGTTGCATAATCGCTTGTCTCAGTTGGGACTTAATCTCCCAGATGACGCAGTCGTTGACAGAATCCTTCAGTCGCTCCCACGTAGCTACAAGAGCTTTGTGATGAACTTCAATATGCAAGGGATGGAGAAGTCCATTCCCGAGGTATATTCAATGCTGAAATCAGCGGAGGTGGAGATCAAAAAGGAACATCAAGTGTTGATGGTGAATAAAACCACTAAGTTCAAGAAAGGCAATGGTAAGAAGAACTTCAAGAAGGACGGCAAAGGAGTTGCCGCGCCCGGTAAGCCAGTTGCCGGGAAGAAGCCAAAGAATGGACCCAAGCCTGAGACTGAGTGCTTTTATTGCAAGGGAACAGGTCACTGAAAGCGGAATTGCCCCCAATACTTAGCGGATAAGAAGGCCGGCAACATCAAAGGTATATGTGATATACATGTTATTGATGTGTACCTTACCAGCGCTCGTATTAGCTCCTGGATATTTGATACAGGTGCAGTTGCTCACATTTGTAACTCAAAGCAAGAGCTGCGGAATAATCGGAGACTGGCAAAGGACGAGGTGACGATGCGCGTCGGGAATGGTTCCAAGGTTGATGTGATCGCCGTCGGCACACTACCTCTACATCTACCATCGGGATTAGTTTTAAACCTCAATAATTGTTATTTAGTGCCAGCTTTGAGCATGAACATTGTATCTGGATCTCGTTTAATGCGAGATGGCTACTCATTTAAATCTGAGAATAATGGTTGTTCTATTTATATGAGAGAAATGTTTTATGGTCATGCCCCTCTGGTCAATGGTTTATTTTTATTGAATCTCGAACGTGATGTTACACGTATTAATAGTGTGAATGACAAAAGATGTAAGGTTGATAATGATAGTCCCACATACTTGTGGCGCTGCCGCCTTGGTCATATTGGTGTCAAACGTATGAAGAAGCTCCATGCAGATGGACTTTGGGAGTCTCTTGATTATGAATCATTTGACACGTGCGAACCATGCCTTTTGGGCAAGATGACCAAGACTCCGTTCTCCAGAACAATGGAGCGAGCAACCAACTTATTGGAAATCATACATACTGATGTGTGCGGTCCAATGAATGTTGAAGCTCGCGGTGGCTATCGTTATGTTCTCACCCTCACTGATGACTTAAGTAGATATGGGTATGTCTACTTGGTGAAACACAAGTCTGAGACCTTTGAAAAGTTGAAGAAATTTCAGAATGAGGTTGAGAATCAACGTGACAGAAAAATAAAGTTCTTACGATCATATCGTGGAGGAGAATATTTAAGTCACGAATTTGGCACGCACCTAAGGAAATGTAGAATTGTTTCACAATTGACGCCACCTGGAACACCTCAGCGTAACGATGTGTCCGAACGTCGTAATCGTACTCTATTGGACATGGTGCGATCTATGATGTCTCTTACCGACTTACCGCTATCATTTTGGGGTTATGCTTTAGATATTGTCGCATTCACTTTAAATAGGGCACCGTCTAAATCTGTTGAGATGACACCGTATGAACTATGGTTTGGGAAGAAACCTAAGTTGTCGTTTCTAAAAGTTTGGAGATGTGATGCTTATGTCAAGAAACTTCAACCTGAAAAGCTCGAACCCAAATCGGAAAAATGTGTCTTCATAGGATACCCTAAGGAAACTATTGGGTATACCTTCTACCACAGATCCGAAGGCAAGGTCTTTGTTACCAAGAATGGATCCTTTCTGGAGAAAGAGTTTCTCTCGAAAGAAGTAAGTGGGAGGAAAGTGGAACTTGATGAGGTGATTGTCACCCCTCTCGAACCGGAAAGTAGCGCAGCGCAGGAAGATGTTTCTGTGGTGCCTGCACCGACTAGAGAGGAAGTTAATGATAATGATCATGAAGCTTCGGATCAAGTTACTGCTGAACTTCTAGGTCCACAAGGACACGTTCCGCACGAGAGTGGTACGGCAACCCTGTCCTGGAAATCATATTGTTAGACAACGGTGAACCTTCAAACTATGAAGAAGCGATGGCAGGCCCGGATTCCAAACAATGGCTTGAAGCGATGAAATCCGAGATAGGATCCATGTATGATAACAAAGTATGGACTTTGGTTGACTTGCCCGATGATCGTCGAGTGATAGAGAATAAATGGATCTTTAAGAAGAAGACTGATGCGGATGGAAATGTAACCATCTATAAGGCTCGGCTTGTCGCTAAGGGTTATCAATAAGTTCAAGGGATTGACTATGATGAGACTTTCTCTCCCGTAGCGATGCTGAAGTCCGTCCGAATCATGTTAGCAATTGCCGCATTCTATGATTATGAGATATGGCAAATGGACGTTAAAACAACATTCCTTAACGACTTCCTTAAGGAAGAACTGTATATGATGCAGCCGGAAGGTTTTGTCGATCCTAAGAATGCTAACAAGGTATGCAAGCTCCAGTGCTCCATCTATGGGCTAGTGCAAGCATCTCGGTGTTGGAACATTCGCTTTGATGAGGTGATCAAAGCGTTTGGGTTCATACAGACTTATGGAGAAGCCTGTATTTACAAGAAAGTAAGTGGGAACTCTGTAGCATTTCTCATATTATATGTAGATGACATATTGCTGATGGGAAATAATGTAGAACTCTTGGAAAGCATAAAGGCCTACTTGAAAAAGTGTTTTTCAATGAAGGACCTTGGAGAAGCTGCTTACATATTAGGCATCAAGATCTATAGAGATAGATCGAGACGCCTCATTGGTCTTTCACAAAGCACATACCTTGACAAGATATTGAAGAAGTTCATTATGGATCAGTCCAAGAAAGGGTTCTTACCTCTATTGCAAGTTGTGAAATTGAGCGCAACTCAATGCCCGACCTCGGCAGAAGATAGAGAAAAGATGAGTGTCATCCCATATGCCTCAGCCATAGGTTCTATTATGTATGCCATGCTGTGTACCAGACCTGATGTGAACCTTGTCATAAGTTTGGTGGGGAGGTACCAAAGTGATCCCCGTATGGAACACTGGACAGCGGTCAAGAACATCCTGAAGTAACTGAAAAGGACTAAGGATATGTTTCTCGTTTATGGAGGTGACGAAGAGCTCGTCGTAAAGGGTTATGTCGATGCTAGCTTCGACACAGATCTGGATGACTCTAAGTCACAAACCAGATACATGTATATTTTCAATGGTGGGGCATGATACATCTCCGTCGTATCTATAATTTTTTATTGTTCCATGCCAATATTCTACAACTTTCATATATTTTTGGCAACTTTTTATACTATTTTTTAGGACTAACATATTGATCCAGTGCCCAGTGCCAGTTCCTATTTGTTGCATGTTTTTTGTTTCGCAGAATATCCATATCAAACAGAGTCCAAACGGAATAAAAATGGATGGAGAATTTTTTGGAATATATGTGAATTTTGGGAAGCGGAACCAACATGAGACGATGCCCGAGTGGGCCATGAGGTAGGGGGCGCGCCCACCAGGGGCAGGCGCGCCCTGGGCCCTCGTGTCCACACCGTAAGGCGGTTGATGCCCTTCTATCGCCGGAGGAAAGCTAATATCCAGATAAAAATCGTGTCAAAAAATCAACCCAATCGGAGTTACGGATCTCCGGGAATTTAAGAAACGGTGAAGGGCCAGAATCTGGGAACGCAGAAACAGAGAGAGACAGAGAGACAGATCCAATCTCGGAGGGGCTCTCGCCCCTCCGCCGCCATGGAGGCCATGGACCAGAAGGGAAACCCTTCTCCCACCTAGGGAGAAGGTCAAGGAAGAAGAAGAAGGAGGGGGGCTCTCTTCCCTCGCTTCTGGCGGCATCTGAGTGCCACCGGGGCCATCATCGTGTGACGGCGATCTACACCAACACCTCCGTCATCTTCACTAACATATCCATCACCTTCCCCCATCTATCTACATCGGTCCACTATCCTGAAACCCGCTGTACCCTCTACTTGAACATGGTGCTTTATGCATCATATTGTTATCCAATGATGTGTTGCCATCCTATGATGTCTGAGTAGATTTTTGTTGTCCTATCGGTGATTGGTGAATTGCTATGATTGGTTTAATTTGCTTGTGGTTATGTTGCTGTCCTTTGGTGCCCATCATATGAGCACACGCGTGGATCACACCATAGGGTTAGTTGTATGTTGATAGGACTACGTATTGGAGGGCAAGAGTGATAGAAGCTTCAACCTAGCATAGAAATTGATGCATATGGGATTGAAGGGGGACCAATATATCTTAATGCTATGGTTGGGTTTTACCGTAATGAACATTAGTAGTTGCGGATGCTTGCTAATAGTTCCAATCATAAGTGCATAGAATTCCAAGTAAGGGATGACATGCTAGAAGTGGCCTCTCCCACATAAAACTTGCTATCGGTCTAGTAACGTAGTCAATTGCTTAGGGGCAATTTCGCAACTCCCACCACCACTTTTCCACACTCGCTATCATTAAATTTATTGTTTCTTTATCTTAACAGCCCCTAGTTTTATTTACGTGTTCTTTATATTCTTGCAAACCTATCCCACAAAAACAAAAAAGTACTTCTTGCATACTTGTTCTAGGTAAAGTAAATGTTAAGCGTGCGTAGAGTTGTATCGGTGGTCGATAGAACTTGAGGGAATATTTGTTCTACCTTTAGCTCCTCGTTGGGTTCGACACTCTTACTTATCGAAAGAGGCTACAACTGATCCCCTACACTTGTGGGTTATCAAGACCTTTTTCTAGCGCCGTTGCCGGGAAGCAATAGCGTGGGGTGAATATTCTCGTGTGTGCTTGTTTGCTTTATCACTAAGTAGATTTTATTTGCTGTTCTAAGTTGTTCTCTATCTTTAGTTATGGATATGGAACATGAAATACCAAAAACATTAGGTGTACTTGCTACTCATGGAGATGGGGAACCTGCTAAAACCCTCGATGCTCAGTATGTGAAAGATATTATGTACTACTTTGATAATCCTGAGAAAACCCCATTCAACTATATAATGGGAGTAACGTTGGATCAATGTGAATACTTTAGGGATTATCGCTTGACACAAAAAGGGAAACTATTATGGGATCAAATTTATATGTTGCATTGGTATGCTCGACAACTATGCTTGAGATATGATTATACTTGTTGCTCTAGGATGAAGGCTCCACACCTTCCCTTTTCATGCAAATTTAATGATAATGAAACCTTAGCTTCTTATGCTAATGGTATATATGATTATTATGATGTGGAACAAATAGAAGAATTCGTTGCTTTTAAGGGTGCTTATGAAATTGAATCTTTGTTTAGAAAGAATAATGCTTTTGATGATGATGTTTCTAGGCCTGAAAATCTTGCTATTTGAATTATGAATATAACTCCGATATTGATGCGTTTATTGAGAAGGTCTCCGATGTCCAAGAAGAGACTAATATTTTGCAGGAGTCTATGGTAGAAGAAATCAATGACATTGTGAGCTCATTGGATGAAAAAGATGAGGAGGAGAGCGAAGAACAAAAGGAGGAAGAGCGGATTAGCTACCCGTGCCCACCTTCTAATGAGAGTAACTCTTCAACTCATACATTGTTTAATTTCCCTTCCTGCTTACCGAAGGATGATTGCTATGATGATTGCTATGATCCCGTTGATTCTTTTGAAATATCCCTTTTTGATGATGCTTGCTATGCTTGTGGCCAAGATGCCAATATGAATTATGCTTATGGAGATGAACTTGCTGTAGTTCCTTATGTTAAACATGAGATAGTTGCTATTGCACCCACACATGATAGTCCTATTATCTTCTTGAATTCTCCAAACTACACTATATTGGAGAAGTTTGCACTTATTAAGGATTATATTGATGGGTTGCCTTTTTCCGTTACACATGATCATTTTGATGAATATAATATGCATGTGCTTGCTGCTCCTACTTGCAATTATTATGAGAGAGGAACCACATCTCCGTCTCTCTATGTTTCCAACATGATAAAATTGCAAGAAACTGCTTATACTATGCATTGGCCTTTACTTGATGTGCATGAATTGTTTTTGTATGACATGCCTATGCATAGGAAGAGAGTTAGACGTCGTTGTTTCATGACACATATCACTTTGTGCTCACTACTAAATGCCAAATCATTGCTAATTAAAATTGGCTTTGATATACCTTGGGATCCGGGTGGATCCATTACTTGAGCACTTTATGCCTAGCTTAATGGCTTTAAAGAAAGCACTGCCAGGGAGACAACCCGGAAGTTTTAGAGAGTCATTTATTTCTGTTGTGTGCTTTCATAAAGTTTAAAACAAAAAAAATAAAGAGGGAAACCTAAAACTTTTTCAAAAAGAAAAGTGAAAGTAAGAAGGACGAGCACCATAGAAATGGGGGAGCTCCTTGAACTTTGTTCATGCCCATGGAAACTTTGCAAATCTTAATTACAGAAACTTTTCAACAAAAATAATTATCCCCTTGTACAATTCCATTGTATTATAAAAATAATGTGCCAAGAGTTTCCTTTACGATGATTAAACTGCTTGTTGGTTTGTGCGGTGCAAAAACAGAAACTTTGGCTGTAGTGCGCGATTTTACATTTTTTGCTGGAACGTCAAAAGGATCTAAAACTTTTTGCAAAGTCTTGCTATACAAATTGTTGATTTTGTTTCCTATTTTTTCCATAATTTTTAGGGTTACAGAAGTATGGTTAATGTTCAGATTACTATAGACTGTCCTGTTTTCACATATTGCTTTTATAGCTTCATTATTTGCATATGTTTGAATTCTTGTTGATGCCTCCTTGACTTGGGGCCATAGAATTGTGATATAATAAAGTAGGTAATGTTTGTTTATAATTATACAATAATGTTAGAGCAGTACATGATGGGATTTTATTGATCATATGCACTAACCCCGCCACTAAAAGTTTGGTTAAGTTTTGTGTGGATGAAGTGTTCGAAGATCGAGGAGGTCTCGATGTGATAAGAAGGATGAGAGGCAAGAGCTCAAGCTTGGGGATGCCCAAGGCACCCCAAGTAATTATTCAAGGAGATTCAAGCGTCTAAGCTTGGGGATGCCCCGGAAGGCATTCCATCTTTCTTCAACAAGTATCGGTATGCTTTCGGATTCGTTTCGTTCACATGATATGCGTAAATTCTTGGAGCATCGTGTGCTTTTTCATTTTTCTTTTAATAAATGTACCATGCTGATATGAGATAGTCATTGGTTGATTTATAAAATGCTCTTTGCACTTCACTTATATCTTTTGAGTATGGCTTTATAAAATGCTTCATGTGCTTCACTTATATCATTTGAAGTTTGGATTGCCTGTTTCTCTTCACATAGAAAACCACCATTTGTAGAATGCGCTTTTGCTTCACTTATAATTGTTAGAGCGTGGGCATAACTTTTGTAGAAAGAATTAAAACTCTCCTCCTTCACTTATATCTATTTAGAGAGTTGACAGGAATTGGTCATTCACATGGTTAGTCATAAAATCCTACATAAACTTTTAGATCGCTGAATATGATATGTTTGATTCCTTGCAATAGTTTTGCGATATAGAGATGCTAATATGTGGGAGGAACTAGTGAATGATTATGGTTTAGTAAAAATATTGGTGTTAAGGTTTGTGATTCCCGAAGCATGCACGTATGGTCTCCTAACTATGTAAACAAATTGGCGCACATTGTATTTTGATTGTTTATCTTTGCGTGAAGGTCGGGGGCGCGTGATGGTTAACTCCTACCAACCTCCCCCCTAGGAGCATGCGTCGTAGTATTTTTGCTTCGAGGGCTAATAGATTTTTCGCAATAAGTATGTGAGTTCTTTATGACTAATGTTGAGTCCATGGATTATACACACTCTCACCCTTCCACCATTGCTAGCCTCTCTTGTACCGCGCAACTTTCGCCGGTACCATACACCCATCATATACCTTCCTCAAAACAGCCACCATACTATTATGGCATTTCCATAGCCATTCCGAGATATATTGCCATGTAACTCTACCGTTCCATTTATTATGACATGCACCATCATTGTCATATTGCCTTGAATGATCGTAAGATAGCTAGCATGATATTTCCATGGCTTGTCCGTTTTTTGATGTCATTGCTACGCTAGATCATTGCACATCCCGGTACACCGCCGGAGGCATTCATATAGAGTCATATTTTTGTTCTAGTATCGATTTTTAATATCAAGTTGTAAGTAAATAGAAGTGTGGTGACCATCATTATTAGAGCATTGTCCCTTGAAAAAAAGAAAAAAAAAGAAAGGCCAAAAAAAGGCAATAAATAAGGGCCAAATAAAAAAAGGAAAAAAAGGAAAAAAGGGACAATGCTACTATTTTTTCCACACTTGTGCTTCAAAGTAGCACCATGATTTTCATGATAGAGAGTCTCCTATGTTGTCACTTCCATATACTAGTGGGAATTTTCATTATAGAACTTGGCTTATATATTCCAACGATGGGCTTCCTCAAATGCCCTAGGTCTTCATGAGCAAGCAAGTTGATGCACACCCACTAGTTTTCTTTTGAGCTTTCATACACTTATAGCTCTAGTGAATCCATTACATGGCAATCCCTACTCACTCACATTGATATCTATTGATGGGCATCTCCATAGCCCATTGATACGCCTAGTCGATGTGAGACTTTCTCCCTACTTTTGTCTACTACCACCTTCTATTCCACCCATAGTGCTATGTCCATGGCTCACGCTCATGTATTCGTGAAGAATTGAAAAGGTTCGAAAAAGTGAAGTATGAAAACAATTGCTTGGCTGACACCGGGATGTGCATGAGGGGTACCTTGTGTTAAGAAAAGGGAAGCATAAAAGACTATATGATTTTGTAGGGATAACGTTCTTTAGCATTGATATTTTGAAAGACTTGATTGTTTGTTGGGATGCCCGAGTATTAAATTCTTCTATGTCAAATGATAGACTATTGCTTTGAATCACCCGTGTCTTTATATTCATGCCATGATTATATTACATGATCAAGATTATGCTAGGTAGCATTCCACATCAAAAATTATCTTTTTTTATCATTTACCTACTCGAGGACGAGCAGGAATTAAACTTGGGGATGCTGATACATCTCCGTCGTATCTATAATTTTTGATTGTTCCATGCCGATATTCTACAACTTTCATATACTTTTGGCAACTTTTTATACTATTTTTTAGGACTAACATATTGATCCAGTGCCCAGTGCCAGTTCCTGTTTATTGCATGTTTTTGTTTCATAGAATATCCATATCAAACGGAGTCCAAATGGAATAAAAATAGTCGGAGATGTTTTTTGGAATATATGTGAATTTTGGGAAGCGGAACCAACATGAGACGATGCCCGAGTGGACCACGAGGCAGGGGGAGCGCCCACCAGGGGCAGGCGCGCCCTGGGCCCTCGTGGCCACAGAGTAAGGTGGTTGATGCCCTTCTTTCTCTGCAAGAAAACTAATATCCGGATAAAAATCGTGTCAAAAAATCAGCCCAATCGGAGTTACGGATCTCCGGGAATTAAGAAACGGTGAAGGGCCAGAATCTGGGAATGCAGAAACCGAGAGAGACAGAGAGACATATCCAATCTCGGAGGGGCTCTCGCCCCTCCGCCGCCATGGAGGCCATGTAACAGAGGGAAACCCTTCTCCCACCTAGGGAGAAGGTCAAGGAAGAAGAAGAAGAAGGAGGAGGGGTGCTCTCTCCCCCTCGCTTCCGGTGGCACCGGAGTGCCACCGGGGCCATCATCGTGTGACGACGATCTACACCAACATCTCTGTCATCTTCACCAACATCTCCATCACCTTCCGCCATCTATCTACAGTGGTCCACTCTCCCGCAACCCGCTGTACCCTCTACTTGAACATGGTGCTTTATGCTTCATATTATTATCCAATGATGTGTTGCCATCCTATGATGTCTGAGTAGATTTTCGTTGTCCAATCGGTGATTGGTGAATTGCTATGATTGGTTTAAATTGCGTGTGGTTATGTTGTAGTCCTTTGGTGCCCATCATATGAGTGCGCGCGTGGATCACACCATAGGGTTAGTTGTATGTTGATAGGACTACGTATTGGAGGGCAAGAGTGACAGAAGCTTCAACCTAGCGTAGAAATTGATGCATACGGGATTGATGGGGGACCAATATATCTTAGCACTATGGTTGGGTTTTACCTTCATGAACGTTAGTAGTTGCGGATGCTTGCTAATAGTTCCAATCATAAGTACATAGAATTCCAAGAGAGGGATGACATGCTAGTAGTGGCCTCTCCCACGTAAAACTTGATATCGGTCTAGTAACGTAGTCAATTGCTTAGGGGCAATTTCGCAACTCCTACCACCACTTTTCCACACTCGCTATCATTAACTTTATTGTTTCTTTATCTTAACAGCCCCTAGTTTTATTTACGTGTTCTTTATATTCTTGCAAACCTATCCCACAAAAACTACAAAGTACTTCTTGTTTCATACTTGTTCTAGGTAAAGTAAACGTTAAGCGTGCGTAGAGTTGTATCGGTGGTCGATAGAACTTGAGGGAATATTTGTTCTACCTTTAGCTCCTCGTTGGGTTTGACACTCTTACTTACCGAAAGAGGCTACAACTGATCCCCTACACTTGTGGGTTATCAGGCCAGTCAGCTGGTGCAGTTGTAAGCAGAGCATCGTGGCGGGATCTACATGTGAAGCGGAGTACACAGCTGCTTCCGAAGCAGCACGGGAAGGAGTCTAGATGAAGGAGTTCATCACCGACCTAGGAGTTATTCCAAGCGCGTCAGGCCCGATGACTCTCTTCTGTGACAACACTGGAGCCATTGCCATTTCCAAGGAGCCCAGGTTTCACAAGAAGACCAAGCACATCAAGCACCGTTTCAACGCCATCCGGAATTATATTCAAGATGGAGACATAAATATTTGTAAAGTGCATACGGATCTGAATGTCGCAGATCCGTTGACTAAACCTCTTCCACGAGCAAAACATGATCAACACTAGTACTCTATGGGTGTTCAATTCATCATGATGTAACTAGATTATTGACTGTAGTGCAAGTGGGAGATTGTTGGAAATATGCCCTAGAGGCAATAATAAAATTGTTATGATTATATTTCCTTGTTCATGATAATTGTCTAGTGTTCATGCTTTAATTGCATATCCGGAAATCATAATGCATGTGCAAATACATAGACCACAACATGTCCCTAGTAAGCCTCTAGTTGACTAGGTCGTTGATCAATAGATGGTTACGGTTTCCTGACCAAGGACATTGGATGTCATTGATAATGGGATCACATCATTAGGAGAATCATGTGATGGATAAGACCCAATCCTAAGCCTAGCACAAGATCGTGTAGTTCGTATGCTAAAGCTTTTCCAATGTCAAGTATCCTTTCCTTAGACCATGAGATTGTGCAACTCCCAGATGCCGTAGGAGTCCTTTGGGTGTGCCAAACGTCACAACGTAACTGGGTGGCTATAAAGGTACACTACGGGTATCCCCGAAAGTATCTCTTGGGTTGGCACGAATCAAGACTGGGATTTGTCACTCCGTATGACGGAGAGGTATCTCTGGGCCCACTCAGTAATACATCATCGTAATGAGCTCAAGGTGACTAAGGGGTTGGTCACAGGATGATGTGTTACGGAACGAGTAAAGAGACTTGCCGTAAAGAGATTGAACAAGGTATCGGTATACCGACGATCGAATCTCGGGCAAGTACTATACCAGTCGACAAAGGAAATCGTATACAAGATTGAGTGAATCCTTGACATCGTGGTTCAACTGATGAGATCATCGTCGAACATGTGGGAGCCAACATGGGTATCTAGATCCCGCCATTGATTATTGGCCGGAGATATGTCTCGGTCATGTCTGCATGATTCCCGAACCCGTAGGGTCTACACACTTAAGGTTCGATGATGCTAGGGTTATAGGGAATAGATGTACGTGGTTACCGAATGTTGCTCGGAGTCCCGGATGAGATCCTGGACATCATGAGGAGTTCCAGAATGGTCCAGAGGTAAAGATTTATATATGGGAAGTCCCGTTTTGGTCACCGGAAGTGTTCTGGGCGTTATCGGTAACGTACCGGGACCACCGGAAGGGTTCCGAGGGACCACCGGGAGGGGCCACCAGCCCCGGAGGCCTGCGTGGGCCAAGTGTTGGAAGGGACCAGCCCCTAGGTGGGCTGGTGCACCTCCCACAAGAGGCCCAAGGCGTAGGGAAAGGGAGAAGGGGGAAACCCTAGGCTCAGATGGGCCTAAGGCCCACCTAGGGTGCGCCCCCCTCTGGCCCCCTCTGGCCGCCCCCTAGATGCATCTAGGGCTGGCCGCCACCCCTAGGGGGGAACCCTAGATGGGGGCGCAGCCCCTCCCCTCCCCCAATATATAGTGGGGTTTTTGGGGCTGCCAGATACGAGACTCTCCCTATCTCTTGGCGCAACCCTACCCCTCATCCTCCTCCTCTCCCGCGTTGCTTGGCGAATCCCTCCTGGATTGCCACGTTCCTCCACCACCACCAAACTATCGTGCTTCTGCTGGACGAAGTCTTTCCCAACCTCTCCCTCTCTCCTTGCTGGATCAAGGCGTGGGAGACGTCACCGGGCTGCACGTGTGTTGAACGCGGAGGCACCGTAGTTCGGTGCTTAGATCGGATTCGGCCGCGATCTGAATCGCTTCATGTACGACTCCACCGACCGCGTTCTTGCAATGCTTCTGCATCGCGGTATTCAAAGGTATGAAGATGCACTCCCCTCTCATTGCTAGTAATCTCCATAGATAGATCTTGGTGATGCGTAGGAATTTTTTTGATTTTCTGCAATGATCCCCAACAATCTTTTGTCCTACCCTCCCGTGGCAGCGGGGTCCTAGTGGAAACTAAGGGATATTAAGGCCTCCTTTTAATAGATTACCGGACCATAGCATTAAAACATAGTGAATACATGAACTCCTCAAACTACGTTCATCATCGGGAGTGGTCCTGATTGTTGTCACTTCGGGGTTGCCGGATCATAACACATAGTAGGTGAGTATTGACTTGCAAGATAGGATCAGGAACACACATATATTCATGAACACATAATAGGTTCAGATCTGAAATCATGGCACTCATGCCCTAGTGACAAGCATTAAGCATGGCAAAGTCATAGCAACATCAATCTTAGAACATAGTGGATACTAGGGATCGAACCCTAACAAAACTAACTCGATTACATGGTAAATATCATCCAACCCATCACCGTCCAGCAAGCCTACAATGGGATTACTCACGCATGGTGGTGAGCATCATGGAATTGGTGATGGAGGAAGGTTGATGATGACGATGGCGACGATCTCCCCTCTCCGGAGCCCCGAACGGACTCCAGATCAGCCTTCCCGAGAGAGATTAGGGCTTGGCGGCGGCTCCGTATCGTAAAACGTGATAATTCTTCCTCTCTGACTTTTTTCTCCTCAAAAGTGAATATATGGAGTCTGGGGGTATGTCGGTGGAGCAACAGGGGGCCCACGGGGCAAGGGGCGCGCCCCCACCCTCGTGGACAGGGTGTGGGGCCCCCGGCATGGATCTTTCCGCATATATTTTTTATATTTTCCAAAATAATTCTCCGCTGATTTCAGGTCATTCCGAGAACTTCTATTTCTGCACAAAAATAACACCATGGCAATTCTGCTGAAAACAATGTCAGTCCGGGTGAGTTTCATTCAAATCATGCAAGTTAGAGTCCAAAACAAGGGAAAAAGTGTTTGGAAAAGTAGATTTGTTGGAGACATAGCACCTACACGATGAAGACATCTCAGATCTATCATCAGATCCCGTCCAGGGGTCAACATCTATGTCCGCTCTGGCCCTAGATCCGGAGCAGATTACCTTGCTCGAAGACGGGAGGATAAACCCCGCCTGACTCTCCCCCTCCATGGAACTTTTAGCCGGAGGCTGAACAGCGATCGTGCCGCTCACAGACCCATAATCGAACGGGACTCTCCCCGCTGCTGGGAAGCCGGACTCGTTTCCAATTACGAGCTTCGAACTCTTGGGATCCACACTCTTCGGGCTCGACCAAGTGGTCACCACCAAGCCCGGCTTCGTAGACCCCCAGACTCATGTCCAGCTCTCGCTCTTAAATGAGGCGCTTGACTTGCTGCAATCTCTCGCCATTATGGAGGATTCACCGCCGAACTATGCCTAGTTAAAACTGGGGGCTGAGATCAGGGAATCTTGCTTCCCACCCACCACCCACTTGGTAGCCACGGTCGAAGACTTAACAGACATACTAGACTATGCTTCCGAAGACTTCGATGGCATGGACCACGAGGTCGAAGCTGATCTAGGTCAAAACCCACCCGCCACTGGGCGATGGACGGTCACTTCTACCTATGATGTATACATGGTGGACACACCCCAGGAGAAGGATGGTGATGACGACAAGGATCCAGAAGAGGAAAAGCCTGTCGATGAACCTCCTAAGCGCTGGCGTCAGCGGTGCCACTCACGATAGCGTCGAGAAAGGGAAAGTAATACCAGCACTGGAGATAATGAGGCTCCGGAGGACGCCGAAGACCCCGTAGAGCCAGAGTTGGAGCAGGACGAACGAGAGGATGGCCAATGCAGTCCCGAACAACTCACCAATCACAATGATTCCAAATACAGTAATGACTTGCCTATCTTCTAAGAGGATGTCAGCCTAGGAGACGAGGAATTCATCATCACAGAGGAACCCCTCGAACAAGAACACTTTCAACGATGGCTTATCGCCACAGCCAGGAGCCTGGAAACGCAGCAGCAACGGCTTAAAGCCGAACAGGATACGCTCAACGACAAATGGAATGAAGTGTTAGACGCTGAAGAGAGATACGCCGTGAGCGCCAAACAAAGATCTATCCCAAGCGCAAGTTGCTGCCACAATTCGACGACGAGGCCCTTGTGCCAATTCCGTAGAATCACGATCAGGCCGATTAACCGGACCGACCACATTATGGACGGGACAAAGCGGCTAGCAATGCCGTATATCAACCCGCACCTCCCAACCGTAAAGGAAAGGGTACAACGGCTCAGGGCCACAAGTACGACCTACATCAGGACCTGAACAAAAAAGCCGGTCAGGCCAGATCGATCTACGGGTCAAGAGAATGTGCTCCCACATGGGATGGTGGCCATCAAGTAAAGCATACCGGATATAATCAAGTTCGGAGTCAACACCGAACACAGATGCCGTCCGAACTACGTCACGATGTCGCACGATATAGGGGCGCTGCGCACCCTCTGTGCTTTATCGATGAGGTGATGGATCACCAATTTCTAGAAGGGTTTAAACCCGTAAACATCGAGGCGTATGATGGAACGACGGACCCCGTCGTATGGATTGAAGACTTCATTCTCCACATCCACATGGCTCGCAGAGATGACCTCCATGCCAAATACCTCCCTCTAAAGCTGAACGGGCCAACATGGCACTTGTCGTGGAATTGTCACGGCATGTGTCCTTAGGTAAGGACTTAGTCATGAGGCCAATGCATCTATGTGGTAGCTTGAGAGGGGTTGAGCGGATTCGAGAGACGCAACACACAAGACAAGGATTTAGACAGCTTCGGGCCCCGGGAAACATCATTCGGTAATAGCCCTACATGCTGTTTGAGGCTAGATCTGATTATGACCCTCATGGAGTTGCCGCATAGGCCGACTCTCCTTATTGTGTCTAGCCCTAAAGAATATGGAGCTTCTAACTTGTGAAAACCTATCCCTCTTGGGGAGCCATACCCCTCCTTATATATGTTGAAGGGGCGGGTTACATATGGAGTCCTAGTAGGATTAGGACTTACTTATCTTTTATTACAAACGGGATACAAGTTCGAGTCTTGCTTCCTTGTACAAGAAATATTCTTCACGCCTTTCATCTTAAGCCGGCCCACCATAGCATGAGCCGGCCTTCTGGTGCTTGGGCATTGTTATCCATCTAAAACACCCCTCGGGTCACCAATGAGTCGCCAGGCTCGTGAGTTGTCAGACCAGTGAACCGCCAGACTCATAACTCGCCAATCCTCCGACGGGTTACCAATGAAACGCCAAGTCCGGCCGGGTCATACTTCCGGCTGGGTCATACCGCGGGGTATATCCCTGACATTAGCCCCCAGTTTAATTTGGATTTATCCAGTTTAAACTTGATCCTTCCTCCAACATAAACACGAGAACAAATTTGACAAGTTGTTCTCCGGGTTCAAATATTTTCCTGAACCGGCACCTGATCATCCTTAAATCCTTGTCATTTCCTTCTTGACATGTATCCGTGATCTCATAGCAAATCTCCTTAGCAGATATGTTCAAAAAAATTCGAGCACTTCTCAAAAATCCGGGTCAATAGACCAGCTTCATAATCAATTTTGCTGACATTGGTTTCTCACAGAGAAATATTGTACAAAAAAAACACCTGAGTCGACTTCCAATGCTTTAACAAAAAATATTGTTCTTTGAAATACCCATCTGATATTCAGCCGGTTTGAAGATGTAGAACCTGCCGGTTTATCCTTACCAAAATTGCCGGGTCATAAAAACTGATGATTCCGGGTTATAACTGTTATACACACCGGGTCATGATTATTACCACCGCCGGGTCACACAACTGATCCTCCTAGTTTGCTCAAAATTGATACTTTGAAGATGTTCCTCCATTATATTCATAACACATGTAGCCCCCAAGTGCCGGGTTGTCATGCTTGCAGCAGCCTGGGACTTGTAATTGCTTTATACTCATAAAAACTTCATCCAGTGTAGCCCCCAAGGGCCGGGTCATTATGCAATAATGAGCAGGGACTTCATAAATATGATCATGTAGGCTTGAACAACAACGTAAAGCCCCCAAGGGCCGGCTCAGTAAGATAATGCCGAGCTGGGACTTTATATATATATAT
>LR738709.1:375032012-375052697 GCA_902687465.1 Secale cereale | reverse complement strand
ATATATCGCAAATTCGCAATGGCTCTTAGGTGCATATACACCTCATCTGATGTAACCCCCATCATGGGGCTTGAACCCACGTCCACATGGTTAAGAGCTTTGTATTCTAACAACTGAGCGGAGAACCCTTCAATATAATCTATTACAACTTGTGTACCTTGAATTGTCGACATGAGCAATTGGTAGCCCCCAAGGGCCGGCTCATTATAATGTGATGAGTCGGGTCTTCAATAAAGTGAGCAAAAAATGACTTTGCATTAGCCCCCAAGTGCCATGGTGCATGCTAGCAGTGACATGGGACTTGCATATTTGATGTAATTCAATTTGAATAATGTAGCCCCCAAGTACCGGGTCGTAAGCCTGCAGCAACTCGGGACTATTCCTTCCATTATAGAATAAATCATATCCATTGATAAGATAATAGCCATTGTGCGAAAGCCACTTTGAAAACCTCAATCATAATACTGGTTATTGATAACCATAATAAAAATCCAGCCATGTTTGGCTATTAAAGATTTGAATAATATAATCCGGTTTGAAAACCGGTTCCTGCAATATAAACAAGTATATCTATGTATATATGATGCATGTTATGATGATGATGCAATGTATGATGATGTATGCGTATGATGCAATGTATGATGATGTATGATGCAATGCATGATGATGTATGTGTACAATAATAGAAAACTTCAATGAAACTAGCCGGAGCCATTGGAGTATCCTTGCTTTCTGTAGCCGGCTCTCATAGATACCCAATCGACATTTGAACCTGGATAAGTTCAGACATGACTTATCGAGGTACGCGGGGTCAGAGTTGCATCAAGCAAACAGGCAGGTTTAACCAAGTTTCAAGGAAGGCGGATTGGGAGCCTGGATCTATCCTGACTATCTGTAAACCGTGCTCTCACATGACAGCCAGGCGTTTGAACCTTAGCAAGCTCAGGTCTTGGTCGAATACGCCATATAAGATTGATCGCCAAGAGTTCGCTGGGTCAATCAGGATGACTTGATGGAGTTGAAGCAGCTGGGTACAGGCAGGATGATCCATAGGTTATGTCCTCTTTGGTCGAATACGCCTATGTTTGAACATAACCTGATCAAATGGGTAGTAATGTTGTGTTCTCTTTGGTCGAATACGCCTATGTTTGAATAGGAAGCCCCCAAGTGACATACTTGCGAGAGATAGATATTCTTTTTGAGCTGGATTTTTAAACCGGATTTGAGAGCTTCAGAGCTTTGTGAGAGGCAGATTTCCCTTGAGCCGGATTTTGAACTGGATATTGAGAGCTTCAATGCTTTGTTGAAAGGCAGTTTTTCCTTGAGCCGGATTTGGAAACCGGATATTGAGCCAGAATCTTCATTTTGAGCCGGAAATTTTTCTGACGTTTTTGAAATTTTCACCAATAGGGCAGTTGCCTCCAGGGCTAGGTTATTTTTTCCCTTCATTGTCCTGGGGTTCTTGAATTTGCTGAAAGTAGCAAGACTTTGCTGAGTCATATCATTGTAGCCCCCGAGTCTTGAGACTACTCGAGGAGTTGGCTTGAGACTCTCCATATTTGACCATAGCATAAGGTGTCCATCATTGTTGTTGATAGCACGATATGAATCCATAGAAAGTTGAGGTAACTGCGGCGGGTTATAAATGATCCCGTATGAGCCGTGTCAGCAACTCGGCCAATGGTTCCTTCCAACTGGCTGATTTGAAGTTAACCAAGCTGTAGTGACGGCGCCTTGTGTGCCTGCCCATTGGGCCATCCAGTGCAGACGGTGGCTGATAATACATGATAATTTGCTCCAGGGTTGATGGAAGAAAACCGGGCTACCCAAGCAGTGACTGGCTTCATACTCAGCCCCTGTAGACAGGTGCGGCTCGATGTGTTGATGTAAACCAAGCCACGAGAGACGGAGAGTGAAGACGATCACAGCTTCAGAAGTAGCACAGATAGATGAGTCGGTGGCGGCGTTGTAAGCCGGCACAGATAGACGAGTTAATCACCGGTGCTGTAAGCGAGGCAGACGGGCAAGTCAACCGTGTCGTGTTGATATAAACTGTGCCGCAGAGGTGATGACTTGCGTATATATTCGTTGAGCATTATGGCGGATCAAATGCTGATCACGATCACCACTCTTATTTGCCTTGTATCAAAAGATATCGCAAGCCAAAGTAATTGCCCTTTTTAAAGAAATTAATATATAATATAAAATATACTGGATAGATTTCACCTGATATGCTAGACCAAAAATTATTCGGCTGTAATGTTGCCGACATGATGACACGGGTGGCGACTTAAAGCGCGGCTCCGGGCGGGTCAGGGCCAGTAAACAGCTGTGGCGGCTCAGAAGTAGTGATACGGCGGCTCACCGCTAAGATGAAACGGCGGCAGTGGTACAAGGCATCGAGCGGCTCAACCGGGCGGCTCACTGCAAGGATGAGACGCTGACGGAGGTGCACGACACGGTAGACGACAACTTGTCCTGCATTGGAGAACTTGCAAGCTATAATAATTGCTCTTTTAAAGAAAGCAATATGTTCTAATAAAATAAACTTAGATAGATATCACCTGATAGTTCGGACGACAAATGATCCGTTTCAACGCAACAGAGGCGGTTTAGGCTGACTGGCGACTCAATATAACCCGGGCGGCTTAACACGGCAGAGGCGGATCGACGCGGCCCCGAAATCTCAACACTACAGCGAAACAGAGACATCACCATGGCGGCGGCTCAGAAACTACAGCGGCAGCGCGTTTGAGACGGCGGAGGGGGCGACTTGAACAGTTTGAAACGGACGCAAGTCGACCCGAGGGCGGGCGGATCACCACGACGTGTCTATGTAGTGAATAATTGTTCTGCATAAACAAGTTATGTAGACCAAGGCAAAGATAAACTGTTCTTTGATAAAAATAATATGTTATAATGAAACAAACTTTAGGGCCAGTTCTTTTGGGCGGCTTAAAAAATAAGCTGCCTCTCCCCAGCTTAAAAAATAAGCCGCTCCCAAATTTTTTTTAGGCTTCTAAATTAGTAATGCCATAACTAGGTTAGAAGCACCAAGGAATAAGGGAGGTGGCTTATGCAAAAAGCTAGGGAGGAGGCGGCTTATTTTTTAAGCCGCCAAAAGAACTGGCCCTTAGATAGATATCACCTGATTTGCTCGAACAACTGATGGGTCGGCCGGCACCGACGGGCTAGTTGTCCTCCTTGTTGCAAGCCCGAGCGGTCGCAAAAGACGGCCACGACGTTGTAAACCGGCGCGGTCGCGAGAGACGGCCACGGTGTTGTAAGCCGGTGCGGGAATCTGTTGAGTAACGACGACCACCTGTGTCGAATGATGTTGGCGTGCCTCCATCTCCGTGGTATAATACCACCTTGTAATGGATAATTCTCCTGCATATAAAATACGGCAGGGCGAGGTAGTTTTGCTCAGATGAATTAATATGTACTTAAAAATAAATAGGGTAAATATCACCTGATAGCTTAGGCGTGGACGTAGTGGAGGCAGAACAGAAATCTAGATGAGTTCCCGTGGAACAAGTACTAATTGAAGTAGTACTTAATCAATTAGATATCGAAAGACATGCTGGAACTCGTACTTGTACTAGTACGTCATGGCTAATCGAATTGTTGGCAGCGTCCTTTAATCCCTGATGCATGAGCAGAAGCAGCTCCTTGGGACTTAAAAGCACTCCGTGCAGCACCGGTGGCTTGGTAGAGAGCAGATTACCTCGGGGCTTCAAGTGTATATATGAAGCAGCGACAACTTGCGGATTAATATAACTCGGCGTACGACGACTCACAAGTGGCGAGTGGAGGTGGCACGGGGCCCTAGAGGCAGCGTGGCGGCTCGCCAGGCCTCACGCAGGCGGACACAGGAGTCCGGATCGTGGCTGGCTCCGCTTCTGGATCGTGTTGATTTGATCCAAACTCGAGTCAAAGTAGTACTCTGGTGGATGTTTTGAGGATTCACGTGGGATCATTCTTCGAGGCTGAGACGTCGTTCTTTCCAATTGTTAACATCGGATCCAAAGTTAATCACCACTTTGACCACAAAAAACGATGAATTTGCCGGCTCGGCGCAAAGTTGTTTCTACGCGATTTGTTTGTATCGGCCCTTCTTCAACTGTGAGCTTTCACGATCCCTGAGAGAGATCCCTCCAAGAACTCAACACCACCATGCTTGAGCGCCATGGTGGGCACCAACTGTCGTGGAATTGTCACGGCAGATGTCCTTAGGTAAGGACTTAGTCATGAGGCCAATGCATCTATGTGGTAGCTTGAGAGGGGTTGAGCAGATTCGAGAGACGCAACACACAAGACAAGGATTTAGACAGCTTCGGGCCCCGGGAAACATCATCTGGTAATAGCCCTACATGCTGTTTGAGGCTAGATCTCATTATGACCCTCATGGAGTCGCCGCATAGGACGGCTCTCTTTATTGTGTCTAGCCCTAAAGAATATGGAGCTTCTAACTTGTGAAAACCTGTCCCTCTTGGGGAGCCCTTCCCCTCCTTATATATGTTGAAGGGGCGGGTTACATATGGAGTCCTAGTAGGATTAGAACTAACTTATCTTTTATTACAAACGGGATACAAGTTCGGGTCTTGCTTCCTTGTACAAGAAATATTCCTCACGCCTTTCATCTTAAGCCGGCCCACCATAGCATGAGCCGACCTTCTGGTCCTTGGGCCTTGTTATCCATCTAAAACACCCATCGGGTCACCAATGAGTAGCCAGGCTTGTGAGTCGTCAGACCAGTGAACCGCCAGACTCATAACTCGCCAATCCTCCGACGGGTTACCAATGAAACGCCAAGTCCGGCCGGGTCATACCGCGGGGTTATCCCTGACAGCACTGGTTGAACAGCCTCCCAGAGAACTCCATTGGAACCTGGGAAGATTTGGAGGATTCTTTCCGGGCTAACTTTCAGGGGACTTATGTCCGGCCACCGGATACTGATGATTGAAGTCACATAATCCACTAGCCCGGGGAGTAATCCCGCAAGCTTTGGAATCGGTTCTTAACTAAAAAGAACCAAATCTTTGATTGTCCGGATGCCGAAGGCTTAGCAACATTTAAACACAGCGTCCACGATGAATGGCTCGCGTGACACCTCGGCCAGGAGAAGCCGAAGAAATTAGCAGCCCTTACTACACTTATGACCCGCTTTTGCGCGGGCGAAGACGACTGGCTGGCTCATAGAAGCAATAGTACCAGTGACCCTGGCACTTTCGAATTCAGGGATGGCAATGGCAAGCCGCGACGCAATAAGAACAAGCATCAAAACAATAACAGAGAAACAGATGACATGGCAGTAAACGCCGGATTCAATGGCTCCAGGTCCAGTCAACGGAAGAAGCCATTCAAAGGCAACAGGGATGGTCCATCCAGCCTGGACAAGCTATTAGAGAGACCCTGGCAGATTCGTGGCACCCCTGACAAATCTGCAAACCACACCAACAGAAATTGTTGGGTCTTCAAGCAGGCCGACAAGTTAAATGCCGAACACAAGGGGAAAGGGCCCCAGAGCAAGGACGAAGATGATCCTCGCCCACCGAATACTGGGGGACAGAAGCAATTTGCCCCTGAGGGGAAAACGGTGAATATGATTTACGCCACCCATATCCCCAAGAGGGAACGCAAGTGCGCACTAAGGGACATTTACGCCGTAGAGCCCGATGCCCCCAATTCAACCCATGGTCGGCTTGTCCGATGAGCTTCGATCATAGGGATCGCCCACCTAGTATCCGTCATGGAGGTTCAACGACCCTAGTACTCGATCCTATCATTGATTGATATCATCTTACTCGAGTCCTTATGGACGATGGCAGTAGTCTCAACTTGATATATCAAGACACTGTCCGCAAGATGGGGATAGACCTGTCAAGAATCAAGCCTAGCAGCACTACCTTTAAAGGAGTGATACCTGGCATAGAGGCCCACTGCAAGGGCTCATTAACACTAGAAGTGGTATTCGGCTCTACTGACAATTTTCGAAGCGAAGAGTTAATCTTCGACATCGCTCCCTACCGTAGTGGATATCATGCACTGCTCGGAAGAACGGCCTTCGCCCGCTTTAATGCAGTCCTGCACTACGCTTACTGATAACCCTCAACCGTAAGGGATCGAGATAGTCTTCGCGGGTAAGAATAACCCAATTTATTGATTCGACACACGGGGAGCCAAAGAGTATTTATAAGCTTTAACAGTTGAGTTGTCAATTCAACCGCACCTGAAATATACTAACTTGCAACAAAAGATAAGTGGTAACAGTGATATGATAGTGATGATAGTAATAGTAAAAGTAAACAGCAAAAGTAAATAGCAGTAGTAAATGGCAGAAATAGCAACTAGTGACAGGCAAGGTTTAAAATACTGTAGGCTAGGGAGATGGATGGTTGGGCGTTGCATGGATGAGATAGTTTCTAACTCGGGGCACGGCACACGGAAAAGTAATGATCATCTAGGCAAATATCAAACATTAGGCATGTATCCCGTAGGTAGTTGTACGTGCTTGCAATAAGAACTTGCACAACATCTTTTGTCCTACCATCCCGCTACGAACGGGGCCAAAAGGAACTAATGGATATTAAGGTGCTCCTGTCAAAGAGCACCGGAACAAAGCAATGAACTCAATGGATACATGTAATCCTCAAATTACGGGCCATCCCCTTTGGTGTGCCAAGCTGTCACTTTTGGGATCGCCGGTTCCGAACCGTAACATGTGCATACAACTCATAGATAGGATCAAGAACACAAATATATTCATGCAAACACATATGGTTCAGATTTGAAATCATGGCACTCGGGCCCTAAGTGTCAAGCATTAAGAATAACAAGTTGTAGCAAAGATGATAAACACCATACTAGATGATAGGCAACATGCCCCCAACAATTTGACGAACTATTACATGATCTAACTCATCCAATCCCTACCATCCCCTTCGCCTACAGCAAGGGAATTACTCACACATGAAGGGGGAAGTCATGGAGGGATGATGGAGTGGTGATGATGATGACGATGGCGACGATCTCCCCTCTCCGAAGGCCAAATCAGCCTCCAGATTAGCCCTCCCGAAGAAGAACAGATGGTGGCGGCGGCTCCGCGATGAAAAACAGCGAAAGGACTTCCGATCTGGTATTTCTGCGTCGGGAGGAAAAATACGGGCTAAAGTAGGGCACCAGGGGGTGTGGGGCCCACCCAGGCGCCCCCCCGGCGCGGCCCAGGGGGGGGGGGGCGCGCCCACAGGGCGCCTGGGCACCCCCTGGCCCCCCTCTGGCCCCACTTATGGCATTTTGTTTCTTCGGGTGCGTGGATTTTTCGTGATTTTTCGTGGATTTTTCTGAGATGCTTAAAAATCCGTTTTCCTGCACACAAATAAACCATACAGGCAGCTCTGCTGAAAACAGCGTCAGTCCGGGTTAGTTTAGTCCAAATCATGCAAGAATGAGGTCAAAACAATATCAAAAGTGTTTGGAAAAGTGGATACGTTTGAGACGTATCAACTCCCCCAAGCTTAGCATATTGCTTGTCCTCAAGCAATTCAGTTCAACGAACTGGACGCGACAAAGAAAACTTTGACAAACTCTTTTGCTTTATTAGATGTACATAAGCATGTACTACGAAAAGAGTTCAGCAAGTATTAAAACAGTACTTATGAGAACAATGCAAGGAGCAATCCTTCTTTCAAGTGACCAGTCACAAATAATTAAGAGTAAACAATATATTACCGAAAATCAAGACAAGATCACATTGCACATAGCTTGAGCATATTAAGGTGGTATCTCGCTAGCCTGCATGAGTGAAGCAAAACATAAATGCAGAGACTCCTCCAGAGTTTTAAAGGAGACTAGAACTAAGAATTTCAGAATAAATCATATCACAAGTATGCAAAAGACAATGTAATACTTTGGGACAATGCACATTACACTCAGAATGACAATTATGCTCTCCTAGTCAGTGCTTTGAAGAAAGAAGGTGAGACTCTCGAACCATGGCTTTTATTGGCAAAGTTGAAAACCCGTGATCGGAAACAAAAACTAAACATGTACCAGAGCTCTTGGTTTTAAAAACAGAAGTAAATATGTTTTGAGAGGTGCATATTTCGTCAACGAATGCTAGCAGATAACTCAATCACTTTTTAAGCTAGACAAGTCTCGAGGAACGGCTCCCGCATGAGGACGATCTCATCCTCTTAATCTCCTTTGTTTATCACTGCCAAAGTTTTCTGATTTCTCATGAACAAAGCGTGAAGGAGGGTTTGTTTGTTATATTATCTTTTCGAGCCGGGCGCACTCAATGCCAGTTCCTTTTCATATTAGGGGTTTGCACATTATGCATGCAATCCAGGGGTGAAACTTGTCCAACTTAAAGAGATCATGAATTAACTACTACTTGCTCATGAGCTAAAACATAGGCACAAAAAGGGAAATGCTTTTGATTAATTTCGAGATGGTACATGAAAGTCTTCGTTAGGGATGGCAGGTAAATACCATGTATAGGAAGGTATAGTGGACTCATATGGCATAACAGGTTTAAAGGTTTTGGATGCACAAGCAGTCATTCCGCTTAGTACGGGTGGAGGTTTAGCAAAAGACTGGGAAGCGACCAACTAGAGAGCAATAACGGTCATAATCATGCAGAGCGACAAAGCAACATTGAATCGGGCATGAAAGTGATATAACTATTCTAAAACTCAAAGATCATCAAGGCAAAGTAGACTTTTTAGTCTTAAACATGTGTAAGCATGTGCCAAGTCAATCCAAAAATTCTCTAAAGGGAAATACCACCTAGTATGCCAGGCTATGAACAGTGCGATGCATGTAGATCATTTCAATAACACATTATATACTCTAGTTATTGGAGACTAGCCACAAGGAAAGCATGAACCACTGGAATAGCATTGTAAACATAGAACTATGTCGCTATAAGCTGGTCTCTAGATCATAAGTACAGGCATATGTACAAAAGTAGAAACAATAAGAGTTCATACCGGTCTTCCTTGTTGCTTCCTTTCAGTCGATCTTCATTAATGCTTGTCACTTGCACGATCGAACGTAGGAAATATAATCAAATGCCATCACGGACTCGAGCTGATCTCTGAAAACAAAGCAAAACTAAAGAGAGAAAGGAAATCTTTTTGGGTTTTTCAAAAGTTGAAAACAAAGCAAAAGAAAGAGAAAATCTTTTTGTTGTTTTTGCGAATAGAGGAATAAAGAAGAACGGGTAAAAACTTCGAAAAGATCAAAGTGAATAAAACGGATAATACAATGGAAAAGTGAGAAGGGCACGTACTCCCCCAAGCTTAGGCTTTTGGCCTAAGTTGGTAGCAGCTACTGCCCCCAGGAGCATCCTGCTCCAGGGGTATGGTGGTGAGACCAAGGGTCGTAGAAGGATGATGGCGCGTACACTGAACTCCTCGGAGTCTCCCACGAGGAAAGTTCCGAGCGCCAAACAGAGGAAGACCCTGCACCAAACTCGATGGCGGTCTCATCCTGAAAATGTGGTATCTCACCGTGCCTCTCCTCATCGGGCACAACCCCCTCCGTGGGGTTATGGAACTGATGCTGGACCATGAACTCGTCGAACTGGACAACATCAAAGGACCATCCGTTCCTGCGAGAAAAATCAAACAAAAGAGGTGCATGTAGACGGATCTCACGTTCCGCGATAGTTCCGAAACGCAAGATATAAACAAGGTTATCAAGCTCAGAACCCATGGTAACAAACTTATGCCTTTTCATAGCAGCAAGATCAAAGCTTAAATAAGTAAAAGGAGTATCATCAGGATGTGGGGTGCCTCCAAGATGCTCTAAGATAAGTGTGGAATAAATGCCACCATATAAGTCCCCCTTGTTACCGTTCATAGCAAGGCGTCGAGCAATTAAGGTACCAATATTATAATGAGACCTCCCTGAGAGGGCTGCTGCCAGGATAGCAATATCCGGAGCAGAAATGCTGCTCGTGTTGTCACGAGCTAACACTCCTCTAGCAATATAATATGCAAAATACCTGAGGTGAGGAAACAAGATACTGGAGATCTTCGACCGATGAATATCCTCGTACCCATGCTGCAGAGAGAGTTGATGACGGTTTTCAGCTCGGAGGGCTGAGTAACCATCCTTGCCGTCCTCCCAACGTTCGGCACACCTATTACTTCACAAAAATTTCCCAAAGTCATGGTGATAAGATCATTATAAATTTTAAACTCAATAGCACCTGATTCAGGATTATATCTAAAACTGTTAATGAAAATGGAGGTGAGTTTTTGATACTGAGTAACACGGCTGGTGACGAGCCGTGTCAAACCTGCATTAGCACAAAGATTATAAAACTCATCCTTGATTCCCGCAGCTTCCATGAATTCATCACATGGATATGTCATCGCACGTGCTGGACTTGTATCTTCCAACAACTCCAGGGGCACATGATCTTCATTATAGCTCACCCTGGCAGTCGTTGGTGAAGCTGCGGCCCTAGTGACTCGATCGGAGTGTGCGGGCCTCCTCTTCTCAAGCCATCCTTTTGCCCTTCCTAATAAACTCATTTCTGAAATTTTTTACAATTCACAAAAACGAGAATTAAAACAAACTGAGCTAAGGCAAACTAATCAACTCACTTGCCCAAGGCATAAACTTGCATCAAAACTTGGAAAATAACTTTCTACACATGCATGCAAGCTCATCTCTACAGCACCAAGAACTACTAAATACTCACAAATGAGGCCACCAATCAAAAATCTAATTGGAGGAGTGGAGGAGTCACATACCAGGGAGTATTTGCTCAAAATTTCTGCTCAAATGATGGGCTGTAGAGAGAGATCGAAGAATCGCCCCCAAGAACAGCAAGAACAGCAAGAACAAGACCAGAACTCGGGTTTCTGGAAAAAGAGAGAGAAAGGGGAAGAAGAAGTACCTGGAGGGGGGTCCCGTGGGCCCCAGGCGCTCTGTGGGCGCGGCCAGGGGTTGGGCCACGCCAGCTGGCCGCCTGGGCCACTGGTGGCCCCCCTGGCTGGCCCCAGGACTTTCCGGGTCTCTCATGTTGTGGAAATTTTTATTATAATTTTTCTGGAATTTTTCTGAAAACTTCACTGTTGAAATTTTTTCGAAGTTCAAAAAGCTGCAAAACTCTCTGAAAACTTGAAGTAGTTAGTAGTATTGTGAAGCTTCAAAAACATAGATACTTGGTACAGCAAGTAGGACAATACTAAAAACAAATGAAAACATAGAAAGCTCAACTTTTTATCCATATAAAACACGTTTACTAGTAAGGTTGATCAAGTCTTACCAACAAACAAGCGATATATAGAGCAAAAAGTCTCACCTCCTACGGAGTAATCACTGAACTTTTACCTTGATGGACATTGTCCCTACCATGATAATTTTGTATTTGTGAGGCACATGTAGTGGACAGTCCCATTCTCCAATTTTCATGGTCTCGATATTCTCTATAGAGTTGAGGGCATGCCTCCTGTCGGTCTTCTTCGGAAAATATACCGTGTGTTCTTTATCATTCACATGAAAGGTAACCTTCCCTTTATTGCAATCAATAATAGCACCTGCGGTGTTAAGGAAAGGTCTACCAAGAATAATGGACATGCTCCCATCCTCGGGCATGTCAAGCACAACAAAATCAGTAAGAATTAAACAATTAGCAACTTCAACTGGAACATCCTCACAAATACCTATCGGAACAGCGGTTGACTTGTCAGCCATCTGAAGGGAGATATCTGTAGGAATTAGTTTCTCTAAACAGAGCCTCTCGTAAAGAGAGAGAGGCATAACACTCACTCCCGCTCCAAGATCACACAAAGCAGTTTTGACATAAATATTCTTTATTGAGCAAGGAATGGTGGGTATACCTGGATCACCGAGCTTCTCAGGAATCTTTCCACTGAAAGAATAGTTAGCAAGCATAGTAGATATTGCATCATTAGGAACTTTTCTTTTGTTAGTGACAACATCTTTCATATATTTTGAATAAGGAAGTAACTTAATAGCATCAGTCAAAGGGATTTGAAGAAAAAGAGGTTTAATCCATTCACAAAACTTATTATAATGCTCTTCTTCTTTAGATTTGATGGACTTACCTGGAAAGGGCATGGGTTTCTGTACCCATGGTTCTTCTCCTTCCCATGCTTTCTTGCGATGAAGTCTTCTTTAGTGTACCTCTTACGTTTGTCAGGTGCTTCTTCCTCTCGAACTTCAGGCGGGTCATTCTTCTCATTATCATTACCTTCAGGTTCAGCACCGTCTTCAGTCTCAGCATCGGAAATAGATACACTGTTGGGATCAATAGCTGGCTCTTCATCTGCAATAGGATCATTAGAATTGTCAGTCTCTTTATGTTTCTTCTTCTTATTTGGAGAGACAACAATTTCTTCTTCCTGCATTTGAGAATCTTGCTCGATTCTCTTCGGATGTCCCTCTGGATAAAGAGGATCTTGAGTACTAGTTCCTCCTCGGGTCTTAATCCCAAAAGCCTGCAATTTATCTTGTTTGGCATTGTTAGCAAGTAAATCTCTTTGCACATTAGAAATTTGATCAAGCTGAGTTTGAACCATATGAAAATGCTTCACAAGACATTGAACATCATTAACTGTTCTATCTAAAACACCAAGCAATTTTTTGATAGCAAGGGAATTATCATGCAACTGACTTTCTATCCTCTCATTAAAATGATTCTGTTTCATAATAAAATTATCAAACTCATATAAACATTGATCAGGAGGTTTACCATGAGGGATGTCACTTGCGTTGAAATCTAAAAGAGAGTGTACCTCTACCATAGGAGGGTGAGTGGTAGGCTCACACAGCTTCTCAATAGGGGGTAGATTCTTCACGTCTTCAGCTTTAATACCTTTCTCTTTAATAGACTTCTTTGCTTCTCGCATGTCCTCGGGGCTCAGAACAAACATGCCCCTCTTCTTTGTTGGTGGAGGTGGTTCAGGGACGGACCAATCTTCATGGTTTTTGGCAATCCTGCCCATTAGATCTTCCGCATCGTCCGGTGTTCTTTTCCTGAAAACACAACTAGCACAACTGTCCAAATAGGACCTAGATTAATCAGTTAAACCAGCATAGAATATATCAATTAATTCATTCTTAGGAACTCCATGTCCTGGTCTAGCCTGAATCAAACCGCAGTACCTCCCCCAAGCTTTAGGGAGGGACTCATCCTGCAACTGTTTAAAATTATAAATTCTTTGTAAAGCAGCATGTTGCATATGAGCAGGAAAGTACTCATCAACAAAAGAGTGAGCTAAGTCCTGAGGACTCTTACTGGAACCGCATGGGAGTGAATCATACCATGCTTTAGCACCTTCCTACAACGAGAAAGGAAGAAGCTTGGTCACATAAAAGTAGCGTATCTTCTCATCTGTGGTAAACAGGCTACCTAGTTCACCAAGTTTAGTTAGGTGTGCAATAGCATCATCATTTTCTCTGCCATAAAAGGGGTCAGCTTCAACCATAGGTATAAGTGAAAGATCAACAGAGAAATCAAAATCAAGATCATCAATGCATATAGGAGATGTAGCAAACTCAGGATTAGGAACGGTTTTGTTTTCCAAAGAGTGTTTTTCAAATATTTTCTTAATAGTTTCAGGGTCAGAGCCGGCAAACTCTGTCAGTTCCCTGCATAAATCTTCATCAAGTATATAGTAATCATCATCAAGGAGCCTCTCCTGGAGTTTACTCAATTCAGGATAATCATAAGTTTCACCAATAGGGTAGCGAGTAACAGGAAGTTCAATTCCATATTTTTCAGCAGCAGCAGTAATTTGTTTCTCAAGAGCATAACCAAGTGAACTAATATCATCATCAAAAGTAGTAGAAGCATCATCAAGTGTACCAGACATAGTAACATATTCAGTAGGAGCATCATGTGGTGGTGGTGAGGCGAACTTACTCATAACAGAAGGTGAATCAAGTGTAGCACTAGTGCTCAGAGCAGTACCTCTTCTTGTAGTGGATCGTAAGATCGGAACCTTGGGGTCTCCTTTCTTACCCATAGTGAATGAAGTGCAGCAGGTAGGATACCTCAAGTAGACTTGTAAATATTGCTATGCTCCCCGGCAACGGCGCCAGAAAACGATACTTGATAACCCTCAACCGTAAGGGATCGAGATAGTCTTCGCGGGTAAGAATAACCCAATTTATTGATTCGACACACGGGGAGCCAAAGAGTATTTATAAGCTTTAACAGTTGAGTTGTCAATTCAACCGCACCTGAAATATACTAACTTGCAACAAAAGATAAGTGGTAACAGTGATATGATAGTGATGATAGTAATAGTAAAAGTAAACAGCAAAAGTAAATAGCAGTAGTAAATGGCAGAAATAGCAACTAGTGACAGGCAAGGTTTAAAATACTGTAGGCTAGGGAGATGGATGGTTGGGCGTTGCATGGATGAGATAGTTTCTAACTCGGGGCACGGCACACAGAAAAGTAATGATCATCTAGGCAAATATCAAACATTAGGCATGTATCCCGTAGGTAGTTGTACGTGCTTGCAATAAGAACTTGCACAACATCTTTTGTCCTACCATCCCGCTACGAACGGGGCCAAAAGGAACTAATGGATATTAAGGTGCTCCTGTCAAAGAGCACCGGAACAAAGCAATGAACTCAATGGATACATGTAATCCTCAAATTACGGGCCATCCCCTTTGGTGTCCCAAGCTGTCACTTTTGGGATCGCCGGTTCCGAACTGTAACAGGTGCATACAACTCATAAATAGGATCAAGAACACAAATATATTCATGCAAACACATATGGTTCAGATCTGAAATCATGGCACTCGGGCCCTAAGTGTCAAGCATTAAGAATAACAAGTTGTAGCAAAGATGATAAACACCATACTAGATGATAGGCAACATGCCCCCAACAATCTGACGAACTATTACATGATCTAACTCATCCAATCCCTACCATCCCCTTCGCCTACAGCAAGGGAATTACTCACACATGAAGGGGGAAGTCATGGAGGGATGATGGAGTGGTGATGATGATGACGATGGTGACGATCTCCCCTCTCCGGAGGCCAAATCAGCCTCCAGATTAGCCATCCCGAAGAAGAACAGAGGGTGGCGGCGGCTCCGCGACGAAAAATAGCGAAAGGACTTCCGATCTGGGATTTCTGCATCGGGAGGAAAAATACGGGCTAAAGTAGGGCACCAGGGGGTGTGGGGCCCACCCAGGCGCCCCCCCCCCCGGCGCGACCCAGGGGGGGCGCGCCCACAGGGCGCCTGGGCACCCCCTGGCCCCCCTCTGGCCCCACTTCTGGCATTTTGTTTCTTCGAGTGCATGGATTTTTCGTGATTTTTCGTGGATTTTTCTGAGATGCTTAAAAATCCGTTTTCCTGCACACAAATAAACCATACAGGCAGCTCTACTGAAAACAGCGTCAGTCCGGGTTAGTTTAGTCCAAATCATGCAAGAATGAGGTCAAAACAATATCAAAAGTGTTTGGAAAAGTGGATACATTTGAGACGTATCACTTACCTCAAGATTAAAATGCCTGGACCTCACGGTGTCATCATAGTCAATGGGAATATGGAGCGCTCCCTCCATACAGAGGAGGGTACAGCGGCCCTGGTGGCCGAAGTTCAAAGTGGCATATTCAAGCCAAAGAATTCATCGACCGTCAAGACCAGAGACACTTCTAAACGTGTCCGGCCGGCACTACAATGCGGCAACTCAGATGAACCTGAGCTTGATTAGCAGCTACGCCTCCGCCGACTGCTCTACAAGGTTGTGGTATACGTATCAAGTGTACACAGCTACGCCCTTAAAATACCTTGGGTAGCACCGGGGGCACACTACGGAAAAACAATCCATAGTATGGCTTGACCCTATTCCGACTCTAAATATATTTTCATTACATGTTCATTAAAAGAACCCACCTCATCTATGGTTGGGCAAGGAATTATTTTCCGGAGTTCCTCTTCCTTTTTCATAGGCGGCCATCAAACCCTTCTCCTTTAAGGATGTGTCGCAAAGGAGAAACGGCGCATACATGCAGCAGAGCTTCATTGGGATTTTTTCTTTATCAGTAATCTTAGGCTTTGTGTATACCTTTCCCTTTATTATTTTCTTATTTGGCATGAAAATGTCCAAGATGATGTTGGCATTATCTGTAACCAAACGGCTTGCCGTATTAATCAGGGTATAAAAGAAGCAGTTTGGTGCCACTTTGTCTGGAGTTTATTTTACATTATCATTTGTGTTCTCTTCCTACCTCAGATTGCCACATGTGCTTCGTCCCTCATATCCGGATATGACTCCTATATGTGTAGAATGGCAAGTTTAAAGTCCGCGTGTAATGTTTTCTTCCTCTGCAAGATGATTATGTACAACCCTAGGTCCCTTCGGTGCATTTATAAACCGGAGGGTTTAGTCCATAGGGACAATCACAATTACCATAGGCTAGACTTCTAGGGTTTAGCCATTATGATCTCAAGGTAGATCAACTCTTGTAATCCTCATATTCATCAAGATCAATCTAGCAGGAAGTAGGGTATTACCTCAATTAAGAGGGCCTGGACCTGGGTAAACATCGTGTCCTTGTTTCCCCCTGTTACCATCGACCCTCAGATACACGGTTCGAGACCCCCTACCCGAGATCCGCCGGTTTTTACACCAACACTTTCATATTCCAAAAAAAACATTCTCAAAAGAAAAAAATCACTTTCATCTTCCAAAAAAATCAAAAAGTTTCTCGCCATGGCCAACCAGCGTGTGCCTCGTGGCCATGCTGGTTTACTGCCCTTCTCTCGCATGCTAATGTGTTTAATTAGACAGCCTTTGAGTCCACTAACATGCTAACGAATGCTCCAGCCAAGTTTTACAAAGCTTATTCAAGCAACCTTCCCCGGTAAGTTGTAGAACGAATTTATTCGCCGAACATCGCAACCATCTAACTTTTGACTCTTCAAAACTCTACAAAAGTCCTTTCACCTCTTCAATAATCTGTCCATTTGGAGAGTGACCTCAAGCACCCGTCCTTGATCCTGTGGACACCTGTCCGAGAGTCAGAATCTAGGATGAGCTTCCAGACTCCAATTTCTCTTGCAAGTTGAATAGCACTTCGGCACGCCATGAGTTCAATAAGTTCCGGGTCTGTGATGCAGGAAAAAAGGCATATTCCCTCTCTAAAAGCTCCATGGTGGTCCCTAGAATCGCCCGTCCACAGCCAAAATCAAGAGTCTTTGACATAACACCGTCTGTGTTGGACTTGACCCATCCTACCTCTATAAGGCTCCATCGCTCATCTTGTCGGATCTTGATCGTCTAGCTCTTACTATGAATAGATTCCCACTCTTCACATAGCCTCAACACCCTGTGCATGATAATTTTGGGGTCCTTCGCTAACCGTTCTTTGCACTATTCCAAGAGGCCAAAACTCATAGACCCCCCGCTCCTGATACGTCTCCAACGTATCTATAATTTTTGATTGTTCCATGCTGTTATATTATCTATCTTGGATGTTTTATATGCTATTGTATATGATTTTTGGGACTAACCTATTAACCCAGAGCCCAATGCCAGTTTCTGTTTTTTCCTTGTTTTTGAGTTTCGCAGAAAAGGAATATTAAATGGGGTCCAAGCGGAATGAAACTTTACGGAGATTTTTCTTGGACCAGAAGACACCACATGGACTTGGAGTACATGCCAGGGGACCCTCGATGCGGCCACAAGGGTGGAGGGCGCGCCCCCCTACCTTGTGGGCCCCCTGAGCCTCCCCTGACCTACTACTTCCGCCTATAAATTCACATATATTCCAGAAACATTAGAACATCCATCGAAACCACTTTTCCGCCGCCGTAATGTTCCGTTCTCGCGAGATCCCATCTGGAGGCCTTTTTTGGTACTCTGCCGGAGGGGGAATCAACCACGGAGGGCATCTACATCAACCCTATTGCCCTTACGATGAAGTGTGAGTAGTTTACCATAGACCTACGGGTCCATAGCTAGTAGCTAGATGGCTTCTTCTCTCTCTTTGATCTTCAATACCATGTTCTTTTTGTTGTTCTTGGAGATCAATCCAATGTAATCTTCTTTTGCGGTGTGTTTGTCAAGATCCGATGAATTGTGGGTTTATGATCATATTATGGATAATACTTGATTTTCTTCTGAATTCTTTTATGCATGATCTTATATCTTAGTTATTCTCTTCGAACTATCGGTTTGGTTTGGCCAACTAGATTGGGTTTTCTTGCAATGGGAGAAGTGCTTTGCTTTGGGTTCAATCTTGCGGTGCTCAATCCAAGTGACAAAAAGGGACATGAAACGTATTGTATTGTTGCCATTGAGGATAACAAGATGGGGTTTTCATCATATTGCTTGAGTTAATTCCGCTATATCATGTCATCTTGCTTAAGGTGTTACTCCGTTCTTATGAACTTAATACTCTAGATGCAGAATCGTTTCGATCGATGTGTGGAGTAATAGTAGTAGATGCAGGCAGGAGTCGGTCTACTTGTCACGGATGTGATGCCTATATTCATGATCATTGCCATAGATGTCGCTATAGTTATTCACTCTTCTATCAATTGCTTGACAGTAATTTGTTCACCCACCGTAATACTTGCTATCATGAGAGAAGCCTCTAGTTAAACATATGGCCCCCGAGTCAGTTTTACATCTTATAAGTTTCAGATCTACTATTTTGCAACCTTTTATTTTTCAATCTATAAACCAAAAACCCAAAAATATTTACTTTAATAGTTCATATATTTTTATCAGATCTCACTTTTGCAAATAACCTAGAAGGGATTGACACCCCCTTTATAGCGTTGGGTGCAAGTTTGTTGTTTATTTGTGTAGGTATTTGGCGACTTGTGTGTAATCTCCTACTGGATTTATACCTTGGTTCTCCAAATTGAGGGAAATACTTACTCTACTTTGTTGCATCACCCTTTCCTCTTCAAGAGAAAAACCAACGCAAGCTCAAGAGGTAGCAGCCCCTAAATGCTAGCTCCTTCTCATGATCACAAGCTCAACCCAACCACTCTAGGAGCTTTGTCATAGAGGTTCCCACTCCCAGATATCCGTCGACAGCTGCAGGAGGGAAGCCACAATCATTGACTCGAGAAACTTCCAAAACTAAATCGTGTGGGGGCAAGTCCGGAAGTGATGGACTGAAGAACCACAAGTATAGGGGGTCGCGACAGTCTTCGAGGGTAGTAGGGATGAAAACGGAGTGGAAACAGATGGAACTGGGTGCTACCACATTTGTTTTCATATTTTTTGCAGAAGCAGAAACAAATACAGAAACCCCAGAAATGAATAATAACCTTGGGATTTTCTCTAGTGTTTTGCTTAACAAATGCATAATGACCTATACTTAGCTTTATTTAGTTGATTTATGACATAATTAACTTACTTAGGTCAAAATAGCATAATAACCTTGGTTAGCTCATAAATGGCATATAGTTAGCTTTTTTCCTCCTAAATGACCTAAGTTTGCTCTAATATGCTAAGGCTGGTTGTAATGGGAAGTGCCATAAATGAACTATATTGCCCCTTTTTTGTTTTTTGGTCATATTGTTTGCCATGTATCATATATTTGTTGTGGAAATGCTTGAACATAACAAAAAAAACAAAAAAAAGGGCCAATATAGGCACTTTGTCGTCTACCACCGATGGCAAAGGGCTCTTTACCGTCTGCCACAGACAACAAAGATGACACATGGCAGCAACCTGTGCAACCTGGGAGCACTAGGTCAGTGCCATTTGGTTACTTTGTCGTCGGTGGCAGACGACAAAGGCTGGTGTGACTTTGTCGTTGGTGGCAGACGACAAAGTCTGCCAGTAGCCACCTGAGGCCAGCTCACGTCACCAGGCAGACAGCAAAGGAGATTGTCTCTTTGCCGTCTGTAGGTGGACGACAAAATCTACCATTTGCCACCTAATGGGGCTAACCTCAGTCATTTGACGTCCACGAGCTTTGCAGTCTATTTTCACTGTGTGGCAGATGACAAAGTTCTTTGTCGTCCGCTTAATTTATGCAGACGACAAAGTAGCCCTTTACCGATATTTTTTGTGCTGGAAGTGGGGCCGTCTACGAGCAGACGACAAAGACATTTGGCATCCGTGATGCTGTCCTTTGTCGTTTGCCATGGCAGACGGCAAAGTACCTGATTCCTGTAGTGATATAAGCAGTAGGCACAACCGGATCAACTTTATAGATAATTGTTTCATCTTTAGCTATAACAGGTTCCTCTAAAATTCTTTCAATGGGTGGATGAAATTTAAACCACTTCTCCTTAGGGAGATCTACATGAGTAGCAAATGATTCACAAAAGGACGCTATTATCTCAGAGTCAAGTCCATATTTAGTATTAAACTTATGAAAAGCATCACTTCCCATAAGAGATTTTAACACAATCAAACTCAAGTTTTATACCCGACTCTTTACCTTTGCGGAGTTTCCAATCTTCAGGGTTGTGTTTAATTCTTTCTAGAAGATTCCACTTGAATTCAATAGTTTTCTTCATTAAAGAGCCATCAGAAGAAGAATCAAGCATGGACTGACCATTATGAGAAAGCCGAACATAATTTTTTTGAATAATAATTTCTCTTGAAAGCTCATGATTGGGGCATGTGTACATCATGTACCTCAAGCCTCCCCAAGCTTGAGCGATACTTTCTCTTCACGAGGCCAAACATTATATATATA
>LR738709.1:374870351-375031183 GCA_902687465.1 Secale cereale | reverse complement strand
ATATATACCCCAAACATTATATATATATATATTCGATCACGATGAACGAGATGCATATGATAAAACTTCTGACAAAATTCCAAACTTCAACGGGTTCCAGTCCCATGTTCCAATATCATCTAATAGTGTAACATCCCAATTTTCAATTTGGATGTTAACATAGATCATTCATATGCATTCATCATTTGAGCATTTTGAATTTGAGTTTATTTGGAAATTGATCCAACAATTTCAAGCAACTCAAGGACCCAAGTGAGAGAATTGGGAGTTTTCCAAAGAGAACCCACAAGTTTTATTTTCCAAATGGGTTGGATCAAATAATATTTTTGCCAATTTAAATTTTCAATATTTTAAAATTAATGAGTGAAGATAATATGACTTCTTCAAAAATAGAATAAAAATATTACAATTCAAATTTTGCGTAAAAATATTTTTTTACTGGATTTTTATTTGCAATTTATTTATTTTAAAAATTGCATTAAAAATTTTATTTTATTTTAGCCATTTTCATTTCAGAAAAAGGTTCACTTTGTCCTAAATATTAGGTGGGAACGGAGAAAATTGTTTCTGAAATTTTTAGGATTTTTTATCTATTATTTGAATTTTCTGCGTTCGACGAATTTATAAAAAAAAACTAGGACCGGGCCAGCTGGGCCGAGCCGAGCTAGCCGGCCCACCTGCGCCGCACCGCCGCCCGCTCGCCGCAGCCGCCGCCACCCGCGCCACTCGTCGCCCGCGCCGCCGCCTTCCCCTCGCGCCGCCGCCCCGCACCGCCGTTGCCGCCCGACGCCTCGCCGCTGATCGACGCATAACCGCTGCCGACATAGCCCCATTGCCCGCGAACCCGCCGCTCGTCAGACCCAACCCGACCCGCGAGGTATAATACCCGCCGTTTTTTTTTTAGAAAACCTAGATTCATTTTTTTGTTTTACTAAACAGCGAACGTCCGCTGTTTATATTAAGAAAACGAACGTTCGCTATTTAGATTTTCCTTTTTCTGTTATTTTCGTCAGGGACCTATCCGCAGTTAAAGTTTTTACAGATCAACCCCTGATTTTCAAACGATCATTAATTTCTACTCGTTAGTCGGAATTAGGTGAAACCAACGCCATTTTTTTGTTTCAATCTTATCTTTCCAGTAGCGCAAATCAAATTTGTTTTTGAAAGTTTTTAAATTTGAATTTAAACGGATTTGTATTTGAACTTTTTTTTATCGTAACTTGAGTTTCGTAACTCCGTTTGAGTTGATTATTTTTGCATATCGAAGCTCTTGACCTAAACTTTCTGATAAGGCCAAATTCAATTAATTTTGATACTGTTAGAAATTGTTTTCTATTGCAAGAGTTATTCGTTTGTTTTCAAGTTCTTTCGAGTTTCGTTCTTCGATTCTGTTGCATGATTTCTTATGTATGCTATTGTTTGATCGCGATAGAATTTTTGGAGTGCGAAGCATGCTACTACGAGTCACTAGGTTTCAATGATCGTCAGCAAGGCAAGTTCATACTTTGATCATACTTTCCAATACCCAGTTTTTTTTTGCATTAGTTCTATCCTCAAAGATTACATGAGTAGGACTTGATCACATGTGGTATTGCTTAGTAGTTCATGAGGTAGGAACCCAATGACTTGAGATCAACCCAAGGGAATATATGCTTTATTACTTATTGCTTAGCCATGCTTGTAGACGTGGATTGGTATGTGAGATTCATGAAAGTTGTGAGGGTAATAACAACTAAGGGAATGTTTAAGGTGGTAACTTTAATACACCACTGGGTGGATTGGTTGCAGGGCGCCTGGAGAATCCGGTGTTATCCTAGGAAATCCCGGAGGACCCGTGTTACTATCCTATGGAATGCCACCCAGGCTCAAAGGGATCATATATCATTCACGCCTAGAAACTTCCGTGTGCAGTCACATGCCATTATGGGCTCTCGCATAGTTGAGTATGTTGTGTGAGCTCTTTCAGTGGTGGACTAGCAGATGTAGGGGAAAGTAGGTGTACCGGTCCATCCGGGGTAAAGAGTAAATGCTTCTAAAAGACTGTGTCTCGGTCATCCGTTTCTCAAACACCATGCAGTGCGAGAAATCCAACAGAGGAGACCGAGTCTTGTGGGGGAAGTTCTTAAATTCCTCGCACTCAACGTTGGCATGACATATGTGGTAGACCAAGCATAAGTCATGCACACAAACCTGGATCACGGCGGGCTTCTTCTTCTCTGCCTCCTTTAGTTTCTTCTCGCTTCCCAAGACTATGGTGTACTCAACATCTAGCCCGGCGACCCACTCATCATTTGAGTTTTCGAACATGCGTTTGAAGCGAGCAAGGCATTCTTTCACCGTTGCGGAAGAACGGGTGTAGATGACGTCGAACTCATCGCCGGTGATGGTTCTAACCTTGTAATCACCGCCGATCATGGAGATTTGGGACGCCATGGATTTCGGAGGAGGGTTAGGATTAGTGGAACTGTCGTAATGCAAAAGGATGGGACAACTAGAAGCGGTATATCGATTGTAAAAATGTCGAGTGGGGGCGCGTGCGAATGGCAGGGTAGTGGCTTGCCTGGTGGATAAATGGATTCATGCACAGTACTATGGGGGCCCAATTAGATGTCATGTCTACTCAACGCCCAATTAAATGGCTTTCGATGTCATGTCAAGCGTCGGGAAATTTACAGGTGAAATGAAGCTTTCCATTCTCCCATGATACGGGCTTCCGAGAGCCTTGGATCTGAGATCGAATGGTTGCATGGCGTGATTCTAGACCTATGGGTGAATATCCTATCCTGGAGGGTTATTCTGCAAATTTTTAGCAACTTAGCATGCGACCGTTCGATCTCAGATCCAAGGGCTGCCAGCAGCCCCTATCATGGTCGCACCTACCACGACCGTCGCCTCGCTCGCGCCCTTGGAGATTTAACACGGTGCGTTAGGCTATCTGATGTTGGCATGTCATACATAGTCATCACTTAGGTTGGTCGTAGTGGGGAGTATCATATACTAGTATCATGCATATGATACTACTGTTTGATACTACATCCGTAGCGCATAGTGTCATATTTGGTATCATAGGATGGTTCATTTATTGCCATGCATGACACATAGTAGCACATCATTTAATATGATACGGTATCATGATATGATACTCAACCCTCTCTTACTTCATTAAATACTATGCCACCTCATCAAAACTGCCTAGTTGGCATGCATGATACTACGTATGATACTACAATTACGGGTAGCCTTAGTCACTCATACAACAAGGTTAGCTATAAGGTTGGCTATAAGAGTTTCTATCTCTTTCTTCGTAGTATTTATTGCATATGTCAAGGAGTGCCTCTTCTAATGAAATGGTGCTTAGATGAGGTGCTATGGGCATTAAATGGCTTAGCAACTCAAGTCCCAATGCATAGGTGCTTAGTTTTTTGTTGCTAAGTTTGCTTCATCTAGGTACACGCGCTTATCACTGTTTCTTCCTGGGGTCACCAAACTAGTCTCTCTCTTCTTAATTAACTTGGCACATCAGACTTTATGCCTATGTGGCAGGCTTAGCACCTGTAGGATCAAGTACAATAGTGGGCTATAAGCCCACTTTACATGGCATTTTTGCATATGTGGGGGAAAGAGGCAAGGAAAAAGTGGAGGAGTGAGCTCTCAAGCAAGAGCCAGCTTCTACATGGTGGAGCATCAGGAGAGGCATCTGTATGGAGGTGGTCAGGAATCCGGCTTGGCGGTTAAAATGGTAATGGCAAGTCAAATCACCGGGCCCCACATGTCCAGCAGTAACTCACTGTCAAATCACACAGCCCTACGTTTGCAGCAGCCTACTCCCTCATCTTCTCGCGTCTCTGTCGAACCGACTAGGCGGAACTGCCCTGCCTACCGCGCGGGAAAAGCCCCACCCCGACTTTTAAATAGTACAGTATAATAATTTTGTATCCATGGATTGCGCCATGGAGCAAAGCCTCAAGAAAACAGTGGTACACATGTACGGAGTATACAGCACGCCCGTCGCGTTCGCTTCACATCCCAGACGGTCGGTCGGTCTGGCACGCCGCTCTCCGAATGGAACGCGCGTCATATTGCGTTTGCACACACATGTGGGACCACAATTGAGAACCGACCATAGGCACACTCCCCGGCCCCGAAAGTCGGGTGAGTTAATAGAAGTACATACGTTGGTACCTGGACGATCCCTGCAAGACACGGAAGATCAGTTCGTCCATGCATGTGACCAGACTCTAGCAGACACACCTGGATTGGCTATCGTCTACATATCGTGCAGGCTGTGATGTATAGGGCTGTAGTTCTGGTGAGAAATCTAAAAAAAGGTTTCTTTTCATCTCGCTTAATTAGGTGTCATGTGCTTCGGATCACTGCGAGGGTTAAACAGCGACAACTGAGTTGGGCTAGTCATTGGGGGCACATGCACGAAGACTACTCGTCTGCCATCTAGGCCAAGCCGGCTATGTTAATTAGGACATCTATCGACGGACCCCTTTTCTACGAGGTTATCTTTAATTTGAGCTTTGATCCTCGTCTAGTTTGTCCGTCGGGATTCATCTTGTCTCCTTTGGGCAGTGAGGTTATGATTTCTTGTCATGTGGCATTTTTTCGTGTTATATGTTATAATTCGGTGCTTCAGATCAAAATGACGACAACTGCGCCTCCGAGGCACGTGCATGAAGACTTCTCGACAGTCATTGCCGAGGTCAAGCCGGCTCTGGCCGGTAGACAAAAGAAAACTAGTATCCACTATATAGGCAGGAGCCTCCGCGCTTGCTTGCTAGTGTTGCTCTCTTCACACTGTCTCGTCCTCTCCAGATCTAAACATGACAGCGGTGGCCACACACTCTCTCTCTCCCACTCTACTCACTGCTGGTCACAAATCCAGTCGGATCCTCTCCGCCGAGGAAGGTGAGAAGGTGCAACATTCACGCGGTCGTCCTCGGCGACGGCTCTTACCCACTGCCGGCGCGTCCCGATCAGCATGCCTTGTCGTTCTCTCCCAAGCATCACTGTCGAGGGAGGGCCTCCCACCCCTTCTTCCTCGCTGCCGTAGTGTGGGCGGATCCGGCCTCCCGCCGCCAACTAGCGACATCCCGGTGACCCTCAGGTATAACTTCCTTTGAAACCAGCCTTGCTCTACTTACCGTGCTCCTGACGTCGCTGCATTTGTATCTTTTACTATTTCTCAGTCCCCCTCGTGTAGATAGGATCGATCGGATGTTCGAAAACCACCTAATTTTTTACTATTAAGAGGTAAAACTAGTTCATGCACTCGAATCTAGTAGTACTTAGTTCAAACAAGGAAGAAAGGGCGTGGGGGTGGGGGAAGATTTGTTACCTAAATCTAGGACTTGGTCGAAAGAGGAAATAATGAGGGTGAAAAGTAGCAGAGACTGGCTATCCAACTGGTCTGTAGGTCTAATAGGGAAATAAAGGGAACGCAGTACAAACTCAATATAAACCCGATCTATTGGTTGAAAAAGGAAAGAAAATGGGGATTAGGGGACAAGTCAACAGAGTAAGTCCAACACTAGATTTGCTAGCCTCACATGGTATAAGGTGGCTATATACCGAACAAAAATGGGACCAACCCAGATATCCTCTTTAGATGTTTGTTGCCCCGAGCCGCTCTTTTGTAATGCCACTAGTAAAATGTAGCAGTCGCACTGTTAAAAGTAAGGACACATTAAACCAATGTTGTTTTCAATGTAATGCCTCCAGTAATATGAATCAATGGCACTTTTTTTCATGTCCTGCTAAATTTCACATTAAGATAAGTTGCTTCTTTTCGTTTTCTGATGGAAATGGAATCGGGGCTGGAGTCCTTTTCTTAAAAGAAGAAGAAGAAGAAGCTGCTAGCTCATGGGACATTGCTTCATTTTAGGTGAACTGCACCAAAAGGTCCCATGAATTGAATCATCCATGTTGGTGACTGGTGTCATCCCTTCTACGATGGTGTTGACTGCAGATATGGTTCCCATCACGAGATATGTTCCTTTTTGATCTGACCGTTAGCCAAAGATCCTGCATGTTGATCCTACTCTTGTGCTACTGTTTTGTCACTGCCATGATAATGTAGTAGTGTTATTATTTTGCACCTTAATCTAGTGGCACTATTAATTTGAGGCAATGTTTTGGCACCACTAGTGCCACTGCTTTTTTATATATCGAAAGAGGGGGTTCCCTCCGATTTCATTAAAGAAACCCAACCATATAGAACCATTATCCGACAACATCTCAGTCTAAACGGGCAGTTATGCAACTACTACTAGAACAGACTGAGTACTAGCAGGAGACAAGTTCGCCACATAAGCTAGGCAGGTAGGGGACGCAACACCAGCTCGACTAAGTTTGGATTACAACCCAGATACTACCACAGAAACATCAGGGGAAAGATAGGGACTGAAAGAGCCAGCTTTAGCATCCCAGTCTAAGCACCCCAGGCCTTCATCCTTGCGATGCACGGTACACCTTGTTTGCCACCTGCTCGACCCTAGTGTCACTGATAAAATGAAGTAATAATACAGTTAAAAACTTAAAATAGAGCGAGTGTCCTCTCTATCATTTCATTTTCAATGTAGATAAAGAAAGTGCTTCTCTTTGTTAATGTATGTTTCATCAACTAGTCTCATTGCTAATGTTTAAGCATTTCTACAAACTGGGGTGCTTCATTCTAGTTGGTCTGCACAAAAATAGATATTTGAATGTCTCAAGGTCCCTCCTTGTACTACCGATGTACACTGATGTTCATCACTGGAAGAAGGTGTATCAGGGAGACTTGGGTTGATTTCGAGTATGATGTAATATTTTCTTGTGTTTATTAGTGTATGTTTCATCAACTAGTGCAACTATAATCTAATCACGCATTTTCATTATCTGTGCAAATAGGGTTATTCAACTGCATTTTGGTGGAACTGCACAAATGTACGGATGGAACAGGCATATATGCAGAGTGCGAGGTGCCAAGTAAAAATAACCGACAACAACCCTGCTCCATCTAAGCAATGGCATCCACCACCATCAGTGGGATGTGTGGCGCTCACTATGGAGTATCGATCCCAGATGGAGCATCCACCAGAGATTGAAGGATCAAGCATCTACAGGGTGCCGTTTGTGAGGGTGTCGTGCCAGAGCGAGCTGGTGGAGTCTTCGTCGACCGAACCCAACTGCAAGAGGAGAAAAACAGTTGGCCCGATGACGCTTCCTGCCATCCTCTCCCTCGCCGTTCAAATCGTCTCACGGGGCGGCTGTCTGCCGCCGAGGAATAGGAGGGATTCCCCCCCCCCAAGACCAATAGTCGGGCAGGTTGTGAATTGTCAGGAGGAGCTTAGGGTTGTTAGTATTTGCAGGTTGTGAATTGTGTTTTGTGTTGTGTATTTTGAGAGTACTTTCAGATATGAATGTCTTTTGAATTTCAGATTTGAAGTATTGAGCATATGAAGTATTTTATGAATTCTAGAGATCTATTTTTAGCACTTAAAAAAATGTAGTTTCATAGGAGTATAAAAGTGCAGACAATGTGATTCTCAGAGAAGAAACTGCAAGTTTCAGTTTCAGATAAAAAACTCCAAGTTCAGTTTCAGATAAGAAACTGTAATTTTTAGAGGCAGAGCATTTATATTAACACGGCCTTTTCAAACAGTGTTAACATCATGCTGGAAGTTTTATTCATGGTCGAAACTGGAACTACCAGCCAGTTAACATCATGCTGATCAACATTCATGCATAGCACATCTTCATATGATGCACAGTCAAAAAGATATGCTATTTTCAAAATGCCCACACAATGTTGAGTGTGCTAAAAACAGAGAAAATGAGGGACGAAGTTTTGGCAACTATAGGACGTGGTGTGCGTAGATGACAATTGGGACCCACATGTCAATAAATGCAGAGGCAAAAAATTTGGAGATATTTTCTCTACACTTAAAAAATGTAGTTTCATAGGAGTATAAAAGTGCAGACAATGTGATTCTCAGAGAAGAAACTGCAAGTTTCAGTTTCAGATAAGAAACTCCAAGTTCAGTTTCAGATAAGAAACTGCAACTTTCAGAGGTAGAGCATTTATATTAACACGGCATTTTCAAACAGTGTTAACATCATGCTGAAAGTTTTATTCGTGGTCGAAACTGGAACTACCAGCCAGTTAACATCATGTTGATCAATATTCATGCATAGCACATCTTCATATGATGCATAGTCAAAAAGATATGCTATTTTCAAAATGCCCACACAATGTCGAGTGTGCGATAAACAGAGAAAACGAGGGACGATGTTTTTGGCAAGTGTAGGACGTGGTATGCGTAGATGACAATTGGGATTCACATGTCAATAAAGGCAGAGGCAAAAAAAATTGGAGATATTTTCTCTGCACAGGTGGAATCAAACACGGGCGGAACATCTGTCGGGTAGTGTCACTCAGCCACTGGGGTAGTTCAGTTGTTTCGTTACTAAGAAAGCACTTCCTCAGGTGGTCGGATCTCCTCCTGCGCCTTTGTGCGCCCGCCGCGACGCCGCTGTCTGCTGTTGTGAACATGCTGAACAAACGAGAGGAATCTGGAGAGGACTGTACGTGGAGAGGCGGACAGTCGGGACCCACCAGGTCTATGGCCGTACGCAAGCAAGTGGCTCACCGAAAAAATACTTCTTCCTAATGCTATACTGACGTTGGGGCCCACGGGTTTGCCAACATAGTTACATTTTTTTAGGTGCTTCAACGTAGTTACTATAGGAGATAAATTCACAACGAAGCCGGGGAGCTGGCAGGTATCATTTATTATCACTCGGGCAGCAAGTATCAACTGGATTTTGGGCTGCCCCATCTAGGCTTTGTTTTTTAGCATGCGCAGCCCACGACCCCGGATGGGAGGTCCATTGGCCTGTTTGTATGTTCTTGAGGGCCGTCATGTATCGACCGGCCTATGGACCTCCCATCCTAGGTTTTATTTTTCCTAAAACAATGGCAGCCCAATTTATGTTCTTTTTTTTTGAAGAAAACGCAGAAGTCTGTTCTATTTTTTCTATATACGAATAGGAACGCCTGGCCCAACTTATGTTTTCCTTCTACTATATTATATATATTTAAATTATTTTGTATGTTATAATATATTATTGTTATTGTCATCATATATTTAACAGATACTTACATATGTAAGAAAATAATATTCCACATCTTGTTAACTTATAAAAATAATTTCTTAACAATAAAATCCTGGATTTTTTTGGCAACGGAAATCCTGGTGATTATGTACAAAAGCTTGGTAAGATTTAAGGACCAATGTAACAATAAATCATTATATATATATATATATATATATATATATATATATATATATAACAAAATGCTTAGCCCCTATTTATTTTTTGATAACATTGTTGCGCCCACCTCAACATTATAATTAGAATCAGCCCAGCAAAATCGTGTATTTGGAGAAAGTGCAAATGGCCTGTAAATTTTTAGGAAAAACATAAAAGGGCCGCATGGACGTGTTGGAAATATGCCCTAGAGGCAATAATAAATTGGTTATTATTATATTTCCTTGTTCACGATAATCGTTTATTATCCATGCTAGAATTGTATTGATAGGAAACTCAGATACATGTGTGGATACATAGACAAACACCATGTCCCTAGTAGGCCTCTAGATGACTAGCTCGTTGATCAATAGATGGTTACGGTTTCCTGACCATGGACATTGGATGTCATTGATAACGGGATCACATCATTAGGAGAATGATGTGATGGACAAGACCCAATCCTAAGCCTAGCACAGATTGTGTAGTTCGTATGCTAAAGCTTTTCTATATGTCAAGTATCTTTTCCTTAGACCATGAGATTGTGCAACTCCCGGATACCGTAGGAATGCTTTGGGTGTACCAAACGTCACAACGTAACTGGGTGGCTATAAAGGTGCACTACAGGTATCTCCGAAAGTGTCTGTTGAGTTGGCACGAATCGAGACTGGGATTTGTCACTCCGTATGACGGAGAGGTATCTCTGGGCCCACTCGGTAGGACATCATCATAATGTGCACAATATGTGATCAAGGAGTTGATCACGGGATGATGTGTTACGGAACGAGTAAAGAGACTTGCCGGTAACGAGATTGAGCAAGGTATCGGTATACCGACGATCGAATCTCGGGCAAGTACTATACCGATAGACAAAGGGAATCGTATACGGGATTGATTGAATCCTTGACATCGTGGTTCATCCGATGAGATCATCGTGGAACATGTGGGAGCCAACATGGGTATCCAGATCCCGCTGTTGGTTATTGGTCGGAGAGTTGTCTCGGTCATGTCTACATGGTTCCCGAGCCCGTAGGGTCTACACACTTAAGGTTCGATGACGCTAGGGTTATAGGGAAAGTATGTACGCAGTTACCGAATGTTGTTCGGAGTCCCGGATGAGATCCCGGACGTCACGAGGAGTTCCGGAATAGTCCGGAGGTAAAGATTCATATATGGGAAGTCCTGTTTTGGTCACCGGAAAAGTTTCGGGCGATATCGGTAATGTACCGGGACCACCGGGAGGGTCCCGGGGGTCCACCAGGTGGGGCCACCAGCCCCAGAAGGCTGCGTGGGCTAAGTGTGGGAGGGGACCAGCCCCAAGGGGGCTGGTGCGCCCCCCCACCAAGTCCCTAGGCGCATGGAGTGTGGAGGGGGGCAAACCCTAGGTCCAGATGGGCCTTAAGGCCCACCCTAGGGCGCCCCCTCTCTCTCCCCCCCTTGGCCGCACCCTAGATGGGTTTTCTAGGGCTGGACGCACCCCTAGGGGTGGGAAACCCTAAAGGGGGCGCAGCCCTCCCTTCCCCCTATATATATGTGAGGTTTTGGGGCTGCTAGACACACGAGAAAGTCTCCTTCTTGGCGCAGCCCTACCCCTCTCCCTCCTCGTCTCTTGCAGCGCTTGGCGAAGCCCTGCTGGAGTCCCGCGCTCCTCCACCACCACCACGCCGTCGTGCTGCTGTTGGATGGAGTCTTCCCAACCTCTCCCTCTCTCCTTGCTGGATCAAGGCGTGGGAGACGTCACCGGGCTGCACGTGTGTTGAACGCGGAGGCGCCGTCCGTTCGGCGCTAGATCGGATCTTCCGCGATTTGAATCGCCGCGAGTACGACTCCTTCATCCGCGTTCTTGCAACGCTTCCGCATCGCGATCTACAAGGGTATGTGGATCCAACTCTCCTCTCGTAGATGTGCATCTCCTAGATTGATCTTGGTGAGCGTAGGAAAATTTTTGTTTCCCATGCAACGTTCCCCAACAGTGGCATCATGAGCTAGGTCTTTGCGTAGATGCAATCACGAGTAGAACACAAAGGAGTTTGTGGGCGTTGATGTTTAGATTGCTTCCCTCCTTGGTTTTTTCTTGATTCAGCGGTATTATGGGATGAAGCGGCCCGGACCAACTTTACATGTCCACGTACATGAGACCGGTTCCATCGACAGACATGCGACTTTTGTTGCATAAGATGGCTGGCGGGTGTCTGTCTCTCCTATCTTAGTTGAATCGGATTCGACGAAGGCGGTCCTTGTAGAAGGTTAAATAGCAACTTAAATATCACCGTTGTGGCTTTGCGTAGGTAAGAAGCGTTCTTGCTAGATACCCATAGCAGCCACGTAAAACATGCAACAACAAATTAGAGGACGTCTAACTTGTTTTTGCAGGGTATGTATGTGATATGATATGGCCAAAGACATGATGAGATATATTTGATGTATGAGATGATCATGTTGTAATAGTTAATATCGACTTGCATGTCGATGTATGCGGCAACCGGCAGGAGCCATAGGGTTGTCTTTAATTTTTGTATGACCTGCGTGTCAATCATTAAGCGCTATGTAATGCTTTACTTTATCGCTAAACGATAGCAATAGTAGTAAGAGCATGGTGGGCGCGCGACAACCCCGATGGCGACACGATGATGGAGATCATGATGATGGGGATCATGGTGTTACGCCGGTGACGATGGAGATCATGCCGGTGCTTTGGAGATGGAGATCAAAAGCACGAGTTGATGGCCATATCATGTCACTTATGATTTGCATGTGATGTTAATCCTTTTATGCATCTTATTTTGCTTAGGACGACGGTAGCATTATAAGATGATCCCTCACTAAAATTTCAAGATGAAATTGTGTTCCCCCCGAGTGTGCGCCGTTGCGAAGGTTCGTCGTTTCGAAGCACCACGTGATGATCGGGTGTGATAGACTCTACGTTCGCATACAACGGGTGCAAGCCAGTTTTGCACATGCAGAACACTCGGGTTAGACTTGACGAGCCTAGCATGTACAGACATGGCCTCGGAACACGGAAGACCGAAAGGTCGAGCATGAGTCATATAGTAGATATGATCAACATGAAGATGTTCACCACTGACACCACCTCATCTCACGTGATGATCGGACTTGGGTTGGTGGATTTGGATCATGTCACGCTCGGATGACCAGAGGGATGTCAATTTGAGTGGGAGTTATAAGTAATTTGATTAGTTAAACTCACTTATCATGAACAATAGTCTAAGTTGCCTTTGCAAATTATGTTGTAGACCAATAACTGCGTTGTAGCTCCCTGTTTGATACGATCCTAGAGAAAGACTAAGTTGAAAGATATTGTAAGCAATGATGCGGACTGGGTCCGTAGTCCGAGGAGTGTCCTCACTGCTGCACAGAAAGCTTACGTCTTTGATGCACCGCTCGATGTGCAAACCCCTACAACGTTGTTTGTGGATGTTGTGAACACCTGAGAGACACGTCCTGATGACTACTTGATAGTTTAGTGCACCATACTTTACGGCTTAGAATCGGGATTCCAATGACGTTTTGAACGCCATAGAACATATGAGATGTTCTAAGAGCTGAAATTGGGATTTCAGGCTCATGCCCGTGTTGAGAGGTATGAGACCTCTGACAAGTTCTTTTGCCAAAAAGATGGAGGAGAATGGCTCAACTAATGAGCATGTGCTCAGAATGTCTGGGTGCTGAAATCACTTGAACCAAGTGGGAGTTAATCTTCCAGGTGAGATAGTGGTTGACAGAATTCTCTAGACACTATCACCAAGCTACTAGAACTTCGTGATGAACTATGACATGCAAAGGATGGTGATAATCCCGGTACTGTCAGCGGTTCTTAGTACCGCAAAAGTAGAGATCAAGAAGGAGCATCAAGTGTTGATGGTTTAACAAGACCACTGGTTTCAAAAGGGTAAGGGCTAGAAGGGAAACTTCATGAATGGCAAACCTGTTGTCGCTCTGATGAAGGAACCCATGGTTGAACCCAAACCTCGAGACTAAGTGCTTCTATTGTAAGGGGAACGGTCACATGGTAGCGGGACCACCCCAAATACATGGTAGATATGATAGCTGGCAACTTCAACAAAGTATATTTGATATACGTGTTATTGATGTGTACCTTAGTAGTACTCCTTGTAGCACCTGGGTATTAGATACCGGTTCAGTTGCTATTATTAGTGACTTAAAGCAAAAAGCTACGGACTGAACGGAGACTAGCTAAGGGCGAGGTGACGATGTGTGTTGGAAGTGTTTCCAAGGTTGATGAGATCACCATCGCACACTTCCTCTATTTTCGAGATTAGTGTTGAACCTAGATAAATGTTATCAGGTGTCTACGTTGAGCATGAAAATGATTAGTCATGTTCATCGCAATACGGTTATTCATTTAAGTTAGAGAATAATGGTTATTCTGTTTACATGAATAATACCTTTATGGTCATGCACCCAATGGTTCGTTGAATCTCGATCATGGTAATACACATAATGATAATATTAATGCCAAAAGATGTAGAGTTAATAATGATAGTACCACTTTCTTCTGGCACTGCCGCTTAGGTCATTTTGGCATAAAATGCATGAAGAAACTCCATGCTGATGGACGTTTGGAGTCACTTGATTTTGAATCGCTTGACACATGCGAGCCATGCCTCATGGGCAGGATGACTGAGATCTCGTTTTCAGGTACAATGAAACGGGTAAGTGACTTATTGGAAATCATACATGCTGATGTATGTGATCCAATGAGAATTAAGGCGTGTGGTGGATATCGTTATTTTCTCATCTTCACTGACGATTTGAGTAGATATGGTATATTTACTTAATGAAGCAAAAGTCTGAAACATTTGAAAGGTTCAAAAAATTTCAGAGTGAAGATTAAGAATCATCATAACAAGAAGATCATGTTCCTACGATCTGATCAAGGGGATATTATCTGAATTATGAGTTTGGCAATCACTTAAGACATTGTGGAATTGTTTCGCAGTTGAAGTCCCCTGGAACACCACAGCGTAATGGTGTGTCCGGACATCGTAATCGAACCTTATGAGATATGGTGCGATCTATGGTGTGTCTTACCGATCTACCGCTATTATTTTGAGGTTATGCATTAGAGACAGCTGCATTCACTTTATATAGGGCACCATCTAAGTCCGTTGAGACGACGTCGTATGGTTTGGCAAGAAACCAAAGTTGTCGTTTTCTTAAATGTTTGGGGCTGCGATGCTTATGGCTTCAGCCAGGAAAGGCTCGAACCCAAAGCGGACAAATACATCTTCATGGAATACCCACTGGTAACGGTTGGGTATACCTTCTATCTCAGATCCAAGGACAAAAATGTTTGTCGCTAAGAATGGGTCCTTTCTCGAGAAGGAGTTTCTCTCGAAAGAATTGAGTGGGAGGAAGATAGAACTTGATGAGGTTGTCGAACCCTCACTTCAACCGGATAGTAGTGCAACACAGAAAGATGTTTCTGTGGAACCTACGACAGTTGAAGAGGATACTAATGATAGTGATCATGAAGCTCCAGATCAAGTTGCTATCGAACCTCGTGGGTCGATAAGGATGTGTACTACTCCTGAGTGGTACGGTGATCCTGTCTTAGAGGTCATGTTGTTGGACAACGATGAACCTACGAACTATGGAGAAGCGATGGTGGGCCCATATTCCGACAAATGGTTAGAAGCCGATAAATCCGAGATAGGATCCATGTATCAAAACAAAGTATGGACTTTGGTGGACTTGCCCTATGATCGGCAAGCCATTGATAGAAATGGATCTTTAAGACTAAGACGGGCGTGGACGGTAATGTCACCGTCTATGAAGCTCGACTTGTGGCGAAGAGTTTTCCACAAGTTCAAGGAGTTGACTACGATGAGATTTTCTCACCCGTAGCGATGCTTAAGTCCGTCGGAATCATGTTAGCATTAGCTGCATTTATGAAATCTGGCAGATGGATGACAAAACAAGTTTCCTTACCAGTTTTCGTAAGGAAAGGTTGTATGTGATACAATCAGAAAGGTTTTGTCGATCCTAAGGATGCTAAAAGATATGCTAGCTCCAGCGATCCTTCCATGGACTAGAGCAAGCATCTCGGAGTCGGAATATACACTTTGATGGAGTGATCAAAGTTTTTGGGTATACAAAGTTTGTTGGAAACTTGTATTTGCAATAAAGTGAATGGGAGCACTACAACATTTCTGATAAGTATATGTGAATGACATATTGTTGATCCGAAATGATGTAGAATTTCTGGAAAGCATAAAGGGTTGTTTGAAATGAGTTTTTCAAAGGAAGACCTGGATAAAGTTGCTTACATAATTGGGCATCAAGATCTATAGAGATAGATCAAGACGCCTGATGATACTTTCAAAAAGAAACACACACCTTTGACATGATTTTGAAGGAGTTCAAAATAGATCAGTCAAAGAAGGAGTTCTTACCTGAGTTGTAAGGTGTGAAGTTGAGTAAGACTCAAAGCTTGACCACGGCAGAAGAAAGAGGAAGGACGAAGATCGTCCCCTATGCTTTTGTCATAGGCTCTGTACGGTATGCCATGCTAAGTACCGCACCTGATGTGTGCCTTGCCACATGTCTGGCAAGAGGGTACAAAGGTGATCCAGGAGTGGATTACTAGATAGTGGTCAAAATTATCCTTAGAGGAGTAAGGAAATGTTTCTCGGTTATGGAGGTGATAAAGAGTTCGACGTAAAGAGTTACGTCGATGCAAGCTTAACACCTATCCGGATAACTCTAAGAGGAGATACCGGATACGTATAATGGAGCAACAGTTTGGAATAGCTCCAAGTGGAACGTGGTAGCAGCATCTACGATATGACATAAAGTATTGCGAAGTACATAGGGATCTGAATGTTGCAGACCCGTTGACTACAACCTCTCTCACAAGCATAACATGATCAAACACAGAACTCATTGAGTGTTAATCACATATTGATGTGAACTAGATTACTGACTCTAGTAAACTCTTTGGATGTTGGTCACATGGCGATGTGACCTGTGAGTGTTAATCACATGGCGATGTGAACTAGATTAATGACTCTAGTGCAAGTGGGAGACTGTTGGAAATATGCTCTAGAGGCAATAATAAATTGGTTATTATTATATTTCCTTGTTCACGATAATCGTTTATTATCCATGCTAGAATTGTATTGATAGGAAACTCAGATACATGTGTGGATACATAGACAAACACCATGTCCCTAGTAGGCCTCTAGATGACTAGCTCGTTGATCAATAGATGGTTACGGTTTCCTGACCATGGACATTGGATGTCATTGATAACGGGATCACATCATTAGGAGAATGATGTGATGGACAAGACCCAATCCTAAGCCTAGCACAGATCGTGTAGTTCGTATGCTAAAGCTTTTCTATATGTCAAGTATCTTTTCCTTAGACCATGAGATTGTGCAACTCCCGGATACCGTAGGAATGCTTTGGGTGTACCAAACGTCACAACGTAACTGGGTGGCTATAAAGGTGCACTACAGGTATCTCCGAAAGTGTCTGTTGAGTTGGCACGAATCGAGACTGGGATTTGTCACTCCGTATGACGGAGAGGTATCTCTGGGCCCACTCGGTAGGACATCATCATAATGTGCACAATATGTGATCAAGGAGTTGATCACGGGATGATGTGTTACGGAACGAGTAAAGAGACTTGCCGGTAACGAGATTGAGCAAGGTATCGGTATACCGACGATCGAATCTCGGGCAAGTACTATACCGATAGACAAAGGGAATCGTATACGGGATTGATTGAATCCTTGACATCGTGGTTCATCCGATGAGATCATCGTGGAACATGTGGGAGCCAACATGGGTATCCAGATCCCGCTGTTGGTTATTGGTCGGAGAGTTGTCTCGGTCATGTCTACATGGTTCCCGAGCCCGTAGGGTCTACACACTTAAGGTTCGATGACGCTAGGGTTATAGGGAAAGTATGTACGCGGTTACCGAATGTTGTTCGGAGTCCCGGATGAGATCCCGGACGTCACGAGGAGTTTCGGAATAGTCCGGAGGTAAAGATTCATATATGGGAAGTCCTGTTTTGGTCACCGGAAAAGTTTCGGGCGATATCGGTAATGTACCGGGACCACCGGGAGGGTCCCGGGGGTCCACCAGGTGGGGCCACCAGCCCCAGAAGGCTGTGTGGGCTAAGTGTGGGAGGGGACCAGCCCCAAGGGGGCTGGTGCCCCCCCCCACCAAGTCCCTAGGCGCATGGAGTGTGGAGGGGGGCAAACCCTAGGTCCAGATGGGCCTTAAGGCCCACCCTAGGGCGCCCCCTCTCTCTCCCCCCCTTGGCCGCACCCTAGATTGGTTTTCTAGGGCTGGCCGCACCCCTAGGGGTGGGAAACCCTAAAGGGGGCGCAGCCCTCCCTTCCCCCTATATATATGTGAGGTTTTGGGGCTGCTAGACACACGAGAAAGTCTCCTTCTTGGCGCAGCCCTACCCCTCTCCCTCCTCGTCTCTTGCAGCGCTTGGCGAAGCCCTGCTGGAGTCCCGCGCTCCTCCACCACCACCACGCCGTCGTGCTGCTGTTGGATGGAGTCTTCCCAACCTCTCCCTCTCTCCTTGCTGGATCAAGGCGTGGGAGACGTCACCGGGCTGCACGTGTGTTGAACGCGGAGGCGCCGTCCGTTCGGCGCTAGATCGGATCTTCCGCGATTTGAATCGCCGCGAGTACGACTCCTTCATCCACGTTCTTGCAACGCTTCCGCATCGCGATCTACAAGGGTATGTGGATCCAACTCTCCTCTCATAGATGTGCATCTCCTAGATTGATCTTGGTGAGCGTAGGAAAATTTTTGTTTCCCATGCAACGTTCCCCAACAGGACGCTACATTATTTGTTCACCCAGCCTAGCTAATGGACTGTAATTAAAAAAAGATCAAATGGACTGTAAATTCTACCCCGCAAAAAAAGATTGCAAATTCTGAAAATTGGGTTGAATACGTGCCACATTTTTGGAGGCTGAAATGTGGGCCAATAGGCTGAAGCCAATGCAAGTCGTTGTAAACTTAGTCAACAAATGATTCTGGCATCGTTAGTCGTTGGACATACATCCAACAACCGGCATCCATATTCAATCTCTCGTCTTCTTCCTCCAGCGCCGCCAGGACCACCTGCTCACGCCGCCTGCTGCTAGCAGCTCTGCTTAGCACGCTTCGCTGTGAAGCGCTACTCCAGCGTTGGCCAGGCCATCCCTCCACCCCTCCACACCTCATGTTCTTCTCCACCGACCGCCGAACCACACCGCACCAGAACCAGTTAACCCTCGTACACCTCTCCGTCTACGACTCTACTCCCCCGTCTTCCCATCTCCGGCTCATTGCTGTCCGAGGCCTCGCCGTCGTCCACCACCTTGGATGCGCTCGGTGCGGAGTGGTCAACGTGGACAACGAACGACACCATCAGAAGTAGAGTGTGTGTGGAGAGGCTGACAGCTGGGTCCACGGCCGCACACAAGGAAATGCCTCCTTATTACGCGCAAAATAATGATTCCTCCACCTGACAGCTGAGACCCACCGGAAGGGCCTCTGTATTTCGCGAAAAAAACGTTCCCACTGCTGACATGTCGGACCCACCAGCTATATCTTTGCACGCAAGGAAGTGCCTCCTTATTACACAGAAAACAAATGAATACTACCCCTGCTAGTTGGGACCCACCATAGTGGGAGGCTGACTTGTGGGCCTACTAAGTTGACGGGGACGGACTGCTTTGTCAACTTAGTCAATATGAACAATTCTAGCTCTAGTGACCGTACGATGTCCATCCAACGGCCGTAGTGCTTCTTCAACCTCTGGTCTTCTTGCTCCAGCCTCCCAAAGCAGCGCTAGTCGTGCCGCCTGCTACTGCCTCCGGTGGCCGGCTGTGCTGCTGCGGAGGCCTCACCGCCCCCATACTACTCCCACCGCTGGCCAGGACATCCCTCCACTCATTGATACGTCTCCAACGTATCTACATTTTTTTATTGTTCCATGCTATTGTTTATGATGTTTTGGATGTTTAATGGGCTTTGTTATACACTTTTATATTATTTTTGGGACTAACCTACTAACCCAAAGGCCTAGTCCAGATTGTTGTTTTTTGCCTGTTTCAGGGTTTTACAGAAAAGGGATATCAAACGGAGTCCAAACGGAATAAACCTTCGGGATAGATATTTTTGGAGAAAATCACGCACGGGAGACTTGAGAACCATAGAGTAGGGGCCACGTGGTGCCCATGAGGGTGGAGGGCGCCCCCCTAGGGCACGCCCCCTACCTCGTGGGTCCCACGTAAGGCCCCCGGTGCCCTCCTTCCTCCTATATAAGCCTACGTACCCCGAAACCATCAGAGCAACAGAGAAAACCCTAGTTCCACCGCCATAACCTTCCGTTCCCATGAGATCCCATCTTGGGGCCTGTTCCGGAGCTCCGCCGGAGGGGGGATCTACCATGGAGTGCTTCTACATCATCATCATCGCCTCACCATGAGTTGTGAGTAGTTTACCACAAACCTTCGGGTCCATAACTAGTATCTAGATGGCTTCTTCTCTCTCTCTGGATTTCAATACAAAGTTATCCTCGGTCTTCGAGGAGGTCTATTCGATGTAATCTCTTTTCGTGGTGTGTTCATCGAGATCCGATGAATTGTGGGTTTATGATCAAGATTATCTTTGAGAAATGTTTGGTTCTTTTCTGAACTCTTTAGGTATGATTATAATATCCTTGCAAGTCTCTTCGAATTATTGGTTTGGTTTGGCCTACTAGATCTATAGTTCTTGCAATGGGAGAAGTGCTTGGCTTTGGGTTCAATCTTGCGGTGTCCTTTCCCAGTGACAGTAGGGGCAGCAAGGCACGTATTGTATTGTTTCCATTGAGGATAAAAAGATGGGGTTTATATCATATTGCTTAAGTTTATCTCTCTACATCATGTCATCTTTCTTAAGGCGTTACTCTGTTCTTATGAACTCAATACACTAGATGCATGCTGGATAGCGGTCGATGTGTGGAGTAATAGTAGTAGATGCATAATCGTTTCGATCGACTTGTCTCGGACGTGATGCCTATATATAATGATCATGCCTAGATAGTCTCATAATTATTCGCTTTTCTATCAATTGCTCGACAGTAATTAGTTTACCTGCCGTAGAATATCGCTATCATGAGAGAAGCCACTAGAGAATACTATGGCCCCGGGTCTATTCTCAACTTATTAATCTACACCTACTTTACTTTTTCCGCTTTTACTTTCTTTTCTTATACACAAAAATTACCAAAAATATAAATTATCATCTCTATCAGATCTCACTTTCGTAAGTGACCGTAAAGGGATTGAAAACCCCTTATCGCGTTGGCTGCGAAGTTCTTATTTGTTTGTGCAGGTGCGAGGGACTCGCGCGTGGTCTCCTACTGGATTGATACCTTGGTTCTAAAAAACTGAGGGAAATACTTACGCTACTGTGTTGCATCTCCCTTTCCTCTTTGAGGGAATACAACGCAAGCTCAAGAAGTAGCAAGAAGAATTTCTGGCGTCGTTGCCGGGGAGGCTTACGCAAAAGTCATATACCAAGTACCTATCACAAACCCTTATCCTTCGCATTACTTTTTTGCCTCTTGTTCTCCTCTCCCCCACTTCACCCTTGTCGTTTTATTTGCCTTTCTTCCGTCATGTGTTTATTGTTCGCTTGCCTCTTGTTTGCTTGTGTGTGTTGGATTGCTTGCTTGTCACTATGGCTCAGAACAATACCAAATTGTGTGACTTCTCCAATACCAACAATAATGATTTTTTTAGCACTCCGATTGCTCCTACTACCGATGCTGAATCTTGTGAGACCAATGCTGCTTTGTTGAATCTTGTCATGAAAGATCAATTCTCCGGCCTTCCTATTGAAGATGCCGCTACCCATCTAAACAACTTTGTTGATTTGTGTGATGTGCAAAAGAAAAGGGATACGGATAACGATATTGTTAAATTGAAGTTATTCCCGTTTTCACTTAGAGATCGTGCTAAAACTTGGTTTTCCTCTTTGCCTAGAAATAGTATTGATTCGTGGAATAAGTGCAAAGATGCTTTTATCTCTAAGTATTTCCCTCCTGCTAAGACCATCTCTCTTAGAAACGATATTATAAATTTTAAGAAACTAGATCACGAGCATGTTGCAAAAGCTTGGGAGAGAATGAAACTAATGATACGTAATTGCCCTACACATGGTTTGAACTTATGGATGATTATTCAGAACTTTTAAGCTGGCTTGAATTTTGCTTCTAGAAATCTTTTAGATTCAGCCGCAGGAGGCACTTTCATGGAAACTACCTTAGAGAAGCTACCAAACTGCTAGATAATATTATGGTTAATTATTCTCAATGGCACACCGAAAGATCTACTAGTAAAAAAGTGCATGCTTGATACGTCTCCAACGTATCTATAATTTTTTATTGTTCCATGCTATTATTTATGATGTCTTGGATGTTTAATGGGCTTTGTCATACACTTTTATATCATTTTTGGGACTAACCTACTAACCCAAAGGCCCAGTCCAGATTACTGTTTTTTGCCTGTGTCAATGTTTTGTAGAAAAGCAATATCAAACAGAGTCCAAACGGAATGAAACCATTGGGGGAGATATTTTTGGAGAAAATCATGCACGGGAGACTTGAGAACCATGGCAGAGGGGCCACAAGGTGCCCACGAGGGTGGGGGGCGCGCCCCCCTTCCCAGGGCGCGCCCTCCTGCCTCGTGGGCCCCTCGCAAGTCCCCCGGTGTCCTCCTTCCTCCTATATAAACCTACGTACCCCGAAACCATCAGCAATAGAGAGAAAACCCTAATTCCACCGCCGTAACCTTCTGTTCCCGTGAGATCCCATCTTGGAGCCTGTTCCGGAGCTCCGACGGAGGGGGGGGGGGGGATCCATCACGGAGTGCTTCTACATCATCATCATCGCCCTCACCATGAGTTGTGAGTAGTTTACCACAGACCTTCGGATCCATAGCTAGTATCTATATGGCTTCTTCTCTCTCTCTCTGGATCTTAATACAAAGTTCTCCTCGGTCTTCGAGGAGATCTATTCGATGTAATCTCTTTTTGCAGTGTGTTTGTCGAGATCCGATGAATTGTGAGTTTATGATCAAGATTATCTATGAGAAATATTTGGTGCTTTTCTGAACTCTTTATGTGTGATCATAATATCCTTGCAAGTCTCTTCGAATTATTGGTTTGGTTTGGCCTACTAGATCTATAGTTCTTGCAATGGGAGAAGTGCTTGGCTTTGGGTTCAATCTTGCGGTGTCCTTTCCCAGTGACAGTAGGGGCAGCAAGGCACGTATTGTATTGGTTCCATTGAGGATAGAAAGATGGGGTTTATATCATATTGCTTGAGTTTATCTCTCTACATCATGTCATCTTGCTTAAGGCGTTACTCTGTTCTTATGAACTCAATACACTAGATGCATGCTGGATAGCGGTCGATGTGTGGAGTAATAGAAGTAGATGCATAATCGTTTCGATCTACTTGTCTCGGACGTGATGCCTATATATAATGATCATGCCTAGATAGTCTCATAATTATTCGCTTTTCTATCAATTGCTCGACAGTAATTTGTTTATCCGCCATAGAATATCGCTATCATGAGAGAAGCCACTAGAGAATAATATGGCTTCCGGGTCTATTCTCAACTTATTAATCTACACCTACTTTACTTTTTCCGCTTTTACTTTCTGTTCTTATACACAAAAAATACCAAAAATATAAACTATCATCTCTATCAGATCTCACTTTCGTAAGTGATCGTAAAGGGATTGAAAACCCCTTATTGCGTTGGCTGCGAAGTTCTTATTTGTTTGTGCAGGTGCGAGGGACTCGCGCGTAGTCTCCTACTGGATTGATACCTTGGTTCTCAAAAACTGAGGGAAATACTTACGCTACTGTGCTGCATCTCCCTTTCCTCTTCGAGGGAATACAACGCAAGCTCAAGAAGTAGCAAGAAGAATTTCTGGCGCCGTTGCCGGGGAGGCTTACGCAAAAGTCATATACCAAGTACCTATCACAAACCCTTATCCTTCGCATTACTTTTTTGCCTCTCGTTCTCCTCTCCCCCACTTCACCCTTGCCGTTTTATTTGCCTTTCTTCCGTCGTGTGTTTATTGTTCACTTGCCTCTTGTTTGCTTGTGTGTGTTGGATTGCTTGCGTACGTACCCCGAAACCATCAGCAACAGAGAGAAAACCCTAATTCCACCGCTGTAACCTTCTGTTCCCGTGAGATCCCATCTTGGGGCCTGTTCCGGAGCTCCGTCGGAGGGGGGGATCTACCACGGAGTGCTTCTACATCATCATCATCGCCTCACCATGAGTTGTGAGTAGTTTACCACAGACCTTCGGGTCCATAGCTAGTATCTAGATGGCTTCTTCTCTCTCTCTGGATCTCAATACAAAGTTCTCCTCGGTCTTCGAGGAGGTCTATTCGATGTAATCTCTTTTCATGGTGTGTTCGTCGAGATCCGATGAATTGTGGGTTTATGATCAAGATTATCTTTGAGAAATATTTGGTTCTTTTCTGAACTCTTTAGGTATGATTATAATATCCTTGCAAGTCTCTTCGAATTATTGGTTTGGTTTGGCCTACTAGATCAATAGTTCTTGCAATGGGAGAAGTGCTTGGCTTTGGGTTCAATCTTGCGGTGTCCTTCCCAAGTGACAGTAGGGGCAGCAAGGCACGTATTGGATTGTTGCCATCGAGGATAAAAAGATGGGGTTTATATCATATTGCTTGAGTTTATCCCTCTACATCATATCATCTTGCTTAAGGCGTTACTCTGTTCTTATGAACTCAATACACTAGATGCATGCTGGATAGCGGTCGATGTGTGGAGTAATAGTAGTAGATGCATAATCGTTTCGATCGACTTGTCTCGGACGTGATGCCTATATATAATGATCATGCCTAGATAGTCTCATAATTATTTGCTTTTCTATCAATTACTCGACAGTAATTAGTTTACCCGCCGTAGAATATCGCTATCATGAGAGAAGCCACTAGAGATTACTATGGCCCCGGGTCTATTCTCAACTTATTAATCTACACCTACTTTACTTTTTCCGCTTTTACTTTCTGTTCTTATACACAAAAAATACCAAAAATATAAATTATCATCTCTATCAGATCTCACTTTCGTAAGTGACCGTAAAGGGATTGAAAACCCCTTATCGCGTTGGCTGCAAAGTTCTTATATGTTTGTGCAGGTGCGAGGGACTCGCGCGTGGTCTCCTACTGGATTGATAACTTGGTTCTCAAAAAATGACGGAAATACTTACGCTACTGTGTTGCATCTCCCTTTCCTCTTCGAGGGAATACAACGCAAGCTCGAGAAGTAGCAAGAAGAATTTCTGGCGCCGTTGCTGAGGAGGCTTACACAAAAGTCATATACCAAGTACCTATCACAAACCCTTATCCTTCGCATTACAGTTTTTGCCTCTCGTTTTTCTCTCCCCCACTTCACCCTTGCCGTTTTATTTGCCCTTCTTTTGTAGTGTGTTTACCGTTCGCGTGGCACTTGTTTGCTTGTGTTGCTATGTGCCCTCAATTAGCTTGCATATTCACTTGCTAAAGTATGGATCCTCATCCACTTGCTAATCTCTTTAAGAGATCCAATTATGTTGAACCTATTGCTAGTGAGTTGTGTGCACTAGATTATCTTTATGAGGTTTTGCTCGAAATTTATGAATCTGAAAATTGTGAGGAATTGTTGAAAGAAAAAGTGATTCATGTTAGCTCCTTAAATAAAAAGCATGATTGCAATGATACTATTATAAATGTCAATTGTGTTAATGATATGCAAAACCCTAAGCTTGGGGATGCTAGTATTGCTATGCCCACTACTTGTTGCAATGATCATGATTGGGGTGATTCTTCTTATGATCTTGGAAATTTATTTAACCCCCATGATGAATATGAGATTGATAATGTTTGCAATAATATTGAAAGTGGGTTTGGAAGAGTGTCTACTTTAGATCCCACATATTTGGAGAATATTCAATCTTATGGAATTTTTGATAAAAGTGGGTTTGGAGAGGTCATGACTTTAGTTCATGTTAATCCCACTATTTTGGAAGAGTGTCAACTTTGCATGCATATGGATCGTGTTGAGAATATGTTATGTGATAGCTATATTGTTAAATTTTCTTATGATCCTACATGCAATTATTATGAGAGAGGAAAATATGGTTGTAGAAATCTTCATGTTACTAAATTACCTCTCTTCATGTTGAGATTGATCTTGTTTCCTTTTTCTTCCTTGCATATGCTAGAAATTGATTGCCTTGATAAATTGTTTGCTTATAAAATGCCTATGAATAGGAAGAATGTTAGACTTAGATTTGTTTATCACATACTTTATGATGCTCTCTTTGTCCTTCAATTCTTATCTTTCATGTGAGCATCATCCAACTATCAATGCCTAGCTAGGAGCGTAAAACGATAGCGATTGTTGGGAGGCAACCCAATTTTATATTTTTTGTTTTTGCTGCTGTTAGGGAATAAATATTGCATTTAGATTCTGTTTAGATGTGGTTTCATGTTTTGTTTAGTGTTTGTGCCAAGTAGAACCTTTGGGAAGACTTGCGTGAAGTTTATGTGATCTTGCTGTGAAAAACAGAATTGTTAGCGCTCGCTAGAATGGTCATCAGATTTTACTGGAGCGTGCTATTTAGTTGATTCTTTTTGCAGATGATTAATAGACAAATTCCTCACGTTTACCAATTTAGTTTTAATTTTTTTGAGTTACAGAAGTATGCGAAACCTGCAGATTACTACAGAATGTTCTGTTTTTTACAGATTCTGTTTTTCGTGTGTTGTTTGTAGGGATGAAAATGGAGTGGAAACTTTCCATTTTTCCGGTCAAAAAATGAAAACGGAGATGAAATATGGAAACGAAAATGGAAATTTGCGAAACGGAAGTGGAAACAGATTTTTTATGCGGAAAAGGAAACAAATACGGAATGGGGTTTTCCGATGGAACATGCGTGGAAACGGAACTTTCCGTTTCCGTGAATATGGAATTCTGTTTTTGCTATAGACCTATGGTTGCTTTGTAGCCCAACCAACAAACAACATACAATGACACAATGAGTTGAATGGATCATTTGAGGGCCAACTTCTACTACCACATATGTACTCGGCTTGACGCTATACACAATTGTCTAGTACTACTACAATACTATGAAAAGTTGCTAACATAATGATACTAATTTGTAGCCATGTTAACAATTCATTATTTTTTTGTGCGTGTATTTCTATATGATTCAAGGGGAATTTAAGTTCCGGTCAACACTCACTTTTGTTTCCGTGTCCGCTTTGTATTCGCTCCGTGTCCATTTTCGGTAGTATCTGTTTCCGTATTCATTTCCGGGGTTTCTGTATTCGTTTCTGCTTTTGCAAATATATACGAAAACAAATATGGTAGCACCCAGTTCCGTCCGTTCCCGCTCTGTTTTCATCCCTAGTTGTTTGCTTATTTCAATGCATCTATGAGTAATATTGGGAGGTATGAACTATAGAGAAGTTGGAATACAGTAGGTTTAACACCAATATAAACAAACAATGAATTCATTGCAGTACGTTTGAGTAGTGGTTTGCTTTCTTATACTAACGGAGCTCACGAGAAATTTTTTCTAAGTTTTGTGTTGTGAAGTTTTCAAGTTTTGAGTATTGCTTAACAAAGAGTAGCAAGGGCCTAAGCTTGGGGATGCCAATGGCACCCCAAGTAAAATTCAAGGACAATCAAAAGCCTAAGCTTGGGGATGCCCCGGGAAGGCATCCCCTCTTTCGTCTTCATCCATCGGTAACTATACTTGGAGCTATATTTTTATTCACCACATGATATGTGTTTTGCTTGGAGCGTCTTGTATAATTTGAGTCTTTGCTTGTTAGTTTGCCACAATTATCCTTTCTGGACACACCTATTTTAGAGAGTTAAATATGGCCTAGGAATTGTTAGAACACTCTATGTGCTTCACTTATATCTTCTGAGTTGAATAGTTTTGCTCTAGTGCTTCACTTATATTTTTTAGAGCACGGTGGTGATAATATTTTCAAGAAATTGTTGAACTCTCATGATTCACTTATATTCATTTGAGAGTCTATTAAAACAGCATGGTAATGTGTTTAGTCTATAAAACTAGTCTTCACATGATAGACATCCAATATCAATGTAGTAAAAACTTTCACACTAAGTGCATTGAATATGATGAGATGTTGGATGCTTGATAATTGTTTTGAGATATGAGGATAGTGATATTAGAGTCATGCTAGTGGAGTTATTATGAAATTGATAAATACTTGTGTTAAGGTTAGTGATTCCCGTAGCATGCACGTATGGTGAACCTCTATGTGACGAAGTTAGAGCATGAGGTATTTGTAAAGTGCCAACCTTTGTGTGGAGGTCGGGGCGCGCGATGGTTAACTCCTACCAACCTCCCCCCTAGGAACATGCATTGATTGCTTTGTTTTGAGTCCATGGATTATACGCACTCACACCCTTCCACCATTGCTAGCCTCTCTTGTACCGCACAACTTTCGCCAGTACCATACACCCACTATATATCCTTCCTCAAAACAGCCACCATATTATTCCTCAAAACAGCCACCATACCTACCCATCATGGCATTTCCATAGCCATTCCGAGATATATTGCCATGCAACTTTCCACCGTTCCGTTCATATGACGCGCATCATATTGTCATATTGCCATGCATGATCATGTAGTTGACATCGTATTTGTGGCAAGGCCACCATGCATAACTTTTCATACATGTCACTCTTGTTTCATTGCACATCCGGGTACACCGCCGGAGGCATCCATATAGAGTCATACTTTGTTGTAGTATCGAGTTGTAATATCGAGTTGTAATGAAAGTGTGATGATCATCATTATTAGAGCATTGTACCATGGCAGGAAAGGCTAAATCAATAAAGCCCCTCCGCAAAATAAAATAAATAAAAAGGAAAGGCCAAAGAAAAAAAACAGAAAGGCCCAAAAAAGGGACAATTGCTACTATCTTTTTTTCCAAACTTGTGCTTCAAAGTAGCACCATGTTCTTAATTGTAGAGAGTCTCATGCTTAGTCACTTTTATATACTACTGGGAATTTTCGTTATAGAACTTGGATTGTATATTCCAACGATGGGCTTCCTCAAATTCCCTAGGTCTTCGTGAGCAAGCAAGTTGGATGCACACCCAGTAGTTTCTTTTGTTGAGCTTTCATATTTTTTTAGCTCTAGTGCATCCGTTGCATGGCAATCCCTACTCACTCACATTGATATCTATTGATGGGCATCTCTATAGCCCGTTGATACGCCTAGTTGATGTTAGACTATCTCCCTCCTTTTTGTCTTCTCCACAACCACCTCTCTATTCCACCCATAGTGCTATGTCCATGGCTCACGCTCATGTATTGCGTGAAAGTTGAAAGGTTTGAAAGAATAGAGTATGAAAACAAGTGCTTGGCTGAAATCGGGGTTGTGCGTGATATGAATATTTTGTGTGATGAAGAGGGAGCATAGCCAGACTATATGATTTTGTAGGGATAACTTTCTTTAGCCATAGTATTTTGATAAGACAAGATTGCTTTGTTAGTATGCTTGAAGTATTATTATTTCTTATGTCAATATGAACTTTTATCTTGAATCTTTCAGATCTGAACATTCATGCCACAATTAAGAGAATTACATTGAAAAACTATGTTGGTTAGCATTCCACATCAAAATTTTTGTTTTTATCATTTACCTACTCGAGGACGAGCAGGAATTAAGCTTGGGGATGCTTGATACGTCTCCAACGTATCTATAATTTTTTAATGTTCCATGCTATTATTTATGATGTCTTGGATGTTTAATGGGCTTTGTCATACACTTTTATATCATTTTTGGGACTAACCTACTAACCCAAAGGCCCAGTCCAGATTGCTGTTTTTTTGCCTGTTTCAGGGTTTTGCAGAAAAGGAATATCAAACGGAGTCCAAACGGAATGAAACCTTCGGGAGAGATAATTTTGGAGAAAATCACGCACGAGAGACTTGAGAACCACTGCAGAGGGGCCACGAGGTGCCCACGAGGGTGGGGCGCGCCCCCCCTGCCTCCTGGGCCCCTCGTGAGTCCCCCGGTGTCCTCCTTCCTCCTATATAAGCCTACGTACCCCGAAACCATCAGCAACAGAGAGAAAACCCTAATTCAACCGCCGTAACCTTCTGTACCCGTGAGATCCCATCTTGGAGCCTGTTCCGGAGCTCCGCCAGGGGGGTTCCATCACGGAGTGCCTCTACATCATCATCATCATCGCCCTCACCATGAGTTGTGAGTAGTTTACCACAGACTTTCGGGTCCATAGCTAGTATCTAGATGGCTTCTTCTCTCTCTGTATCTCAATACAAAGTTCTCCTCGGTCTTCGAGGACATCTATTCGATGTAATCTCTTTTTGTGGTGTGTTTGTCGAGATCCGATGAATTGTGAGTTTATGATCAAGATTATCTATGAGAAATATTTGGTTCTTTTCTGAACTCTTTATGTGTGCTCATAATATCCTTGCAAGTCTCTTCAAATTATTGGTTTGGTTTGGCCTACTAGATCTATAGTTCTTGCAATGGGAGAAGTGCCTGGCTTTGGGTTCAATCTTGCGGTGTCCTTTCCCAGTGACAGTAGGGGCAGCAAGGCACATATTGTATTGTTGCCATCGAGGATAAAAAGATGGGGTTTATATCATATTGCTTGAGTTTATCCCTCTACATCATGTCATCTTGCTTAAGGCGTTACTCTGTTCTTATGAAGTCAATACACTAGATGCATGCTGGATAGCGGTCGATGTGTGGAGTAATAGTACTAGATGCAGGCAGGAGTCGATCTACTTGTCTCGGACGTGATGCCTATATACAATGATCATGCCTAGATAGTCTCATAATTATTCGCTTTTCTATCAATTGCTCGACAGTAATTTGTTTACCCGCCGTAGAATATCGCTATCATGAGAGAAGCCACTAGAGAACACTATGGCCCCCGGGTCCATTCTCGACATGTCAATCTACATCTACTTTACTTTTTCCGCTTTTACTTTATGTTCTTATAAACAAAAATACCAAAAATATAAACTATCATCTCTATCAGATCTCACTTTCGTAAGTGACCGTAAAGGGATTGACAACCCCTTATCTCGTTGGCTACAAAGTTCTTATTTCTTTGTGCAGGTGCGAGGGACTCGCGCGTGGTCTCCTACTGGATTGATACCTTGGTTCTCAAAAACTGAGGGAAATATTTATGCTACTGTGCTGCTTCTCCCTTTCCTCTTCGAGGGAATACAACGCAAGCTCGAGAAGTAGCAATGCTATTGAAGAGATTAGTGTTTTGAGTGGAAAGATGGATGAAATTATGAAATTATTTGCTGCTAAGAGTGCTTCTTCTGATCCTAATGATATGCCTTTGTCTACTTTGATTGAAAATAACAATGAATCTTTGGATGTGAATTTTGTTGGTAGGAATAATTTTGGTAACAATGCTTATAGAGGGAAATTTAATTCTAGGCCTTTTCCTAGTAACTCCTCTAATAATTATGGTAATTCCTACAACAACTCTTATGGAAAGATGCCTTCTGAATTTGAAACTAGTGTTAAGGAGTTTATGATCTCGCAAAAGAATTTCAATGCTATGCTTGAAGAGAAATTGCTTAAGATTGATGAATTGGCTAGAAGTGTGGATAGAATTACTCTTGATGTCGATTTTTTGAAACTTAGATCCATCCCACCTAAGCATGATATCAATGAGTCTCTCAAAGCCATGCGAATTTCCATTGATGAATGCAAAGAGAGAACCGCTAGGATGCGTACTAAAAGAGAGAATTATATAAAAGCGTGTTCTTCTAGTTATCATGAAAATAAAGATGAATATCTGAAAGTTATCGATGTGTATCCAATTAGATCCTTGTTTTCTAGCATAAATCTTTATGAAGATAGGATTGGAGATGATTCTACTTTAAGGTGTCCCAATGATTTGGAGTTTTGAGATTTTCATGCTAAAATTGTTAAGAGTGGGAGTGAAGGGATTAAAATTTTGCATAGTGATGAACCCACTACTTTGGATTTCAAGGGATTCAATTATGATAATTGCTTTTTGATTGATTGTATTTCCTTGTTGCAATCCGTACTAAACTCTCTGCATGCTTATAGTCAAAATAAAGCTTTCACCAAACACATAGTTGATGCTTTGATGCAATCTTATGAAGAAAAACTTGAGTTAGAAGTTTCTATCCCTAGAAAGCTTTATGATGAGTGGGAACCTACTATCAAAATAAAAATTAAAGATCATGAATGCTTTGCTTTGTGTGATTTGGGTGCAAGTGTCTCCACTATCCCAAAAACTTTGTGTGATTTGCTAGGTTTCCATCAGCTTGATGATTGTTCTTTAAATTTGCATCTTGCGGATTCCACTATTAAGAAACCTATGGGAAGGATTAATGATGTTCTTATTGTTGCCAATAGGAATTATGTGCCCATAGATTTCATTGTTCTTGATATAGATTGCAATCCTTCATGTCTTATTATTCTTGGTAGACCTTTCCTTAGAACGATTGGTGCAATTATTGATATGAAGGAAGGAAATATTAGATTCAAATTTCCGTTAAGGAAAGGCATGGAACACTTTCCTAGAAAAAAATCAAATTACCATATGAATCTATTATCTCTATCAGATCTCACTTTTGTAAGTGACCCTAAAGGGATTTACAACCCCTTATCGAGTTGGCTACAAAGTTCTTATTTGTTTGTGCACGTGCGAGGGACTCGCGCGTGGTCTCCTACTGGATTGATACCTTGGTTCTCAAAAACTGAGGGAAATACTTATGCTACTGTGCTGCATCTCCCTTTCCTCTTCGAGGGAATACAACGCAAGCTCAAGAAGTAGCACTCACCCACACCCCCTGTTATTCTGCGGCGACGGCAGCCTCACACCACAGCCGAACCAGTGAACCCTCATACTCCTCTCCGTGTGGGCATCCACTGCCGCGTCTTCCCCGGCTCTGCGTCGTCCCCTACCTAGGCCTCGTCGTCGTCCACCGCCTTGGTGCTCTCGGCGCGGTGTGGTCAATGTGGTCAACGACCGACTTCCATCGGAAGAGTACTGTACATGGAGAGGCTGACAGCTGGGTCCACGGCCACAACCAAGTTTTTTTGCGATTTGCCAAGTAAGCCACTTTGTCAGGCCTGTTGGGCTGCAAATCTTTCAGGACAAGGAGAGCTTAATTCGGCTGACCGAGAAAATGGACTATCAGTAATGAGAAATGGGTTGTACATTTTTAAAACACATCAAACTGGCAATTAGTTTCAAATTTATTTTTTCATTTCGAGATTTTAAATTGCATTGATTTTTATGCGTGGACAATTTGTTGGATTTTATATTGATATACATTTATTTTTAAAATCAGTTTGAATGTGGCTCGAAATTTCGGGATTAAAAACAGTTCGGACCACACCGAAATATGCAAAATTTCGTATAATTTTTTAACCGTGGCCACAATATGGGCTGTAATGCTAGTAAAAAGAATATGGGCTCAAAAAACACCTTAAGAAATAGCAAATGGGCTGTAAATTATTAGAAATAATGGCAGATGGGCTGTATGATGTTTTCCAGAGATTTGAGGCTTTCCTAAAAATAAAGGTTGACGCACAAGCAGTGACTGTTGGATGTCCATCCAACGGCCGTCGTGCTTCTTCAATCTCTGCTCTTCCTGCTCCAGCCGCTCAAACAAGCGCCGGCGGGACTGCCTGCTCCCTCCGACCCGCGGCCGGCTGTGCTACCGTGCAGGCCTCACCGCCCCATCGTACTCCCATCGCTGGCCTAGCCATCCCTCTACTCACCCACACATGTTGTTATTCTCCGGCGACGGCAGACGAACCAGTGAACCCTCGTACAGTCGTACTCCCCTATGCGTGGGAAACAACTACCGAGTCTTCCCTGCCTTCGTGTCGTTCCCTTCCTAGGCCTCGTCATCGTCCACCGCCCTGGTGCTCTCGCGCGGCCTGGTCAACGTGGTCAACGACCGACATGCATCAGAAGTGGACTGTACGTGGAGAGGCTGACAACTGGGTCCACGGCCGCACGCAAGGAAATGCCTCCTTATTATGCGCAAAATAATGATTCCTCCACCTGACATATGGGACCCACCGAAAGGGCCTCTGTATTTCACGAAAAAATGTTACCGCCGCTGACAGCTTGGACCCACCAGCTATATCTTCGCACGCAAGGAAGTGCCTCCTTATTATGCACAAAAAATGAATACTCCCCCTGCTAGCTGGGACCCAGTATAGTGGCAGGCTGACTTGTGGGCCTACTAAGTTGACGGGGATGGAGGGCTTTGTCAACTTAGTCAATATGCATGATTCTAGCTCCAGTGAACGTACGATGTCCATCCAACGGCCGTAGTGCTTCTTCAACCTCTGGTCTTCTTGCTCCAGCAGCCGAAACCAGCGCCGGTCGTGCCTCGTGCTCCTGCGTCCCGTGGTCGGCTGTGATGCGGCGGAGGCCTCACCGCCCCTACTACTCCCACCGCTGGCCAGGCCATCCCTCTACTCACCCACACCCCCTGTTATCCTGCGGCGACGACAGCCTCACACCGCAGTGAACCAGTGAACCCTCATACTCCTCTACGCGTGGGCATCCACTGCCGCGTCTTCCCCGGCTCCGAGTCGTCCCCTACCTAGGCCTCGCTGTCATCCACCGCCCTGGTGCTCTCGGCGCGGCGTGGTCAACGTGGTCAAGGAATGACTTCCATCGAAAGAGTACTGTATGTGGAGAGGCTGACAGCTGGGTCACGGCAGCCGCAAGGAAGTGCCTCCTTATTACACGGAAAATAATTATTCCTCCACCTGACAGCAGGGATCCACCGAACGGGCCACCGTATTTGGCGAAAAAAACGTTCCCCCCCTGACAGCTGGGACCCACCGGACGGGCCACCATATTTCGCGAAAAATATATTCCCTCCGCTGTCAGCTCAGACCCACCGGAAGTGTTGCCTTATTACGCCCAAAAAAATGAATACCCCCTGCTACTTAGGACCCACCTTGGTGGGTGGCTAACTTGTGGGCCTACTAAGTTGACGGGGACGGAGTGTTTGGTCAACTTAGTCAATATGAACGATTCTAGCTCCAGTGACCATACGATGTCCATCCAACGGCCGCAGTGCTTCTTCAACCTCTCATCTTCTTGCTCGAGCCGCCCAAAGCAGTGCCGGTTGTGTCGCATGCTCCTGCCTCCCATGGCCGACTGTACTGCTGTGGAGGCCTCAGTGCCCCCTACTATTCCCACCGCTGGCCAGGCCCTGCGGCGACGGCAGCCTCACACCGCAGCCAAACCAATGAACCCTCGTACTCCTCTCTGCATGGGCTTCCAATTCTGCGTCTTCCCCGGCTCCGCGTCGTCCCCTTCCTAGGTCTCGCCGTCATTCACCGCCCTGGTGCTCTCGGCGCGGCGTGCTCAACGTGGTCAAGGAACGACTTCCATCGAAAGAGTACTGTACGTGGAGAGGCTGACAACTGGGTCCACGGCCACAGCAAGGAAGTGCCTCCTTATTACGCGCAAAATAATTATTCCTCCACCTGACATCGGGGACCCACCGGACGGGCCACCGTATTTCGCGAAAAAATGTTTCCCCCTGACTGCTGGGACCCACCAGCTACATCTTCGCACGCAAGGAAGTGCGTCCGGGCAAAAAAAAAACGATTCGCTCCCCTGACTGCTGGGACTCACCAGCTACATCTTCGCACACAAGGAAGTGCCTGACAATCGGGACCCACCTGGTCGAAGCGTACGTAGCATTGTCATTCTGGTCGCGAATGTGTACGTACATACTAGTTGATGTAGAGGCGCACACGTGTCATAGCAATGGTGCGCACGTAGCATCTACACGTACGTACAGCGGCCAGGGTGCAAGAAAGTAAATACGGCCACGTACGTGCATACAGGCGGGGTCTCGAACGCCTACTCGCGCGTACGTACGGTCAGGGCTCGTGTACATGGCTGGGTCGGAATGGAGAAACATCGTCGTCGTCGTGTTCATGGGGAGCCAACCAGCTCGGTCGGAATGAAATGCGGCGTCAATCCCGCGGCCACTGGCCACGCCGAGATGCGCCACGGCGTCCAGGTGCCCCGCCGCCGTCGTCTCCTTCCTCTACGCCCTTAGGATTGTCACCAGACCACCGCCAAGCTCGCCATCGCGGGTCTTCTCCGCCACGGCCGTCATCATCGCGCTGCTCGATGCGCTCGTCTCCGACCAGCCTCGGCCTCCCCGACCTCGCCATCGAGCTCGTGGTGAGCATCTCGTCCAGTTCCCCTTCCTCCGAGCCTCGATACGTCGTCGTATAGCCCGTCACTGCGATACGGACGCCATGGATGAAGCTCGCGCTTGCCCACGCGCCCTGCCTCGCCTCGGGTCGTGTTTGGCCAAGCCTGCCCGCCCCGTGCTGCTCCCTGGCCGTGACCCCCCGTGCTGTTGCCACCTCCTCTCCCCATCTGCTCCGCTGCGGCTGCTCGCGCCGCCCGCCGCAGGCCCCGGCTCCACCCACCTCGCCTGCAGCCGCGCCCGCAATGGCCTGCCTCGCCCAGGCCCTCCTGCGCCGCTCACCCCGCCGTGCTCGCGGTCGCGCCCGCCACCAGTCGCCGGTGCCTCGCCCGCCGGAGTCACCGCCGTTGCCCCCCGTCGCCGTTCCTCGCACCGCCGCCTGCTGCCGCCGCCCTAGTACCCGCGGGTCGTAGCCCCTCCTTCGCCTCCGCCCCGCCTCTCCGATTCGGCCGCACCGCGCCCGCCCTGGCCCTCTCGCCGGCGGCCACGCTGGTCGTGCCCGGGTGCCGCTGGCCCGAGCCAGTGGCCATCGGGCGCTCGTCGCCCGTCGCCCGCGCCCGTAAACCCGTCGCCCGCGCGCCCGTGAAGGCCTATGGCCATTGACAGCCGGGCCCCGCCCCAGCCCTTGTTTAAAAAAAGCTAAAAAAGGATAAATAAATATAATTAATTAATTAAGTAACTTAATTAATTCTGTTAATTAACTATTAAACCTAATTAACCTACTAACTAATCTAATTAAATAGTTAGTTAGTTAATTAGACAATGATAGCGGGCCCCACATGCCAGGGTTGACTCAGTCAAATTGTTGACCTGCTGACATCATGGTGATGTCATGCTGACATCACCTTCCACAGTTCCGGATAATGTTTGTTTTAAATAATTAAATAAATCCAGAAAATGCCTAAGACTTTGATAAATCATATAAAATAAACCGTAACTCGGATGAAAAAGTTTTATATATGAAAGTTGCTCAGAACGACGAGACGAATCCGAATACGTGGTCCGTTCGTCCGCCACACATCTCTATCATACCGAACATGGAACAATTCCCCTCCGATTCGCCTGTCCGAAAATGCCTAACACTGGGAAAACATTCCCGGATGTTATCCCTCTTTGCCAGTACCGTGTAGCACTGCGTTAGAACACCCTAGCATTGCGTGTTGACTTCTCATGCTTCTTTGTTGCATCTGTATGCTTTGTATTTATTGTTTCTTCCCCCTCTTCTCTCCGGTAGACCCCGAGACCAATGATGCCCCGGTGATCGACTACGGTGTTGACGACCCCTCCTTCTTGCCAGAGCAACCAGGCAAGCCAACCCCCCTTGATCATTCTGATATCGCCCACTCTCTTCTCTCTTATGCTTGCATTAGAACTGCTGCTGCTTTTGTATGATCCTATTCTGATGCATAGCCTGTTGTTGATACCTGCTTTCATACCTTACATGTTTATACTAAACTGCTTAGTATAGACTGGTTAGAGATCCACCAGTGACCCCCTACCTTGTCTCGACTGCCCCGCTGGATTATCAGAAGACCCGATCAACGGGATCGAAGACCAGGCCCCGGCACCGCACATCACTTTCCCCTTAGTTGCTCGACACTACTGGGTTATTATCGAGTGCCGAGGGTGAGACCTCATCAGCACTTCTGATGTTAACCTTGTAGGTTAGTTCATCGGTTGTGGTCATCGAGGGTGGTTCCTCTTTCTCCACTCCCGATAACGACACTGTCATGCAACTCCTCAAGAGTGGACCTCGAGGGTGACTCCTCTTTCGTTCACCTTGACGATAGACATCAGGTGGAATTCCATCGAGGGTGATTTCCTCAGGTTTTCCTTTGGTGTCAGATACACAGTTACTATGGTTACTATGACTTTACACTGAACCTGGTTACTAAAGACGGGTCGACCCTGAGGGGTACCCGCGCGAGCTTAATTGAGAGTGGTGTGTAGTCGGGTTGACCTGGAAGGTGCCCGCGAGATAAATACGAGGCGTGGCCGGGCACTCGCCTTTGCCGCAAGTCCTCGAGACGGGGCGATGGGGTCACATGTTCGTGAGTCTCTGCTCGTTACCGCGCGTTCCCAAGACACTAAACGGTTTGGATATTTGATCCGAGGGGCCTCTGGCCTGATAGAGCTAACCACCACGTGGGCATAGTATGGGCGTTCTGTGTCGTATGCATCAGCCGAAGCTTAACTGACGTCATTGCGACTGAGCGGCGCACGCCGGGTTGGACTGCGTAAGCACCTACCTTTTTAGGGAGGTTTCCCAGGTCTGCTCACCAGCCGCCCACACAACGTGCAGGAGTTCCCGGGGCGATTGGCCCATGACCCCTGGGGGCATAGGATTTAGTCTGGCGTGCATGACCTCTCTATTAAGCCTAGGTCCGGTTGCGGCGTATTATTTGGCCGAGGGCGGGCATGACCTGATGGTGTGTCCGGCCGGAGTTAATCAAGCGTGGTGGGTAAGTTGGTGCACCCCTGCAGGGAAGAAAACATCTATCAATAGCCTGTCCTACAGTAACGGACACTTGGAGTTGTATCCCGATCGCTACAACTAGAACTGGATGCTGAGGCATTGTTTGGATATGTTGTTTCGGGAGTTGAGAAAGGATCCCGGAGCATTGGAACAACAACATAAATATGACTTATGATATACTACTCTACTCCCCGTTGTTGCTGCAAGACGGCGGTTTCCAGAAGATGCTAGGCTTCGATAGGGGTAGCTTCTCCCCCTCTTATTCTGGCATTCTGCAGCTTAGTCCACAGATACTACCCTTTTCATTGATACCGATGCATATGTAGTGTAGATCCTTGCTTGCGAGTACTTTGGATGACTACTCATGGTTGATTTGCTCCCCCTTTTCCCCCTTCTTTCTTCTTGCTGGTTGATGCAACCAGATGGTGGAGTCCAGGAGCCAGATGCCACACTTGACGACTGCTACTACCCCGATGGAGCCTACTACTACGTGGAGACAGCTGACGACCAGGAGTAGTTAGGAGGTCCCAGGCAAGAGGCCTTAGATATTATTGCTTCTGATGACCCTTGTGTTTTCGAGCTTATTTATTCAAGCCCTCGAGGCCCCTGGCTTGTAATATAAAGCTTGTATTATTTTAATTTGTGTCTAGAGTTGTGTTGTGATATCTTCCAATGATTCCCAGATCTTGGTTGTACACATTTGCGTGCATGATTAGTGTACGGTCAAATCGGGGGCGTCACAAGTTGGTATCAGAGCCAACTACCTGTAGGACCCCCTTTCCAACTCCTTGGCCGAAGTTGAGTCTAGTCTTTGAAAAATTGTTTTACTAGCTTGGTTGTGTGGCTTATGGGCCCACGTCGCCAATTGGGTGGTATTAGGATCTTTTATTCCTCATATTTACTCTGGGACTCTGATCTCTCTTCTATTTGGGTTAAATGTTTTGCTAAAATATAACTTTAGTTTCTCGAAATTACTTCCTCCCGGAGAGCCCCTTCAGTCAAGATGGTCGCCAATTTCATCAGAAGATTCTGGAGATAATATTCGATGTTTTTCCGAGATTCATCTGGCCTCCGCCATTTGCAATTCCTTACCACCGTTATATCCACACGGATAACAACTTACACTTTTCATTCATACAATCAATTCTCCGTTGCTCTTGTTATTACAAGGTACCCCGAAACATCTTCCTATATTCCGTATATCGATTGTGCCACTGCTTTACAGTTCATTGCCACATGAATACCCCTATGGATAATTCCTCACATTTACCGAGTATCCGCTCATCCCCATTCATGTGTTTCACAAGTCTCAGAAATACCATTTGACCTTCCGACAATCCTCAACAACATATTGCTCTTGAAATTCTTGCTTGCTTACATTATGGTTAATACCATAGAGGCTAGTAATCTAATAGACATCCTTTGTCAATATCTTTTTGAGTCCGTCGATTCAATATGTTAAGATTACTTGCAACCCTCAAACGAATCCTAGAATTCATCCTGTCGGCTCAGATATCATTTTGAACAGGAGCTGGTTCTCGACCAAATCAAATTGCCGTCGATTATACCCCTAAGTCTATTCGACTTTCCACCCTTTATCAGAGTGATTGCCTCTGATCCCTTGAATTGGAAACCATAACACCTTTACATTTGAACTTGACTTAGTCAGTTGTTTCTATAATATGATCTCCTTGCATTGTTTCTTCCTCTGGTTGTGTGCCGATGCTCACATCAGCTCCATTATGGACCATTCGATCCTTTGTCAAATTATTATCTCACATTGCCCTTCATATTCCATAAATTTGTGAGTCCTTCCTCGGATACATAATGCCTTTGGTAAATTCTATCCTCTACTTTGTCAACCATGCTCTACTATCGAGCTTGTGATAAGTACTCCTAAAAGTTTATGGTATATGTTCCTAAGATGCCCTGATCGGTTGAACCTATACCCCATAAAGCCGTGTGAACTCGAAAGATTTCACGCGTCTTACTCATCTGGTATTTCACCAGGTAAAACTTTCAACACTAATGCCATATTCGAAACAAGAAGTGGATGGAAGGTTATACATTGAAGAAGTGGGAGTCAACCTGGAACTTTATGTTCATGCCCATGGAGACGGTGTACATCTTATCATTAAGGCTTCTCTTAAAATTAAATATCCCCTTGATGTAAGTTCATCTTATATCATGGATCCGGCCTTTGGCAATCGTGGTTCCGACAATGCTCTCCTTTAAAATACCATTTCTCGGACAAGTTAAACCACTTGTCCTCTGCGGGTCAATGCACCTGTCCAACCTCTATTATGATCTACCTTTGAGTATTACCCCGTGGTATCTTGATAAGGTCACACAACCATATTACCTCTTATGAGTTCTTCTTAAAGTATTACTTCTCACTAATTCCAATTTTCCCCGGGTTCTGAGTTGTTAGACACTCAAGGACACGGATAAGTGAATCAATTCCGCACTCTGATTCAATAGCTCTAAGTAATCTCCATTGCTTATGAGTTTATTAATTCTTCAAGTCATACCTAGTCTGGTCGGCTATATCATGATCGTGCACCTTTTTAACTGTGCTACCTGGTCCTTCTTCCCGGAGCACAAATTCGGCAAGAGCTAAGCTTACGACGATCTTCCTCGGCATATCATTTCGCCTTGAACAACTAGCTTGATTTCAAGTTTGTATTGTACTAGTGGTTTCAGTAACCTTTCGCTCCATCATTCATTTGACTTGATGTCATCGCCGATCGATTACATCTTAATGAAATTACTCGACAAATGTGTCGTGATCATCATCAACAATGATTTGCCTTCTTCCAAGTTGTAAATCAAATTCGTGATGGAAAATACCATCATTTCCCCTCGATGAATTATTGCTGAGCCCGTCGGCCACATCCTCATCTTTTCCTTGCTGAAAATGTAAGACTTATTCTATAAGTTGTTCCTGATGGATCCTTTGTGTATTCAAAGTTTGATCTCTACCCAATGACCATGTCGGTGCTATCTTGAAGCATGTCTGTGGTACTCCGGAGATCCACAAGAACATAGTAAGCGCAATGCTAAATGTTCTTGGTCACTTAACCAACATTGTTGTGTGGGTACCTATCATAATTCTTCTTACCCCTTTTATCTATATGGTCATTTCTTTGATCTCCTGGCACGTATATCATGCCCTGCTTAATCTTCGGGATGATTTACGCCTATTCATTGTGTTTAAACACATTTTCCTTTCCATTTGTTTGTTTAACCTTTCCTTGATCTACATATAATCTAAGCAGTAATAATTTTCTGCTTATGTAAACACCTTGGTGTACAACTCTGTCAGTAAGACCTTGTTACTATTGTTGACAACATTCCGGTAACCACCGATGGACGAGAACTTTGCCTAATGGTCCGCCCAATTTCAACGAACAGGAAAACGGTTCTCTTCGTCCCTCGCCCTTGGTATCGATGTTGTTTCCGGCATAACTGACAATCTATGCTCTGACATGCCTTGCTATCATCGCCCTTCCTACTTTTAACCCACGTGGTGGGCCCATAACCCACAGTTCCTCAGGATCGAAACCTGACTCTCCTGTACATCCGTGTTTTCAAAAATTGTTCCTCGCATTTGGCTTCGTATGTAAATCATGAGCCACATTCCTAGTGATCTATTTTGGCATCAGACGCAATACTTATTCACATTGCCCTGAACCCCTTTCAACCTCTGTTTCACGCAACAAACGACTGCCTACCCGGTTGAAGCTTCTAATTGCACCTCATTACTTTGCACTTGATGGCTTTCTTGAATTTCAACTCGAGAGATGCCTCTATGCCACGTTCACTGAGATAGTCCCCAGAAACCTATCTTGTATTGAGCTCCGTCCTTCCCGAGTCTTTCCCCCTTACTCTACCTCCTAAATCTCGGGACGTGATTTCTTGTAGTGGAGGAGATTTGTAGCACCCCGACGATCATGCTACAGTGATCTCCCCTCTAATGATGCCACGTCATCTTTTTTTTCAAACTAAACTGCCACTTGATGAAAATCAAAACCAAATTCCATTTGAATTACAAGTCGAGTATTTCCTTATCTGTCATGCAAACAAAATTGTTCTTGATGTTGCAAATAATCCCCAAGTATTTGTCAAGATGAAAACAACCTCTTTTCGTTCTCCAAAATCCCCCCGGGATTTAATGTAGTGGTCCAACAACATCTTAATGAGACTTTTAAATTAAAACATGATTCTACACTTTTCAAAGTAACCTCAAACTTCTTGTGGCAGTGTCAAAAATTGCAATACAAATTATGAGCCAAGTTTCATTCTTGAGAAAAATCTCTTGATAGCTTAACTAAATAAAAACAGAGCCTTTTAAAAAGAAAGAAAATAAAGCAAAGATGGAGAAGGCCCCTGTGCACTTGGCACATTATCTCCACTGTAGCAGGCCCAGCCCACCAACCGCTCTTCCTTCAACCTCCTGTTCACAGGAGGCTCGGTGGCTGCCGTGCGTCTGTTCACGCCGCGGATCAGCCACCTGCCGGCCATCCCGTGACTCCTCGACGTCCTACAAGTTGCCCCCGACCCAGTGGCAAACCCTAGCAACCCCACTCTCCCCTCGTTCGCCCCTCCCCCTCTCTGTCTCATTCTCCAGAGCGCGATCGTCGACGCGCGTCGTCGATCCCGCGGCCACTGGCCACGCCGAGATGCGCCACGGCGTCCAGGCGCCCCGCCGCCGTCGTCTCCTTCCTCTATGCCCTTAGGATTGTCACCAGACCACCGCCAAGCTCGCCATCGCGGGTCTTCTCCGCCACGGCCGTCATCACCGCGCTGCTCAATCCGCTCGTCTCCGACCAGCCTTGGCCTCCCCGACCTCGCCATCGAGCTCGTGGTGAGCATCTTGTCCAGTTCCCCTTCCTCCCAGCCTCGATCCATTGTCGTATAGCCCGTCACTGCGATACAGACGCCATGGATGAAGCTCGCGCTTGCCCACGCGCCCTGCCTCGCCTCGGGTCGTGTTTGGCCACGCATGCCCGCCCCGTGCTGCTCCCTGGTCATGCACCCCGTGCTGCTGCCACCTCCTCTCCCCATCTGCTCCGCTGTGGCTGCTCGCGCCGTGCGCCGCAGGCCCCGGCTGCACCCGCCTCGCCTGCAACCGCGCCCGTAACGACCTGCCTTGCCCAGGCCCTCCTGCGCCGCTCGCCCCGCCGTGCTCGCGGTCGCGCCCGCCACCACTCGCCGGTGCCTCGCCCGCCGGAGTCACCAGCGCTGCCCCCCGTCGCCGCTCCTCGCACCACCGCCTGCTGCCGCCGCCCTAGTACCCGCGGGCCGCAGCCCCTGCTTCGCCTCCGCCCCGCCTCTCCGATTCGGGCGCACCGTGCCCGCCCTGGCCCTCTCGCCGGCGGCCACGCTGGCCGTGCCCGGGTGCCGCTAGCCAGAGCCAGTGGCCAGCCGGCGCTCGTCGCCCGTCGCCCGCGCCCGTAAACCCGTCGCCCGTGAAGGCCTATGGCCATTGACAGCCGGGCCCCGCCCCAGCCCCTGTTTAAAAAAAAGTTAAAAAGGATAAATAAATATAATTAATTAATTAATTAACTAATTAACTTAATTAATTATGTTAATTAACTATTAAACCTAATTAACCTACTAACTAATCTAATTAAATAGTTAGTTAGTTAATTAGACAATGACAGCGGGCCCCACATGCCAGGTTTGACTCAGTCAAACTGTTGACCTGCTGACATCATGGTGATGTCATGCTGACATCACCTTCCACTGTTCCGGATAATGTTTGTTTTAAATAATTAAATAAATCCAGAAAATGCCTAAAACTTTGATAAATCATATAAAATAAACCATAACTCGGACGAAAAAGTTTTATATATGAAAGTTGCTCAGAACGACGAGACGAATCCGAAAACACGGTCCGTTCGTCTGCCACACATCTATATCGTACCGAACTTGGAACAATTCCCCTCCGATTCGCTTGTCCGAAAATGCCTCACACTAGGAAAACATTCTTGAATGTTATCCCTCTTCGCCAGTACCGTGTAGCACCACGTTAGAACACCCTAGCACTGCATGTTGACTTGTCATGCTTCTTTGTTGCATCTGTATGCTTTGTATTTATTGTTTCTTCCCCCTCTTCTCTCCGGTAGACCCCGAGACCGATGATGCCCCGATGATTGACTACGGTGTTGACGACCCGTCCTTGCCAGAGCAACCAGGCAAGGCAACCCCCCTCGATCATTCCGATATCGCCCACTCTCTTCTCTCTTATGCTTGCATTAGAACTGCTGCTGCTTTTGTATGATCCTATTCTGATGCATAGCCTGTTGTTGATACCTGCTTTCATACCTTACATGTTTATACTAAACTGCTTAGTATAGGTTGGTTAGAGATCCACCAGTGACCCCCTACCTTGTCCCGACTGCCCCGCTGGATTATCAGAAGACCAGATCAACGGGATCGAAGACCAGGCCCCGGCACCGCACATCACTTTCCCCTTAGTTGCTCGACACTACTGGGTTACTATCGAGTGCCGAGGGTGAGACCTCATTAGCACTTCTGATGTTAACCTTGTAGGTTAGTTCATCTGTTGTGGTCATCGAGGGTGATTCCTCTTTCTCCACTCCCGATAACGACACTGTCATGCAACTCCTCAAGAGTGGACCTCGAGGGTGACTCCTCTTTCGTTCACCTTGACGATAAACATCAGGTGGAATTCCATCGAGGGTGATTTCCTCAGGATTTCCTTTGGTATCACACACACAGTTACTATGGTTACTATGAGTTTACACTGAACCTGGTTACTAAAGACGGGTCGACCCTGAGGGGTACCCGCGCGAGCTTAATTGCGAGTGGTGTGTAGTCGGGTTGACCTGGAAGGCGCCCGCGAGATAAATACGAGGCGTGGCTGGGCACTCGCCTTTGCCGCAAGTCCTCGAGACGGGGCGGTGGGGTCACATGTCCGTGAGTCTCTGCTCGAAACCGCGCGTTCCCAAGACACTAAACGGTTTGGATATTTGATCCGAGGGGCCTCTGGCCTGATAGCGCTAACCACCACGTGGGCATAGTATGGGCGTTCTGCGTCATATGCATCAGCCGAAGCTTAACTGACGTCATTGTGATTGAGCGGCGCGCGTCGGGTTGACTACGTAAGCACCTACCTTTTTAAGGAGGTTGCCCAGGTCTGCTCATCGGCCGCCCACGCAACGTGCAGGAGTTCCCGGGGTGATTGGCCCATGACCCCTGGGGCATAGGGTTTAGTCCGGCGTGCATGACCTCTCTATTAAGCCTAGGTCGGGTTGCGGCGTATTGTTTGCCGAGGGCGGGCATGACCTGATGGTGTGTCCGGTCGGAGTTAATCAAGCGTGGTGGGTAAGTTGGTGCACCCCTGCAGGGAAGAAAACATCTATCGATAGCCTGCCCTACGGTAACGGACACTTGGAGTTGTATCCCGATCGCTACAACTAGAACTGGATGCTGAGGCATTGTTTGGATATGTTGCTTCGGGAGTCGAGAAAGGATCCCGGAGCATTGGAACAACAACATAAATATGACTTATGATATACTACTCTACTCCCCCTTGTTGCTGCAAGACGGTGGTTTCCAGAAGATGCTAGTCTTCGATAGGGCTAGCTTCTCCCCCTCTTATTCTGGCATTCTGCAGCTTAGTCCACAGATACTACCCTTTTCATTGATACCGATGCATATGTAGTGTAGATCCTTGCTTGCGAGTACTTTGGATGAGTACTCACGGTTGCTTTGCTCCCCCTTTTCCCCCCTTCTTTCTTCTTGCTGGTTGATGCAACCAGATGGTGGAGTCCAGGAGCTAGATGCCACACTTGACGACTGCTACTACCCTGACAGAGCCTACTACTACGTGGAGACAGCTGGCGACCAGGAGTAGTTAGGAGGTCCCAGGCAGGAGGCCTTGCCTTTTCGATCATTGATGTTTTGTGCTAGCCTTCTTAAGGCAATCTTGTTTAACTTATGTCTGTACTCAGATATTATTGCTTCCGCTGACCCTTGTGTTTTCGAGCTTATGTATTCGAGCCCTCGAGGCCCCTAGCTTGTAATATAAAGCTTGTATTATTTTAATTTGTGTCTAGAGTTGTGTTGTGATATCTTCCAGTGATTCCCTAATCTTGGTTGTACACATTTGCGTGCATGATTAGTGTATGGTCAAATCGGGGGCGTCACAATGTGGCGTACCGCAAAACGAAGGAAACAGACTTGTGTTGGAGCGCTACAGTCGAAACTGGGGTCTTGTTCATCGGGAGGGGTGTGGCATACCGCAAAATGGGACTCCACGAGATACTGTTCATCACCACCTTTGACCCCCTCCAGCCTCCACGGGCTACTGTTTAGCCATCGTCGACCTCCTCCAACCTCCACCTGCGACTGTTCAGTCTCCACCGCGCGCTACTCCACCGAATATTGTTCAACCAGCCCTCTCCACGGGCTCCTGTTCAACCACCCCTCCACGGGCTACTATTCATCCAGCCCTCCACCATCTACAATTCATCCAGCCCTCCACGGGGTAGTCCTGTTCATGCAACCCTCCACGGGGTCCTGTTCATGCAGCCCCAACCGGCTCGATCGAATGGGGACCTGTTCATGCAGAGGCAACACCACAGGGTACTGTTCAGCCACCCTCACCAGGAACTGTTCATCCAAACCCCCCAGCAACACTCACTGTTCATGTAGAGGCAGGATCGATCGGCTTCAGTTAGCAGCAGTAGCGATGGAATCGCTCGATCGGGTTCAGTTAACAGCCATCGATCGATCGCTCGGGTTCCAGAACGCGTAGCCTGCAGTGCAATCGCTCGGGTTCAGTTAGAGCCCAACGCCTCGCTCGGGTTCAGTTAGAGCCCAACGCCTCACACCCACGCGTGTGCGTGTACGAGAGAAACGCGCATCGCTCGGCCCCGACCACCCACCGTAACCGGGAACACCCGGATATTTTCCTCGCCCTCGCTTCTACCACGGTTTTTTCCGTCATGGACGGCCCAAAGAATGTCATGCAGCTGCGTCGCCGGCCCGCCCAGGAGGAAAAGTCCATTTTCTGTCATGATTTTTTGTCATAGAAGTAGGACCCCACCACATCTATGATGATATCGTGTTTTGTCACAATTATTGTCATCGAAATGTCATAAGTATGATAGAAAAATGTTTCGTTCGGCCAAAATGTCGCGGATGTGTCTTTTTTTTGTAGTCAAAGTGGTTGAGGGATTTGGTGCTTATTACCAAGCACTTGGGCAAGTAGACCATTAAGCAACACTGTCGATGGAAACGACACCTATGGGATGACTGGAATCCCTTCTACAGTTGGCGGGCGCGAGGTTGTGCAAAGAACGGGTCTAAGATTCAGTACAAGGATCGTTTACCCAGGTTCGGGCCGCGAGAATGCGTAATACCCTAGTCCTGCTTCTGTGTGTATTTGAGCGTTCTTGAATTCTTGAACTAGCTACGGTGCATGTCTAGCTCCAAAGATCCGAATCCTCCTCCAGTATGCCTCGGGCCTCCTTTTATAGTCCAAAAGGGGCTACCACAGTGGCACACGGGAGGTGGAAAGGTGTATAGTGCATAGGCTTATCTCATGCCATTACGGGACAAGACGCATTAAATGCGCTACTTAGGTGTCCACTTGCTTTATCAGGGACGGAAACGAGGCCCTTCTCGTCCGTGGCCGGTCCGTCTAGTTGCGACGCGCGTCCAGGCCAGCGGGGCAAGCAGCTAAGATGGCGTGGTGGTAGGGTCTTCACGAAGATCTGCATGCCACCACGCAGGTGCTTGACTAGCTGGACCAATAACCACGTACCGCCATGTGGGTACCTGCCTGGGCTAACGGGTTGGCCGCCGAGCTGGGGCGACGATGGGGCGGCAAGGGCTTGCCGTGGTCTTGCGACTGTTCTGGGCGAGGGTCTTGCCGGGGCCTCCGTGAGCGTTCTTGGCAAGAGGCTTGCCAGGGCTTCTGCGAGCGTCCTCGTCAAGAGGCTTGCTGGGGCCTTGGGGTGTCTTCGGCGAGGAGCCTTGTCGGGGCCTCGTGGGCATCCTCGGGAAAGAGCCCTGCGATTGCCTTGTCTTCTGGTTCTCATATTGGGACTCATAGACCCTTGTCTTTACAAAGATCTGCATGCCATCACGTGGGCGCTTCCCGAGCCTTGGTTCCAACATTGCTGATGATGTTGGAGCTCCTAGGCTCAACGGTGGCTGCAACGGAGGCATTTGGGTGAGTTGCCCGGCAAGGGTTCTTGCCCGGGGTGCGCATGCGGCCCCGGCAAGAAGCTTGTCGGGGGAGAGTCTGTCTTCTTGCTTGGCCTTCTTGTGCCACCGTCTTGGCGTTGCTCTGGTAACTTTGTGTCTCTGGCTTCCCTCTTCTGCCTTGTTACGTGTGGTCGCAGGCGTGGCTCTAACTGCCCATGCACAAGTAAGGGGTATAAAGGAGCGCCCCTACTTTCTGTACACCGACAGCAGCCCCCGGGCCTGGGTCATACATAAGCGCAATGCGTTGTTGGGTTAGGCCCAGAACGGTGCGCGGGTAGTGGGGTTGGATCCTTTTTACTGCGGTAACTCCTCCGGTGGTTGCGCTTCCCCAAGATCTGCGTTGACGTGGGGGTCGTGCGTGGGGCGGTTGCTGCACGCCGGTGTCACGTCAGAGCAAATGGTAAAGGGGGCGGCCCGCGCCTTCCCCATAAAAAGGGGAGAAACTGCAGACGCGCCGCTCATTTACCTCCTGCGCTTCTCCAATCTCGAGTTCGTCGTTCCTCTGGTTCTTCTCCAAGCAAAAAGCCAAAGCTCTTGCCCTCGCTCGCCGCCACCGTGCTCCCCTTGCCTCCGATTCCTCTCCTCTTCCCCAGCCGCTATGGCACCCAAGTCCAGCAAGGGAAAGGGAGTGGTCGAGGATGTGGGGGAGAAGGAGCTACCGGAGAGCGAGTTGGCGGCGCTTCGGATGCAGCACACCTACTTCCCCCCGACGGTCGACGCGGTCCATCTCAGGGACTACTTCCAGCCCCTGTGGGGGTCCAAGACGATGGGGCATCCAGCCACGTGCATCGTCCCCGCCCAATTCGCCCAGGCCGACCCGAATCGGTACCCCTTCTTCGTCGACTACTTCTATTGCGGCCTCTATCCCCCTTTATCTGATTTCTTCAATGATATCATGCATACCTATGGCTTGCATCTCCTTGATTTCATGCTGAATGTCGTGGCGTGCATGGATTTCTTTGCCCACCTCTGCGAGGGTTTTGCCGGGGTGGTTCCCAGCACGGCGCTCTTCCGTCATTACTTCTTCCCTCGCATCCAGGGGGACGTAATCTCCGGCTGCGTCACATGGATTCCACAGTCCTAGGAGAAGGGTACGTATCCGGACGGTGCGCTGAAGGAGAGGTGGGAGGAGTGGAGGAGCTGGTGGCTGTAGATTGAGGAGGATGACCCACCGGAGTTCTGCCAAGTTCGTCAGAGCTCGCCGGTCCGCCGCAAGGACTAGGGCTACATCGACGTCAATGATAAGAAGCTCTCGATTGCCACCACAAGGATCTACCGTCTTGATCAGGCCGGGCTCACCCTCGAGATGATCGGGGCTGATTTCATCCGCCGCCGAATCAGGCCACTACACAACAAGGCGAGGCCGGCTTGGCTTTTCCAGAACACGGCCGACGTCATGAGGCTCCGCCCTAGTCTGAAGCACAACTTCACGGTGATGGAGCATGCTCATCTTTGCCAGAAGCTGTTCCAGCTTGACATGGACCGCGACGGCAGGGTCAAGAGGACCGGAAAGGCCGCCAAGACCGGCAATGTAATGCCCAGGATGGGACTATACCTCCTACGTGTCGAGGCACGACTTAAAGGTATAAGCCCATTCTGGAATGATCTCAAGTTTGGTATCTTTGCACGACTCATGTAAAAGAGGGATGAAAAAGCAAAAGGAGATAGTTGGCTTACGCTCGCCACTTCACACAATACATTACATAAGCAAAACATCATTCAAAACATCACAACCCGACTACGGGTGAAGATCCAAAAGAAAGATACCAAAACCAACATAAAGCCACAGGTCAAGATCGAATCCTAGTAGAAACCACTACTGATCGTCGAAAACGTCACAAGCATACGGCCACTCTCTTCATCGAGCTCCCAGTGAAGTACTTGAACCAGCTCCTGCATCATCTCGGTTGAACCTGCATCTGGTGTTGTAGTATCTGTGAGCCACGAGGACTCAGCAATCCCATAACCATGGGTATCAAGACTAGCAAAGCTTTGTGGGTAGGATGAGGTAAAGTGGTGAGGTTGCAGCAGCAGCTAAGCATAATATGGTGGCTAACTTATGAGTACAAGAATAAGATGAGCATCTACGCAAACGGTCGCAAAAGTAGTGATCGCTAACGATCCTGAACTACATACGAATCAAACATAACCCCACCGTGTTCTCTTCTCAAAGTGAAAAGAGACAGTCACGGTTACTCACACAGTTGTGTGTTTTACTTCAGATCCTCTGTCAAGTTTTCTACAACCGGACATTAACAAATTCCAATCTGCCACATAACCGCGGGCACGGCTTTCGAAAGATCATAACCCTGCAGGGGTGTTCCAACTTAGCCCATCACAAGCTCTCACGATTAGCTGAAGTGATAGATATAATATCATCACCCCTTATCTTAGGGAAAATCTGATCAGGCTCGGCATCCCGGTGCACAAGACATTTCGACAATGGTAAAACAAGTCCAGCAAGACCTCCCGGTGTGTCGACACCCTGAAAGTAGCCGCGCGTATCTCGTCTCAGGCCATGACCGGATGGGTGAAGCTACGGGAGCCAATCCTCGAGTTTCCCCGTGGTGGCCCCGCAGGCTCCCCGTTTGTGACCAACACCATCAGCACTGGCCCCCCTGCTATGTAGAAAGAATCCTCGGGTAGCGCTAACTCCCTATGCAATTTAATTAACTAATTAAGTTGTTATTATGAGCAAATTAAAACCAATGTTGGGCCTTGCTGGTGGAGTTTTATTCAAAGTCGAACTGTCAAGGGGTCCCCATCCACCCATCGTGTAAGGAACGCAAAATCAAGGAACATAATGCCGGTTTATCGGCGCCTAAGGTGGCATGAGTGGAACAAAACACTGAGCAAAATGCCAAGCCTTCCACCCATGCCCAGTATATAGGTGTGTTAATAATAATTATAGATATTGTGATATAACAACAGCAAGTTCCCTCCTGGAACAAACTTCATCTTCACCTGCAACTAACAACGCTATAAGAGGGCTGAGCAAGCGGGTAACATAGCCAAACAGTGGTTTTGCTAGGAAGGTTTCAAAGGTTAGAGGTTTCATGGCAACAAGGAGAGGCTGACATAAAGATGGGTAGCGCGACATGTAACGATAGCATCGAGACAACTAAGCATGGCAATGGTAGTAAAGGTATCCAAAGGTATGATCATCTTGCCTGGAATTCCACAAGGGAGAAGAACGGATCCAAGAAGTAGACGGAGCAACATAGTCGAGCGAATCCTCACAACTCCGGAACGAATCCGAAGCTAACAAGAGAAGCAACCGGAAAGAAGCAAAACAATACGGTAAACACACAATCATAAGCATGTCATGATGCACAATCAAGCATGATGCATGTCCGGTTTAAATATGCATGGCATGGCAAAGTGCACAAACAAGACTACAAGTTAAGTGGAGCTCAATATGCAACGAGTGAATATTGACGAAACACCACATTTAATTATTTAATTGACTCTCGTTTATTTACAAGACAAGATTAAATGTTTGTTAACATGTCAAGAGGTGAAGCAAAATAAACTACCTATTTAGACAATTGAAATGAGGCCGGAATGACAAACAACAATTCCGGAAAAAATCCCCATGTGCATGTTTAGCAATTTTAAGCAAACAACAATCACACATTTTAATGTTGTTAATATGATGCGGATGACATGATCAAGTTTTATGCATTTTATAGTAAAAGTTGACATGAAGATTATAAGGAGTATTTGTCACCGTGGTGGAAGGAAAGGGTGCCACGGCAACGATCCGAAAATGATGCAACGGCAACATCTCGGTTCCGGTAACTCGTCGAGAGACCGGTGCAAAAGCAAAGGCGGAGTGATCGAGTCGAACAAGATGAAAGAGGTCGGGTGATCCCGTCACCGGGTTCCCACGGGTCGGCGACGAGGCAACCGAGGAGCACGACAAAAGATGAAACGGCACGGAGCACACAAGGGCAAACATCTCATACAACACGAGCAAGCATTCCACGGGGTCGTCTCGGTATACCTTCGAAGCGTGCGTTTCGGGACGGTTCGAGATCGTAGTGGAAGTAGACGTTCCGTAGAGGTACTCGTTATGTAGCCGTTCTCGCGATTCGTAGAGGAAGTAGGCGTTCACGTGGCGGTAGTGCAAGTAGTTGTACACGGTCATCGAGGAAGTAGTGGTACACGGCGACGGTAGTCGAACTTGGCGCATCCTTGTTCTTTCGGGTTCGTAGTGGTACTTGGCGTTCGTCGTCACGTGTAGTCGTACACGGTTCGTCGGTAGGGGTACTTGGCGAAACCCTGTAATCGTACACTGGTCCTTGGCAAAACAACAGCACAGAGCAACACAAAAAAAACACAGTTGTTCAACAGCGAGGACTTGAGACGCGGTGGGCTGATGCGGTGGCCGGCGGCAGCTTGAGGGGCGCTGTGGTGGAGCAGGGCGGCTCCAGGAACTCGATGGTGCGGCGGAGCTGCAGGTGAGGTCCGGGACGCGGCATGCGCCAGATCCGGAGAGGAAGGACTCGTGGCCAGCTTGCTCTGGCAGCCCTGGTCGCCAGCGGGTGGCGAGGAAGCCGGCGGCGGCCGGATTCGCGGACGAAGGGGTCCAGTCCGACGGGAGGCGGGAGCGCGACAAGGTCGATGTAAGAGGGAAGAAGAGGGGCCTGCGGAGGTCGCGGGGTCGTCGAGGACGAGGCCCGACGCGGTGGACGACTGGGCCGCGAGCTAGCGGTCATGCGAGGGCGGAGAGGAGGAGGTGCGGCACGGGGCGCCAGATCCGGCGAGGTCGCGGGGGAAGGAGGTCGCTCGAGCCTGGCGAGGAGGCGCGCGCGAGGGAGACGAGACAGAGGGGCTCGAGGGAATCGATGGGGTGCGCTGCGAGAGAGGAGAGGGACCAAGCGAGAGAGTTGGCGGTGGGGTGCGGGAAGAGATCGAGAGGATGGGAACGAGGGTGCGGTCGGGCTAGGGTTGGGGGGATGGGGACTGGGCCTTTGGGCCCGGAGGAGAGGGAGGCTGGCCTCGGCCTAGAAGGCAGAGGAGTTGCTTGGGCCGGCTGTGGCAGCTAGGAGGCCCAAGCTGGGCTGGGATCTCCTATTTATTTCTTTAGCAGAAATAAAATAGAGAGAGTCAAAATTAATAAGAAAAGAGGCAAAGAACAAGAATAAAATGATGGAACATTTTTGTAAGGCTTTAAGGAATATTACCAACCCAATAAAAGTGGTTACAACAAAATAGGGAAGTGCAAACTAAAATAATTAGCTTGCCTTAAGGAGTTTGAAAGGAGTCCAGACTTTAGGAGGAGCCTCGACAAAAGGGAAAAGGATAGAAGAGACGGTTTGGCGGTGGAACTTGAAGCGAAAGAGGTCTGAAGAATAAATGCGAGTGTGTTACGGTGATCCCAAACAAATGGAATATTTATTAATATAGCTCCCTAAATATCGTGAGGGCATATGTTATAAAGAGAAGTCATCATTCCCTTGATTTAAATGGACCGAAGGTCCACACAATTTATTTAGGTTGAGATGCAAAGATAAATATGACATGATGGCATGATGACAAGATGCAATGCAAAATAAATAACACAAGCACAAAAGAAACACACGGGAGAACCCGGAACATCTGGAATCTTCTGGAATCTTCGGGGACGTCGGTCTTCGGGCGTCACAACTCTCCCACACTACCAGAGGATCTCGCCCCGAGATCCTAGAGATGGCACCGGATAAAACGAAAAAGAAGAGGTAAAACAAAGTTGCTTCTTTGACAGACGAGTGAAACCACGAGCCTTGAGAGGTTAAACAAGTTGAATACAGAATACAATGGAGATGAACAAAGATAAGAGCACTCCTTTAGAAAAGAGGAACAAGGAGCGTTATGAGAACCTTGAAGGTTAGAAGACATGAAGCAAGAGCTTACGAACCAAAAGAATATGAAACTGCAATGGTATAGCCAAGGAATAAGAATGACAGAATTTGGACAGCACTCCTTCTGAAAATGGAAGGAATTAACAAGAACTTGAGGAGATGGAATGATACTTGATGAAATCAACAGCATATTGCCTCCGAAACAATTGAAAGAATGGCACAAGGGGTAAGAAAGATTCATACAGCACTCCGGTTAAAAAGAGAGGCAAAACTAGATAAGATGACGGAACTTGAATGAAGAATACAACACTCCGGTTAAATGATAAGAAAGGGAAAGAACATGATCTCGATAAAACGATATGATGGTCAAAGAGAGCAATATCACAAAGCCTCTGGAATGAAAGAATAGCATATAAATCAACGAAAGAAATGAATGGAGAAGAAAAATGACAACTTCTCCCACAAATGAATTTGGAAATCCTCCTTACAAAGAAGGGTTGAAAAGGGGTTGATGGAGAAAAACAACAACGAAACGAATAAGCTCTTGTTGTGGGCTTATGGAAAACATCTCAAAATTATGAGGTGACAACCGGCCACTGACGAAAACATTTGATTGGATTGAGATCAACAAGGAGATGAAAAACTTATTTCACCAGAATGATAAATGAAGAACTTGGTTCATTTATAAGCACCATAATAGCAACAATTCTCAGGGAAAGCTTTTAGGTGAAATACAACCCAAGATAACTCCAATGAATAAATTGAAGGGTTGAAAAGATCTCCTGAACAAAGAAAATGATGGGTTTAAATATCTCATTCCCGACAACTTGTGAATCATGAAACATGAAGGGAAATTGTCAAAAATGGCATACCACCATCTCAAACAATAAGGTAGAAAGAATTGCACTTGGAAAGCATGAAGAAGAATGCTTGAGTCCAACAAGAATCTTGATGAAGACTACGAGGATGAATTAAATCTTGATGAACCACCATGAAAACTCCGGTAATGAAAGCATGAGAAGTGCACGATGAAAAGAATAAGATTCAAGGCCTGCGATGAATTAGTTGGAGCTTTGAAATGATGTAATAGAAATAACTTGGAGCTCCGAAAAACAAGATGAACAACTTAGAACCGAGAATATGATATGATGAACAAGCTCCGGAAAACAGAGATTAATCACTTCGGGGAAAAGAATAAGATTTACTGTATGCTTATCCTTCACCAATTTAAATTGATGACAACCAAAGGAATTGGCATACTACTTATTCTCGTTGCAAAGAATTAAAGAGAGATCTCGCACAAGCTTGGGTAAATGTTCAACGAACCACCGGTAGGATTATGAAAAGAACAAATGAATTAAAACGATAACAATGGAAGGGTAATCTTGAAAAAACCACCGTAAAAATATGGAGACGAGCGAAGAGACATCAATGAAGAATATTTGGAGGACGAAGTTGAAAACTGAGAACGAAGAAATCTTCTGAAATGATGGCCTTCGGAGGATCACAAAGAAAAGAATTCGTGAAATGCTTCGGATGGGTATAAAAGAATTCCTCACAATCTGAACAATAATGAGGATGGCATGAAGCTAGAACCATGAATCTTGAAGAGAACGGGCCAAGATTTAAGAGAAACACTTCTCCGGTCTCCAAATGCTGAGAATGAAGACGAGAAATGCCATGAAGAATTTCGAGATACTCCGGACGAATGACAAGAGGAAGGTGGAGCTGAATATGGAAATAATTGAAAACAAGCTTGGAGAAGGCATGTGACTGATGGAAATCATTCTTACGTCACATTTTGAAAAGAATTTCAGAATAACTCCGGAAAAAATTAGAAGAGTCAGGTAAGATCCTGGAAATAGACCTGTGGGTTAGGGCCCACTAAAGAAATCACCGTTGAAAAAGATTACTTAAGAGATATTGCACCGGTTGAATTACATGGCTTGAATAAGATGACAATGCTCAAAATAATTTGAACGGATTAAGAATGGAATATGAATCTTCAGCACTCCGGATATGAATAAAGAGATGTGAAGAAATAAGAGAGCCTTCGGATAAGAAATTTTCAACATGGGAAAACATGTGAAACAAGAGGCACAGATATGATCAATACGGAAGCTTGGATTTAGTCCACCGGAGAAGAATATTGAAGGAAATGAATGAAGAAATATCACATGAATAAAATGGATATTTCATTTGAGAATTACTTGCTCCGATAAGAAGAAGGGTGAGAGGGTGGGGAAACAAGACAACTTTAGGATGAATGAAGCAGACAAATCGTCAGATTTCTCAACGGCGTCCGTATGGAATAACTTGAAGAGAAGGCAGACCGGTTGAAAAGGATTAACATGAAAATCTTGATGGTCAAGAAGAATTAGCACTCCCATATAAATATGAGAACACCGATTAGGAAAGGTATGGAATCAACATTTGACATCGAAGCAACGCGAATACCAGAATCAAAACGAAACAAAGGATAGATATGTTGGAGCATAATCTTCACAATATCATTCGAACAGAGGATTGAACGAATGAATTCCGCAGGTACACCAGCTTGACGAGAAGCCACTTGGGAGAACAAAAGATAAATAAAAGCAACAAGGAGCAGATAGAACAAATACAAGATAGAAGTTTCATTCGACATATTCGTGCTGAAAGCTTATGGAACGTGTTACAAAAGGGTTTTGCAATCCCCGGATCAGCATAGCCAAGGACCCTTTAAGATGCAACTCCCGATTGGAACAAGCCCATAAAACCACTTCACTCAATGTAGAACCCCGAACTTCATATCATGCACTCGTTGGAAGAATGCCTAGAACTACTAGATGAACCCACCTATTAATTTCCGAAAGTTTCCAGTTATGCAATCAGGTGTTGGGGATACAGGGGAAGCACCGCGCACTCAACTCTAATCCTATATCCAGCTGTATCCATCCTTCAACACATAACCAGTTATTTCCGGAAACCGTTTACCTCGGACCTTCGAAACGCATCTACTATACAAGCTATGGCAATACTCCCGAACTACCTCCCCAGTACTGGGTGATGTCGGGGTTATCTTGCCACTAACCGCATAGGAGAGTTTTCGATGTCGGCCGTCTTAAGTATTCTAGAACCGCTGCGATATATTTGTGACGACAACACCTCGGAGCTCAACTCCCCGGGACACTGCCACAACCCCTAATGACAGGAGGCATCGAGAAAAATGTTCTCGTCAGAAAGACATCGGAACAATCCAAACAATACTCGCGAGATCCTAAAAAAAATTGGTGCGTTTTTGAGAGTAGAAGAGATAAAAGTATTCGTCAGGAGTCCTCACCAGAGTGAAAAGGGATGAGGAGCAAAAGAAATCCTACTCTCCGATATATATATATATATATATATATATATATATATATATATATATATATATATATATATATGACTCAAAACATTTTCAAGTGTGTGCCTCGACTCAACCGTCAATGATTCGATCAATTAGTGGGGGCTTCTAGGTCGGCGAAGGCTCTGAATACCAACTTGTAATGCCCAGGATGGGACTATACCTCCTACGTGTCGAGGCACGACTTAAAGGTATAAGCCCATTCTGGAATGATCTCAAGTTTGGTATCTTTGCACGACTCATGTAAAAGAGGGATGAAAAAGCAAAAGGAGATAGTTGGCTTACACTCGCCACTTCACACAATACATTACATAAGCAAAACATCATTCAAAACATCACAACCCGACTACGGGCGAAGATCCAAAAGAAAGATACCAAAACCAACATAAAGCCACAGGTCAAGATCGAATCCTAGTAGAAACCACTACTGATCGTCGAAAACGTCACAAGCATACGACCACTCTCTTCATCGAGCTCCCAGTGAAGTACTTGAACCAGCTCCTGCATCATCTCGATTGAACCTGCATCTGGTGTTGTAGTATCTATGAGCCACGAGGACTCAGCAATCCCATAACCATGGGTATCAAGACTAGAAAAGCTTTGTGGGTAGGAAGAGGTAAAGTGGTGAGGTTGCAGCAGCGGCTAAGCATAATATGGTGGCTAACTTACGAGTACAAGAATAAGATGAGCATCTACGCAAACGGTCGCAAAAGTAGTGATCGCTAACGATCCTGAACTACATACGAATCAAACATAACCCCACCGTGTTCTCTTCTCAAAGTGAAAAGAGACAGTCACGGTTACTCACACAGTTGTGTGTTTTACTTCGGATCCTCTGTCAAGTTTTCTACAACCGGACATTAACAAATTCCAATCTGCCACATAACCGCGGGCACGGCTTTCGAAAGATCATAACCCTGCAGGGGTGTTCCAACTTAGCCCATCACAAGCTCTCACGATTAGCTGAAGTGATAGATATAATATCATCACCCCTTATCTTAGGGAAAATCCAATCAGGCTCGGCATCCCGGTGCACAAGACATTTCGACAATGGTAAAACAAGTCCAGCAAGACCTCCCGGTGTGTCGACACCCTGAAAGTAGCGGCGCATATCTCGTCTCAGGCCACGACCAGATGGGTGAAGCTACGGGAGCCAATCCTCGAGTTTCCCCATGGTGGCCCCGCAGGCTCCCCGTTTGGGACCAACACCATCAGCATTGGCCCCCCTGCTATGTAGAAAGAATCCTCGGGTAGCGCTAACTCCGTATGCAATTTAATTAATTAATTAAGTTGTTATTATGAGCAAATTAAAACCAATGTTGGGCCTTGCTGGAGGAGTTTTATACAAAGTCGAACTGTCAAGGGGTCCCCATCCACCCATCGTGTAAGGAACGCAAAATCAAGGAACATAATGCCGGTTTATCGGTGCCTAAGGTGGCATGAGTGGAACAAAACACCGAGCAAAATGCCAAGCCTCCCACCCATGCCCAGTATATAGGTGTGTTAATAATAATTATAGATATTGTGATATAACAACATTAAGTTCCCTCCTGGAACAAACTTCATCTTCATCTGCAACTAACAACGCTATAAGAGGGCTGAGCAAGCGGGTAACATAGCCAAACAGTGGTTTTGCTAGGAAGGTTTCAAAGGTTAGAGGTTTCATGGCAACAAGGAGAGGCTGACATAAAGATGGGTAGCGCGACATGTAACGATAGCATCGAGACAACTAAGCATGGCAATGGTAGTAAAGGTATCCAAAGGTATGATCATCTTGCCTGGAATTCCACAAGGGAGAAGAACGGATCCAAGAAGTAGACGGAGCAACATAGTCGAGCGAATCCTCACAACTCCGGAACGAATCCGAAGCTAACAAGAGAAGCAACCGGAAAGAAGCAAAACAATACGGTAAACACACAATCATAAGCATGTCATGATGCACAATCAAGCATGATGCATGTCCGGTTTAAATATGCATGGCATGGCAAAGTGCACAAACAAGACTACAAGTTAAGTGGAGCTCAATATGCAACGAGTTGCATATTGACGAAACACCACATTTAATTATTTAATTGACTCTCGTTTATTTACAAGACAAGATTAATGTTTGTTAACATGGCAAGAGGTGAAGCAAAATAAACTACCTATTTAGACAATTTAAATGAGGCGGAATGACAAACAAAAATTCCGGAAAAAATCCCCATGTGCATGTTTAGCAATTTTAAGCAAACAACAATCACACATTTTAATGTTGTTAATACGATGCGGATGGCATGATCAAGTTTTATGCAATTTATAGTAAAAGTTGACATGAAGATGATAAGGAGTATTTGTCACCGTGGTGGAAGGAAAGGGTGCCACGGCAACGATCCGAAAATGATGCAACGGCAACATCTCGGTTCCGGTAACTCGTCGAGAGACCGGTGCAAAAGCAAAGGCGGAGTGATCGAGTCGAACAAGATGAAAGAGGTGGGGTGATCCCGTCACCGGGTTCCCATGGGTCGGCGACGAGGCAACCGAGGAGCACGACAAAAGAAGAAACGGCACGGAGCACACAAGGGCAAACATCTCATACAACACGAGCAAGCATTCCACGGGGTCATCTCGGTATACCTTCGAAGCGTGCGTTTCGGGGCGGTTCGAGATCGTAGTGGAAGTAACGTTCCGTAGAGGTACTCGTTATGTAGCCATTCTCGCGATTCGTAGAGGAAGTAGGCGTTCACGTGTTGGTAGTGGAAGTAGTTGCACACGGTCATCGAGGAAGTAGTGGTACACGGCGACGGTAGTCGAACTTGGCGCATCCTTGTTCTTTCGGGTTCGTAGTGGTACTTGGCGTTCGTCGTCACGTGTAGTCGTACACGGTTCGTCGGTAGGGGTACTTGGCGAAACCTTGTAATCGTACACTGGTCCTTGGCAAAACAACAGCACAGAGCAACACAAAAAAAGCACAGTTGTTCAACAGCGAGGACTTGAGACGCGGTGGGCTGATGCGGTGGCCGGCGGCAGCTTGAGGGGCGCTGTGGTGGAGCAGGGCGGCTCCAGGAACTCGATGGTGCGGCGGAGCTACAGGTGAGGTCCGGGACGCGGCATGCGCCAGATCCGGAGAGGAAGGACTCGTGGCCAGCTTGCTCTGGCAGCCCTGGTCGCCAGCGGGTGGCGAGGAAGCCGGCGGCGGCCGGATTCGCGGACGAAGGGGTCCAGTCCGACGGGAGGTGGGAGCGCGACAAGGTCGATGTAGGAGGGAAGCAGAGGGGCCTGCGGAGGTCGCGGTGTCGTCGAGGACGAGGCCCGACGCGGCGGACGACTGGGCCGCGAGCTAGCGGTCACGCGAGGGCGGAGAGGAGGAGGTGCAGCACGGGGCGCCAGATCCGGCGAGGTCGCGGGGGAAGGAGGTCGCTTGAGCCTGGCGAGGAGGCGCGCGCGAGGGAGATGAGACAGAGATGCTCGAGGGAATCGATGGGGTGCGCTGCGAGGGAGGAGAGGGACCAAGCGAGAGAGCTGGCGGTGGGGTGCGGGAAGAGATCGAGAGGATGGGAACGAGGGTGCGGTCGGGCTAGGGTTGGGGGGATGGGGACTGGGCCTATGGGCCAGGAGGAGAGGGAGGCTGGCCTCGGCCTAGAAGGCAGAGGAGTTGCTTGGGCCGGCTGTGGCAGCTAGGAGGCCCAAGCTGGGCTGGGATCTCCTATTTATTTCTTTAGCAGAAATAAAATAGAGAGAGTCAAAATTAATAAGAAAAGAGGCAAAGAACAAGACTAAAATGATGGAACATTTTTGTAAGGCTTTAAGGAATATTACCAACCCAACAAAAGTGGTTCCAACAAAATAGGGAAGTGCAAACTAAAATAATTAGCTTGCCTTAAGGAGTTTGAAAGGAGTCCAGACTTTAGGAGGAGCCTCGACAAAAGGGAAAAGGATAGAAGAGACGGTTTGGTGGTGAAACTTGAAGCGAAAGAGGTCTGAAGAATAAATGCGAGTGTGTAACGATGATCCCAAACAAATGGAATATTTATTAATATGGCTCCCTAAATATCGGGAGGGCATATGTTATAAAGAGAAGTCATCCTTCCCTCGATTTAAATGGACCGAAGGTCCACACAATTTATTTAGGTTGAGATGCAAAGATAAATATGACATGATGGCATGATGACAAGATGCAATGCAAAATAAATAACACAAGCACAAAATAAGCACACGAGAGAACCCGGAACATCTGGAATCTCTGGAATCTTCTGGAATCTTCTGGGACGTTGGTCTTCGGGCATCACAGGCAAGGCCGTCATGGGGCCTTTGTTTGGGTTGCCGGCGGGAGTGGTCCCACTGAGCAACAATTCTCGCCAGTCCGCCATCATTGCTATGATGCCGAACTTCAACATGCACGGCCTTGACCCGGGCCGGGTCAAGCCGCGGATGGATCGGGTGCAGGAGTTCTTCGACACCTTGTCGGAGAGCCGTGTCCGCGAAGAGCCGGTGCTCGTTCACGGTACCACCCAGGCGGAGCTAGATTATATTGCCGCCAAGGCGGCGGAGGCAGCGCTTGCCCTGGAGGCCGGCAGCGCCGGCCACGTGGAGGATGAGGCCAATGTGGCCACTGAGGAAGAGGAGCTCGCCGCATGGGCAAAGTCCGTCGGGGAGGCCAGCCGCGCTAGCGTCGATGCCGACGCTCCTCTTGTCGAAGACGTGGTCGAGGAGTCGACCGATGAGGACGCTGAGGCCGCCAACCCTCTTGTCTTGGGGAGGCGGCACGTCTTGCCGCGGGCTGGCTCGGGTGAGCCGTTCCGGCCTGGCAGTGCCACGCAGCCGCGGCAGCCCTAGGAGCTATCCGTACGTGAGACAAGGGGGATGAAGGCAGCGGCTGAGAAAAGGGTGGGGAAGACCGCGGTGGCAAAGAGGACGGCAGCTGCTACCTCTTTGTCCAAACGTGGCCGGACCCCATCTCCTTCTCCCCGTCCCAAAGATATCGTCGCGGATGTTGACCTTGACCTTGGGTCTCTTAGCCCAAGGAGGAAGAGGAAGCCATAGGAGGAGGAGGATGCGTAGGACGAGTATGTATTTTCCCCCCTGGATTACCTCCTGACCCCACCTCTGTGCTATCTTTCCCTCATTCGATATTGCCTTTGCAGGGACTTGGATACGCTGGCCCAGAGGGCAGCGAAGAGGGCAAGGGCCTTTGTAATGCCCAGGATGGGACTATATCTCCTACGTGTCGAGGCACGACTTAAAGACATAATCCCATTCTGGAATGATCGCAAGTTTGGTATCTTTGCACAACTCATGTAAAAATGGGGATGGAAAACATAAAAATAGTTGGCTTACACTCGCCACGTCACCCAAATACATTACATGTTCAAAAATCATACAAAAGAACAACACAGCCCATCTAAGGGTAAAATCCAAATGCTGAGATACCAAACATAACAATAAACCACAGGTCTAGATCGAATCCTAGTAGAAGAACCACTACTTATTAGTCGGATAGTTCACGTAGTAACGGCTACGCTCCTCGTCGTACTCCCAGTCTAGCTCAGTGCCATCACCAGAGTAACTCACCATCGTACCTGCATCTGGTGTGTTGAAGTAACTGTGAGCCATAGAGGACTCAGCAATCCCGTTCCCGGGTAACATGACTATTTAAGCCTTGGGTGTGGAACAACGCTGAAGAAAGAATAAGAATAAGTGGTTGCAGCAGCACTAGCCTAGATTACGTAAAAGAGAGCGAGAAGAGAAGGTGCCTCGGTCGAGAGATGATCACTAAGTGATCCTAAACTAATCAAGTCAAACATAACCCCACCGTGTTCATCTCCCGAAAACCCCTTTCATAAAATGACAGTCACGGTACTCACGCTGGTAGTGTATTGTAACATGGTGTCAAGTTTTCTACAACCGGATATTAACAAGCTCCCATCTGCCACATAACCGCGGGCACGGCTTTCGAAAGTCCAAACCCTGCAGGGGTGTTCCAACTTGGCCCATGACAAGCCCACGATCCGCGGAGTCGCAACTCCAAAGGTGGGAAGACCCGAGTATTCTCGGAATCCCGTGCTCAAGATACTCCGATCTAAGGTAAGGCTAATCCAGCAAATCCTCCCGGCGTGCCGACACCCTGACAATAGCCGCGCGTATCTAGTCTCAGGCCACGACCGGATGGGCGATTCTACAGGTTTATATCAATCCTCGAGTTTCCTCGTGGTGACCCCGCAGACTCCCCGTTTCGGACCAACACTCATGAGGAGCACTGGCCCAGGGTTGTTGATTAAGAACTCGGGTTTGCAAGACCCTATGCATGTTTTATTAGTTATTAGGCGAATAGTACCAATGTTGGGACTTGCTGGAAAAGACTTAGCACTTAGCGGTTTATCGAGGGGGTCCCATAACCCCAACCGTGTGAGGAACGCATAATCAAGGAACATAACACCGGTTTATACGGTTCCTAGCGGCATGAATGGAACAAATCACCAAGCAAAAGGCTTAGCCTTCCACCCATTGCCAATATATAGATGATTTCATTTAAGCATTTATATAGTGTGATATAACCCCAAAAACTTCAACATGAAGCAAGCATCTTCAACTTCACCTGCAACTAGCAACGCTATAAGAGGGGCTGAGCGAAGCCTACGTATAGCCAATCAATGGTTTGCATAGGTAGGGTGGTTAGACACGATCATGGTTACAAGTAGGAGGCTGACATGAAAGACATGGGCATCGAGGCAAAACTATAGATCGAGACTTCTAGCAATAGGCAAAAATAATAATGGTATCCGGGTTCGGTCATCTTGCCTGAAGAGTTGTCGATGGGATCTTAAGAAAGCTCCTCGTTCTCAACCTCGGTAGTAACCTCGTTCTCGTACTCGTACTCAGCTTCCGGATCTACTCAACACAAACACACATGGCACGAAATCAACAAGATGCAATGCGCACACAAAATATGCTGGATGCATGACGGATGCACTATGGGAGCACACGGAGCATGACAAGATGCGATCAAGCAAAATGCTTCAAAACATGATAACAATAGGATAATATGAATCTACATGAAAAATCACACAAGTTTCATATAGGACTCGCTCCAAACGGAGCTACGGGCTAAAAGTTACACACAAAACAATAAACATGCGAAAGCTGAAAATTACAGCAACATAGCAACTTCGGGGCAAGAAATAATTAAGCTACAGCACTCAAACATCATGTCTTAGAGCATGGACACAAACTAGACATATCCTACAGCAAATAAGTCCATTGGAGCACCCCCAAAGGAGCCATGGATCAATAGCAACAAGCTATGACATATTGAACTTGACAACAAAATCCTGACAGCAGTATTTTATTGCAACTTGGGAGCAAAAGTTAAATATGCTACAGCCACTCAAATAAGCATGTGAGAGCATGAATGGATATCCAACAATATATACTACAAGGAACCATCAAGAGTCACCCCAAAACTATCATGGATTGGCCTAGAACAACAAGCAAACATGGCATCTGGAAATTACAGATTCCAGACTTAGTGAAATTTCACAAAGTGTTAAAACAGCAGTTTCATCATGGCATCTTTGAGAGCAAGTTTAAGTCACCTCAAAGCTAAACATGGCAAGTGGTAAGCACCACAGCAAAGTACACATGATGGTGAATCCAAAACACCTAAGCATGCCTCAAGAGGACAATCACATCAATAGCAATGAGCTCCTCAAGTTGACATCTCATAACAAGTTAAACAACTAAACAGCCACATAGCACTTTGCAACGGAGATAAACATGGCAAGATTAATTATATCATGCAAGCCTAGGCATCCAACATGTAGAGCATGACAAGACGAACACGTGGACATGTCATTTGCTTCATTTGGATAAACATGCAAAAAGTTATCACATTGCAAAGATGGCATGAAAAACAACACTAACAACAGTTTTTATCAAGATGCACTCTTCCAACAGATATTTAAGCACCTAGATGATCTAAAACATGCATGGCACAATGGAATGAAATGTAGTACATGTCTCCACGAACAATTTGACATATCATTCACTCAAATCGGAGCTACGCACAAAAAGTTATCACTGTTTGAAAACAGCACCAGAAACTGAATCATCAGGGACTTAGTGGAATTTAGACAACCTCAGGGGTCAACAGAGTCAACCGGGCGGAGAAGAGTCAAACGGGTCGCGGGCTGACGGGCTTCGGGCGCGAGGAGGCTGAACCGGGCCGGATCGGCTGCGGAGGCGGATCGGGCGCGCGGCCCTCTGCGGCGCGGGCCGGATCGGGCGACCGACGGTGAGGTGGCGGAAAATCCGGCGAGGTGGCGCGGTGGTGGTGCAGAACTCCGGCGAGGAGTCCGGCGAGGCGGCGGTGGCTGGAGGTGGAAGAAGGAGAGGAAGGGGATGGGGCTAGGTTTCCTTGTTTTGGGGCAAAATTTAAGGAAGGTGGACAAATATATAGGCACAAGGAGCTAGGGTTGTCCAAATGAGGAGTAGTTTTTGGCCACGCGATTAGAATTGGATGGCCTAGATGAAGGGAGGGGTTTGGGCTAGTTTGGTGGGCTGTTGGAAGGGTGTCTTGGGCCTCAAAGTGGAGGCACTTTGAGCCCACGAGAATAACTGTTGGGGCACCAAACGAACTCCAAACGCGACGAGATTTGACAGGCGGGTTACACACACCAAAACAACAACACACGACAAGTCTCGCGCCAAACCGGTAACGTTACACGGCCAAACACCAAAGTAGGCCTCGGGGACGCCACGGACACGTGAGGGAGCTCCGGAACGCGAAACGGACAACGGAAGGAACGCGTGGAACCGGATGCAAACGACAACACAAATGCAATGCGATGCACATGACTACATGATATGAATGAATGCCACACACGCACACGACAAAACGACGAAAACCCGAAAAACAACGAACCCGGAATGGAATTGATGAAACCGGAGATATTATATATTGCCCGAAAGGGAAAGTATTACATCCGGAGCATTACAAACTCTCCTCTACTACAAAAAGATCTCGTCCCGAGATCTAGGACTGGAAAAAGGAAGGGTACTCGGAACGAAGATGATCTTCTCGTTCCCACGTAGCTTCTCGGTCGGTATGGTGTGACCACTTGACTTTCAAGAATTTGATGGACTTGTTGCGGGTCTTGCGCTCGGTTTCTTCGAGAATAGCAACTGGGTGCTCTCGGTAAGACAAATCTTGTTGAAGATCAATCTCTTCAAACGGAATCATGCGTTCAGGAGTCTTGAAGCACTTGCGGAGTTGAGACACATGGAACACATCATGAACATTGGCGAAGTTGGAAGGGAGCTCAAGTTGATAGGATAGGTCGCCTCTTTTTCCAAGGATCTTGAAAGGCCCGACGTATCTAGGAGCAAGCTTTCCTTTGATACCGAATCTTTGGGTGCCTTTCATAGGAGAAACACGGAGATAGACATGATCACCAATGTCGAAAGCCAAGTCACGATGCTTGCCGTCATAGTAGCTCTTCTGATGCGACTGAGCGGCCTTGAGATTCTCACGTATGACTTTGCACATCTCTTCGGCTTCTGAGATCAAGTCATTGCCAAGAAGTTGACGTTCACCAGTCTCGGACCAGTTGAGAGGGGTACGGCACTTTCTGCCATAGAGGATTTCAAACGGGGCTTTGCCTGCACTTGCTTGGAAGCTGTTGTCGTAAGAGAACTCGGCAAATGGAAGGCAATCTTCCCATTTCATGCCAAAAGAGATGACACAGGCTCTGAGCATGTCTTCTAGAATCTGATTCACTCTCTCGACTTGACCACTAGTCTGAGGGTGAAAAGCAGTGCTAAACCTGATCTTAGTGCCCATGGCAGACTGAAAGGAGTCCCAGAACTTTGAAGTGAACAAACTTCCATGGTCTGAGGAGATGACTTGGGGGATGCCATGTAAGGACACAATTCTGGAAGTGTACAACTCTGCCAATTGAGCTGCATTGATGGATTCTTTGACTGGAAGGAAGTGAGCGACTTTGGTAAGCTTGTCAATCACCATGAAGATAGAATCATTCCCTCTCTTGGACTTAGGAAAGCCAGTGACGAAATCCATTTCAATGTGGTCGAATTTCCACTCGGGAATAGGAAGAGGTTGGAGAAGACCGGCTGGACGTTGATGCTCTGCCTTCACTCTTCTGCAGACATCACATTCATTCACGAATTGGGCAATCTCCCTTTTCATGCGTGTCCACCAGTAAGATTGCTTGAGGTCTTGGTACATCTTGGAACTGCCAGGATGAATGGAAAGGAGGGAATCATGTGCTTCTTCCATTATGAGCTTCCTGAGATCACCTTTGGGAACGACGAGTCTGTCCTCAAAGAACAAGGTATCTCTCTCATCAACACGATAGCACTTGTATTTAGGAGTACCCTTTGCAATACCATGTTTCGCCTTCTGCACCATGGCATCACTGAGTTGGGCCACACGGACCTGATCTTCCAAGGTAGGAGCAACTTGAAGATTTGCAAGAAAACCCTGCGGAACAACTTGGAGGTTGAGCTTCCTGGATGCTTCACAAAGCTCAGGCTGGAATGGCTTGATAAGAAGGCTGTTGCAATATGCCTTTCTGCTCAAAGCATCTGCAATCACATTCGCCTTGCCAGGAGTGTATTCAATGCTGGGATCATACTCTTGGATCATCTCAACCCAACGAGTCTGGCGGAGGTTCAGATTCGGCTGTGTGAAGATGTACTTCAAGCTCTTGTGATCGGTGAAGATGTCGACTTTTCTGCCCAACAACAGATGTCTCCACGTAATCAAAGCATGTACCACAGCTGCTAGTTCAAGATCATGTGTGGGGTAGTTCTTCTCACTTGGCTTCAGCTGACGAGAAGTGTATGCCACAATTCTCTTGTCTTGCATAAGCACACCACCAAGACCTTGAAGAGAAGCATCACAGAATACTTCGTAGGGCTTGGACTCATCTGGAGGAGTTAGAACTGGAGCAGAGACGAGCTTTTCTTTGAGAGTTTTGAATGCCACTTCACAATCTGGAGACCAGTAGTACTTGACATTCTTCTGCGGCAAGTTGGAGAGAGGCTTGGCAATCTTGGAGAAGTTCTCAACGAACCTTCTGCAATAGCTGGCAAGACCAAGAAAGCTTCGGAGTTGCTTGACGTTCTGAGGAGCTTCCCAGTTGACAATTGCTTCAACTTTCTCGGGGTTTATCGCAATACCGTCAGCGGAGATGATATGGCCCAGGTACAAGACCTTATCGAGCCAAAATTCGCACTTGGAGAACTTGGCGTAGAACTTATGTTCACGGAGTCTGTCGAGAACGAGACGGGGGTGCTTTTCGTGATCATCTTCTTCTTGGAAAATACCAAAATGTCATCCAGATACACAAGCACAAACTCGCCGGTGTAGGGGTTGAAAATGTAGTGCATCATTCTCGAGAAGGTAGGTGGAGCATTGGCGATACCAAAGGACATGACTGTATATTCATATGAACCGTAGCTCGTTCTGAAGGCAGTCTTGGGGATGTCTTCCTCGCGAATGCGAATTTGGTGATAGCCCATTCGGAGGTCGAGCTTAGAGAACACTTTAGCCCCTTTGAGCTGCTCGAACAGTTCGTTGATGCTGGGAAGTGGATACTTGTTCTTTATTGTCTTCTTGTTCAATGGCCGGTAATCGACGCAAAGACGCTCCGTGCCATCCTTCTTCTTGACAAATAAGACACCACAGCCCCAAGGAGACGTACTAGGCCTGATCAGACCCAAACGTTCCTGTTCATCAAGCTGCTTCCTCAACTCCTTCAATTCTCCAGGAGAGAGCTTGTACGGACGCCGACATGCTGGCTCAGTACCCGGCTCGAGTTCAATGACGAATTCCACCTGACGGTGAGGAGGCATGCCTGGAAGTTCTTCAGGAAAGACGTCTTGGTATTCGTTAACCATCGGAATTTGAGATATGGCATTCATCTCGCCCTTGTCATTGAGAGAGAAAAGCCTGATAGTGTTATCCCTGGAGGCGAAGATAATCACATCATCATCGGAATGTGTAATCTTGACTTCCTTCTGTGCACAGTCAATTTGAGCATCATGCTGAGAAAGCCAGTCCATTCCGAGGATCAGATCGATGTCAGAATTGCCAAGAACCACCGGTTTAGCCATAAAGCGATAATCACCCATGCGAATAGATACATCCGGAGCATAGACACTAGAAGTCATAATCCTGCCCGGAGAAACAACTTGCAACTTCTGAGGCAAATTTGAAGTGACAACATCGTGCTTGGATGCAAATGTATATGACATGAAGGAACAAGAAGCACCCGAATCAAACAACACTTTAGCTGGAAAAGAGTTAACTGAGAGGTTACCCAATATCACATCAAAAGAATTCTCCGCTTGTGCTGCATTCATCAGATTCACCCTTGCTGCCTTTGGATCATGCTTGACAATAGCGGTACCGACAGGAGGAGGAGGCGGAAGGCGCCTCGGGTTGTTGCACTTGTTGGAATAATGACCCTTCTGGCCACACTTGTAGCAAGTCACCTCAGAAAGTGGACGAGTAGGAGGAGCACTTAGTCTTGGAGCTTGGAACTGCTGCTTGGACTGCTTGTTGGAGTTGGGTGGGTGGGAGAAACCACGACCACCAGCATTCTTGTTGTTGTTGGAGTTGTTGGAGTTGTTGTAAGGAGCTCGAATCACTGGAGGAGGAGGAAGCCAAAATTTCTGTTGTTTCGCAGCCACTTGAGAAGATGAGGAGGAGTGAACGGCATCTCGAATCCTCTTTTTGGAAGCCTCCATCTTGAGCTGGGCTGCCTCTTGCTTGAGCACCATGTTATAGAATTTGTCGAACTCATCGGGCTCGAACAAGGTGAGAGCAAGTTGAAGTTCATCCTTGAGACCTCCGCGGAACTGATAGATCTTCCTCTTGGCATCTGGTATGTCTTGCTTAGCATAGCGGGCGAGGTTTTGGAACTTGACATTATACTGGTAGACAGACATAGAGCCCTGCTTCAGGTTGCGGAATTGCTCACGCATACCCTCGATGACACTTGTTGGAATGTGGTGAGAGCGAAAGTCCTTGCAGAAATCCTCCCAAGAGATCACACGACCTGGCCTGGAGTCTTTGTACTGCTGCCACCAGTCAGCAGCTTGGTCTTTGAGTTGGAAGGCTGCAAACTTCACATAGTCCTCTTCCCTTACGTTACTGCACTCGAAATGCTTCTTGATATCGGTTAACCAATCTTCAGCATCAAGAGGGTCGACACAGTAACTGAAAGCTTTTGGTTGATTGGCCAAGAACTGGTTGAGAGTAGCATGGTGTTGTTGGTTGAAGAAATTGCCTTGGTTCCCTGGAGCACCCTGATTAGCTTGATTAGCTTGCATCTGCTGCATCATCTGCATCAACATCTGGGTGTTCTGGTTTGTAGTCTGCATAATCGCTCTCCAAGCCTCAGACGGAGGAGGAGGGGATGGAGGACGATCTGGGACCTCTTCACCCTCTGGGTTAGCGTTGGGCACTCGTTTCGGAGCCATCCTGAAAGAGATGACCACGAATCAGCAATAGATTGAAAGAAGGTATAAGCTGAATCAACGGATTGAAATGCAACATAGTCTTTACAATAATCATTTGAACAAGAGGAACGAATGAAATTCTCAGTTAAATGATAACATCAATCTTCACGAGAAGCCACATAGGGGACAAAAGGTAAATAAGAAAACAACAAGGTACAGATGGAAACAAACACAAGATAGGAGCTTCGTTCTAACATCTTTGTGCTGAAAGCTTATGAACGCGTTACGAAAGGGTTTTGCAATCCCCGGATCAGCATAGCCAAGGACCCTTTAAGATGCAACTCCCGATCGGAACATCGGTCATAAAACCACTTCACTCAATGTAGAACCCCGAACTCGCTAACCTGCATTCGTTGGAAGAATGTCTACGATCTACTGGATTAACCCACCTATTAATTTCCGAAAGTTTCCAGTTATGCAATCAGGTGTTGGGGATACAGGGGAAGCACCGCGCAATCAACTCTAAACCTACATCCAGCTGTATCCATCCTTCAACACATAACCAGTCTTTCTCGGAAACCTTCTACCTCGGACCTTCGAAAAGCATCCACTATACCAAGCTATGGCAATACTCCCGAACTACCTCCCCAGTACTGGGTGGTGTCGGGGTTATCTTGCCACTAACCGTATAGGAGAGATTTTCGATGTTGGCCGTCTTAAGTATTTAGTACTGTCGCGATATGCTTGTGACGACAATACCCCAAAACTCAACTCCCCGGGACACTGCCACAACCCCTAATGTCAGGAGGCATCGAGAACAATATTCTCGTCACAAGAACATCGAAACAATCCCACAATACTCGCGAGATTCCTAGAAAAATTTGGTGCAATTTTTGAAAGTAGAAGAGGCAAGAGTAGTCGTCAGGAGTCCTCACCAGAGAGAAAGGGGATGACAAGCAAAGAAATCCTACTCTCCGATATAAATATAGGACTCAAAATATTTTCAGTGTGTGCCTAGACTCGACCGTCAACGATTCTATCAATCAGTGGGGGCTTCTAGGTCGGAGAAGGCTCTGAATACCAACTTGTAATGCCCAGGATGGGACTATATCTCCTACGTGTCGAGGCACGACTTAAAGACATAATCCCATTCTGGAATGATCGCAAGTTTGGTATCTTTGCACAACTCATGTAAAAATGGGGATGGAAAACATAAAAATAGTTGGCTTACACTCGCCACGTCACCCAAATACATTACATGTTCAAACATCATACAAAAGAACAACACGGCCCATCTAAGGGTAAAATCCAAATGTTGAGATACCAAACATAACAATAAACCACAGGCCTAGATCGAATCCTAGTAGAAGAACCACTACTGATCAGTCGGATAGTTCACGTAGTAACGGCTACGCTCCTCATCGTACTCCCAGTCTAGCTCAGTGCCATCACCAGAGTAACTCACCATCGTACCTGCATCTGGTGTGTTGAAGTAACTGTGAGCCACAGAGGACTCAGCAATCCCGTTCCCGGGAAACATGACTATTTAAGCCTTGGGTGTGGAACAAGGCTGAAGAAAGAATAAGAATAAGTGGCTGCAGCAGCACTAGCCTAGATTACGTAAAAGAGAGCGAGAAGAGAAGGTGCCTCGGTCGAGAGATGATCACTAAGTGATCCTAAACTAATCAAGTCAAACATAACCCCACCGTGTTCATCTCCCGAAAACCCCTTTCAGAAAATGACAGTCACGGTACTCACGCTGGTAGTGTATTGTAACATGGTGTCAAGTTTTCTACAACCGGATATTAACAAGCTCCCATCTGCCACATAACCGCGGGCATGGCTTTCGAAAGTCCAAACCCTGCCGGGGTGTTCCAACTTGGCCCATGACAAGCCCACGATCCGCGGAGTCGCAACTCCAAAGGTGGGAAGACCCGAGTATTCTCGGAATCCCGTGCTCAAGATACTCTGATCTAAGGTAAGGCTAATCCAGCAAATCCTCCCGGCGTGCTGACACCCTGACAATAGCCGCGCGTATCTAGTCTCAGGCCACGACCGGATGGGCGATTCTACAGGTTTATATCAATCCTCGAGTTTCCTCGTGGTGACCCCGCAGACTCCCCGTTTCGGACCAACACTCATGAGGAGCACTGGCCCGGGGTTGTTGATTAAGAACTCGGGTTTGCAAGACCCTATGCATGTTTTATTAGTTATTAGGCGAATAGTACCAATGTTGGGACTTGCTGGAAAAGACTTAGCACTTAGCGGTTTATCGAGGGGGTCCCATAACCCCAACCGTGTGAGGAACGCATAATCAAGGAACATAACACCGGTTTATACGGTTCCTAGCGGCATGAGTGGAACAAATCACCAAGCAAAAGGCTTAGCCTTCCACCCATTGCCAATATATAGATGATTTCATTTAAGCATTTATATAGTGTGATATAACCCCACAAACTTCAACATGAAGCAAGCATCTTCAACTTCACCTGCAACTAGCAACGCTATAAGAGGGGCTGAGCGAAGCCTACGTATAGCCAATCAATGGTTTGCATAGGTAGGGTGGTTAGACATGATCATGGTTACAAGTAGGAGGCTGACATGAAAGACATGGGCATCGAGGCAAAACTATAGATCGAGACTTCTAGCAATAGGCAAAAATAATAATGGTATCCGGGTTCGGTCATCTTGCCTGAAGAGTTGTCGATGGGATCGTAATAAAGCTCCTCGTTCTCAACCTCGGTAGTAACCTCGTTCTCGTACTCGTACTCAGCTTCCGGCTCTACTCAACACAAACACACATGGCACGAAATCAACAAGATGCAATGCGCACACAAAATATGCTGGATGCATGACGGATGCACTATGGGAGCACACGGAGCATGACAAGATGCGATCAAGCAAAATGCTTCAAAACATGATAACAATAGGATAATATGAATCTACATGAAAAATCACACAAGTTTCATATAGGACTCGCTCCAAACGGAGCTACGGGCTAAAAGTTACACACAAAACAATAAACATGCGAAAGCTGAAAATTACAGCAACATAGCAACTTCGGGGAAAGAAATAATTAAGCTACAACACTCAAACATCATGGCTTAGAGCATGGACACAAACTAGACATATCCTACAGCAAATAAGTCCATTGGAGCACCCCCAAAGGAGCCATGGATCAATAGCAACAAGCTATGACATATTGAACTTGACAACAAAATCCTGACAGCAGTATTTTATTGCAACTTGGGAGCAAAAGTTAAATATGCTACAGCCACTCAAATAAGCATGTGAGAGCATGAATGGATATCCAACAATATATACTACAAGGAACCATCAAGAGTCACCCCAAAACTATCATGGATTGGCCTAGAACAACAAGCAAACATGGCATCTGGAAATTACAGATTCCAGACTTAGTGAAATTTCACAGTGTTAAAACAACAGTTTCATCATGGCATCTTTGAGAGCAAGTTTAAGTCACCTCAAAGCTAAACATGGCAAGTGGTAAGCACCACAGCAAAGTACACATGATGGTGAATCCAAAACACATAAGCATGCCTCAAGAGGACAATCACATCAATAGCAATGAGCTCCTCAAGTTGACATCTCATAACAAGTTAAACAACTAAACAGCCACATAGCACTTTGCAACGGAGATAAACATGGCAAGATTAATTCTATCATGCAAGCCTAGGCATCCAACATGTAGAGCATGACAAGACGAACACGTGGACATGTCATTTGCTTCATTTGGATAAACATGCAAAAAGTTATCACATTGCAAAGATGGCATGAAAAACAACACTAACAACAGTTTTTATCAAGATGCACTCTTCCAACAGATATTTAAGCACCTAGATGATCTCAAACATGCATGGCACAATGGAATGAAATGTAGTACATGTCTCCACGAACAATTTGACATATCATTCACTCAAATCGGAGCTACGCACAAAAAGTTATCACTGTTTGAAAACAGCACCAGAAACTGAATCATCAGGGACTTGGTGGAATTTAGACAACCTCAGGGGTCAACAGAGTCAACCGGCGGAGAAGAGTCAAACGGGTCGCGGGCTGACGGGCTTCGGGCGCGAGGAGGCCGAACCGGGCCGGATCGGCTGCGGAGGCGGTTCGGGCGTGCGGCCCTCTGCGGCGCGGCCCGGATCGGGCGACCGGCGGTGAGGTGGCGGAAAATCCGGCGAGGTGGCGCGGTGGTCGTGCAGAACTCCGGCGAGGAGTCCGGCGAGGCGGCGGTGGCTGGAGGTGGAAGAAGGAGAGGAAGGGGATGGGGCTAGGTTTCCTTGTTTTGGGGCAAAATTTAAGGAAGGTGGACAAATATATAGGCACAAGGAGCTAGGGTTGTCCAAATGAGGTGTGGTTTTCGGCCACGCGATTAGAATTGGATGGCCTAGATGAAGGGAGGGGTTTGGGCTGGTTTGGTGGGCTGTTGGAGGGGTGTCTTGGGCCTCAAAGTGGAGGCACTTTGAGCCCACGAGAATAACTGTTGGGGCACCAAACGATCTCCAAACGCGACGAGATTTGACAGGCGGGTTACACACACCAAAACAACAACACACGACAAGTCTCGCGCCAAACCGGTAACATTACACGGCCAAACACCAAAGTAGGCCTCGGGGACGCCACGGACACGTGAGGGAGCTCCGGAACACGAAACGGACAACGGAAGGAACGCGTGGAACCAGATGCAAACGACAACACAAATGCAATGCGATGCACATGACTACATGATATGAATGAATGCCACACACGCACACGTCAAAACGACGAAAACCCGAAAAACAACGAACCCGGAATGGAATTGATGAAACCGGAGATATTATATATTGCCCAAAAGGGAAAATATTACATCCGGGGCATTACAGCCTTGGCTGGCAACAAGCCCCCTGCGGGTACTTCAAGTACACCACTTCTGGTGGAGAGCAACCCGCAGAAAGCCCCCATTCTAGCCCCCAGCGTAAGTTCATTACTCACTTCTCCACATATGAACATTTGGGGCGTGAATCTTTGGTGTTGACCTTGCCGGGTTTGTAGGAGTGGAACGGCAGTAGGAGGGCCCGCAGGGGGCCACCCCTAACATGCCACCCCCTCAACTACACCGCCCCGAGGAGCATCCCCGGCAAGGGCACCGACCACCGAGCCCGCGCCTATGGAGGAGGAGACGAGCTTGGGCGCTGGTGACTTTTCCCCAGCAAGGATCGTTGGCGGGGAGGGCGCCACTTCTTCCCATCCAGGTACGGATAAATTGTTTGTTTCCTCTTTTCGCTCCGTTCTCTTCAAGTTGAGCCTTGCCCCTAACTTTGCCTTCCCTTTATCTTCAGGTTTTTAGCCTCACCCCCGACGGATCAGGTGGATGTCGACTCCATCATGGAGGAGGTCGTCAAGGATACTAGGGCCGAGGCCGACAGGGTCGCTGCCGAGGAGGCCACCAAAACCACTGCTGAGGAGACCACCAAGGAGCCCGCTGGAGGGACCGGTGAGGCCAGTGAGGCCGCTATCGAGCAGGCCGGCAAGGCTGTTGCCAAGGAGGACGGCACGGCTGCTGCCGGGGAGGCCGGCACGGCTGCTGTCGAGGACTAACCTTCCTCCTCTGCCCCCTCTAGCTCGGGCCGTTACTTGAAGGTGAGCGATGATCAGTTCGTCCACCTCCCATGGATAGCAAGCAGCGGGTGTCACAGCCTGATTTTTGGCCTTTTTCTTTTTCTTTTTGATTTATTGGTTTTTGCTCTGTTTTCCTTTTTGGAGTGGTTCTGTGGCCTTGTCACATGAGAAATTATCTTCGTTTCCTCTCCCAAGTGGCTCATCATTCTCAAAACCTTGCCAAGATCATGTCACTTCACTCCTTGGACCAAATCCCAATATTCTTTTTATTGGGAATATTCCTTTTTCTGTTAAAGGAATAACCCTGTCTACCCTAGGTTGTGAAGCAACCTATATTTCCATCATTCCTAAAATTCCAAAATAATTCTCATAAATTGTTTGGGTAATATCTTCATCAAATATGGCAAAACCTTTCCTTGCCATGTTCAAAAATAATCCACCAATATTCCTTTTCCTATTTTGCCCTAAATGGCACTTTGTGCAACAAGTGCTATTTATCTTTGCCCAATTGACCCCAACCTTTTTGGACACTTTTTCCTGTCCATATCTTTGACTCATGCAAATTTTCATACTCATTTTCCTAGTAAATATTTTTCAGCTAATTTCCAAAGTTTCTGTCCAGAAAGAAACTTTGTGAAGGAGGTACAAGCCAGGCATATCCAAATGAGTTGTAATTTTGCATGGTCCTCAATATCATCATATCATAGCCCTTCACCAAATTTGAGCTCATGTAATGCCTCCATGTGAGCTCATCTTCAATTCTTTGATTCTGCCCAAAATTTCAGTTTGTGAAGCAAGTATATTTTATCCTTCTCCATTAAGGCTGCAAATTTTCCTAGATTTCTCATATCCATATAACCTATCTCCACAAATGTTGGGCACATTTTATGTAGCCATTTTCCCTCACGAATTTTCCTAAGTTTCTGGTCAGTGGAGATGTTTGTGAAACAAGTACCATTTTGGCTTGTCCAATTGGTATGAATTTTTTACAGAATCTCTATATGTCCAAATTACCAAGCCTTGCCAAATTTCAGCTCAAGTGGCCTCACCATGCGAGTGCATCATCCAAATCTTGTTTCTGGACCAAATATGCAGTTGTGAAGCAACTATATTTATTTTTGGTCCAAATCACCTCAAAATTACTAGGATGAAAGTCCTTCTTACCCTAAACCTCGCAGCCAACTCCTTTGCTCCCAAACTCCTTCCTGTTGATCAGCAGTGTTCTGCCAAGTTTATTGCAGTAAACTTTAGACCTTAGTTACCATTTAACCATAGCACCCCAGATCAAGCCATGGCATCATAATTGCTCCAGTTTAGAAGGACTATCAGCTAGACAACGTTTTGGGTGCTGTAGAGCATTAAATGCCCATATTCACATGGTGACTACGATGATGGCATGCCTGTGCACGCGCTCTGTGCGTAGTGGCCGCGTCCAGGGCGCCGTTTCTGCTTCGTCCGCACCCCTCTCGTCGTCTTCGTGCGCGTGACCTTGTCCCTTGTCTTCCTCTCGGCGTCGCTGCTCCCCTGGACAGCTCACCCCCTCTGTCCTCTTCCTCACTGACGCAAGCCGCCGCGCGCCCACGGGCGAACAGTGGCGGTTTGGCTCGGAGCTCATCGTCTTCTTCCTCCCTGCGCTCCTTTGGCCTTCTCCTCCCCGTGAGAACCTCCACTGCTCCTCCTACGTCGTCTACCTCCGACCTCGCGAGCGTGGGCACGCATCCGCAGTGCGGACACGTAGCCGCGGTGACGCCACCTCACCCCCTCGCTGCCCCGCCTATATAAGCCCACCCCGAGGTGCCCCGACCTCACCAGCGGCCTCACCTCACTCCCAGACCCCTCCCTAGCTAGTCTCCCGAGCCCCGGAGCCCCTCCTCGCTGCAGTAGGCCACCATGGCCGCCGCACGGCCTCGGCTAAATTCGACTAACCCAAGCCCTTCCCCTCCTCCTGGCCGCCACCAGAGCCCTTCACCACACCCCTAGAGCCTCTCCGTTGTTTCCCTCCTCCTCTGGTAGCCCCTGGCCGCGATGCCCAACCCCCACCCAAAACCATCTCCGCCGGAGTCCAAGCCCTCGTCGCTCCAGTCTTCCTCGGTGTTCGTGCGACCCTGGAACGGATGCGCGGTAGCCTCCTAAGTTCTTCGTTGGCCGTGGCGTCCCAAATGGTGGCCGGAATCCTGCCGGCGCCGGCGACCTCTCCCTCTATTCTGTGCCACGTCGGGGGAAGAAGAAGGAGGCGCGGGAGGAGACAGGTCAAGGCGCGAGCCCCCTGTAAGCCGCACAGAGCCCGTCCCTGCCCTTGCCAGCGTGGCAAGTGGAGGCGTCTTCACCTGAAGTGCATTTACGCGTGGGTAAAGCGTAATCACCTCAGTGCGTTTTTGTTTTCAGAAAGCGTCTTTTCCCTCTTCTTCAGCCCGGAATACATTTTCACTTCGGAGAAAGCGTACTTCCACAGAGGCGCGTTCTGTTTTTCTTGCTGAGGGCCTGTTTGTGATGATTTTGTTACAAAAAGGTCCCTCACAGAAAAACTATCATAACTTCTTGATCCTAACTCCAAATGAGGTGATTCCAAAGCCCACTTCTTCATTTCATCGAGCCCGTTCTGTTGGTAACATTTTCATGATGTTGTCACATTCTGAAAATGACCATTTTTTCCTTGCCCGTAAACAGCCCCCCCCAAGAGAGAACTGTTTCCGGCGATTCTTTCCACGAGCTTCTCGCACTTCTTCTCGGTGATTTCTTCGACCCCAGGTAAGCCACACCCTCCATTTGCATGATTGCAATGCAATGACATGGTTTATTCACTTGAATTTGTTTAAAATATTGCATTAGCTATGTGTGATCTGTTCATGGCATTTCTCGGAGTATTGTTTTGATCTTAATATTGCCGTGAAATTGCTTGGAGTTCTAGGACTTATGTTTTGATGATTATACGGATGTCATGTTGCCTTTGGATTCTTAGTGGCTATGATGGTATCTGGTATTATTTTGGAGTATTACTTTGGAGATCATGTTGCCTTTGGATTCTTAGTGGCTATGATGGTATCTGGTATTATCTTGGAGTATTTCTTTGGATATCATGTTGCCTTTGGATTATTAGTGGCTTTCATGATTGTTTTCATGGTAGTTTTGGATATGATACTTTGGGAGTATTTGCTTTGGATGTCATGTTGCCTTTGGATTATTAGTGGCTTTCATGATCATTTTCATGGTAGTTTTGGATATGATATTTTGGGAGTATTTGTTTTGGATGTCATGTTGCCTTTGGATTATTAGTGGCTAGTGTTAGTATCATCATGATGCTAGTTGATATTATGTTTTGGAGTATGATGGTGGAGATGATGCTTGCATGTGGATCATAGCTGGATAGCCAGTTCTTGATATTTGAGTAGTAGTATTATCGTTCTTGGATTCTTCATGATAGAGATGTTATCCTTTCCTTGGAGTATTTTGTGATGACGATATTAAGCTTTGGATTATTTGTTGGATAATGCTTTGACTTGGATTATAGTTTGATTGTTGATATCAGAGTATCAGTATCACAGTTATATTTTTGAGGATAAATTCCGTAATTAAGTTGGTCAGGTGCCACCGAATCGGGCTTTATCCAGTGTAACCACATTTGCCTTTTATGGGAAGGCCCTAATGCGATGCTATTGTCATGCCTCTCGTCGGTGCCTCCAACGAGGGAAAGGTTGCGGTACCCTGGCCCGGTAAGCAGACATAACCTTGTGTGCCCGTAGTTAGATGATAAGAGCTTTTATCCCCGTTTGGGACGGTTGACTGTTTTCGCCACGATGGTGGCCGTTGGTGTCTTTGGTAGACACGGAGCCACCCAGGACTAGCCCAGTGGAGAGTGAGTCAGAGTGGCCGGGAGAGTGTCATGGCAGTAGATCGGTTTTGTCGGAACGCCGTTGGTCCACCCAAATGGGAGTGCGAGGCCATGGGTTCCGTTGTGTGGGTAAAGTGCGCTACCTCTGCAGAGTGTGTTTGTTTAATCTAGCGATAGCCGCATCCTCGGTCATGGGCATGGCTTCGTACTAGGTCACACCGTTCGATCAACACTCACATGACGGAATGACTTATAGGTGACTTATAGGTTGATATTTTGAGCGGTACAGATTAGCATGATGTTGATGATGATGTTGGAGACCAAGTGTTGGTCATGGTTGTGGTCGCCGGAATGATCATCGTTTGGTTTTGATCACGAGGTGATCGAGATGGTATATTACTTGGCCGGTTAGCCAAGAGAGATATGGTTATGGAGATCTAAGATGGTGATTTAACAGTATTGTATCAGTTTCATACCATGCTTAATAGTTGCTTCATCATGATAGTTGTTAATTAATTAACATGTTTAATGATGTGTTATTGGTTTGCCTTGATATTTTTGGTTGTTGTGAGCTTGCAAGTACATTCAATGTACTGACCTGGCGTGTCATGCCAGATTGCAGGTGATGCCATGATTGCTTGCTTGCTTGTCGAGGTTGCCGTGCGCGCGAGCTAGATCGTGTCCCAGCCAGAGTCCCTGCGAGTGGAGTTCACCACCTTCGTCGTTGTTCCGCTGCTACGAGTTGTTCCGCTGCTAGCATAGAGCAAGTGTAGTATCCCAGGCGTAGTGTCGCTGTGTTGATGTGCTTCTTTGTAACATCAGACCCTTGTATTATTATTCTTGTAATAAGAGCTAATTTGTTCTATGTCAAGCAGTGTCGTATTCCAGAGACTTCTCCTCGATCTCTGGGCTGGAATACGGGGTGTTCCGGTTTCTCTGAGCTGGGGTGCCACAGGCTTGTTATCAGAGCAGGTCTGGCTGTAGGACACCCTAGACCGCGTGAACGTTAGAAAGCAGTAGTATAGAGCCCAGTTGGTTTGTTGCATTTGATTGCTGCATTTGTTTGTCGCATAGCATGCATATAGAGTATTATTTGGTCGTTAATGTTTTATCTTGCGCATGTAGGTGGTATCGGTTTCGATCCACTACCTGCACCACCCCTCTTTGCATACTTGTTTTTCAGTGTTTGGCGTTACCTCTGTCCCAGCAGAGTGATGCCCTGGTACCGAGTGTTCCAGACACCATTTGCAGGGGTTATGCTCAGGTATCGCTTCGATATCTTTCCGTCATCCACCCATATTATTTCGGTGATAAGTTTGTTTCTATCTTGAATCATGCTATCCATCTCATCCATTTTGGCAACCCTTACTGATCTTCGTTATCAGAAAAAGGGCAATGCCAGCAAGCCCAATTTTCCACCGCTATCCTACCCTGTCATCCCATTCTTTGGACGTGTACGATTCCCTTTCGTACGCATGATGATGATGTGGTTGTGACCTTTGTGTCTCGCTACCTGATCACCAAGTCCGTCCTCGCCTCCACATTTACCCAGTTGCAACCAGGTGTTCAGTCAGCGCTTGGTGTAGCCCCGGTTGCACCAACTCCTTCCACACACAGATTTACTTTCGTGCACACCGCCACAACATATTAGACCGCAATACTAGAGTTTCTGCGAAATTTGTGTGCTTAGGTATGCATGCATATTATTGTGTGAGTAGCAGTAATGTGTGATGTTGCTTGATTTTATATTATTAATATGCTTGTGTGCTTCTATTTTAGTCGTTTCTTTTGCTTCTTTCTTTGGGCCTTCGGTGTGGCATTATTTTCCCCTTATTAAAGTTGCTCGTCGACCGACACCGAACCCGAAGAATCATGAAGCGATTCAAATATTTGGAAACTCGGATAAATAAAATGGAATTCTCAGCCGACTGCAGTGAAATGGGGAATATCTGATCTGGATGAGGATAATCAAATTTGCATTAGCATGCACTCCTCACAATGTTACTGCTAATCATGTCTCCCTTAGTGTGCCTCCTTTGTAGCAGTGATAATTAAATCAGCAAGAAGATAAATTGTGCAAGATCGACAATATATTGTCAGTCAAAGGTAATCAAAAGCAGAAATATTAAGGTGATATATATGTGGTAATCGGTCCGCCTATCATAGTGTGAAGCTTCTGCTGTAATCAATCCAGTCTTCCCTCGCAAGCTACCAGAGAAGCTTCCAATGCAAGATCCCTCCATCATCCTCTGTATGATACATGGATGACTTCCCATGCCACGTACTCTGTCTTCTTTAGTAAGCAACCGCAAAAGCTTCTGGCATAAGGTACCGAATTTTCCCTAGCAAGTCTTTAAGGGGGGAAGCTTTTGAAGCATGTATCCAGTCTTCCTCGGCAAGATGCTCTTGATGGTTTCTAGCATAAGCCATCAATCGTCCTCAATGCGGCATTGGTGTAAGATAGTACATTGTGAATTGACAGCAGATGGCGGTGCAAGAATCAGATCCGCAACAGTCTGTCAAAAGCAAGAATCAGTCAGAACACAAGTCTGCCTTGGGAACTGGATTCTCATATCTATGTTAAGGAAGCCAGATATACACCTTAGTGTGACAAAGGACTATGAAGATTGATGACAATAGTGAGCTCTGTACAAGTACCAGTGAACCTGGAATATAATCTGATGAGCCCTTGTCTACTTTTCTCCGAAAACGGGACCATGCCTGTGTTCTGAGCCGTTTTTGGCCATTCAGGGTGGATGCCGACTTTATTTCTCTCTCTTCAACAATTGTCATGAGTTCTGAGCTGCTTTCCGGCCGTCTCGTACATCTATTGAGTTTCTTTTTGTGACAGTGGCCCTATGCTTTGAGCTGCTTTTCGGCCATCTTAGGGAGCTGCCACTTTCTTCTTATCAACACGGTCTCATGCACTGAGCTTCTTTTTGGCCGTCTTGAGCCATGGTTGAGTTATTTTAGTAATGTCCCAGATCTGAGTTGTAAAGACCGTTCTGGTGGCTACTGGTTTATTTGTCGATTTCTTACAAGGGTTCAGATGATCATTTCCCTGTGATTAAAACTTGATGGACGATAAACCTGCCATTGAAGAAATGTTACCATGTCAGGAGATAAGGATAAAGATACGACTGTCAAAATAATTCCCCTCACAGAACCCATGGTCACATGAAGAATTAAGAGATATGGCCAAGCCCTCTACCGTCAGTCAAATCTACGGATATTATCATATAAGGTCATATCCCTTTATGTTGGCCACGATAGGAGACAGTCAAATATTTGGAGCCGATCCGACCCTCAAAACACTCGAACCAGTCAAGATGATTCAGAAAATCTTGCTAGAAATCAGAATCGGTCAGGAGAATGGTTGTGAACCACCTCACTACTTTGAATCTGGAGAAACTCAATGCAAAGAGAAAGAGATTGGGTGTCCACCAGGAAAAGTTATTCACAACTTCAGGAAAGGTTGTCAGTGCTGGATGACACACCCCTCAAAAATCACTCTTGGAATTGTGAGACGGACATATGCATCAGTCATGATAATCTACCACACTCAGTTAAGTCAGCGGAAATAAAAAGAAATTGGATCCAGCATAAGCATGAACATGTGAAGTAAGATCTGCCAGGATATGAATACAGTGAAGTCAACCACCCCAGAGCCAGTCAGATGAAGAATTTAATGGGAACAATCAATGAAGGAAAAAGGATACCCGAGTTGGAAACGGTTTCCTTAAGTCAAATATATTCATACTTGTTCCCTCAGCAACCAAATCTTGAGGACGAGATTTCTTTAAGGGGGGAAGGTTTGTCACAGCCTGATTTTTGGCCCTTTTCTTTTTCTTTTTGATTTATTGGTTTTTGCTCTCTTTTCCTTTTTGGAGTGGTTCTGTGGCCTTGTCACCTGGGAAATTATCTTCATTTCCTGTCCCAAGTGGCTCATCATTCTCAAAACCTTGCCAAGATCATGTCACTTCACTCCTTGGACCAAATCCAATATTCTTTTTATTGGGAATATTCCTTTTTCTACTAAAGGAATAACCATGTCTGCCCTATGTTGTGAAGCAACTTATATTTCCATCATTCCTGAAATTCCCAAATAATTCTCATAAATTGTTTGGGTAATATCTTCATCAACTATGGCAAAACCTTTCCTTGCCATGTTCAAAAATAGTCCACCAATATTCCTTTTCCCATTCTGCCCAAAATGGCACTTTGTGAAGCAAGTGTTATTTATCTTCGCCCAATTGACCCCAAACTTTTTGGACACTTTTTCATGTCCATATCTTTGACTCATGTAAATTTTCATACTCATTTTCCTAGTAAATATTTTCAGCTAATTTCCAAAGTTTTTGTCCAGAAAGAAACTTTGTGAAGGAGGTACAAGCCATGCATATCCAAATGAGTTGTAATTTTGCATGGTCCTCAATATCATCATATCATAGCCTTTCACCAAAGTTGAGCTCATGTAATGCCTCCATGTGAGCTCATCTTCAATTCTTTGATTCTGTCCAAAATTTCAGTTTGTGAAGCAAGTATATTTTATCTTGCTCCATTAAGGCTGCAAATTTTCCTAGGCATTCTCCTATCCATATAACCTATCTCCACAAATTTTGGGCACATTTTATGTAGCTAATTTCCCTTAGGAATTTTCCTAAGTTTCTGGTCAGTGGAGATGTTTGTGAAACAAGTACCACTTTGGCTTGTCCAATTGGTATGAAATTTTTACAGCATCTCTATATGTCCAAATTACCAAGCCTTGCCAAATGTCAGCTCAAGTGGCCTCACCAAGCGAGTGCATCATCCAAATCTTGTTTCTGGCCAAATATGCAGTTGTGAAGCAACTATATTTATTTTTGGTCCAAATCACCTCAAAGTTACCAGGATGAAAGTCCTTCTTACCCTAAACCTCGTAGACAACTCCTTTGCTCCCAAACTCCTTCCTGTTCATCAGCAGTGTTCAGCCAAGTTTACTACAGTAAACTTCAGACCTTAGTTACCATTTAACCATAGCACCCCAGATCAAGCCATGGCATCATAAATGCTCCAGTTTGGAAGGACTATCAGCTAGACAACATTTTGGGTGATGTAGAGCATTAAATGCCCATATTCACATGGTGACTAAGATGATAGTGTGCCTGTGCACGCGTTCTGTGCGCAGTGGCCGCGTCCAGGACGCCGTTTCTGCTTCGTCCGCTCCCCTCTCGTCGTCTTCGCGCGCGTGACCTTGTCCCTTGTCTTCCTCTCGGCGTTGCTGCTCCCCTGGACAGCTCACCCCCTCCGTCCTCTTCCTCACCGACGCAAGCCGCCCCACGCCGACGGGCGAACAGTGGCGGTTTGGCTCGGAGCTCGCCGTCTTCTTCCTCCCTGCGCTCCTTTGGCCTTCTCCTCCCCGTGAGAACCTCCACTGCTCCTCCTACGTCGTGTACCTCCGACCTAGCGAGCGTGGGCACGCGTCCGCGGTGCGGACACGTAGCCGCGGTGATGCCACCTCACCCCCTCGCTGCCCCGCCTATATAAGCCCACCCCGAGGTGCCCTGACCTCACCAGCGGCCTCACCTCACTCCCAGACCCCTCCCTAGCTAGTCTCCCGAGCCCCGGAGCCCCTCCTCGCTGCAGTAGGCCGCCATGGCCGCCACACGGCCTCGGCTAAATTCGGCTGACCCAAGCCCTTACCCTCCTCCTGACCGCCACCAGAGCCCTCCACCGCACCCCTAGAGCCTCTCCGCCGTTTCCCTCCTCCTCTTGTAGCCCCTGGCCGCGATGCCCAACCCCCACCCAAAACCATCTCCGCCGAAGTCTAGGCCCTCGTCGCTCTGGTCCTCCTCGGCATTCGTGCGACCCTGGAACTGAGGCGCGGTAGCCTCCTGAGTTCTTCGGTGGCCGTGGTGTCCCAAATGGTGGCCGGAGTTGGCCGGAATCCTGCCGACGCCGGCGACCTCTCCCTCTGTTCTGCGCCGCGTCGGGGGAAGAAGAAGGAGGCGCGGGAGGAGGCAGGTCAAGGCACGAGCCCCACCTGTAAGCCGCACAGAGCCCGGCCCCGCCCTTGCCAGTGTGGCAAGTGGAGGCGTCTTCACCTGAAGTGTGCTTACGCGTGGGTAAAGCGTAATCACCTCAGTGCGTTTTCGTTTTCAGAAAGCGTCTTTTCCCTCTTCTTCAGCCTGGAATACGTTTTCACTTTGGAGAAAGCGTACTTCCAGAGAGGCGCGTCCTGTTTTCCCTGCTGAGGGCATGTTTGTGATGATTTTGTTACAAATAGGTCCCTGACAGAAAAACTATCAGAACTTCTTGATCCTAACTCCAAATGAGGTGATTCCAATGCCCACTTCTTCGATTCATTGAGCATGTTATGTTGGTAACATTTTAATGATGTTTTCACATTCTGAAAATGACCATTTTGGCCTAGCCCGTAAACATCCCCCTCTGAGAGAGAACTGTTTTCGGCGATTCTTTCCACGAGCTTCTCGCACTTCTTCCCGGTGATTTCTTCCACCCCAGGGAAGCCACACCCTCCATTTGCATGATTGCAATGCAATGACATGGTTTATTCACTTAAACTTGTTTAAAATATTGCATTAGCTATGTGTGATATGTTCATGGCATTTCTCGGAGTATTGTTTTGATCTTGATATTGCCATGAAATTGCTTGGAGTTCTAGGACTTACGTTTTGATGATTATACGGATGTCATGTTGCCTTTGGATTCTTAGTGGCTATGATGGTATCTGGTATTATTTTGGAGTATTACTCTGGAGATCATGTTGCCTTTGGATTCTTAGTGGCTATGATGGTATCTGGTATTATTTTGGAGTATTGCTTTGGATATCATGTTGCCTTTGGATTATTAGTGGCTTTCATGATCATTTTCATGGTAGTTTTGGATATGATACTTTGGGAGTATTTGTTTCGGATGTCATGTTGCCTTTGGATTATTAGTGGCTTTCATGATCATTTTCATGGTAGTTTTGGATATGATATTTTGGGAGTATTTGTTTTGGATGTCATGTTGCCTTTGGATTATTAGTGGCTAGTGTTAGTTTCATCATGATGCTAGTTGATATTATGTTTTGGAGTATGATGATGGAGATGATGCTTGCATGTGGATCATAGCTGGATAGTTAGTTCTTGATATTTGAGTAGTAGTAGTATCGTTCTTGGACTCTTCATGATAGAGATGTTATACTATCCTTGGAGTATTTTGTTATGATGATACTAAGCTTTGGATTATTTGTTGGATATTGCTATGACTTGGATTATAGTTTGATAGTTGATATCAGAGTATCAGTATCACAATTATATTTTTGAGGATAAATTCCGTCATTAAGTTGGTCTGGTGCCACCGAATCGTTCTTTCTCCAGTGCAACCACATTTGCCTTTTATGGGAAGGCCCTAATGCAATGCTATTGTCATGCCTCTCGCCGGTGCCTCCAACGAGGGAAGGTTATGGGCGTGCGGTACCCTGGCCCGGTAAGCAGACATAACCTTGTGTGCCCGTAGTTGGATGATAAGCGCTTTTATCCCCGTTTGGGACGATTGATTGTTTTGGCCCCGACGGTGGCCGTTGGTGTCTTTGGTAGACACGGGGCCACCTAGGACTAGCCCAGTGGGGAGTGAGTTGGAGTGGCCGGGAGAGTGTCATGGCAGTAGATCGGTTTTGTCGGAACGTCGTTGGTCCACCCGAATGGGAGTGCGAGGCCATGGGTTCCGTGGTGTGGGTAAAGTGCGCTACCTCTGCAGAGTGTGTTTGTTTAATCTATCGATAGCCGCATCCTCGGTCATGGGCATGGGTTCGTACTAGGTCACACCGTTCGATCAACACTCACAAGACGGAATAACTTATAGGTGATTTATAGGTTGATATTTTGAGCAGTACAGATTGGCAGGATGTTGATGATGATGTTGGAGACCAAGTGTTGGTCATGGTTGTGGTCGCCGAAATGATCACCGTTTGGTTTTGATCACGAGGTGATCGAGATGGTATATTATTTGGCCGGCTAGCCAAGAGAGATATGGTTATGGAGATCTGAGATGGTGATTTATCAGTATTGTATCGGTTTCATACCATGCTTAATAGTTGCTTCATCATGATAGTTGTTAATTAATTAACCTGTTTAACGTTGTGTTATTGTTTTGCCTTGATGTTTTTGGTTGTTGTGAGCTTGCAAGTACATTCAATGTACTGACCTGGCGTGTCATGCCAGATTGCAGGTGATGCCATGATTGCTTGCTTGCTTGTCGAGGTTGCCGTGCGAGCGAGCTAGATCGTGTCCCAGCCAGAGTCCCTGCGGAGTGGAGTTCACCACCTTCGTCGTTGTTCCGCTGCTAGAAGTATTCCGCTGCTACGAGTTGTTCTGCTGCTAGCATAGAGCAAGTGTAGTATCGCAGGCATAGTATCGCCGTGCTGATGTGCTTGTTTGTAACATCAGACCCTTGTTTTATTATTCTTGTAATAAGAGCTGATTTGTTCTATGTCAAGTAGTACCGTATTCCAGAGACTTCTCCTCGATCTCTGGGCTGGAATACGGGGTGTTCCTGTTTCTCTGAGCCGGGGTGCCACGGCGGGGCACCAACCAAGGGGGAGGTTTTTGACAACGAGGTGCTTGCCGCGGCCGGGCTCGATGTCGTTGATGAGCCGACTGTTGGTGGTGACAGTTCTCGAGAGGAGCAGCTCCTTCGGGCCATGGGCGCTAGCTTCCAGAAGCTCCAAGCGCTCCACCGCGCCCGCCTGGACAAGGCGAAATCCATGTCGGCGGTTGTGGATAAAGCTGAGGCGGACTTCCAGGAGCGCGTCACCCAGACGCAGACTTGGTTTGCACAGGCCCGGGATGAGCTGAGGACTTATCAGGAGCAGCTGGACGAGCATGCCCGTGATCTTCTCCTGGCACAGTCCGATTTTGAGAAAGCTCGGGAGATGGCAAAGGAGCGGTCCGCTCAGGACGAGGCCGTCCACAACCAGCGCCAAGCTCGACTGAATTCCCAGGAGGAAGACCTCGTCGCTCGTGAGCAGGCACTTGCCGCTACACTCCGCGGCAAGGATCAAGAGGTCGAGAAGCTCGTCGCGCAACGGACCCAGGAGCTAGAGCAGAGGCACAAAGAGGCACTCAATGCTCAAGCTCTGGTCCATGCCGGCAAGGTGAAGGAGCTGGAGGTGGAGCGGGATGGCCTGAATGCACAGGTTCAGAGGCTAACCAAGGAGAAGGACACGATCAACGCCGCCTTGACGGAGTCGCAGGCCGAAGTCCTTGGCAAGGCCGAGCAGCTCTCCGTGGCCCAGGACTCCATTAAAGACCTGAAGCTGGAGCTGGAGGGCCTTAAGGGGATGCTTTCGGAGGCCAGGGATCGGGAGGAGACTCTAACCAAGGATCTGGAGAAGGAGAAGTAGCTGCGGCAGGACGACGCCGCCGGCCACGCGGATTACGTGAAGGGCGAGAACTTCTGGATTAGCCACCTCGTCGCTGTCGCGCACAAGCTCACCGCGCAGTTGGCCGCCATGGGCATGCCAAACTTTAGGTTTTCCCGGGAGGCGAACCTCACCATCAACGCCAGCCTGACCGTGTTCTTTGAGTGCATCCTTGATGCCTTGGAAAAGCTCCGCTCCAACCGAGCGGCTTATCTGGCTGACGAGTCCCGGAGGCTCTGCTGGGGCGCCCTGACCAAGGTTCTCACCAGGGTGGCATACTGGAACTCCGACCTCGACTTCGACGCCGCGTTGGATAGCTTGCTGGATGATGTAGATCTCACGGCGCTCAAGGAGCGTATCAAGCCCATCATCAGTCGCGTCGACGGAATCCAGAGGGTAGAAGGCGAGCGTCGGGATTAGGCACCATGTTCCTTATCACCGATGCAGGTTCACAACCAAGGCAATTTTTATCTTTTGTTAGAACCGCAGCAACAATTGATGTAATATAACTCTGCAGTACCTTGAAGTAATGCGCGCTACTTTCCTGTTTGATTTCCCTTTGTATGTCCACCCTACGCTTAATTTGGATAGGCTTGCCGGCACGCGAACTCAAGCCACGGCGCCTTGAGGACGGATCCACAATAGCTTGCCGGGTGTGCTTGCTGCCAGGCAAACCACCTTAACGCCCTAGTGCGGCTGTTTGAACTATCGAGTGGACTCGAAACAGGACAAAAGCGTTGCCTGTGATGGAAATGCTACCCTGCCGTCCTCGACGCGGCCGCTCGAACTGTTGAGCGGACTCGAAATAGGACGAAGGCGTTGCCAATAGCGGAGGGGCCCCATTGTGTACAGGTTTATCATACATAGGGCAAGATCTCCCAGGAAAATAACCTTATGTAAAAAGGAATTACTCAAAGTTTCGCATGACTTATCTTTTCTATCGTTGCATGAGCATCCATTGTACTCGCTGATGATGCCGCATGCTTGCTCATCTTCTTCCTCGAAAACCATGGCGATAACAAACTGCTAAACTAACTGCTAGACCGGATTTCCAGAACTGCGCCCCTGTTGGGGAACGTAGTATTTCAAAAAAAATCCTATGATCACGCAAGATCTATCTACTAGAAGCATAGCAACGAGCGGGGAGAGTATGTCTACGTACCCTCGTAGACCGAAAGCGGAAGCGTCTAGTGACGCGGTTGATGTAGTCGAATGTCTTCACGATCCAGCCGATCCAAGCACTGAACATATGGCACCTCCATGTTCAGCACACGCTCATCTCGATGATGTCCCACGAGCTCTTGATCCAGTTGAGCTTCATGAGAGAGTTTCGTCAGCACGACAGCGTGGTGATGGAGATGATGAAGCTACCGACGCAGAGCTTCGCCTAAGCATTGCAACAATATGACCGAGGTGTGTTTCTGTTGAGGGGGCACCGCACATGGCTAAAACAATGTTGCTTGTGTGTCCTTAGGTGCCCCCCTGCCCCCGTATATAAAGGAGCAAGGGGGAGGGCCGTCCGACCATATAGGCGCGCCAGGAGTAGGATTCCTACTCCTAGTAGGAGTAGGAATCCTCTTTCCTATTCCTACTAGGAGTAGGAAAGGAAGAAGGAAGAAGAAGAAAGAAGGAGAGAGGTGGCGCCCCCCACTCCTAGTCCAACTAGGATTCCCTAGAGGGGGCGCCGGCCAGCCCTATGGGCTGCCTCTCTCTTTTCCCTCAAGGCCCAGTATGGCCCATACTCCCTCGGGGGGGTTCCGGTAACCCCTCGCGCACTCCGGTTTTATCCGTTAACACCCGGAACACTTCCGGTGTCCGAATATAGTCGTCCAATATATCAAACTTTATGTCTCAGACATTCTGAAACTCCTTGTCATGTCCGTGATCACATCTGGGACTCTGAAGTACCTTCGATATATCCAAACTCATAAACTCATAATACCGATCGTCATCGAACGCTAAGCGTGTGGACCCTACGGGTTCGAGAACTATGTAGACATGACCGAGACTCATCTCCGGTCAATAACCAATAGCAGAACCTGGATGCTCATATTGGCACCTACATATTCTACTAAGATCTTTATCAGTCAAACCGCATAACAACATACGTTGTTCCCTTTGTCATCGGTATGTTACTTGCCCGAGATTCGATCGTCGGTATCACTATACCTAGTTAACCTCGTTACCGGCAAGTCTTTTTACTCGTTCTGTAATAAATCATCTCGTGACTAACTCATTAGTCATTTGCTTGCAAGGCTTATTATGATGTGTATTACCGAGAGGGCCCAGAGATACCTCTCCGACACTCTGAGTGACAAATCATATTCTTAATCTATGCCAACACCACGAACACCTTCGGAGACACCTGTAGAGCATCTTTATAATCACCCAGTTATGTTGTGACGTTTAATAGCACACAAGGTGTTCCTGAGGTATTCGGGAGTTGCACAATCTCATAGTCATAGAAACATGTATAAGTTATGAAGAAAGCAATAGTAGTAAAACTAAACGATCAAGTTGCTAAGCTAACGGATGGGTCTTGTCCATCACATCATTCTCCTAATGATGTGATATCATTGATCAAATTGAAGGAAATATGCCCTAGAGGCAATAATAAAGATGTTATTTGTATTTCCTTATATCATGATAAATGTCTTTTATTCATGCTAGAATTGTATTAACCGGAAACTTGATACATGTGTGAATACATAGACAAAATAGTATGTCCCTAGTATGCCTCTACTAGACTAGCTCATTGATCAAATATGGCTATGTTTCCTAGCCATAGACATGAGTTGTCATTTGATCAACGGAATCACATCATTAGGAGAATGATGTGATGGACTAGACCCATCCGTTAGCATAGCACTTTGATCGTTTAGTTTTACTGTTATTGCTTTCTTCATGACTTATACATGTTCCTATGACTATGAGATTATGCAACTCCCGAATACCGTAGGAACACCTTGTGTGCTATCAAACGTCACAACGTAACTGGGTGATCATAAAGATGCTCTACAGGTGTCTCCGAAAGTATTCGTGGTGTTGGCATAGATCAAGATTGGGATTTGTCACTCCGAGTGTCGGAGAGGTATCTCTGGGCCCTCTCGGTAACACACATCACAATAAGCCTTGCAAGCAAAAGACTAATGAGTTAGTCACGAGATGATGTGTTACGGAACGAGTAAAGAGACTTGCCGGTAACGAGATTGAACTAGGTATGGAGATACCGACGATCGAATCTCGGGCAAGTAACATACCGATGACAAAAGGAACAACGTATGTTGTTGTGCGGTTTTGACCGATAAAAGATCTTCGTAGAATATGTAGGAGCCAATATGAACATCCAGGTTCCGCTATTGGTTATTGACCGGAGATGAGTCTCGGTCATGTCTACATAGTTCTCGAACCCGTAGGGTCCGCACGCTTAACGTTTGATGACGATCGGTATTATGAGTTTATGAGTATTGATGTACCGAAGGTAGTTCGGAGTCCCGGATGAGATCACGGACATGACGAGGAGTCTCGGAATGTCCGAGACATAAAGATTGATATATTGGACGGCTATATTCGGACACCGGAAGTATACCAGAAAAGTTTCGGATTTATCGGGAATGCCGGAGGGGGTTACCGGAACCCCCTACGAGAGGGGATGGTCCATAGTGGGCCTAAAGGGAAAGAGAGAGGCAGCCCATAGGGCTGGCCGGCGCCCCCACCTAGGGTTCCTAGTTGGACTAGGATTGGGGGGGGGGGGCGCCACCTCTCCTATTCCTTTCCCCCTTCTTCCTTTCGGTGAATCCTACTAGGAATAGGATTGCAATCCTATTCCTAGTAGGACTCCCTCCCTAGCCGCACCAGGAAGGGCCGGCCGGCCTCCCTCCCCTGCTCCTTTATATACGGGGGCAGGGGGCACCCAAAGACACACAAGTTGAATTGTTTTAGCCGTGTGCGGTGCCCCCCTCCACAGAATCACACCTCGGTCATACCGTCGCGGAGCTTAGGCGAAGCCCTGCGCCGGTGAACACATCATATCCGTCACCACGCCGTCGTGCTGACGAAACTCTCCCGTGAAGCTCAACTGGATCAAGAGCTCGTGGGACGTTATCAAGCTGAACGTGTGCTGAACGCGGAGGTGCCGTACGTTCGGTGCTTGATCGGTTGGATCGCGAAGAAGTTCGACAACATCAACCGCGTCACTTGACGCTTCCGCTCCCGGTCTACGAGGGTACGTAGACACACTCTCCCCTCTCGTTGCTATGCATCTGGTAGATAGATCTTGCGTGATCGTAGGAAAATTTTAAAATACTACGTTCCCCAACACCGTTAGCATAGCACTATGATCGTTTAGTTTAACTGCTATTGCTTTCTTCATGACTTATACATGTTCCTATGACTATGAGATTATGCAACTCCCGAATACCGTAGGAACACCTTGTGTGCTATCAAACGTCACAACGTAACTGGGTGATCATAAAGATGCTCTACATGTGTCTCCGAAAGTATTTGTGGTGTTGGCATAGATCAAGATTAGGATTTGTCACTCCGAGTGTCGGAGATGTATCTCTGGGCCCTCTCGGTAACACACATCACAATAAGCCTTGCAAGCAAAAGACTAATGAGTTAGTCACGAGATGATGTGTTACGGAACGAGTAAAGAGACTTGCCGGTAACGAGATTGAACTAGGTATAGAGATACCGACGATCGAATCTCGGGCAAGTAACATACCGTTTGACAAAAGGAACAACGTATGTTGTTATGCGGTTCTGACCGATAAAAGATCTTCGTAGAATATGTAGGAGCCAATATGAACATCCAGGTTCCGCTATTGGTTATTGACCGGAGATGAGTCTCGGTCATGTCTACATAGTTCTCGAACCCGTAGGGTCCGCACGCTTAACGTTTGATGACGATCGGTATTATGAGTTTATGCAACTCCCGAATACCGTAGGAACACCTTGTGTGCTATCAAACGTCACAACGTAACTGGGTGATCATAAAGATGCTCTACAGGTGTCTCCGAAAGTATTCGTGGTGTTGGCATAGATCAAGATTAGGATTTGTCACTCCGAGTGTCGGAGAGGTATCTCTGGGCCCTCTCGGTAACACACATCACAATAAGCCTTGCAAGCAAAAGACTAATGAGTTAGTAACGAGATGATGTGTTACGGAACGAGTAAAGAGACTTGCCGGTAACGAGATTGAACTAGGTATGGAGATACCGACGATCGAATCTCGGGCAAGTAACATACCGATGACAAAAGGAACAACGTATGTTGTTATGCGGTTTTGACCGATAAAAGATCTTCGTAGAATATGTAGGAGCCAATATGAACATCCAGGTTCCGCTATTGGTTATTGACCGGAGATGAGTCTCGGTCATGTCTACATAGTTCTCGAACCCGTAGGGTCCGCACGCTTAACGTTTGATGACGATCGGTATTATGAGTTTATGAGTTTTGATGTACCGAAGGTAGTTTGGAGTCCCGGATGAGATCACGGACATGACGAGGAGTCTCGGAATGTCCGAGACATAAAGATTGATATATTGGACGACTATATTCGGACACCGGAAGTGTTCCGAAAAAGTTTCGGATTTAACGGGATTGCCGGAGGGGGTTACCGGAACCCCCTACGAAGGGGGATGGTCCATAGTGGGCCTTATGGAAAAGAGAGAGGCAGCCCATAGGGGCTGGCCGGCGCACTACCTAGGGTTCCTAGTTGGACTAGGATTGGGGGGCGCCACCTCTCCCTCTTTTCCTTTCCCTCTCTTCCTTCTTTGGTAGTTCCTACTAGGAATAGGATTGCAATCCTATTCCTAGTAGGATTGCACCCCTAGCCGCACCATAGAAGGGCCGGCCGGCCTCCCCCCTTGCTCCTTTATATACGGGGGCAGGGGGCACCCAAAGACACACAAGTTGAATTGTTCCAGCCGTGTGCGGTGCCCCCCTCCACAGAAACACACCCCGGTCATACCGTCGCAGTGCTTAGGCGAAGCCCTGCGCCGGTGAATACATCATATCCGTCACCACGCCGTCGTGCTGACGAAACTCTCCCGTGAAGCTCAACTGGATCAAGAGCTCGTGGGACGTCATCAAGATGAACGTGTGCTGAACGCGGAGGTGCCGTACATTCGGTGCTTGATCGGTTGAATCGCGAAGAAGTTCGACTACATCAACCGCGTCACTTGACGCTTCCGCTTCCGGTCTACGAGGGTACGTAGACACACTCTTCCCTCTCGTTGCTATGCATCTGGTAGATAGATCTTGCGTGATCGTAGGAAAATTTTAAAATACTACGTTCCCCAATAGTGGCATCATGAGCCAGGTCTATGCGTAGATGATATGCACGAGTAGAACACAATGAGTTGTGGACGATACTAGTCATACTGCTTACCAGCATGTCATACTTTGCTTCGGCGGTATTGTGAGATGAAGCGGCCCGGACCGACATTACGCGTACGCTTACGCGAGACTGGTTTCACCGTTACGAGCACTCGTTGCTTAAAGGTGACTGGCGGGTGTCTGTCTCTCTCACTTTAGCTGAATCAAGTGTGGCCGGTCCTTGTGAAGGTTAAAACAGCACATACTTGACAAAACATCGTTGTGGTTTTGTATGCGTAGGTAAGAACGGTTCTTGCTAAGCCCGTAGCAGCCACGTAAAAACTTGCAACAACAAAGTAGAGGACGTCTAACTTGTTTTTGCAGGGCATGTTGTGATGTGATATGGTCAAGACATGATGAGTTATACGGTTTTGTATGAGATGATCATGTTTTGTAATGTTATCGGCAACTGGCAGGAGCCATATGGTTGTCGCTTTATTGTATGAAATGCAATCGCCATGTAATTGCTTTACTTTATCACTAAGCGGTAGCGATAGTCGTAGAAGCAATAGTTGGTGAGACGACAACGATGCTACGATGGAGATCAAGGTGTCGCGCCGGTGACGAAGGTAATCATGAAGGTGCTTTGGAGATGGAGATCAAAAGCACAAGATGATGATGGCCATATCATGTCACATATTTTGATTGCATGTGATGTTTATCTTATTATGCTTCTTATTTTGCTTAGAACGACGGTAGCATTATAAGATGATCCCTTACAAAAATTTCAAGGTATAAGTGTTCTCCCTGAGTATGCACCGTTGCGAAAGTTCGTCGTGCCGAGACACCACGTGATGATCGGGTGTGATAAGCTCTACGTTCAAATACAACGGGTGTAAGCCAGTTTTGCACACGCAGAATACTCGGGTTAAACTTGACGAGCCTGGCATATGCAGATATGGCCTCGGAACACTGGAGACCGAAAGGTCGAGCGTGAATCATATAGTAGATATGATCAACATAAGATATTCACCATTGAAACTACTCCATCTCACGTGATGATCGGACATGGTTTAGTTGATTTGGATCACGTGATCATTTAGATGACCGGAGGGATGTCTATCTAAGTGGGAGTTCTTTAAATTAATATGATTAAATTGAACTTTAATTTATCATGAACTTAGTCCTGGTAGTATTAGCATATCTATGTTGTAGATCAATAGCTCGCGATGTTGCTCCCCATTTATTTTTTATATGTTCCTAGAGAAAACTAAGTTGAAAGATTTTAGTAGCAATGATGCGGAATTGTTCCGTGATCTGAGGATTATCCTCATCGCTGCACAGAGAATTATGTCCTTGATGCACCGCTAGGTGACAGACCTATTGCAGGAGCAGATGTAGACGTTATGAACGTTTTGACAAAAGCTCGGTATGATGACTACTTGATAGTTTAAGTGCACCATGCTTTACGGCTTAGAACCGGGACTTCAAAAACGTTTTGAACGCCACGGAGCATATAAGATGTTCCAAGAGTTGAAATTAGTATTTCATACTCATGCCCGTGTCGAGAGGTATAAGACTTCTGACAGTACTTTGCCTACAAGATGGAGGAGAATAGCTCAACCAGTGAGCATGTGCTCAGATTGTCTGGGTACTACAATTACTTGAATAAAGTGGGAGTTAATCTTCCAGATAAGATAGTAATTGACAAAGTTCTCTAGTCACTATCACCAAGTTAGTAGAACTTCGTGATGAACTATAATATGCAAGGGATGACGAAAGGAATGCCCGAGCTCTTCGCGATGCTGAAGTCGGCGAAGGTAGAAATCATGAAAAAGCATCAAGTGTTGATGGTTAACAAGACCACTTGTTTCAAGTAAAGGGCAAAGGGATAGAAGGGGAACTTCAAGAGGAATGACAAGCAAGTTGTCACTCCCGTGAAGAAACCCAAAGCTAAAACTCAAGCCTGAAACTAAGTGCTTCTACTGTAAAGGAAATGGTCACTGGAAGTGGAACTGCCCTAGATACTTGGCGGATAAGAAGGATGGCAAAGTGAACAAAGGTATATTTTGATATATAGATTATTGATGTGTACTTTACTAGTGTTCATAGCAACCCCTGGGTATTTGATACCGGTTTAGTTGCTAAAATTAGTAACTCGAAACGAGAATTGCAGAATGAACAGAGACTAGTTAAAGGTGAAGTGACGATGTGTGCTGGAAGTGGTTCCAAGATTGATATGATCATCATCGCACACTCCCTATACTTTCGGGATTAGTGTAAAACCTAAATAAATGTTATTTGGCATTTGCGTTGAGTATGAATATGATTTGATCATATTTGTTGCAATACGGTTATTCATTTAAAGTCATAGAATAATTGTTATTCTGTTTACATGAATAAAACCTTCGATGGTCATACACCCAATGAAAATAGTTTATTGGATCTCGATCGTGTGATACACATATTCATAAAATTGAAGCCAAAAGATGCAAGGTTAATAATGATAAGTGCAACTTATTTGTGGCATGGCCGTTTAGGTCATATTGGTGTAAAACGCATGAAGAAACTCCATAGTGATGGACTTTTGGAATCACTTGATTATGAATCACTTGGTGCTTGTGAACCATGCCTCATGGGCAAGATGACTAAAACTCCGTTCTCCGGAACTATGGAGCGAGCAACAGATTTGTTGGAAATCATACATACTGATATATGTGGGCCAATGAGTGTTGAAGCTCGCGGCGGGTATCGTTATTTTCTGACCTTCACTGATGATTTGAGCAGATATGGGTATATCTACTTAATGAAGCACAAGTCTGAAACATTTGAAAAGTTCAAAGAATTTCAGAGTGAAGTAGAGAATCATCGTAACAAGAAAATAAAGTTTCTATGATCTGATCGTGGAGGAGAATATTTGAGTTACGAGTTTGGTCTTCATTTGAAACAATGTGGAATAGTTTCACAACTCACGCCACCCGGAACACCACAGCGTAATGGTGTGTCCGAACGTCATAACCGTACTTTATTAGATATGGTGCGATCGATGATGTCTCTTACCGATCTACCACTATCGCTTTTGGGGTTATGCATTAGAGACAGCTACATTCACGTTAAATAGGGCACCATCTAAATCCGTGGAGATGACACCGTATGAACTATGGTTTGACGAGAAACCTAAGCTGTCATTTCTTTAAGTTTGGGACTGCGATGCTTATGTGAAAAAGTTTCAGCATGATAAGCTCGAACCCAAATCGGAGAAGTAAATCTTCATAGGATACCCAAAAGAAATTGTTGGGTACACCTTCTATCACAGATCCAAAGGCAAGGTCTTTGTTGCTAAGAGTGGATCCTTTCTAGAGAAGGAGTTTCTCTCGAAAGAAGTGAGTGGGAGGAAAGTAGAACTTGATGAGGTAATTGTACCTTCTCCCGAATTGGAAAGTGGAACATCACAGAAACTAGTTCCAGTGATTCCTACACCAATTAGTGAGGAAGCTAATGATGATGATCATGAAACTTCAGATCAAATTTCTGCTGAACTTCGTAGATCAACCAGAGTTCGTTCCGCATCAGAGTGGTACGGCAACCCGGTTCTGGAAGTCATGTTACTGGACCATGATGAACCTACGAACTATGAGGAAGCGATGATGAGCCCAGATTCCGCAAAATGGCTTGAGGCCATAAAATCTGAGATGGGATCCATGTATGAGAACAAAGTATGGACTTTGGTTGACTTGCCCGATGATCGGCAAGCCATCAAAAATAAATGGATCTTCAAGAGGAAGACCGAAGCAGACGGTAATGTTACTGTTTACAAAGCTCGACTTGTTGCGAAAGGGTTTCGACAAGTTCAAGGAGTTGACTACTGTCAGGGATATGACTAGCAGGTATAAACCGGCTAGTATAAACCGGCTTTGTTAATATTATACTTGTTTGTAATATTTAGTAAAGGCTACGGCCCATAAAGATCTTAGAGCCCATGTATAGAAGTAAGGTTTGTAAACCGCCCCATGATGTAACTTGAAAGATAAGGAAGGAAAGACAGAGACCGAGGCGGACACAAATATGAGCCGGCCTCGGGACTCTATAAACCGGACCAGGCGTACCCTCTATATAAAGGGACGACCCGGCGACGGTTCAGGGACAAGCAACAATCAACCCGTCGAGACGCAGGAAAGCGATTTCGCTCCCTGTAATCCGACGCCCAAGCAATACCAAACCAACTAGACGTAGGCTTTTACCTTTATCGAAGGGGCCGAACTAGTATAAACCCTCTGTGTCCTTTGTGTGCTATGAACCCCTTCAAGCTAACCCGTGCGATGGTTCCATCATCAAGTCCGCTAAACCGGACATCTAAAAAGTTGGGTAAATCCACGTTCAGTGATTGGTTTACATTCACCCACCAGTTCAGGAGGAACCCTGGAGGCCCTCTGGGAGTGGTATCATCTACTCCCAGTGATCGGATTAGTTTCATAGTTCTATCGGCCCTCTGAAAAGTTGGATAATGCCACGTTCAGTGATTGGCTAGGCCCTCTGGGAGTGTCGGCTAATCCGCGTCCCAGTGATTGGCTCAGTTTGAACATTGACCCACCGGTTCAGGAGGAACCCTGGAGGCCCTCTGGGAGTGGTATCATCCAATCCCAGTGATTGGATTAGTTTCATAGTTCTTTCGGCCCTCTGAAAAGTTGGATAATGCCACGTTCAGTGATTGGCTAGGCCCTCTGGGAGTGTCGGCCAATCCGCGTCCCAGTGATTGGCTCAGTTTTTATTTCCGGTTCTTTCGGCCCTCTGAAAAGTTGGATAATTCCACGTTCAGTGATTGGCTAGGCCCTCTGGGAGTGTCGGCCAATCCGCGTCCCAGTGATTGGCTGAACCTTGCTTTGAGCCTGGCAGCTCTTGAAAAAGCCTCGACTACATGGTCTTATTTGCAAAATTTGCATATTTTTGGTGTTTTTGTGTTTTATAACCTTTTAAACCGGAGTGGAACAGCTACACAAGTTGACCACATATCTATGAAATGGAAAGTCTGGATCATGAATACCAGCATAAATAAACCGGCGTTCATTAAAACCCAGATCGCGTATCAGGCAAAAGTTACAACTTTCCGAAACAAGATGAACCGGAATTATCATCAAGATGGACCGGAGAATTTCGAGTTTCTACTTGGATCCATAAAGATCTTCATAAAGCGACTTTAAAGTCCTACCGGTTTAAAAGAGTATTGGCCACATATAAATCTCAGGTATAAAAGTTATTTTTAGTAAAAATATGCTTATTTGATGTTTTAAGAGAACAAGTTAATCCGTCCAGTGGTAAGCCACTAGGACATATTTTCGGTATTGTTTCTGTATAAGCAGAGGAAGGCAACAAATATCAGACAACAGGTCAACCGGCGAGTATTTCATAAAGACAAAATATTCGGATCGAAGCACATTAAGCTTCAGCTAACCTATTACAAGGCATGACGAGCCCAACGGTTTGGAAACATTGTTTGACGGAATATAGGTTATGATTACAGCAATAAAATTCGAAGTTATGCTTCTCCTTGCTGAGACGGCTGGCCATCGCCTTGATCCGGAACATCTTCATCCTCGTGAAGCGGTTGGAAGTCCGGCGCACGCCAATCAATCTTCGCCAAGGCCCGGAAATACACCTCATCGTTGATAAGTTCAGCAGGATCAATGTCAGGAGCAAAGGTGTGAGGACGAACCGGCGGAATTAAGTTGACGGTATCGTAAACCGGTCGCTCCACCCGCTCGTTCTGCAAATTGTATCCTGGATGATATCTGGACAAATCCGATTCAGCGGCAAGCTTGCTGGCGAGGGGGCGCATCTCTTTCGTCAGGGCATAGAGATCCGTTTCGGTAAAAGGTGAGCCGTCCTCCTTTGTATCCGGGAATCCGGTGAAAGCCTCCTCCGGATCAATATCCGGGACCCAAGCCTTAGCCCTCGTAAGGGCCAGAAGAGCACCACCCCGCGCAGCAGATTTCTTGACTTCTTCGAGACGAACCGGCAAAACAGACAACTTGTTCAAAGTATCTTGGATCGTCGTAGGGGCCGGTTTACCAAAAGAAGTGGCACTGATAATCCTTTGAGTCCCGGAGTACAGCTGTTCGACCAAAGTATAGCAAGCTTTAAGTTTTTTCCGTAAGTCATCCCCAAGATGGGAGACACGGCGACCTGCACACAATTATCATAGTTAAACCGGCACGAAACGGAAATTACAAAGATAAAGCAGGAGTTAAGATTATACTCACCAAAGACAGCAGAGGTCATCAAGTCAATTTGCCGTTTTAAACCGGTCAATTCCTCAGTAACCGGATTAAGTGCTCCTTCAGCATCCTGAACCCGTTTCTCCAGATCTTTCTTTTGGACATCAAAAGCGGTCCGCTCTTCTTCAAAGTATTTCTTCAAGTCTTCAGCAGTCTTTAAGCTCACTTGAAGTTCTTTTTTAGCCTTTGAGGCGGCAGACTCTGTTTCGGTAAGACGGCTACGAAGTTCATTGAGTTCAAGAGCATTCCGGTTCAACTCAGCCTGCAAACACAGTTAAAAAACAAGAGGTAAAAATTAGGCAAGTCTCAAGCACACAACCAAGTTGTCTACTTGACACTTGGGGGCTAATGGCAGTTGAAGCAGTTAAGAACAGCAATTCAAAGTTACAAGTCTCAAGCACACAAACAAGTTGTCCGCTTGACACTTGGGGGCTAATGCATAGTTGAAGTATCGTCAACAACTTTTTACAAGTATCAAATACATAAACAAGTTATCTACTTGATACTTGGGGGCTAATGTAAAGATCAACGGTTCAATCTACAAAGTTCCGGTTCACCTTCGGCACTCAGCTAAACCGGAACTTGGGGGCTGTTATGAGATAGAGACACGTCAAAAAGAACAAAAGTCAGAAGAAGAAGTTTACCTCATACTTTTCCCTCATTAAGTTAACCAGGCTGGCTTCATAATCCCGGCTGCTGTGGAGCCGGTTCAGATACCCAGAGTAAATTTCTTGAGCGCTCATGCCGGAAAGGCTAGATATCTCAGTGCTCCATTTCCCCTTTTCCTGAGTTAGCTTTTCCGTTTTAGCCGTATGTTTGGCTAAAACGGTGGGTTCAGCCGGAGCAACAAAGGCAGCCCCGGTTACCACAACATCAGGAGAGGAAGGTGCATTTGGAGGAGTGGCAGTATGGGCCGGATTAGGAGACGCCGGATCGATCTGAGGAGAGTTAACCCGGGCCGGACTTGGTGGATTATGGACGTCTTCAGCAGTAGGATTCTCAGGAGCAGAGAGGTGGTCTGTTGGTGCAGGGTCTTCAAGAGGAGCTACGGGCTCGCCCTCTGAAGGAGCAGCGGTTGACGGATTAGCAGCCGGGTCATCTGCAGTGGGTTTGGCAGGAGGCTTATTTGCCTTGGGTTTCTTGCTGGGTTTCGGTTTGCTGGAAAAGTAGGCAAAATGAGTTGACATTATAAAGTAAAGGGATCATAAACCGGAAGAAGTGAAGAAAATTACCCTGGGATAGTCTTTAAAGGAGGAAGCTGTGTGGCAGTCGATTCACCGGAAGAAGACAGTGGAGTTTCCTGATAATCAGGATCAGACGGTTTAATAGGTTTTCGGATAAGCCCGGCCTTGGGATGAAGGGGGTCGGAGAAAGTATCACCTCAGCACGGCGTTTTCGAACCGGAGTTAAAGAAATCCCGGATGACTCCACCGCCAAGCCGCTGTGGCGAGTGGTCCGGCGAAGAGCTTCGTGCTGTTGTTTCTTCAAAATAAAGTTAGGGTCCAACTGAGCATAAGGATGAGAAAATTGGTACTTCCGGACGGTCCGACGACTTTTTTGTGGAAGAGGTTCTGAGTCAGAGGAAAGAAGGGTTACCTCAATTTTAGCCGGGTTATCACCTTCAGGCAACTCCTGTGGAAAGGTATCGTTAGATACAATCACAAGTACATGAAAGCAAAATTTAAACCGGATTAAAGCATACCTCGGAATCCAGATCATCATCTTCAGTGGGAGAACCGGCGTCAACAGCTGCTTTTCTTTTCTTATTAGCGAAGGTTTTTCGGCGAACCTGTTTGCCGGTTTTCTCCTGAGGTTTCCTCTTCCAGAAGGGGTCCTCAGCCTAATCGAAAGAAGGAAAGACAATTGAAAGACGGTTTAAAAGAGACGGATTACAAATACTGGGTAAGGTGAGACTTACTGCAGGCGGCTTGTTCTTCTTATAATATGGAGCTAGCCCGACCTTGCTGCAGTCTGCCAGAGAAACATTGAGAATTTTCTTGGCTGATTCTATAACTTCTGATTCAGAAAGCTTTTCCTTGGTAAACCTCTGAGGATCATCCGGTTTGCCAGAATATTTGCACATTAGCTGTGATCGCCGGCTCAGGGGAAGGATGCTCCAAGACAACCAGCAACGTAGAAAGTCAGTTCCAATCAAACCATTAGCCATGAAAGCTCTTAACTTGGAAAGTTGTGACGAAAACCGGGTCCGTTCAGCAGCGCCAAGCCGTTGTGGTAAAGGATGATTTTCCGGAATACGGGTTTCACGGTAACCCGGCAGAGGGTTCTCCCCTTCAGAAGAAGTGTCAATGCAGTAAAACCAGGACTTATTCCAGTCTTTTGGGTGAGTTTGTAAAGCGGCATGAGGAAACACCACATCTCTCCTCTTCTGAATACTAACGCCACCGAGCTCCTGATGTGGTCCGCTGGTAAACTCGGTGCGCCGGTTCAAATGAAAGAAATCCCGGAATAGATCGACAGAAGGTTCTTCTTGCAGATACACCTCAGAAAACACTTGGAAGTCACAGATGTTTGAGACAGAATTGGGTCCAATATCCTGCGGGTGCAGTTGGAAAGCAGCAAGAACATCCCGGAAAAACTTTGAACCGGGGGGAGAGAAGCCTCGAGATATATGATCCAAAAACACAATGACCTCCCCGGACCTGGGAGTAGGGGGACATTCATTACCCGGGGCCCGCCACTTTAAAACAGACTGAGGTCCTAACGTGCCAATTTCAGAAATCTTGATTAAATCATCCTCAGTAATGACAGAAGGAACCCAATCGCAGGAGACATACTGCTTAGCCATTGCAACGAAAGAGCAAAGTACTGGAAAAGATAAAGTACAGAAAACGGATTATGAAAATACAACGGTATAAACCGGAACTATCTATGAAAGTTACGCAACGGTTTAACTGAGGACTAATGGCGTGGTTAAACCGGCAATTATGACAAGCTACATCATTTCCGGTCAATGGCAGTTGAAGGGGAACGGCTAAACCGTCACGTTAAATTACAGAGTTTCACAAGAACAGGGCATATCAGCTTAAACCGGAACATACTTAGCAGATCTACTGAGGAGAAAAACAGGTTTTTAAAAGACAGCTAAGGAGGAATAGATCTGAGCATGCTAAAAAAAGAGAAACTAATGTAAGAGTATACGGGAAGGAGCTACAAGGATCTTATACTAAGCGGATAAATCTACAGGCTAGACAGGAACGACGGAGATCCGAAGTATTTTACAGCAGGGTAAAAGTACAATTTAAAGGCAAGATCTGAAGGACAAAGTTACTAGAAATCATTGGCTTAAGGTCGAACAAGATGAAGCTTCTATTAAGGCTCTAATGGCGGAGGCGTAGGAAGAAACCCTAGAAGTTGCAGACTGATAATGGAGAGGAAGGACGTACCTGGAGCAGCAAGAATCGGCGGCGGAGGTTCTCTGGTCAAGCTCAGGGTGATGCAGCGGCCAGCGAGGTCTTGGATCCAGCAGTCAACGGTGGCGGTTTGAGCTCGGGCGACAATGGAGTTGGGCGACGGAGGAGGAAGACGAAGCAGGAAGAAGATAACGAATGGGGGTAGTGGTATTTATAAAGGAGAGTCAGATCTGAAGCGACAGGTGCGGGATTCGAGGAGGCAAAAAATCGGATAAAGATCCTCTGGCGCCTCGATTCTCGGGATAACCCTTAAAATAAGCTACAGTACAGCTCGCGGCGTTAAATGCGGAGATGACGTCACGGTCAGATTTAATGATCCCTGAGGATGACGTCAGAGCCGGTTTATAAAGATGTGAAGACAGAAGAAGATTGTACAGGAGAAGATTGATATGAACAAGTTCAAATCATTCTGGGGCCTAATGTCAGGGATATGACTAGCAGGTATAAACCGGCTAGTATAAACCGGCTTTGTTAATATTATACTTGTTTGTAATATTTAGTAAAGGCTACGGCCCATAAAGATCTTAGAGCCCATGTATAGAAGTAAGGTTTGTAAACCGCCCCATGATGTAACTTGAGAGATAAGGAAGGAAAGACAGAGACCGAGGCGGACACAAATATGAGCCGGCCTCGGGACTCTATAAACCGGACCAGGCGTACCCTCTATATAAAGGGACGACCCGGCGACGGTTCAGGGACAAGCAACAATCAACCCGTCGAGACGCAGGCAAGCGATTCCGCTCCCTGTAATCCGACGCCCAAGCAATACCAAACCAACTAGACGTAGGCTTTTACCTTAATCGAAGGGGCCGAACTAGTATAAACCCTCTGTGTCCTTTGTGTGCTATGAACCCCTTCAAGCTAACCCGTGCGATGGTTCCATCATCAAGTCCGCTAAACCGGACATCTGCCGTGCTATTTCCACGACAACTACGATGAGACTTTCTCACCCGTAGCGATGCTTAAGTCTGTCCGAATCATGTTAGCAATTGCCACATTTTATGAAATCTGGCAAATGGATAACAAAACTGCATTCTTTAATGGGTTTATTAAAGAAGACTTGTATATGATGCAACCAGAAGGTTATGTCAATCCTAAAGGTGCTAACAAAATGTGCATGCTCCAGCAATCCATCTATGGACTGGTGCAAGCATCTCGGAGTTGGAATATACACTTTGATAAGTTGATCAAAGCATATAGATTTATACAGACTTGCGGTTAAGCCTGTATTTACAAGAAGTGAGTGGGAGCACTACAACCTTTCTGATAAGTATATGTGAATGACATATTGTCGATCGGAAATGATGTAGAATTTTCTGGAAAGCATAAAGGAGTGTTTGAAAGGAGTTTTTCAAAGAAAGACCTTGGTGAAGCTACTTACATATTGGGCATCAAGATCTATAGAGATAGATCAAGACGCTTGATAAGACTTTCGATGAGTACATACCTTGATAAGATTTTGAAGTAGTTCAAAATGGATCAGTCAAAGAAGGAGTTCTTGCCTGACTTGTAAGGTGTGAAGTTGAGTAAGACTCAAAGCCAGACCACGGCAGAAAAATATAGAGAGAATGAAAGTCATTCCCTATGCCTCAGCCATAGGTTCTATAAAGTATGCCATGCTGTGTACCAAACATGTTGTGTACCTTGCCATGAGTTTGTCAAGGGGGTACAATAGTGATCCAGGAGTAGATCACTGTACAACGGTCAAAATTATCCTTAGTAACTGGATGACTAAGGAAATGTTTCTCGATTATGGAGGTGATAAAGAGTTCATCGTAAAGGGTTACGCCGATGCAAGCTTTGACACTAAATCCAGATGACTCTAAGTATCAATCTGGATGCGTATTGAAAGTGGGAGCAATTAGCTAGAGTAGCTCTATGCAGAGCATTGTAGACATAGAAATTTGCAAAATACATACGGATCTGAATGTGACAGACCCGTTGACTAAACTTCTCTCACAAGCAAAACATGATCACACCTTATTACTCTTGGGTATTAATCACATAGCGATGTGAACTAGATTATTGACTCTAGTAAACCCTTTGGGTGTTGGTCACATGGCGATGTGAGCTAGATTATTGACTCTAGTGCAAGTGGGAGACTGAAGGAAATATGCCCTAGAGGCAATAATAAAGTTGTTATTTGTATTTCCTTATATCATGATAAATGTTTATTATTCATGCTAGAATTGTATTAACGGGAAACTTGGTACATGTGTGAATACATAGACAAAACAGTATGTCCCTAGTATGCCTCTACTAGACTAGCTCATTGATCAAAGATGGTTATGTTTCCTAGCCATAGACATGAGTTGTCATTTGATCAACGGGATCACATCATTAGGAGAATGATGTGATGGACAAGACCCATCCGTTAGCATAGCACTATGATCGTTTAGTTTTACTGCTATTGCTTTCTTCATGACTTATACATGTTCCTATGACTATGACTTATACCCAAAAGAGACTGTTGGGTACACCTTCTATCACAGATCCGAAGGCAAGATATTCGTTGCTAAAAATGGATCCTTTCTAGAGAAGGAGTTTCTCTCGAAAGAAGTGAGTGGGAGGAAAGTAGAACTTGATGAGGTAATAGTACCTTCTCCCGGATTGGAAAGTAGTACATCACAGAAAATTGTTCCAGTGATTCCTACACCAATCAGTGAGGAAGTTAATGATAATGATCATGAAACTTTGGATCAAGTTTCTGCTGAACGTCGTAGATCAACCAGAGTACGTTCCGCACCAGAGTGGTACGGCAACCCAGTTCTGGAAATCATGTTACTAGACCATGATGAACCTACGAACTATGAGGAAGCGATGATGAGCCCAGATTCCGCAAAATGGCTTGAAGCCATGAAATCTGAGATGGGATCCATGTATGAGAACAAAGTGTGGACTTTGGTTGACTTGCCCGATGATCGGCAGGCCATCGAAAATAAATGGATCTTCAAGAGGAAGACCGACGCAGACGGTAATGTTACTGTTTACAAAGCTCGACTTGTTGCGAAAGGTTTTCGACAAGTTCAAGGAGTTGACTACGATGAGACTTTCTCACCTGTAGCGATGCTTAAGTCTGTCCGAATCATGTTATCAATTGCCGCATTTTATGATTATGAAATCTGGCAAATGGATGTCAAAACTGCATTCCTGAATGGATATCTCAAAGAAGAGTTGTATATGATGCAACCAGAAGGTTTTGTCGATCCAAAAGGTGCTAACAAAGTATGCAAGCTCCAGCGATCCATCTATGGACTGGTGCAAGCATCTCGGAGTTGGAATATACGCTTTGATGAGGTGATCAAAGCATATGGTTTTATACAGACTTTTGGAGAAGCCTGTATTTACAAGAAAGTGAGTGGGAGCTCTGTAGCATTTCTAATATTATATGTGGATGACATATTGTTGATTGGAAATGATATAGAATTTCTAGACAGCATAAAAGGATACTTGAATAAGAGTTTTTCAATGAAAGACCTCGGTGAAGCTGCTTATATATTAGGCATCAAGATCTATAGAGATAGATCAAGACGCTTAATTGGACTTTCACAAAGCACATACCTTGATAAGATTTTGAAGAAGTTCAAAATGGATCAGTCAAAGAAAGGGTTCTTGCCTGTATTACAAGGTATGAAGTTGAGTAAGACTCAATGCCCGACCACTGCAGAAAAATATAGAGAGAATGAAAGTCATTCCCTATGCCTCAGCCATAGGTTCTATAAAGTATGCCATGCTGTGTACCAAACATGTTGTGTACCTTGCCATGAGTTTGTCAAGGGGGTACAATAGTGATCCAGGAGTAGATCACTGTACAGCGGTCAAAATTATCCTTAGTAACTGGATGACTAAGGAAATGTTTCTCGATTATGGAGGTGATAAAGAGTTCGTCGTAAAGGGTTACGCCGATGCAAGCTTTGACACTAAATCCAGATGACTCTAAGTATCAATCTGGATGCGTATTGAAAGTGGGAGCAATTAGCTAGAGTAGCTCTATGCACAGCATTGTAGACATAGAAATTTGCGAAATACATACGGATCTGAATGTGACAGACCCGTTGACTAAACTTCTCTCACAAGCAAAACATGATCACACCTTAATACTCTTGGGTATTAATCACATAGCGATGTGAACTAGATTATTGACTCTAGTAAACCCTTTGGGTGTTGGTCACATGGCGATGTGAACTATGGGTGTTATTCACATAACGATGTGAACTATCGGTATTAAATCACATGGCGATGTGAGCTAGATTATTGACTCTAGTGCAAGTGGGAGACTGAAGGAAATATGCCCTAGAGGCAATAATAAAGATGTTATTTGTATTTCCTTATATCATGATAAATGTCTTTTATTCATGCTAGAATTGTATTAACCGGAAACTTGATACATGTGTGAATACATAGACAAAATAGTATGTCCCTAGTATGCATCTACTAGACTAGCTCATTGATCAAAGATGGCTATGTTTCCTAGCCATAGACATGAGTTGTCATTTGATCAACGGGATCACATCATTAGGAGAATGATGTGATGGACTAGACCCATCCGTTAGCATAGCACTTTGATCGTTTAGTTTTACTGCTATTGCTTTCTTCATGACTTATACATGTTCCTATGACTATGAGATTATGCAACTCCCGAATACCGTAGGAACACCTTGTGTGCTATCAAACGTCACAACGTAACTGGGTGATCATAAAGATGCTCTACAGGTGTCTCCGAAAGTATTCGTGGTGTTGGCATAGATCAAGATTGGGATTTGTCACTCCGAGTGTCGGAGAGGTATCTCTCGGCCCTCTCGGTAACACACATCACAATAATCCTTGCAAGCAAAAGACTAATGAGTTAGTCACGAGATGATGTGTTACGGAACGAGTAAAGAGACTTGCCGGTAACGATATTGAACTAGGTATGGGGATACCGACGATCGAATCTCGGGCAAGTAACATACCGATGACAAAAGGAACAACGTATGTTGTTATGCGGTTTTGACCGATAAAAGATCTTCGTAGAATATGTAGGAGCCAATATGAACATCCAGGTTCCGCTATTGGTTATTGACCGGAGATGAGTCTCGGTCATGTCTACATAGTTCTCGAACCCGTAGGGTCCGCACGCTTAACGTTTGATGACGATCGGTATTATGAGTTTATGAGTTTTGATGTACCGAAGGTAGTTCGGAGTCCTGGATGAGATCACGGACATGACGAGGAGTCTCGGAATGTCCGAGACATAAAGATTGATATATTGGACGACTATATTCGGACACCGGAAGTGTTCCGGAAAAGTTTCGGATTTAACGGGATTGCCGGAGGGGGTTACCGGAACCCCCTACGAAGGGGGATGGTCCATAGTGGGCCTTATGGAAAAGAGAGAGGCAGCCCATAGGGGCTGGCCGGCGCACCACCTAGGGTTCCTAGTTGGACTAGGATTGGGGGGCGCCACCTCTCCCTCTTTTCCTTTCCCTCTCTTCCTTCTTTGGTAGTTCCTACTAGGAATAGGATTGCAATCCTATTCCTAGTAGGATTGCACCCCTAGCCGCACCATAGAAGGGCCGGCCGGCCTCCCCCCTTGCTCCTTTATATACGGGGGCAGGGGGGCACCCAAAGACACACAAGTTGAATTGTTCCAGCCGTGTGCGGTGCCCCCCTCCACAGAAACACACCTCGGTCATACCGTCGTAGTGCTTAGGCGAAGCCCTGCGCCGGTGAATACATCATATCCGTCACCACGCCGTCGTGCTGACGAAACTCTCCCGTGAAGCTCAACTAGATCAAGAGCTCGTGGGACGTCATCAAGCTGAACGTGTGCTGAACGCGGAGGTGCCGTACATTCGGTGCTTGATCGGTTGAATCGCGAAGAAGTTCGACTACATCAACCGCGTCACTTGACGCTTCCGCTTCCGGTCTACGAGGGTACGTAGACACACTCTTCCCTCTCGTTGCCATGCATCTGGTAGATAGATCTTGCGTGATCGTAGGAAAATTTTAAAATACTACGTTCCCCAACACAAATGACAACTCATGTCTATGGCTAGGAAACATAACCATCTTTGATCAATGAGCTAGTCTAGTAGAGCCATACTAGGGACACTCTGTTTTGTCTATGTATTCGCACATGTATTAAGTTTCCGGTTAATACAATTCTAGCATGAATAATAAACATTTATCATGATATAAGGAAATACAAATAACAACTTTATTATTGCCTCTAGGGCATATTTCCTTCAGTCTCCCACTTGCACTAAAGTCAATAATCTAGTTCACATCACCATGTGATTTAACACCAATAGTTCACATCCTCATGTGATTTAACACTTTGTAGTTCACATCGCCATGTGACCAATACCCAAAAGATTTACTAGAGTCAATAATCTATTTCACATCGCCATGTGATTAACACCCAAACAGTACTGAGGTGTGATCATGTTTTGCTTCGTGAGAGAAGTTTAGTCAGCGGGTCTGTTACATTCAGATCCGTATGTATTTCGCAAATCTCTATGTCTACAATGCTCTGCATGGAGCTACTCTAGCTAATTGCTCCCACTTTCAATACGCATCCAGATTGATACTTATAGTCATCTGGATTAGTGTCAAAGCTTGCATCGGCGTAACTCTTTACGACAAACTCTTTATCACCTCCATAATCGAGAAACATTTCCTTAGTCATCCAGTAACTAAGGATAATTTTGACCATTGTCCAGTGATCTACTCCTGGATCACTATTGTACATCCTTGCCAAACTCATGGCAAGGTACACATCAGGTTTGGTATACGGCATGGCATACTTTATAGAACCTATGGCTGAGGCATGGGGAATGACTTTCATTCTTTCTCTATATTTTATCGTGGTCGGGTTTTGAGTCTTACTCAACTTCATACCTTGCAACACAGGCAAGAACTCTTTCTTTGACTGTTCCATTTTGAACTACTTCAAAAAACTTGTCAAGGTATGTACTCATTGAAAAAACTTATCAAGCGTCTTGATCTATCTCTATAGATCTTGATGCTCAATATGTAAGCAGCTTCACCGAGGTCTTTCTTTGAAAAACTACTTTCAAACACTCCTTTATGCTTTTCCAGAAAATTCTACATCATTTCCGATTCACAATATGTCATTCACATATACTTATCAGAAAGACTGTAGTGCTCCCACTCACTTTCTTGTAAATACAGGCTTCTCCAAAAGTATGTATAAAACCATAAGCTTTGATCACTTATCAAAGCTTATGTTCCAACTCCGAGATGCTTGCACCAATCCATAGATGGATCGCTGGAGCTTGCACATTTTGTTAGCACCTTTAGGATTGACAAAACCTTCTGGTTGCATCATATACAACTCTTCTTTAATAAATCCATTAAAGAAGGCATTTTTGTTATCCATTTTCCAGATTTCATAAAATGCGGCAATTGCGAACATGATTCGGACAGACTTAAGCATCGCTACGAGAAAATGTCATCGTAGTCAACTCCTTGAACTTGTCGAAAACCTTTCGCAACAAGTCAAGCTTTGTAGACAGTAACATTACCATCGGCGTCTGTCTTCCTCTTGAAGATCCATTTATTTTCAATGGCATGTCGATCATCGGGCAAGTCAACCAAAGTCCACACTTTGTTCTCATACATGGATCCCATCTCAGATTTCATGGCCTCAAGCCATTTTGCGGAATCTGGGCTCATCGTCGCTTCCTCATAGTTTGTAGGTTCATCATGGTCTAGTAACATGACTTCCAGAACTAGGTTACTGTACCACTCTAGTGCGGAACGTACTCTGGTTGACCTACGAGGTTCAGTAGTAACTTGATCTGAAGTTTCATGATCATCATCATTAGCTTCCTCGCTGATTGGTGTAGGAATCACTGGAACTAGTTTTTGTGATGTACTACTTTCCAATTCGGGAGAAGGTACAATTACCTCATCAAGTTCTACTTTCCTCCCACTCACTTCTTTCGAGAGAAACTCCTTCTCTAGAAAGGATCCATTCTTAGCAACGAATATCTTGCCTTCGGAATTGTGATAGAAGGTGTACCCAATAGTCTCCTTTGGGTATCCTATGAAGACACATTTATCCGACTTGGGTTCGAGCTTATCAGGTTGAAGATTTTTCACATAAGCATCTGTCAGTACGAAACGACACCTATGGGATCACTGGAATCCCTTCTACGGTTGGCGGGCGTGAGGTTGTGCAAAGAGCAGGTCTAAGAGTCAGCACAGCAATCGTTTACCCAGGTTCGGGCCGCGAGGATGCGTAATACCCTAGTCCTGCTTTAGTGTATATTTGAGTGTTCTTGAGTTCTTGAGCTAGCTATCGTGCCTGTCCAGCTCTCCAGGATCCGAATCCTTCTTCAGTATGCCGCGGGCCTCCTTTTATAGTCTAAAAGGGGTTGCCACAGTGGCACATAGGAGGTGGAAAGGTGTACGGTGTATAGGCTTATCCCGTGCCATTACGAGACAAGACGCATTAAATGAGCTGCTTAGGTGTCTATTTACTTTATCGGGGATGGAAAAGAAGCACGTCATGTCCATGGCCGCTCTGTCTGGTCGCGAGGCGCGTCCAAGCCAGCGAGGCAGGTAGCTGAGGTGGCGTGGTGGTACGGTCTTCACAAAGATCTGCATGCCACCATGCACGTGCTTGACTAGCTGGCCCAGGAACCACGTATTGCCACGTGGGTGCCTGCCTGGGCCAGCGGGTCGGCCACCGAGCTGGCGCGGCGACGGGGCGGCAAGGGCTTGCCACAGTCTTGCTTGGCCTCCGTGAGCATCCCGCGGCAAGAGGCTTGTGATACGTCTCCAACGTATCTATAATTTTTTTTCCATGCTATTATTTATGAAGTCTTGGATGTTTAATGGGCTTTATCATTCACTTTTATATCATTTTTGGGACTAACCTACTAACCCAAAGGCCCAGTCCAGATTTCTGTTTTTGCCTATTTTAGGGTTTTGTAGAAAAGGAATATCAAAGGGAGTCCAAACGGAATTAAACCTTCGCGAGAGATATTTTTGGAGGAAATCACGCTCGGGAAACGTCAGGACCAAGTCAGGGGACGAAGGGCCAGCCCTCGAGGGTGGGGGGCGCGCCCCCCTTCCCATGGCGCGCCCCCTGCCTCGAGGCTGGACCACACGGCCCCCGGTGCCCTCCTTCTTCCTATATATACCTACGTACCCCAGAAACTCCATACGCAGAGAGAAAACCCTAATTCCACCGCCGTAGCTTCTGTTCTCGTGGAGATCCCATCTTGGAGCCTGTTCCGGGAGGGGGATCCATCACGGAGGCCTTCATCATCATCATCATCGCCCTCACCATGAGTTGTGAGTAGTTTACCACAGACCTTCGGGTCCATAGCTAGTATCTAGATGGCTTCTTCTCTCTCTCTGGATCTCAATACAAAGTTCTCCTCGGTCTTCGAGGAGATCTATTCGATGTAATCTCTTTTTGCGGTGTGTTTGTCGAGATCCGAAGAATTGTGAGTTTATGATCAAGGTTATCTATGAAAGATATTTGGTTCTTCTCTAATCTTTTTATGTGTGCTCATAATATCCTTGCAAGTCTCTTCGAATTATTGGTTTGGTTTGGCCTACTAGATCTATAGTTCTTGCAATGGGAGAAGTGCTTGCCTTTGGGTTCAATCTTGCGCTGTCCTTTCCCAGTGACAATAGGGGCCGCAAGGCACGTATTGTATTGTTGCCATCGAGGATAAAAAGATGGGTTTTTCATCATATTGCTTGAGTTTATCCCTCTACATCATGTCATCTTTCTTAAGGCGTTACTCTGTTCGTATGAGCTCAATACACTAGATGCATGCTGGATAGCGATCGATGTGTGGAGTAATAGTAGTAGATGCAGAATCGTTTCGGTCTACTTGTTTCGGACGTGATGCCTATATACAATGATCATGCCTAGATAGTCTCATAATTATTCGCTTTTCTATCAATTGCTCGACAGTAATTTGTTTACCCGCCGTAGAATGCCGCTATCATGAGAGAAGCCACTAGAGAAAACTATGGCCCCCGGGTCTATCTTTATCGTATTACTTTCCCGTCAACTAGCCAATTTCTGTCGCCGTTGTTTATTTGCTTTCTTTACTTTCTGTTTCTATACCAAAAATACCAAAAAATATAATTATCATCTCTATCAGGTCGCACTCTCGTAAGTGACCGTAAAGGAATTGGCAACCCCTTATCGTGTTGGCTGTGAAGTTCTTATTTGTTTGTGCAGGTGCGAGGGACTGGCGCGTGGTCTCCTACTGGATTGATACCTTGGTTCTCAAAAACTGAGGGAAATACTTACGCTACTATGCTGCATCTCCCTTTCCTCTTCGAGGGAATACAACGCAAGCTCAAGAGGTAGCAAGAAGATTTTCTGGCGCCGTTGCCGGGGAGGCTTACGCAAGAGTCATATACCAAGTACCTATCACAAACCCTTATCCTTCGCATTACATTTATTTGCCTCTCGTTTTCCTCTCCCCCACTTCACCTTTGCCGTTTTATTTGCCCTTCTTCCGTCGTGTGTTTTTCGTTCGCTTGCTTCTTGTTTGCTTGTGTGTGTTGCTTGCTTGCTTGTCATCATGTCTAGGAGACCTATCATTATCACCACTCCCGAGAGTGAGGTCCTCAACTTTAAACAAAGGGAGGAAGAAAACTTAAAAGATGCCTGGTATAGAATTTGCAATGCTCAAAATAGATCTAATTGGAAGCTTTCCACTTATGTGCTTCTTCGCAATTTTTATATTGGCATAACTCCATGGAATAGATTTATCTTAGATACCATTACCGGAGGGAACTTCTTGGGTAGCCACGCCGTTGATTCTTATAAAGCTATGACTGAATTATTTGGCTCACCACCTCTTATGGTTAATGGGACCGTTTTAACTTTGGAGCATGTTATGAAAAGGTTAGAAATTATAGAGAACAAAGTTGCTACAGTAGAATTGTTAGAGAACTTGGATAGAAAAATTCACAATGAAATTACCCAATATGGATCTAAGGTAGGAGTTGTTCTGAAAAATCTAAAGGAAAAAGAACCCATAGTTAAAGAAAAGCTTGATCAGGATTCTACTAGAATCAATAAGCTTGAGGATGTTATCACTAATGTGGGTTCCGCTCTTTCCGCTATAAAAACCACTCCAAATACCTCCACTAAATTATCTAAGTTCATGTATGTCCCTAAAGACAAGGGTGAAACTTCTAGACTTGCGGATCTCAAATCCATAAGCGTTCATCCTAATTTTCTTACTTTTGCAAGAGACCCTTTTGACACTTTAGAATTTCTTGATTTATTTCCCAAGAGTTTGATTATTAATAGGGACAAAGAAGTGCCCAAAAATCACAAGTGCTTAATTAAAGAATTTCCTTCCAAGGATGGCAATACCTAGATTTATCTTGTATCGTGCCTAGCTAGGGGCGTAAAACGACAGCGCTTGTTGGGAGGCAACCCAATTTTATATTTTTTTGCTTTTGTTGCTGTTAGGGAATAAATATTTCATCTAGCCTCTGATTAGATGTGTTTTCATATTTTGTTTAGTGTTTGTGCCAAGTAGAACCTTTGGTAGGACTTGTGTGAAGTTTATTTGATCTTGCTGTGAAAAACAGAATCGTTAGCGCTCGCTAAAGTAGTCTTAAGATTTTACTGGAGCGCGATTTTTAGTTGATTCTTTTTGTTGCTGATTGGTAGAAAAATTGCGCAAATTTACAATTTTAGTTTGAATTTTTTGGAGTTCCAGAAGTAGGCGAACCCAGCAGATTACTACAGACTGTTCTGCCTTTGACAGATTCTGTTTTTTCGTGTGTTGTTTGCTTATTCCGATGCATCTATGAGTAATATTGGAGGATATGAACCATAGAGAACTTGGAGTGCAGTAGGTTTAACACAAATATAAACAATGAATGAATTCCTTGCTGTACCTTTGAGTGGTGGTTTGCTTTCTCTTACTAACGGAGCTCACGAGATTTTTTTTTCTAAGTTTTGTGTTGTGAAGTTTTCAAGTTTTGAGTATTGCTTTGATGGACTATGGAACAAGGAGTAGCAAAGGCCTAAGCTTGGGGATGCCCATGGCACCCCAAGTAAATTCAATATAATCAAAATCCTAAGCTTGGGGATGCCCCGGGAAGGCATCCCCTCTTTCGTCTTCATCCATCGGTAACTATACTTGGAGCTATATTTTTATTCGCAACATGCTATGTGTTTTGCTTGGAGCGTCTTGTATAATTTGAGTCTTTCCTTGTTAATTTGCCACAATCATCCTTGCTGGACACACCTATTTGAGAGAGTTAAATATGGCCTAGAAATTGTTAGAACACTCTATGTGCTTCACTTATATCTTTTGAGTTGAATAGTTTTTGCTCTAGTGCTTCACTTATATCTTTTAGAGCATGGTGGTGGTAATATTTTGTAGAAATTGTTGAACTCTCATGTTTCACTTATATATTTTTGTGAGTCTATTAAAACAGCATGGTAAAGTGTTTAGACTAAAGAAACAAGTCTTCACATGATAAACATCCAATGTCAATGTAGTAAAAAAAATCACATCAAGTGCATTGAATAGAAAGAGATGTTGGATGCTTGATAATTGTTTTGAGACATGAGGATAGTGATATTAAAGTCATGCTAGTGGAGTGATTATGAAATTGAGAAATATTTGTGTTAAGGTTAGTGATTCCCGTAGCATGCACGTATGGTGAACCGTTGTGTGACTATGTTAAAGCATGAGATATTTGTAGAGTGTCAACCTTTGTGTGGAGGTCGGGGGTGCGCGATGGTTAAATCCTACCAACCTCCCCCCTAGGGGCATGCGTTGATTGCTTTGTTTTGATGACTCGTAAATTTTTGCAATAAGTATATGAGTTCTTATGACTAATGTTGAGTCCATGGATTATACGCACTCTCACCCTTCCACCATTGCTAGCCTCTCTGTACCGCGCAACTTTCCCCGGTGCCATAAACCCACTATATATCCTTCCTCAAAACAGCCACCATATTCTTCCTCAAAACAGCCACCATACCTACCTATCATGGCATTTCCATAGCCATTCCGAGATATATTGCCATGCAACTTTCCACCGTTCCGTTTATATGTCACGCATCATATTGTCATATTGACATGCATGATAATGTAGTTGACATCGTATTTGTGGCAAGGCCACCATGCATAATTTTTATACATGTCACTCTTGTTTCATTGCACATACCGGTACACCGCCAGAGGCATTCATATAGAGTCATACTTTGTTGTTGTAGTATCGAGTTGTAATATCGTGTTGTAATGAAAGTGTGATGATCATCATTATTTGAGCATTGTCCCATGGGAGGAAAGGCTAAATCTATAAAGCCCCTCCGCAAAAAAAAAAGGAAAGGCCAAAGAAAAAAGAAAGAAAGGCCCAAAAAAAGGGAAATTGCTACTATCTTTTTCCACACTTGTGCTTCAAAGTAGCACCATGTTCTTCATTGTAGAGAGGCTCATGTTTAGTCACTTTCATATACTGGTGGGAATTTTCGTTATAGAACTTGGCTTGTATATTCCAACGATGGGCTTCCTCAAATGCCCTAGGTCTTTGTGAGCAAGCAAGTTGGATGCACACCCACTAGTTTGTTTTGTTGAGCTTTCATTCATATTTAGCTCTAGTGCATCCGTTTCATGGCAATCCCTACTCACTCACATTGATATCTATTGATGGGCATCTCCATAGCCCGTTGATACGCCTAGTCGATGTGAGACTATCTCCCTCTTTTTGTATTCTCCACAACCACCTCTATTCCACCCATAGTGCTATATCCATGGCTCACGCTCGTGTATTGCGTCAAAGTTGAAAGGTTTGAAAAGATAGAGTATGAAAACAAATGCTTGGCTGAAATCGGGGTTGTGCATGATATGAATATTTTGTGTGATAACAAGGGAGCATAGCCAACACTATATGATTTTGTAGGGATAACTTTCTTTAGCCACAGTATTTTGAGAAGACATGATTCCTTCGTTAGTATTGCTTGAATTATTGTTATTTCTTATGTCAATATAGACTTTTATCTTGAATCCTTCAGATCTGAACATTCATGCCACAATTAAGAGAATTACATAGAATAACTATATTGGTTGGCATTCCACATCAAAAATTCTTTCTTTATCATTTACCTACTCGAGGACGAGCAGGAATTAAGCTTGGGGATGCTTAATACGTCTCCAACGTATCTATAATTTTTTATTGTTCCATGCTATTATTTATGAAGTCTTGGATGTTTAATGGGCTTTATCATTCACTTTTATATCATTTTTGGGACTAACCTACTAACCCAAAGGCCCAATCCAGATTGCTGTTTTTGCCTATTTCAGGGTTTTGCAGAAAAGGAATATCAAACGGAGTCCAAATGGAATGAAACCTTCGTGAGAGATATTTTTGGAGGAAATCACGCTCAGGAAACATCAGGACCAAGTCAGGGGACGAAGGGCCAGCCCTCGAGGGTGGGGGCGCGCCCCCCTTCCCAGGGCGCGTCCCCCTGCCTCGAGGCTGGCTCACGCGGCCCCCGTGCCCTCCTTCTTCCTATATATACCTACGTACCCCAGAAACTCCATACGCAGAGACAAAACCCTATTTCCACCGCCGTAGCTTCTGTTCCCGTGGAGATCCCATCTTGGAGCCTGTTCCGGGAGGGGGATCCATCACGGAGGCCTTCATCATCATCATCATCGCCCTCACCATGAGTTGTGACTAGTTTAACACAGACCTTCGGGTCCATAGCTAGTATCTAGATGGCTTTTTCTCTCTCTCTGGATCTCAATACAAAGTTCTCCTCGGTCTTCGAGGAGATCTATTCGATGTAATCTCTTTTTGCGGTGTGTTTGTCGAGATCCGATGAATTGTGAGTTTATGATCAAGGTTATCTATGAAAGATATTTGGTTCTTTACTGAACTTTTTATGTGTACTCATAATATCCTTGCAAGTCTCTTCGAATTATTGGTTTGGTTTGGCCTACTAGATCTATAGTTCTTGCAATGAGAGAAGTGCTTGGCTTTGGGTTCAATCTTGCGGTGTCCTTTCCCAGTGATAGTAGGGGCAGCAAGGCACGTATTGTATTGTTGCCATCGAGGATAAAAAGATGGGGTTTTCATCATATTGCTTGAGTTTATCCATCTACATCATGTCATTTTTCTTAAGGCGTTACTCTGTTCGTATGAACTCAATACACTAGATGCATGCTGGATAGCGGTCGATGTGTGGAGTAATAGTAGTAGATGCAGAATCGTTTCGGTCTACTTGTTTCGGACGTGATGCCTATATACAATGATCATGCCTAGATAGTCTCATAATTATTCGCTTTTCTATCAATTGCTCGACAGTAATTTGTTTACCCGCCGTAGAATACCGCTATCATGAGAGAAGCCACTAGAGAAAACTATGGCCCCCGGGTCTATCTTTATCCTATTACTTTCCCATCAACTAGCCAATTTCTGTCGCCGTTGTTTATTTCCTTTCTTTACTTTCTGTTTCTATACCAAAAATACCAAAAAAATATAATTATCATCTCTATCAGATCTCACTCTCGTAAGTGACCGTAAAGGGATTGACAACCCCTTATCGCGTTGGCTGCAAAGTTCTTATTTGTTTGTGCAGGTGCGAGGGACTGGCGCGTGGTCTCCTACTAGATTGATACCTTGGTTCTAAAAACAGAGGGAAATACTTACGCTACTGTGCTGTTGGGGAACGTAGTATTTCAAAATTTTCCTACGATCACGCAAGATCTATCTACCAGATGCATAGCAATGAGAGGGGAGAGTGAGTCTACGTACCCTCGTAGACCGAAAGCGGAAGCGTTAGAACAACGCGGTTGATGTAGTCGTACGTCTTCACGGCCCGACCGATCAAGCACCGAAACTACGGCACCTCCGAGTTCTAGCACACGTTCAGCTCGATGACGTCCCTCGAACTCCGATCCAGCTGAGTGTCGAGGGAGAGTTCCGTCAGCACGACGGCGTGGTGACGATCTTGATGTTCTACTGTCGCAGGGCTTCGCCTAAGCACCGCTACAATATTATCGAGGAGAACTATGGTGGAGGGGAGAACCGCACACGGCTAAGAGATCAAGAGATCAATTGTTGTGTCTAGAGGTGCCCCCCTGCCCCTGTATATAAAGGAGGGAGGGAGAGGCCGGCCATAGAGGGGGCGCGCCAAGTGTGGGGAGTCCTACTAGGACTCCCAAGTTCTAGTAGGATTCCCCTTTCCTTTCCGGAGTAGGAGAGAAGGAAAGAGGGGGAGAGGGAGAAGGAAAAGGGGGCTGCATCTGTTGTCCAATTCGGACCAGAAGGGGGGTGCGCGTCTCCTTCCTTTTGGCCTCTCTCCTCTATTCCCGTAACTCCCCGATACTCCGAAAATACCCGAATCACTCGGAACCTTTCCGATGTCCGAATATAGTCGTCCAATATATCGATTTTTATGTCTCGACCATTTCGAGACTCCTCGTCATGTCCCCGATCTCATCCGGGACTCCGAACTCCTTCGGTACATCAAAACTCATAAACTCATAATAAAACTGTCATCGAAACCTTAAGCGTGCGGACCCTACGGGTTCGAGAACTATGTAGACATGACCGAGACACGTCTCCGGTCAATAACCAATAGAGGAATCTGGATGCTCATATTGGCTCCCACATATTCTACGAAGATCTTTATCGGTCAAACCGCATAACAACATACGTTGTTCCCTTTGTCATCGGTATGTTACTTGCCCGAGATTCGATCATCGGTATCTCAATACCTAGTTCAATCTCGTTACCGGCAAGTCTCTTTACTCGTTCCGTAATACATCATCCCGCAACTAACTCATTAGCTGCAATGCTTGCAAGGCTTATAGTGATGTGCATTACCGAGTGGGCCCAGAGATACCTCTCCGACAATCGGAGTGACAAATCCTAATCTCGAAATACGCCAACCCAACAAGTACCTTCGGAGACACCTGTAGAGTACCTTTATAATCACCCAGTTACGTTGTGACGTTTGGTAGCACACAAAGTGTTCTTCCGGTATTCGGTAGTTGCATAATCTCATAGTCATAGGAACATGTATAAGTCATGAAGAAAGCAATAGGAGTAAAACTTAAACGATCATAGTGCTAAGCTAACGGATGGGTCTTGTCCATCACATCATTCTCCTAATGTTGTGATCCCGTTGATCAAATGACAACTCATGTCTATGGCTAGGAAACATAACCATCTTTGATCAATGAGCTAGTCTAGTAGAGGCATACTAGGGACACTCTGTTTTGTCTATGTATTCACACATGTATTAAGTTTCCGGTTAATACAATTCTAGCATGAATAATAAACATTTATCATGATATAAGGAAATAAATAATAACTTTATTATTGCCTCTAGGGCATATTTCCTTCAGTCTCCCACTTGCACTAGAGTCAATAATCTAGTTCACATCGCCATGTGATTTAACACCGATAGTTCACATCGTCATGTGATTAACACCCAAAGGGTTTACTAGAGTCAATAATCTAGTTCACATCGCTATGTAATTAACACCCAAAGAGTACTAAGGTGTGATCATGTTTTGCTTCGTGAGAGAAATTTAGTCAACGGGTCTGTCACATTCAGATCCATATGTATTTCGCAAATGTCTATGTGTCTACAATGCTCTGCATGGAGCTACTCTAGCTAATTGCTCCCACTTTCAATACGCATCCAGATTCATACTTAGAGTCAGCTGGATTTAGTGTCAAAGCTTGCATCGGCGTAACCCTTTACGACGAACTCTTTATCACCTCCATAATCGAGAAACATTTCCTTAGTCATCCAGTTACTAAGGATAATTTTGACCGCTGTACAGTGATCTACTCCTGGATTACTATTGTACCTCCTTGTCAAACTCATGGCAAGGTACACAACATGTTTGGTACACAGCATGGCATACTTTATAGAACCTATGGCTGAGGCATAGGGAATGACTTTCATTCTCTCTATATTTTTCTGACGTGGTCTGGCTTTGAGTCTTACTCAACTTCACACCTTATAAGTCAGGCAAGAACTCCTTCTTTGACTGATCCATTTTGAACTACTTCAAAATCTTATCAAGGTATGTACTCATCGAAAGTCTTATCAAGCGTCTTGATCTATCTCTATAGATCTTGATGCCCAATATGTAAGCAGCTTCACCGAGGTCTTTCTTTGAAAAACTCCTTTCAAACACTCCTTTATGCTTTCCAGAATATTCTACATTATTTCTGATCAACAATATGTCATTCACATATACTTATCAGAAATGTTGTAGTGCTCCCACTCACTTTCTTGTAAATACAGGCTTCATCGCAAGTCTGTATAAATCTATATGCTTTGATCAACTTATCAAAGTGTATATTCCAACTCCGAGATCCTTGCACCAGCCCATAGATGGATCGCTGGAGCTTGCACATTTTTTTAGCACCTTTAGGATTGACAAAACCTTCTGGTTGCATCATATACAATTCTTCTTTAATAAATCCATTAAAGAATGCAGTTTTATTGTCCATTTGCCAGATTTCATAAAATGCGGCAATTGCTAACATGATTCGGACAGACTTAAGCATCGCTACGGGTGAGAAAGTCTCATCGTAGTCAACTCCTTGAACTTGTCGAAAACCTTTCGCAACAAGTCGAGCTTTGTAAACAGTAACATTACTGTCAGCGTCAGTCTTCCTCTTGAAGATCCATTTATTTTCGATGGCTTGCCGACCATCGGGCAAGTCAACCAAAGTCCACACTTTGTTCTCATACATGGATCCCATCTCATATTTCATGGTCTCAAGCCATTTTGCGGAAACTGGGCTCATCATCGCTTCCTCATAGTTCGTAGGTTCATCATGGTCCAGTAACATGACTTCCAGAACCGGGTTGCCGTACCACTCTGGTGTGGAACGTACTCTGGTTGATCTACGAAGTTCAGCAGTAACTTGATCTGAAGTTTCATGATCATCATCATTAGCTTCCTCACTAATTGGTGTAGGAATCACTGGAACTAGTTTCTGTGATGTACTACTATCCAATTCGGGAGAAGGTACAATTACCTCATCAAGTTCCACTTTCCTCCCACTCACTTCTTTCGAGAGAAACTCCTTCTCTAGGAAGGATCCACTCTTAGCAACAAAGACCTTGCCTTCGGATCTGTGATAGAAGGTGTACCCAACAGTTTATTTTGGGTATCCTATGAAGATTTATTTCTCCGATTTGGGTTCGAGCTTACCATGTTGAAACTTTTTCACATAATCATCGTAGTCCCAGACTTAAAGAAATGACAACTTAGGTTTCTCGTCAAACCACAGTTCATACGGTGTCATCTCCATGGATTTAGATGGTGCCCTATTTAACGTGAATGTAGCTGTCTCTAATGCATAACCCCAAAAGCGATAGTGGTAGATCGGTAAGAGACATCATTGATCGCACCGTATCTAATAAAGTACGGTTATGACGTTCGGACACACCATTACACTGTGGTGTTCCAGGTGGCGTGAGTAGTGAAACTATTTCACATTGTTTTTACTGAAGGCCAAACTCGCTAACTCAAATATTTTACCTCTACGATCATATCGTAGAAACTCTTATTTTCTTGTTACGATGATTCTCCACTTCACTCTAAAATTCTTTGAACTTTTCAAATGTTTCAGACTTGTGCTTCATTAAGTAGATATACCCATATCTGCTCAAATCATCAGTGAAGGTCAGAAAATAACGATACCTGCCGCGAGCTTCAACACTCATTGGTCCGCATATATCAGTATGTATGATTTCCAACAACTCCGTTGCTCGCTCCACAGTTCCGGAGAACGGAGTTTTAGTCATCTTGCCCATGAGGCATGGTTCGCAAGCACCAAGTGATTCATAATCAAGTGATTCCAAAAGTCCATCACTATGGAATTTCTTCATGCGCTTTACACCAATATGACCTAAACGGCAGTGCCACAAATAAGTTGCACTATCATTATTAACCTTGCATCTTTTGGCTTCAATATTATGAATATGTGTATCACACGATCGAGATCCAACAAACCATTTTCATTGGGTGTTTGACCATAGAAGGTTTTATTCATGTAAACAGAACAACAATTATTCTCTAACTTACATGAATAACCGTATTGCAATAAACATGATCAAATCATATTCATGCTCAACACAAACACCAAATAACACTTATTTAGGTTCAACACTAATCCCGAAAGTATAGGGAGTGTGCGATGATGATCATATCAATCTTGGAACCACTTCCAACACACTTTCACCTTTAACTAGTTTCTGTTCATTATGCAACTCCCATTTCGAGTTACTACTCTTTAGCAACTGAACCAGTATCAAATACCGAGGGGTTGCTATGAACACTAGTAAAATACACATCAATAATCTGTATATCAAATATACCTTTGTTCACTTTGCCATCCTTCTTATCCACCAAATATCTAGGGTAGTTCCACTTCTAGTGACCTTTTCTTTTGCAGTAGAAGCACTTAGTTTCAGGCTTGAGTTTAGCTTTGGGTTTCTTCACGGGAGTGACAACTTGCTTGTCATTCTTTTTTTTTTAAGTTCCCCTTCTATCCCTTTGCCCTTTACTTGAAACAAGTGGTCTTATTAACCATCAACACTTGATGCTCTTTCTTGATTTCTACCTTCACCGATTTCAGGATCGCGAAGAGCTCGGGAATTACCTTTGTCATCCCTTGCATAATATAGTTCATCACGAAGTTCTACTAACTTGGTGATAGTGACTAGAGAACTTTTGTCAATTACTATCTTATCTGAAAGAATAACTCCCACTTGATTCAAGTAATTGTAGTACCCAGACAATCTGAGCACATGCTCACTGGTTGAGCTATTCTCCTCCATCTTGTAGGCAAAGTACTGTCAGAGGTCTTATATCTCTCGACACGGGCATGAGTATGAAATACTAATTTTAACTCGTGGAACATCTCATATGCTCCGTGGCGTTCAAAACATTTTTGAAGTCCCGGTTATAAGCCGTAAAGCATGGCGCACTAAACTATCAAGTAGTCATCATACCGAGCTTGTCAAACATTCATAACGTCTGTATCTGCTCCTGCAATAGGTTCGTCACCTAGCGGTGCATCAAGGACATAATACTTCTGTGCAGCAATGAGGATAATCCTCAGATCACGGACCTAGTCCGCATCATTGCTACTAACATCTTTCAACTTATATTTCTCTAGGAACATATAAAATAAACGGGGAGCTATCTTACGAGCTATTGATCTACAACACAGATATGCTAACACTACCAGGACTAAGTTCATGATAAATTAAAGTTCAATTAATCATATTACTTGAAGAACTCCCACTTAGATAGACATCCCTCTGGTCATCTAAATGATCACGTGATCCAAATCAACTAAACCATGTCCGATCATCACGTGAGATGGAGTAGTTTTCAATGGTGAACATCTTATGTTGATCATATCTACTATATGATTCACGCTCGACCTTTCGGTCTCCAGTGTTCCGAGGCCATATCTGCATATGCTAGGCTCGTCAAGTTTAACCCGAGTATTCTGCGTGTGCAAAACTGGCTTACACCCGTTGTATTTGAACGTAGAGCTTATCACACCCGATCATCACGTGGTGTCTCGGCACGACGAACTTTCACAACGGTGCATACTCAGGGAGAACACTTATACCTTTAAATTTTGTAAGGGATCATCTTATAATGCTACCGTCGTACTAAGCAAAATAAGAAGCATAATAAGATAAACATCACATGCAATCAAAATATGTGACATGATATGGCCATCATCATCTTGTGCTTTTGATCTCCATCTCCAAAGCACCGTCATGATCACCTTCGTCACCGGCGCGACACCTTGATCTTCATCGTAGCATCGTTGTCGTCTCGCCAACTATTGCTTCTACAACTATCGCTACCGCTTAGTGATAAAGTAAAGCAATTACATGGCGATTGCATTTCATACAATAAAGTGACAACCATATGGCTCCTGCCAGTTGCCGATAACTTTACAAAACATGATCATCTCATACAAAACCGTATAACTCATCATGTCTTGACCATATCACATCACAACATGCCCTGCAAAAACAAGTTAGACGTCCTCTACTTTGTTGTTGCAAGTTTTACGTGGCTGCTACGGGCTTAGCAAGAACCGTTCTTACCTACGCATACAAAAAACCACAACGATGTTTCGTCAAGTATGTGTTGTTTTAACCTTCACAAGGACCGGGCGTAGTCACACTTGATTCAGCTAAAGTGAGAGAGACAGACACCCGCCAGTCACCTTTAAGCAACGAGTGCTCATAACGGTGAAACCAGTCTCGCGTAAGCGTACGCGTAATATCGGTCTGGGCCGCTTCATCTCATAATACCGCCGAAGCAAAGTATGACATGCTGGTAAGCAGTATGACTTGTATCGTCCACAACTCACTTGTGTTCTACTCGTGCATATTATCTACGCATAGACCTGGCTCATGATGCCACTGTTGGGGAACGTAGTATTTTAAAAGTTTCCTACGATCACGCAAGATCTATCTACCAGATGCATAGCAATGAGAGGGGAGAGTGAGTCTACGTACCCTCGTAGACCGAAAGCGGAAGCGTTAGAACAACGCGGCTGATGTAGTCGTACGTCTTCACGGCCCGACCGATCAAGCACCGAAACTACGGCACCTCCGAGTTCTAGCACACGTTCAGCTCGGTGACGTCCCTCGAACTCCGATCCAGCTGAGTGTCGAGAGAGAGTTCCGTCAGCACGACGGCGTGGTGACGATCTTGATGTTCTACTGTCGCAGGGCTTCGCCTAAGCACCGCTACAATATTATCGAGGAGAACTATGGTGGAGGGGAGCACCGCACACGGCTAAGAGATCAAGAGATCAATTGTTGTGTCTAGAGGTGCCCCCCTGCCCCCGTATATAAAGGAGGGAGGGAGAGGCCGGCCCTAGAGGGGGCGCGCCAAGTGTGGGGAGTCCTACTAGGACTCCCAAGTTCTAGTAGGATTCCCCTTTCCTTTCCAGAGTAGGAGAGAAGGAAAGAGGGGGAGAGGGAGAAGGAAAAGGGGGCTGCACCCCTTGTCCAATTCGGACCAGAAGGGGGGTGCGCGCCTCCTTCCTTTTGGCCTCTCTCCTCTATTCTCGTAACTCCCCGATACTCCGAAAATACCCGAATCACTCGGAACCTTTCCGATGTCCGAATATAGTCGTCCAATATATCGATTTTTACGTCTCGACCATTTCGAGACTCCTCGTCATGTCCCTGATCTCATCCGGGACTCCGAACTCCTTCGGTACATCAAAACTCATAAACTCATAATAAAACTGTCATCGAAACCTTAAGCGTGCGGACCCTACGGGTTCGAGAACTATGTAGACATGACCGAGACACGTCTCCGGTCAATAACCAATAGAGGAACCTGGATGCTCATATTGGCTCCCACATATTCTACGAAGATCTTTATCGGTCAAACCGCATAACAACATACGTTGTTCCCTTTGTCATCGGTATGTTACTTGCCCGAGATTCGATCGTCGGTATCTCAATACCTAGTTCAATCTCATTACCGGCAAGTCTCTTTACTCGTTCCGTAATACATCATCCCGCAACTAACTCATTAGCTGCAATGCTTGCAAGGCTTATAGTGATGTGCATTACCGAGTGGGCCCAGAGATACCTCTCCGACAATCGGAGTGACAAATCCTAATCTCGAAATACGCCAACCCAACAAGTACCTTCGGAGACACATGTAGAGTACCTTTATAATCACCCAGTTACGTTGTGACGTTTGGTAGCACACAAAGTGTTCTTCCGGTATTCGGGAGTTGCATAATCTCATAGTCATAGGAACATGTATAAGTCATGAAGAAAGCAATAGCAGTAAAACTTAAACGATCATTGTGCTAAGCTAACGGATGGGTCTTGTCCATCACATCATTCTCCTAATGTTGTGATCCCGTTGATCAAATGACAACTCATGTCTATGGCTAGGAAACATAACCATCTTTGATCAATGAGCTAGTCTAGTAGAGGCATACTAGGGACACTCTGTTTTGTCTATGTATTCACACATGTATTAAGTTTCCGGTTAATACAATTCTAGCATGAATAATAAACATTTATCATGATATAAGGAAATAAATAATAACTTTATTATTGCCTCTAGGGCATATTTCCTTCATGTGCTGCATCTCCCTTTCCTCTTCGAGGGAATACAATGCAAGCTCAAGAGGTAGCAGCTTCCCGGGGCTCTGGGGTGTCTTCGGCAAGGAGCCTTGCCGGGGCCTCGTGGGCGTCCTTGCCAAGGAGCCTTGCGATCGCCATGTCTTATGGTTCTTATCTTGGGAGTCATAGATCTTTGTCTTCACAAAGATCTACATGCCATCACGTGGGCGCTTCCTGTGCATTGGTTCCAATGTTTGTTGATGATGTTGGAGTTCTTAGGTCCAAGGGTGGCCGCGACGGAGGCGTTTGGGCGAATCGCCCCGGCAAGAGTCCTTGCCAGGGGAGAGCCTGTCTCCTTGCTTGGTCTTCTCATGCCGCTGTCTCGGCGTTGTTCTGGCAACTCTGCGTCTCTGGCTTCCCTCCTATGCTTTGTTATGTTTGGTCACAGGCGTGGCTCTGACTGCCCGTGCACAAGTAAGGGGTAAAAAAGAGAGCCCCTACTTTTGTACACTGACAGGAGCCCCCGGGCTTGGGCCATTTATAACTGCAACGCGTTATTGGGCTAGGCATAGAACAGTGCGCGGGCAGTGAGATTGGATTTCTTTTACCGCAGTAACTCCTCCGATGGTTGCGTTTCCCCACGATATGTGCTGACATGGGGGGGTCATGCGTGGGGTGATCGATGCATGCTTGCGTCATCTCGTGGTTCCAAAAATAGTAAAGAGGCGGTTCGTGCCCTCCTCATAAAGAATAGAGGAAGTCGTGGGGTCGCGGCCCATTCACTAAGTGGACTCGGGTCGCTCCATGATCACGAGGCGCTAAACGGTCATACCACGTGTCATCTAATTCCCGATCCGCCCGCCACGTACCCCTCATGCATCGGGGAGGGCAAGCGGCGGACGCAGAGGGTGTGGGCATTAACTCCGAGGGGGTGGCGGGTGCCGCTGATTGGAGCAGCGGGTCGGTCGCCCTTCTACAAAAAGGTGAGGAGATGCACGGTGCTTCTCACCCCTCCACTCATCTTCTTCATGTTTGATTCCTTCCCTCCCCAAGGTATGCCGAGAGGGCGCGGTCGTGGCCGCGCCTCCGCGGAAGCGACCAGGTCGTCTTCCCATTAGAGGGTGGCGGTGGTCAACGAGGAGCTGCATGCCCCAGATGAGGGGCATGCTGGGGGCAGAGGCGTCGGCTGGGGTCGTGCTCGGCGAGGCGGTTGAGGCAGAGGCAGACGAGGTCGAGGGACACCCGCGCCATCATCATCTCCGTCTTCATCTCTTTCGTCGTCTCCTCCTGCCTTCCCACGCGGCCATGTCAAGGACACGATGCTGGAGTTCATCTTGCAACTGCGCGAGCCGCCGCGCAATCGCCTCCGCCTTCCTGGAGCGTTCGTGAGGATGTTGGAGGTAGATCAGCCACCAAGGTTGAGGCTTCACATGGAGGGGTGTTGCCATGGCACCATGTGGGTGAACACCAAGTTTCCCACCCCTCACGTGATGCTCCTTCGCTGGGGGTGGAAGACCTTCGCGCGTGCCCATTGCTTGGTGAAGGGGCACGTCCTCTGCTTCAGGCTAGCGGCGAGCGACCTGCTCTCCGTCAAAGTCTTCGGGCGCTCGGGACACATGCTAGGGTGCTGTGTGGAGAGCTTGAACGACAACGAAAACCCCTCCCCAAGCAAGAGCGATGGCGAGGACAGCGGCAGCGACGACGAGGGAGGTGGGCGGGAGGATGACGGGTCCGACTAGGCGGCGGACACGCCGTCCCTGGGCGGTGCTGATAGCACCATCATCTACACCGCCAGCCCCTTGAACTTCTTGGGGTCACCTCCTTAGGCGGCTGGCGTTGGGAGGCCGGAGAAGGCGAAGAAGGTGGGTGGCGGTCATCATGTCGGAATATGCGGGCGTCAACCCGCGCATTGCTGGCCCGCTGCCCCATCTTTCGGCTCTTCTCCCGGCGCTATCATCGTCGGCCTCCTTTGGGACGGCCGCCGGGATGTTCTCTTGGTGCTTTCTGCTGCTCGCGCTTCGCCTAGGCGGTTCTTTTGCCCTTTGCCATCTTGTTCCATTTCCTGAGGAGAGGGACAAGAAAGGGATTACGGCCATCTTATCTCTTTTTAGTTTTTAAGCCTATGGTCCTTTGTAAGATTTAGAATCTCGTAACTCCCTCGCTTTATGTATGCATTCCGTACGAAATGTACTTGTTTGCAACGTATTAATGAAAGGAAGGGTGTTTGCCGGGTCTCTTTGTGCGCGGGCAGGAGCCATACCAAGGAACGGATCCTTGTTATCTTAAGATAAACAACGTGTCCCAGCAACCAGCCTTGTCGTCCCCCTCCCCGCTCCATAACTGTACTCGCGCCCTTGGCGGAAGTAGGAGCAGGATAGGGTGAGGCCCTTCGTCCGCTCCCTTCCCATCGCACTACTACCAAGCCTCGGTCCAAGCCAGAGCTTGTTGGACATAGGAAGAAAAAGGGAGCATGATGGTATAAGAATGAACGAAGCCTTGTACGCCCAAGTTTCGTACGGAAGAAAGGAGCGGGGGATGAAAGACTTATCTGGGTCCTGTAGCTCCCAGCGACCTTGTCTTGCTGTGGCTTGACCCTTGGTCGCGCAGCCCCCGGCAATCTCAGTTTTGCCGGGGTCGGAGTGTCGGCTCGCTCCCTTTCTTCCAAACGGTTCAGCAAGGACATCCATGGATCCTGCGAATCAAGAGGATGGAAAGGAAACAGAGAGACGCAAACTCGACCTCTATGCTAGGGGTTAGCCGTTGTTAAGCACTATCAACCCTAACAGAGAAAGAGACTCAACCTAGCAGGCATGCTAAAACTTAGGGCGCCAGCGCTTCACTTATTTATGCTCAGGGTCTGCGCCTGGCTTTGTACGAAGGGTTACATGCCTTGCCGGCAAGGCTTGTACAAAAGGGTGGCTTGCCGGGAGGCCCGGCAACCATGCCTTACAGGTAAAACTTGCGAAGATGTTCGATGTTCCAGGAGTTACTCACTGGGATACCATCTTCGGTCTCCAAGCGGATTGCGCCAGGCCTGGTGACTCGTATTACCCGATAAGGGCCTTCCCACTTTGGCGTCAACTTGTTGGAATTCTTGGCCGAATGAACGTGCCGAAGAACAAGGTCGCCTTCCTCAAAGCTTCGGGCATGAACCTTGCGGCTATGATAGCGGCGCAAGGCTTGCTGGTAGCGCGCTGCTCATACAGCCACCCGAAGACGATCTTCCTCGAGGAGCGTTGCGTCATCTTGCCACAATCGCTCTTGCTCAAGCTCATCATAAGCGAGCACTCGGGGTGACCCGTATGTGAGTTTTGTGGGGAGAACTGCTTCCGCCCCGTAAACGAGGGAGCAGGGTGTCTGGCCGGTGGCTCGATTTGGTGTCGTCCTGATTGACCAAAGAACCGCCGGCAATTCATCAATCCAGCGCCTTCCGCACTTGTGTAGCCTGTCAAAAGTCCTTGTCCGGAGGCCCCGCAGTACTTCAGTGTTTGCCCTTTCTGCCTGGCCGTTGCTTCGAGGATGTGCAATAGAAGCAAAACAGACCCTGCCGCCAAGGTCTTAAATATATTGCATGAAGGTGTTGCTTGTGAACTGCGTACCGTTGTCGGTGATGATTTTGTTTGGTACACCAATACGGCAGACCAGGCCCTTGAAGAACTTGATGGCCGATTGTGATGTCGCCTTTCTCACTGCTTCCACCTCCGGCCACTTTGTGAACTTTCCGATTGCTATGTACAAGTACTCAAAGCCCCCGACAGCACGGGGATAAGGGCCCAATATGACGAACCCCCAGACCGAGAATGGCCAGGAGAGAGGGATTTTTTGGAGAGCTTGAGCTGGTTGATGAAGTTTCTTCAAATGGAACTGACACGCTTCACACTTGGTTACTAGTGTCGTTGCATCCTGGAGGGCAGTGGGCCATAAGAAGCCTTGCCGGAATGCCTTGCCGGCAAGGGCCCTTGACCCTATGTGGGAGCCACATATGCCTCCATGTATCTCTGCCAACAGCTCTAGTCCTTCCTCCCGCGGGATGAACTTCAATTTCACGATGTTTGGTCTTTTTTTGTACAGGACGTCGTCGACAAACTGGTACATGGCGGACCGACATGCTACTTTCTCCGCTTCTTCCTGCTCCTCAGGAAGTTCCCCGGTCTGGAGGAATTGGACGGCATGATGTGCCCATGCCAGAGCCTGGGGCTCGATGACAAGGACCAAAGGCATTTCTTCTGTCATGGGAGCGATTGCCTCTACGGCCAGGGCTTGATGCCCCGCCGGAGTCTGTTGCCCCACGGCAGGCTCAACGTCCCCGGCAACGCCTTTGCCGGCCACCCCTATGGGTTCGGCAGGAAAGTACTTGTCGGGGCCTGATTTCCTTCGCTTGTTCTGCTCAGTCGATAGTTCAACAGATGGCTGAAATAATCGGAGCACAAAGGTACCTGGTTCCACGGGTAGTTTGAGGGCGGCGCATTTCGACAAGTAGTCAGTGATGTCGTTCTCCGCTCGGGGGACATGTTCAGCTTGTATACCGTCAAAACGCTCCTCCGGTTTCCTTAATTCATCCACGTAGGCTTCCATCAACGGGCTCTGGTAATCTTTGTTCACTTGCCTGACGATGAGATGCGAATCACCGTGGCCAAGGAAGTTTTTGAGCATGTTGGCTCCATGTACAAGGGGAGCGCAAGCATTCAACACTCTAACTATGAAGTTGTGCAAGATGAAGCCGATGAGTTTGTTATGATGGAAGATGAAGATCCACGCGAACTTTATCGGAGAATAACCACTCTTGCGGTTTCACTTCGAGATCATGGGAGCAAGGACACAGATGACTATTGGATCAAGCGCAAGTTTCTCAAGGCCATGATGCCTTACCACAAGGCCATGTCCTCCGTCATTCGCCAAAGGCCGGACTTCCACACTTTATCTTCAAATGAAGTGTTGGATGAGTTCGTTGCCATGAGGATCTTGGACAAGACCGCCGACAATGCGGTTTTAAGAGCTCAACGATCAAAGAAGCCCAACGTTGGCTTAAAGGCCAAGGCTTGTGTGGAAGAAGAGGAGGAGGAGGATGATGATGAGTGTTTCCCCGAGGACACCAAATATGCCTATCATGAGCACATGGCTCTTGCTTCACGGCAATTTTGGGGCAACAAGAAGAACTCAAGGCCCAACTTCAACAAGAACAACTCAAGTGGCAACAAGGGAAAGCAACGAGTGAGGACATGCTTCAACTGTGGGAATGTGAGCCACTTTATTGTAGATTGCCCATATGAGAAAGAGAAGACTTTGGAGGCAAGCTTATCCGGAAGGACAAGGCCAAGTCTTATCCCAACAAGAACAACTTCAACAAGAAGACCCCTCCTAAAGGGTTGGTGGCCCAAGAAGAATATGTTGAGGATGATCATAATGATGAAGATGATGAGATGGTCACCATGGCCACAATTGCTATTGCTACTACTCCACGCTCATCTCTCTTCGACTCACCAAATGAGAACATCACCGCCAAGTGTCTCATGCACCAACAAGGTAACTACAAACATCAACACTACCATCATCTCTAATCCTTCATTAACGGATTGTATTGATGAGAGTGAGGGAGCAAAGCAGGAAGAGAATGAATTTGAGTTATTTATGAGCAAACTCAAGGGCAAACCCAAGAAGCATTTTGTTGCTCTCTTGGAACAACTCGGTGAGGCCAATGACATGATCGAGGTTCACGAGGAGACCATTGCTAAAATGGAAGGTCATAGTCGAGACTATGCCGATGAGATATCAGATCTCTCTAATGCTCTAGAGGAAGAGTGTGGTCTTCGTTTGGCTCTTGAGGAGTCACACAACGATGATCATGCTAAATTAAAGAAAGATCTCGATCATGCTTTAGTTGTCTCTCGTATGATTAATTCCGAGAAGGCAAAACTTGGGGTTGACCATGCTAGACTCAAGGAGGAGTTTGTTACACTTGACAAGGATCACAAGGCCTTGAAAGGTATGCATGCTTCTCTCAAGGAGTCTCATGATCAACTCCAAGTTTCGCTAACCAAGGAAAAAGCTATCTTTCCTCGCATGGTGTTGATTGATAATGCAAATGCTACTAACCCATGTTGCGAGCATGTGCATCTTGTTAAAGAAAATGCCAAGTTGAAGAAGCAACTTGAGAAAGGCCTTGTGACATGTATACAAGGTGAGAAGAACCTCAAAAATCTTTCGAGTAATCAAAAGGAGGTTGTGGCAAAGGAAGGAATTGGGTTTTCTCCCAAGCCCAAGAAGAAGAAGAACGACAAGACCAAGCTACCTCCCCCTCTCCAACAAACCTTTGTGAAAGAAGGAGAGGGTGCGTCTAAGAAGAAGAACAATGTGAAGGGTGGTGGATTCAAGAAAAACCCCACCATACCATCAAACATGGCCGGCGACTTTAATCCTTCTTATGTTTTATGTCGTGCTAGTGATGGTCATGTCTTTCCTAAGTTTGTTGGTTCTTCTTATGAGTACATTGAATGGTCTATTTGGGTTCCTAAGACCCTTGTTACTAACCTCAAAGGACCCATTACCAAATGGGTACCTAAATCCAAGCATTGATCTCTTGGGAGTTTGCTTCCGGCGGGGGATCATGGTTGCTCAATAGTGGAGCCACAAATCATGTGACCGGAAGCAAAGACTTGGTGGTGGACATGCATCTAGGTTCATCCATGGCCACCAACGTCGAATGGGGTGATGCTTCATCTTCTAAGGTATTGGGGCTTGGCAAGGTTGTTGTTTCTCATGATGTTACGATCGAGAAAGTCATGCTTGTTGAGTCCCTTGCATATAACTTACTTTCTGTTCGCCAACTTGCACTCATGGGCTTTGCTACATTCTTTGATATTGATACTGTGGCCTTCTTGTGGAGCAAGACTCTTAAAGTAGCCTATGTTGGACATGTCGAGAACGGTCTTTATGTGGTTAACTTCTCGAAGCAACCCACTAAGACCGCGACATGCCTAATGGCTAAAGTTGATGTGGGATGGCTTTGGCATCGCCGGTTAGCCCATGTCAATATGAGATCTTTGCAAAGTCTTCTCAAGGGGGACCATGTCCGTGGACTAACAAATGTTAGCTTTGCCAAAGATCGTGCTTGCAGTGCTTGTATTGAAGGAAAGCTACATGAGACGGCTCACCCTCCCACTACTATCATCTACTCAAAAAGACCTTCAGAGCTCCTTCACATGGATCTCTTTGGTCCTCCATCTTTTGATAGTCTTAGGGGCAGAAAGTATTGCTTGGTGATTATGGATGATTATTCAAGATACACCTGGGTATACTTCTTCAAGAAGAAGAGTGAGACCCAACAAACCGTCATCAACTTTGCAAATGAAGCTCAACGACAACATGAAGCAAAGATTTTGATGATCCGAAGTGACAACGGCACCGAGTTCAAGAACTACACCTTGGATGAGTTTCTTAGTGATGAGGGGATCAAACATCAATATGCCACACCTTATACCCCTCAACAAAATGGTGTAGCGGAGAGAAAGAACCTTACATTGATGGACGCGGCAAGGACCATGATGGTGGAATTCAAATCTCCATACAACTTTTCGGCCGAAGCCATCAACACCGCATGTCATGCATCCAACCGGCTCTATCTCCGCAAAGGTTTGAACAAAACTCCATATGAGATTCTTACCGGTAACAAGCCCAATCTCAAGTACTTCCGGGTGTTCGGGTGTACGTGTTTCATCCTCAAGAAAGGTGCTCGTTTGTCTAAATTCGAGTCTAGAGCTCATCAGGGCATATTTGTTGGTTATGCTAAAAACTCTCATGCTTACCGTGTCCTCAACAAGTCCAATGGACTCATTGAGGAGACGTGTAACGTAGAGTTTGATGAGAATAACGGCTCCCAAGTGGAGCAAAGTGGTACTTGTGATGTAGGTGATGAAATTCCTCCTCAAGCCATAAGAAGAATGGGTGTTGGATATATCCTACCCATTGAGGAACCCCTTGTGGCCGAAGGAGAAGTACAATGTTCCACACAAGTGGAACCATCATCAACCCAAGACCCACACGCTTCCGAAGAACAAAGTGAAGGCCCTCAACCGGACGAACAAGGCCAAGTGCAAGATCAATCACAAGATGGTGGGGAGCCACCAAATGATGCACAAGGCCAAGTTCTCTCCTCTGAGCAAGATCAAGATCAAGAGGAAGCTCAAGATCAAGATCAAGCTCTTGACGTCGCTCAAGATGATCAACTTAGTGCTCCTCAATTATCACTTGAAGAGCAATTGGAGCGTCGTGCTGCAAAAATTGCCTCCAGGCTTGCTTATAGAGAACATCACATGGAGAATATTCTTGGAAGCATCACAAAGGGGGTAAGTACTCGTAGACAATTAGCAAACTATTGTGCTCATCAAGCTTTTGTCTCTTGTGTTGAACCTCAAAAGGTCTATGAGGCCCTCGAAGACCCTGATTGGCTTAATGCCATGCATGAAGAACTCCACAACTTCGAGCGCAACAAGGTGTGGCATCTGGTGCCAAGGCCAAAGGAAAACCATAATGTCATTGGAACCAAGTGGATCTTTAAGAACAAGCAGGATGTTCATGGCATTGTTATTTGCAACAAGGCACGTTTGGTAGCTCAAGGCTACTCCCAAGTCGAGGGTATCGACTACGGTGAAACCTTTGCCCCCGTTGCTCGCCTTGAATCTATCCGTTTGTTGCTTGCCTATGCTTCTCATCATAATTTTAAGTTGCAACAAATGGATGTAAAAAGTGCATTTCTTAATGGTCCTATTAATGAGTTGGTTTATGTCAAACAACCCCCAGGGTTTGAGGATCCTAAGTTCCCCAATCACGTGTATCAACTCGATAAGGCACTCTATGGCCTTAAACAAGCCCCACGTGTGTGGTATGAGCATCTTACCGAGTTGTTACAAGATCGTGGGTTCGAAATTGGGAAAATCGACCCCACTCTTTTTACTAAGAAGGTCAAAGGGGAGCTGTTTGTCTGCCAACTATATGTTGATGATATTATCTTTGGTTCACCTAACAAAGCTTTCAATGATGAGTTCGCCGCACTCATGACCACACATTTTGAGATGTCCATGATGGGAGAGTTGAAGTACTTCCTTGGGTTTGAGATTAAGCAAAGAAGAGAAGGAATCTTTATCAAACAAGCCAAGTACACTCAAGACATGCTCAAGAGGTTTAATCTAAGTGATGTCAAGCCGGCTACTACTCCAATGCTAACCAAGTGCCAACTTGACATTGATCTCAATGGTAAAGCGGTGGATCAAAAGGTATATCATTCTATGATTGGTTCCTTGCTTTACCTTTGTGCATCTAGACCGGATATTATGTTGAGTGTGGGAATCTGTGCACGGTTTCAAGCCTCACCTAAGAAAAGTCACTTTGTGGCAGTCAAGCGAATCTTTCGATATTTGGCTCATACCCCAAACTTTGGCTTATGGTACCCAAGAGGAGCAAACTTCAACCTTGTAGGTTTCTCTGATTTGGACTGGGCGGGAGACAAAGTGGATAGGAAGTCCACTTCCGGAGGGTGCCAATTCCTTGGTTGCTCTCTGGTAAGTTGGTCTTCCAAAAATCAAAGTTGTGTGTCTCTCTCGTCCACCGAAGCAAAGTATGTGGCAGCTGGCAGTTGTTGTGCTCAACTTCTCTAGATGAGGCAAACTTTAAAGGATTACGGTGTCACTTGTGACAAAGTGCCTCTTTGGTGTGACAATGAAAGTGCCATCAAGATTTCTCTTAACCCGGTGCAACATTTCAAGACGAAGCATATTGAGATTCGGTATCACTTCATCCGGGATCATATTCGGCGAGGAGAAATCGAGCTTCACTATGTCAACACTCATGATAACCTTGTAGATATCTTCACGGAGCCTTTGGATGAAGCAAGATTTCGCGAGTTAAGGCATGAGCTAAATATCATTGATTTGAGCAATGTGGCTTGAGGACGTGCACACCCCACCATACTCTTCATGTTGTCTAATCTAGGTGTAGGCATGGACATAGGGGGAGTGTTGTTCTCTCAATGAACTCTTCCTCCCCCCATTATGCATAAATTGATCAACTCTTCCACATTCGTCATTTATGATGACACTTGTGTTTCAAAGACGAGCTTTGGTTATGGGCCCAAGGATAATTCTTCGCGGTGCCATACCATTTAACTCAAACATAGGTGGCTCCGTCCACCGCCCTCGGGCTTGGTTGGTTCTCTTTTGTTTTGCTCTTTGAGTGTTCTTAGGTGTGTGAATTTTCCAATGTCTTGGAGTTTTCACCATCATACTACATTGTCTAGCTCCATCCTAAGCCTTCTCATCCAAGCCATCTATTCCAAATGTACACAAGTTTCCTATCTTGGAGTGGGTTGATGCTTCCTGGCGGTACAACCGGTGGTACCAGCGGTTCTACCGCTTTACCACCGGGCTGTAGCCCAGCGGTTCTACCGGTCTAGAGCCAGCGGTTCTACCGCTGGTACTCTGACCAGTACCCCTGTCCGGTACTACCGGTGTTGGTGCGTGGTACTACCGCTTCACGCGGAAGTACCGCCCCAACCACCTGGTAGCTCCTGGAGCGGTACTACCGGTCCCCGGACCGGTATTACCGGGTGCTTAACTGGGCGGGTATATATAGCACGGGCCGAAGGGGTTTCTCTGTTTTCCCCTTCACACTCGTCCGTTCCTTTTGCCCTAGCCGCCGGTTGCTCCGCCCACTGCCCCGAAGCGCCCTCCGGCACTTCGGATCGGTCGGCCCTTCATCGGATCCGCTCCGTGGAGGCCACCTCCTCCTCGATCTCCTCCCATGGATACCGGTATTGCCCTGTTCCTCTCTTTCTAGGGTTCTTTTCTTGAATCCTCCCTCTAGGGCAATGCTAGTGTTCCCTCATTTTTGGCTAAATGCTTGGTGGGAGAGATCCTTATAGACTCCTTATTCACTTGTGCGTAGTTAGTAATAGACATAGTGCATCTAGTTTTGATATCGGGTGGTTCCTCTCCTTCAACTCGGCAGTTCCGCTCTTAGCGGTTCTACCGGTCTCCACGACCGGTACTACCGCTGGACCGGAACTACCGGTTCAATAACCGGAACTACCAGTTGCTCTGAACATATATGCTCTGTTTCTATTCTACTTACATACCTGTGAATTATTCTTCTGATCTTGTGTACATTCCTCTCATCTTTGCTGGGTTGCTTTGTGTTCTCCGTGTGCGTTTGCAGGTGGCTCTAGCTATCGTGCTGCTCAGAACTCCGAGAAGAGGGCCCGTAGGGGCAAGAGGCCAGCTGACAGTGAAGAAGATCGCGAGGTAGTGGTCCCCCCCCCCCAAAACCACTCGCCGGAGAAGTTAGTTGCTGCCAAGCAGCGTGCAGCGCTACCTATGCATAAGTGGAAGCTTCAGGACTGGGAGAAGTTTCGCTTTCAGGATCCTTACACCGGACCACCAACTCCTTGCTGGAATAACCCTCAGTTCCGGAATGAATTGCAAATGAGGATTGTGTCTGAAATCTTCGAGCACCACAAGAACAAGTTCACCCGGATGTGGTCCATTGACCTTGAGCGTTGGAGGAACAACCTCAATTACTTTGGGGAGGCTCTGGAGGTATGTGAGGAGTTTGACTTTATCAAGCTCATGCAGCTGCGCTGTGATTTTGATGTGGAGCTTGTCCATCAGTTTTATGCTACTGTCCACTTCGGCAGTGACGATCAGCGTCACCTTTCTTTTATGTGCCGGGTTGAGTTCTTCCGTGTTCCCTGGAGTGCCTTCTGCAATGCTCTGGGCTATGCTGACACTGGTTTGGAGGGTCAAGGTGGTCTCCGTCCTCACGACCGAGCCAACCCCATGGATAAGGTGAAACTTGCTCCTTTGTATATCCCTGGCCGTGGCATTGTGGGTAAATCCAATGATCTTCTGCCTGTCTATGATATTCTACATCGTGTGTTCCGTTGTGTGCTGCTGCCCAAGGTTGGGAACCAAGATGATATTTATGGATATCTGGTGGATTTGCTTGTGGCCATGAAGACCAAGCGGGGCAAAGGCATCACTTTCGATGTGTCTAAGTGGATGTGGGAGGATATGTACAACTGTGTCTGGTACTGCAAGGTACCTATCTACGCTCCTTTTGTGATGCGATTCCTATACTCTGTTTGGGAAGTCCAGAGGCCTGGAGTGCCTCTTACTACTCCTAATAAGCTCACGGAGCATGAGGTCAAGTTGCCGAGGAAGAAGAAACATGCTGCTCCTCGCTTCCATGTGGGGAATGAGGAGGATACTTTTGCTACCTCGGATGACGAGGACTTTGAGTTGGAGGCAGGCGCCAAGCCCTCTTGGGTGGAGAAGCTGACTGCCAAGGTCAACAAGACTTTCTGCTTACAGACTCATATTCAGAAGAAGCTCTACAAGGACCATGTGGCTGAGAAGATGGTGCGCCGCAGACAGATTCAGATGATGAAGCACCTCAATGTGCCAGATGTGAAGAGTGGCTCTTAGAAGAGCATCACTCCTGAGGATAAGTGGTCTCTCGCTAACTGTCAGTGGTCTGATGACGAGCCCACTACGCCTGCTGCTCGTGTGACTGAGGATGCTGTGGATACTGAGGCTAAGGCTGCTGAGGATGCTGAGGATGCTGAGGATGCTGAGGAGTCTAAAGACTCTGACGATGATGATTCTGATGATTCCCTTGCGACAGGCGATGAGCTTTACTGAGCCCTGGGGCGTTAGTTTTGCTCTTTTCCTTTTTGGTGCTTGATGCCAAAGGGGGAGAGAGTTATTAGGTCACGGGAGTTGCATGGGTTTTCTTGCAGGTACTTTCCTTGTATTGAACCTTTTATTTATGTCCTGTGTACTTATCCTATGTTGTGACCTTGTGCATGGTGTGAGACATGCGTGCCCTTATCTATTTATCTATGCACTTATCTCGGAAGAGCCTGCTTACTATCAGTGATCTAATCTTTAGCTCTCTACTCTTTCTCTGCAATCATATGCTTTGTTGTCTACTATGTTGGTTTGCGGTCTCTGGTTGGTCTATAAAATCTAGGGGGAGCATTGATCCTAGTTTGAGCACTTTTGCATTCCAAAAGCAAACTCTAAATAAGTGCTCACACTCAGGGGGGGCTCCGCCCACATTCTATAGATCCCCCGTGCTATTCGTGTGGTTGTCATCATTCACCAAAAAGGGGGAGATTGTAAGGGCATCTCTTGCCTAGGGTTTTGGTGATGATGACAATACATGTGTGGACTAATCGTGCGTCAAATATTACTCAGGTACACATTATGTGGCACAAGACGGTTAGGCCTTCCCTCTAGAAGGAAAAGATCAAAGATGGAGTTTCCGACGCTTTTTGTTTGCCTTGGTCATAGGAAATCCGTACTATTAAGAGGGAACCCACATCGGAAGGCATTGGGTGAATCAAGTCACGTACACAGTTACTATGCACCCACCATATTGCCTTCGTTCGAGGAGAGAGAGGTCCCCTTGGTTCTATGTGTGTGTGTTGTCTCCTCTACTGCGGTAGTACCGCTGTTAACAGAGGTAGTACCGGTGGCCGGTAGTTCCGGTCGAACCACCGCCCCTAGTACCGCATAGGGGTGATAACCTTCTGTACTGGGTGCGGTGGTGGACCGGTGGTGGCCCGGAAGTACCGGTGTCGTCTCGACAAACCGGTACTACCGGTATGCAGTGTGGTAGTACCGCTTGAACTACCACCACTCAGGAGCTACTGCCCTAGCGGTTGTTCCGGCTCTACCACCGCCCCAACTACCGCCATTGGTTGAAAACCTTCTGGACTCGAAGCGGTAGTTGACCGGTGGTGGAGCGGTAGTTCCGGTTTTCTCCGAAAGACCAGTACTACCGTGTGCTACACCGGAAGTACCGCCCTAGTGTCGTGGCTGCGGTTTTCTTCACACACCAGTTGTACCGGTGGCTTGTGCGGAAGTACCGGCCCAGTGCATTTCTGCACATAACGGTTGGAATCTTGGGGACCCTATTTAAGGAGGTCCTTCTCCCACCTCCCACCAAGCTCTTGCCTCTCTCTCTCCTCCATTAATGCCATTGAAGCTTTCTTGCCCAATCTCTCTCCCTAGCCACTCAAACTTGTTGATTTGCTAGGGATTGAAGGAGGAGACCTAGATCTACACTCTCACCAAAGGAAACTTGATTCCCCCATACTTTCTTGTGTGGATTTTGTTACTCTTGGGTGTTTGAGCACCCTAGACGGAAGAGGTCACTTCAGAGCCATATTCCATTGTGGTGAAGCTCCGGAGTTTCGTTGGGAGCCTCCAATTAAGTTGTGGAGAGAGCCCCAACCTTGTTTGTAAAGGTTCGGTTGCCACCTTCAAGGGCACCACTAGTGGAATCACGGAACCTTGCATTGTGTGAGGGCGTGAGGAGAATACGGTGGCCCTAGTGGCTTCTTGGGGAGCATTGTGCCTCCACACCGCTCCAACGGAGACTTACTTCCCCTCAAAGGGAAGGAACTTCGGTAACACATCCTCGTCTTCATCGGCTCCACTTGTGGTTATTTGTTTCCTTTACTTATGCAAGCTTTCCTTATTTTTCTTAGATAGCTTGCTTGTGAGGTTGTTATCTTTGTTTCCTATAAGTTGTCATCATAGTAGCATATCTAGACAACTTACTTTGTTGCTTAATTTAAATTGGTTAAGAAAAGCTAAAATTTGTTAGTTGCCTATTCACCCCCCCCCTCTAGTCAACCATATCAATCCTTTGACCCGGTCTGGAGGAATTGGACGGTATGTTGTGCCCATGCCGGAGCCTGGGGCTCGATGGCAAGGACCAAAGGCATTTCTTCTGCCATGGGAGCGATTGCCTCTATGGCCAGGGCTTGATGCCCCGCCGGAGTTTGTTGCCCCACGGCAGGCTCAACGTCCCCGACAACACCTTTGCCGGCCACCCCTGCGGGTTCGGCAGGAAAGTACTTGCCGGGGCCTGATTTCCTTTGCTTGTTCTGCTCAATCGATGGTTCAACAGATGGCTGAAATAATCGGAGCACAAAGGTACCTGGTTCCACAGGTAGTCAGCATTTCGACAAGTAGTCAGCGATGTCGTTCTCCGCTCGGGGGACATGTTCAGCTTGTATACCGTCGAAACACTCCTCCAGTTTCCTTAATTCATCCACATAGGCTTCCATCAACGGGCTCTGGTAATCTTTGTTCACTTGCCTGACGATGAGCTTCTTGATCCCGAGGTCCGTCGCGATCCTGAGACAGGCAAGCAGTCCTTCGTACTCGGCAGTGTTGTTCGTTGATACCTCCCTAGGGAAGTGCATCTGGATCACATACTTGAGGTGCTCTCCAGTGGGTGCAACGGGCAACACACCAGCACCGGCGCCTTGCAGCGAGAAAGCCCTGTCAAAGTACATAATCTAGTCGCGACTCGTACCCTTGCCGGGGAGAGTAGTCTCCTGGATCTCTTCGTTGGGCGTTGAGGTCCATTCTGCAACAAACTCTGCCAAGACTCTACTCTGAATCGTCGAAGTGCTTTCAAATTACAAACCAAAGCTTGACAGCTCCAGGGCCCACTCCACAATCCTCCCAGTCGCATGTGGGTTATGCAATATCCGCTGCAATGGGAGGTGGGTGACGACGGTAATTTCATGTGCTTGGAAGTAATGACGCAGCTTCCTCGAGGCCATAAGGAGGCCGAAGAGCAATTTCTGCACGCGGGAGTACCTTGACCTAGCCCCTGTAATAGGGAGCTGACAAAGTAAACCGGGTGCTGCATCATCTTCTTCTTCTGCATTACTCCATCTGGTTGCGTTGCTTTGGCCCCGGTGGCATCAGGTTCTGTCGTTGCTACCACTTCCGTATTGATCTCCCTCTGGGCCACTAGCGCAACACTGACCACTTGGTTCGTTGCCGCTAAATACAGCAACAACGGCTCTTGTGGTTTAGGCGCGACCAGTATCTGTGTAGAGAAGAGGTATTTCTTCAAGTCTTGCAGTGCCGCTTCAGCTTCTGGGGTCCACTCCATTGGGCCCGCCTTTTTCAAAATCTTGAAAAAGGGGAGGGCGCGCTCGGCAGATTTGGAGATGAATCTGCCCATGGCGGCAACGCAGCCAGCAAGCCGGCGCACATCCTTGATCCTCCTGGGTGCTTCAATCTGCTCGGTGGCCTTGATCTTTCCTGGATTTGCCTCAATTCCACGTTGTGACGCGAAGAAACTAAGAAGCTTGCCGGACGGGACGCCGAAGACACACTTCTCGGGGTTCATCTTAAGGTTGATCTTGCGCAGATTCGTGAACGTCTCTTCCAAATCTTGTACGAGCGTTGCTTTGTCCTTGGTTTTGACCACTATATCATCCATATAAGCTTCCATATTTCTATGTAGTTGAGGCTCAAAACCAATCTGGACAGCTCTTGCAAATGTTGAGCCAGCACTCTTCAACCCGAAAGGCATCCGTATAAAACAATGCGTACCACATTGGGTGATAAATGATGTCTTCTCTTCATCTTCTCTTGTCATGAAGATCTGATGGTAGCCTGAGTAAGTGTCGAGGAATGATAACAAGTCACATACGGCCGTGGAGTCCACAATCTGGTCGATGTGCGGCAATGGGAAAGGGTCTTTCGGACAAGCCTTATTGATGTCTGTGTAATCTATACACAGCCTCCACTTCCCATTTGCCTTACGCACTACCACCGGATTGGCCAACCACGTTGGATGGAGCACTCCTCTCACTAAGTCGGCTGCCTCTAACTTCCTGGTCTCCTCTCTGATGAACTCTTGCTGCTCCAGAGCTTGCTTCCTGAACTTTTGCTTGACGGGTCGTGCATGAGGGCAGACATCAAGATGGTGCTCAATCACCTCCCTGGGAACGCCGGGGATGTAAGACACTTGCCATGCAAACACGTCGACATTCGCCCGCGGGAAGCTGACGAGCGTGTCTTCCTATTTGCTGTCGAGGGCGGAGCTTATGGTGAAATCCCCTACCGTGCCATCCTCCTTGACGGACACCCGCTTGGATTCTGGTGGAGCAGCTCTGGATTTCTTGCTCTTGTCGGTGGAGCTCTTTGGCGTGTTCTCGATGGGAGCACTACACTCCGAAGACGAGCGCTTGCCGGAGTAGGCGCGAGAGGCCTTACCGGTCTTCTTTCCTCCTGGGGCATCAGTGGCAGGAGCAAGCGCCTTGGCGCCAGTTGCCGCAACTGCCTCCCAATAAAGCTGATCAGCGCAGATCAGCGCATCCTTCTTGTCGGAGGGGACGGTGATGATCGACATTGGCCCGGGCATCTTCAGCGTGTTGTAGGCGTAATGTGATGCCGCCATGAAGTTGGCCAACGTTGTGCAGCCGAGGATCCCGTTGTAAGGCAAGGGGATCTCGGCAAGGTCAAAAATAATCCTCTTCGTCCTGTAGTTTAGGTCCCCCCGAATGTCACAAGCAGCATGACTTTACCCTTGGGCTAACTTCTTCCTGGGTTGACCCCTTGAAACGTGCCCGTCTCCTCGAGGTCTCCATCAGGGATTTGCAGCCTTTTGATCACGACAGGTGAGATCAAGTTCAGGCCGGCCCCGCCATCAACCAGCATCTTCGTCACCTTGAGGTTGCGTATTGTTGATGAGACCAACAATGGCAAACACCCGACCGCGGTCGTGCGGTCAGCGTGATCCTCGGCGTCAAAGATGATAGGAGTGCTGGACCACCTCAGCGGCTTCTGGGCATCGAACGACGGCTCCGCTGCTGTGATCTCACGCGCCCACTGTTTAAGTTAGCGGTGGGACGTGTGCAGGGAGGCACCGCTGTCGACGCACATGGCCTTCGTGGCCTTCTGGAACTCTTGCTCGCCGGACTCGTCGTCCTCATCACGATCAACATCTTCTTGCTTCTTGTCACGGCCCCGGGCGGGTCATTCTTGTTGGTTATCTTTGCCGCGGCGGCCAGGCTGGCCACCACGTTTCTTGTTGGATCCTTCAGCACCATCTTGGCCTTTCTCCTTGTCTCGCCTTTCGTACTCGGCCTTTTACTTCTGTGCGAGCTGCTCGACTTGTCGGCAGTTCTAGCGGTCATGGCCTTTGGTGCGGTGGATCTTGTAGTACTGCTTGTCGGAGCTTCCTGGCTTGTCGACGGCCGCCAAGGCCTGGTAGGCGACACACCCGGCGATTTCGTTGTCGGGGTCGTCTGCCTTGGTTTTCTTGGCGGCGCCGGTGTCGTCGGATCCCTCGACGGCAAGCACAGCCTTGCCCTTGTGTTTCCTATTGCGGCGTCGACCCTTTTTTGTCAGGGCGACGGCGTCTTCGTCCGAGGAACCGGTTTCCACACCGGCGTCTTCGTCGGGGTACTTCCTTCCCTCTTCAGCCCGGGCGCATTTGTCGGCTAGAACTTAGAGTTCGGCCACATCCTTGACTTTATTCATCGCTAGCTCCTCACGCATCTTGCGGTTGAACACGTTCTGGTGGAACGCGCTGATGATGGCGGCAGGATGAACGTCTGGTATATTGTACTACACTCGGCTGAACCTCTGTATGTACTTGCGCAGGCTTTCACCTTCCTTCTGGGGATGACATGCAAATCGCTTGCTTGGCCATGAGCCTGGTGGCCTCCCGTAAAGGCGCCAACAAACTCATGGCACAAATCCGACCAGGAAGAAATGGAATCCGCCGGCAAGTGCATCAACCATGACATGACGTTGGGTTTAAGTGCCAACGGGAAATAATTGGCAAGCACCTTGTCGTCGCGCGCCCCAGCAGCCTGCATCGCGATGGTGTAGATGTTGAGGAACTCCGATGGGTGAGTTTTGCCATTGTACTTCTCGCCGACGTCGGGCTTGAAGGTGCGGTGGGTGGGCCACTGGAAACACCGCAGCTCACGGGTAAAGTCCAGACAGCCTACCTCGAAAGATAAGCCTCTAGATCCTCCCGGTGCTGGGTTGTCCGCAGCAGGCCCTCCCCGCCTATCCGACTGGTGGCGTGCCTCGCGCCGGCGCTTGATGGTGGTTCGAGTGTCCTCGTGGGCACGCTCTCGAAGAATTTGGCGCTGATCACGGTGGGTCCATGGGTCGGACAACGCTACGGATACGTCGTCGCAAGCGTCGTCCCGACGGGTTGGCACACGTGGTAGCTGGCGAGGAGGAGAATGCATCGTGGCTGTGGCGCCTCCGATCCTTCCACCGCTAGCGTGTGGTGGCTCGACAGAGCGTCGGCCCGAAGGCCCCGCCGGCCGATGTTCATCTTTGTTGGCGATGGCAATGAGGCTACGAACGGTAGCTCTCCACTCGTCGAGCTTCTCCGCAGCAGGAGGGAAGTCGAGGAGCAACTACGCGCGACCTGAGAGGAACGCGCCGTGGGCGTCTTGGAAGTCGCCGCGTCACCCGTGCATGGTACGATGCCGCTCTTGGAGGGGCCCGCGCCGCCTGCGGGGGGGGCCCGGCTCCGCCCTTGGAATTGGTGGCGTGCGACTTGTCATCTCGCGCACGAACGACGCCGCTAGCCAGGCTTCGGCTGCTGGAACGACGCGGGTGTTCGCGGGTCACGCCTCGGCTCCCATCTACGACCACCCCGTCGCCAGCCTACGCCGGCACGGGCCGTTCGGCTCCAGACGAACCGACCGCCGCGATCGTCTTCTTCTTAGGATCCATGGCGATGAAGAATCACTACACTAACTGCTAGACCAGATTTCCACAACTGTGCCCCCTACCTGGCGCGCCAAAGATGTCAGTACGAAACGGCACCTATGGGATCACTGGAATCCCTTCTATGGTTGGCGCGCGCGAGGTTGTGCAAAGAGTAGGTCTAAGAGTCAGCACAACAATCGTTTACCCAGGTTTGGGCCGCGAGGATGCGTAATACCCTAGTCCTGCTTTGGTGTATATTTGAGTGTTCTTGAGTTCTTAAGCTAGCTACCGTGCCTGTCCAGCTCTCTAGGATCCGAATCCTTCTTCAGTATGCTGTGGGCCTCCTTTTATAGTCTAAAAGGGGCTGCCACAGTGGCATACATGAGGTGGAAAGGTGCAAAGTGTATAGGCTTATCCCATGCCATTACGGGACAAGACGCATTAAATGCACTGCTTAGGTGTCTATTTACTTTATCGGGGATGGAAAAGAAGCCCGTCATGTTTGTGGCCTCTCTGTCTGGTTGCGACGCGCGTCCAGGCCAGCGAGGCAGGTAGCTGAGGTGGCGTGGTGGTAGGGTCTTCACGAAGATCTGCATGCCACCACGCAGGTGCTTGACTAGCAGGCCTAGGAACCACGTATTGCCATGTGGGTGCCTGCCTGGGCCAGCGGGTCGGCCGCCGAGCTGGGGCGGCGACGGGGCGGCAAGGGCTTGCCGCAGTCTTGCTTCTGTTCCCGAAAAGGGTCTTGCTGGGGCCTCCGTGAGCATCCCGCGGCAAGAGGCTTGTCGGGGCTCCGGGGTGTCTTCGGCAAGGAGCCTTGCCGGGGCCTCATGGGCGTCCTTGGCAAGGAGCCTTGCTATCGCCATGTCTTCTGGTTCTTATCTTGGGAGTCATAGATCTTTGTCTTCACAAAGATCTGCATGCCATCACGCGGGCGCTTCCTGAGCCTTGGCTCCAATGTTTGTTGATGATGTTGGAGTTCTTAGGTCCAAGGGTGGCCGTGACGGAGGCGTTTGGGCGAGTTGCCCCAGCAAGAGCTCTTGTCGGGGTTGCGCAGCCCGCCCCGGCAAGAGTCCTTGCCGGGGGAGAGCATGTCTCCTTGCTTGGTCTTCTCATGCCGCTGTCTCGGCATTGTTCTCGCAACTCTGCGTCTCTAGCTTCCCTCCTCTGCTTTGTTATGTTTGGTCACATGCGTGGCTCTGACTGCCCGTGCATAAGTAAGGGGTAGAAAAGAGAGCCCCTACTTTTGTACACCGACAGCATCGCAGCCCCAAACTTTAAGAAACGACAACTTTGGTTGCTTGCCAAACCATAGTTCATAAGGTGTCGTCTCAACGGATTTAGATGGTGCCCTATTTAACGTGAATGCAGTTGTCTCTAAAGCGTAACCCCAAAACGATAGTGGTAAATTGGAAAGAGACATCATAGATTTTACCATATCTAATAAAGTACAGTTACGACGTTCGGACACACCATTACGCTGTGGTGTTCTGGGTGGCGTGAGTTGTGAAACTATTCCACATTGTTTCAAATGAAGACCAAACTCGTAACTCAAATATTCACCTCCACGATCAGATCATAGAAACTTTATTTTCTTGTTACGATGATTCTCTACTTCACTCTGAAATTCTTTGAACTTTTCAAACGTTGCGATCCCCTACACTTGTGGGTTATCAAGACTATTTTCTGGCGCCGTTGCCAGGGAGCATAGCTCTATTTTTTAAGTCACTTGGGATTTATATCTGTTGATCACTATGAAGAATTTGAAGGACTCAAAAACCAAGATCTTACCCTCAACTACGAGGGGAGGTAAGGAACTGCCATCTAGCTCTGCACTTGATTCTCCTTATGTTATGAGTAAACTTGCGACACCTACTCCTGCTATTGAATCTGATATGTCGTATGTTCTTGATGATGCCACTTCTGCTATGTATGATGAAACTACTTCTATGCCTGATACTGTGCCACTAGGTGAATTTCTAGATGTACAAATTGCTAAGGTCAGGGAGAATGCAAATACTGAAACTGATGATATTTATGAAAGAGATGATGAGGCTACTACCAATAGATATGAATTACCTGTTGTGCCTGAGGGTTATGTTATGGATGAAGAAACTGCTAGAGACTTTCTTGCTTGCAATGATAGATATGATCTTAAGAAATTATTAGCTAAGCTGAAAGAAAAGTCCTCGAATGCTAGAATGAAACATGACCCTGCTTTTGCTACTTCACCTATCTGCGTTACTGATAAGGATTATGAATTCTCTGTTGATCCCGAGTTAATTACTTTGGTTGAATCTGATCCTTTCCAGGGCTATGAGTCCGAAACTGTTGTGGCACATCTTACTAAGTTGAATGATATAGCCACCCTATTTACCAACGATGAAAAGATTCGTTACTACTATATCCTTAAGTTATTTCCTTTCTCGTTAAAGGGTGATGCTAAGACCTGGTTTAATTCCCTTGATCCTGGTTGTGTGCGTAGTCCCCAGGATATGATGTATTACTTCTCTGCTAAATATTTTCCCGCTCATAAGAAACAAGCTGCCTTACGGGAAATATATAACTTTGTGCAAATTGAAGAAGAGAGTCTCCCACAAGCTTGGGGGAGGCTTCTCCAATTACTTAATGCTTTGCTTGATCATCCTCTTGAGATGCACGATATACTTGATGTCTTTTATAATGGACTAACCGATGCTTCCAGAGACCTCCTGGATAGTTGTGTTGGTTGTGTTTTCAGGGGAAGAATAGTTGAACAAGCTGAACTACTATTGAATAATATGCTGGCTAATGAAAATAATTGGACACTTCCTGAACTAGCCTATAAGCCAACTCCGAAGAAAAGAGGTATTCTATTCCTCAGTCCTGAAGATATGCAAGAGGCAATGAAATCTATGAAAGAAAAAGGTATTAAAGCTAAAGATGTTAAGAATTTACCACCTATTGAAGAAATACATGGTCTTGATAACCCGACACAGGTAATAAAGGTAAATTCTCTCTATAGATTTGATGAAGGTGATATTCCTCGTTATAAGTCTGCTAGCCAATGCTTAGATGAGTTTGACAATTTTATTGTGAAACAAGAAAACTTCAATGCTTATGTTGGTAGACAATTACAACACAATGCTTATATGATTGAACGCTTGAGTGATTATCTGTCTAGAGCTAAAGGTGAACTGAAACTCATTAGTATACATGCTTCTATGGTCACCACTCAAGTAGAACAAGTACTTAAGGCTCATAATGATTTGCTCAATGAATTAAATAGTAAGAATAATGATAATGCCATTAGAGTTGTGACTAGAGGTGGCAGAATGACTCAGAAACCTCTGTATCCTGAAGGCCACCCTAAGAGAATTGAGCAAGATTCTCAGAGAGCTAATTTAGATGCACCTAGTTCTTCTAAGAAGAAGAAAAAGAAAAATGATACGAATTTGCATGCTTCTAGTGAACCTGTAGCTGACACACCTAAGAATGCCAATGATATATATGTTTCTGATGCTGAGACACAATCTGGTAACAAACATGAACCTAGTGATAATATTAATGATGATGTTCATGATGATGCTCGACCTAGCAATGATAATGATGTAGAGATTGAACCTGCTGTTGATCTTGATAACCCACAATCAAAGAATCAACGTTATGATAAGAGAGACTTTGTTGCTAGGAAGCACGGTAGGGAAACTGAACCATGGGTTCACAAACCCATGCCTTTTCCTCCGAAACCATCCAAGAAAAAGGATGATGAGGATTTTGAGCGCTTTGCTGAAATGATTAGACCTATCTTCTTGCGTATGAGTTTGACTGATGTGCTTAAAACAAATCCTTATGCTAAGTATATGAAAGACATTATTACCAACAAAAGAAAGATACGTGAAGTAGAAATTTCCAGCATGCTTGACAATTACACTTTTAAGGGTGGAATGCCTAAGATATTAGGAGATCCAGGAGTACCTACTATACCTTGCTCCATTAAGAAAAACTATGTTAAAACTGCTTTGTGTGATCTTGGAGCCGGTGTTAGTGTTATGCCTCTCTCTTTATATCGTAGACTTGACTTGAGTAAGTTGACACCTACTGAAATATCTTTGCAAATGGCTGATAAATCAATGGCTATACCTGTCGGTATTTGTGAGGATGTGCCTGTTGTAGTTGCAAATGTTACTATTCTAACGGACTTTGTTATACTTGATATTCCCGAGGACGATAGCATGTCTATTATTCTCGGAAAACCCTTTTTGAATACTGCAGGGGTTGTTATTGATTGCAACAACGGCAATGTCACTTTTCATGTCAATGGTAATGAGCATACGGTACACTTTCCGAGGAAACAACCTCAGGTCCACAGTATCAATTATATTGGAAAATTTTCAACTACTACTATTGGAGGTTTTGAATTTCCTCTTCCTACTATCAAGAAGACATATGACATCCTTATTGTTGGGGACATACATATCCCCATTGAGGTAACCTGGTGTTATTCGAAAATTCTCCGGATTCATGTTACTCGGAAAGAGTTTATTAACAAGACCTGATCAACCTTGTTAATGGATTCCTTTTGATGAGCATGGGATAGGTGAATCTAGATAGCACAAACCTTATGTACCCTCTTTTTACTTTATGTTAATTAGGATAAATAAAGCAAAATTAGTATTTTCTGTCTATTTCCAAACTTATCCGTGCTATAAAAAATACCCCGAAAATAAAAGTTCTCCAAATTCCATGAAAATGAAATATGATTATTTCTAGAATATTTGAGGAAATATGGCACAGAACACACAGCGAGGGGAGCCAGCACCTGGCCACGAGGGTCCAGGGCGCGCCCCCTGCCTCGTGGGCCCCACGTGGCCCCCCTCCACTTATTCCTGCACCCATGCTCTTCTTCTTCCTCCCAAAAAAAATCACCAACCAGCTCAAACCCGAGTTCTAGCTCATCTTGCTGCCATTTTCGATCTCCTTGCTCAAAGCACCATTCACCAAACTGTTTGGGGAGATTGTTCCTTGGTATGTGACTCCTCCATTAGTCCAATTAGTTTTTGTTCTAGTGCCTTATTTATTACAAATTTTTGCTGCTGTGGTGACCTTGTTCTTGAGCTTGCATGTCAAATTTTCTTGGTCCCAAGTAGTTCTAATGCATGATATAGTCTCTAGGCACTTATAGGAGTTGTTGCTATCAATCTTGTTGAGTTTGGTTAACTTTTATTGTGAGTTACTAAAAATTTCAGAAAATTTCAGAAAAATGCATAGGAAAAACTTCCAAGGTGGTTCTTCAAAGAAGCAAGAACCGAGGCTCGCGTTCCGTGAGACGGACGATGAAGCATCGAGGGATGCTGACATGCGGCCTTGTGAATGGCCGTCAGATGACTTTATGGATCAGGCAGGCATCAAGGATGAATTTTACGCATATGCGCGCAACGCTGACCTCGAGGGCTTCATACAAGATAAGTGCACTCAATACCGTGTCTTAACTAATAGCTTTGTGAGAAGGTTTAAATTTTCATCTACACGTAATTCTCACACTGTACTATTTGACATGTATGATAAATCTTATACCATGGACTTAGAGGATTTTAATGATGCTTGTAAGCTCCCACAGTGGGGCGGTATGGGTGACCCTCGTAAATCTGAATTTAGAGAGTTCCTTGCTAGTATTACAGTGGGGGAATCCAGGGAAATCACACATACTACCATAGGGAGCATTCATTTTCCTGCTATTCATTACTTTACTCTTTTTATCGGTAGATGCATAAACGGTAAGGATGAGGCTTGCCACATGTGTGTCCCTGATCTTAGTGTTCTCAGGAGTGTTGTATTAGGTGATAGACAATATAACTTGGGAGCCATTGTTGCATGTAGGCTACATCTTAATGGTTTGCATGGAGATTTATTTGGTGGGATCTATGCCACTCGCATAGCCCGCTTTCTTAGTGTGCCTATGCACGAGAATGATGAACCTTTACCTCCTGCTTATTTAGATTGCCATGCTATGACTAGTCATCGGTTTATAGAGTGGGATGATCAAACCCTCAAATATCGACTAATATATAACAAGCAGCACGCCATTCCTACTGTTCTTCCTGCCCCCACTTTGTTCAACTTTCAGGCAAAAGGGAGATGCACTATAACTATGGAGGAGGCAAATGCTTATTATAACATGACGGAGGCAGCCCGCCATCGAGCTGCAGCTCAGCATGCAGTATCTGCTGCATCCCAGTACAACCCCAACTACGACTTTGGATATCTGTCAGGCCAATACTGGCCATAGACCAACTTAGGCCAAAAGCCTAAGCTTGGGGGAGTACGTGTTTCTCACCGACTATTCATTCATGTTCACACTTATTCTAGTTGTCGGTGCTCACACTCTTTCATTGTACCATCCATGCTTAGTTTCAATTTCTTTTTCTTAGTCTTTTTCTCGTGTGCTAGAAAAAACCCAGAAAAAAAATAGTTGTAGCTTCTAGCTATTTTACTTTCTTCGCTTGTAGTAGTAGTTAAAATGAAAAACCCAAAAAGATTTCCCGTTCTTCTTTTGCTTGTTGGGAGCTTTCCCGTGTAAATAGTTTCTTTTCTTTTCTTTGGGGGTTAAGAGTAGAAGACCATGATTGAAATTCCTTAGTGGCTCTCATATGCTTTGTTGTTGATTTAACCTTGAGCCATATTACCTTGTCTTCTCTCTTGTATTAAATTGTCTGCAGATTCCAGCTTAGTCCAATGCATGTGCACTACTATTATTATCCACACCGTTCGGTCGTGCGAGTGAAAGGCAATAAGGATGATATATGATGAACTGATTGAGATGAGAAAAGCTGGTATGAACTCGACCTCTCTTGTTTTTGTAAATATGATGGCTCATCGTTCCTGATTCAGCTTGTTATGAATGAAACATGTTTGCAATGACAATTAGAGATCATAGCTGCTTATGCCATGCTTAATTAGCTGAGAGTTTATAATGGTCTATCTTGCGTGCCAACATGATATTAAAATGGTTGTGATGTGGTATGATGGGTGGTATCCTCCTTTGAACGATTTAAGTGATCTGACTTGGCACATATTCACGCATGTAGTTGAAACAAATCAACATAGCCTCCACGATATTCATGTTCATGATGATTTATATCCTACTCATGCTTGGATTCATTGTTGACTAATTTTAATGCATGTTCATGACCATTGTTGCTCTCTAGTTGGTCACTTCCCAGTCTCTTTCTAGCCTTCACATGTACTAAGCGGGAATACTGCTTGTGCATCCACTTCCATAAACCCCAAAGTTATTCCAATGAGTCCACCATACCTTCCTATATGCGGTATTTACCTGCCGTTCCAAGTAAATTTGTATGTGCCAAACTCTAAACCTTCAAATGAAATTCTGTTTTGTATGCTCGAACAGCTCATGTATCAACTAGGGATGTCTATATCTTCCATGCTAGGTGGGTTATTCTCATGATGAGTGGACTCCGCTCATCATTCATGAGAAAATGGCTGGTAATCGGGATGCCCACTCCCATGCTCAAAATCATAATAATTAAACAAAACTCCCCCAGGGTTGTTGCTGGTTTGGACGGTACTCGTTGTTTCGGGCTAGCCGTGTAGTGTGCTTGTTGCTGGTTGGGGGAGTATAAACTTTACCATTCTGTTTGGGAACCGCCTATAATGTGCGTAGCATGGGAGAAACCGAGATTCTTGGTTGTTATGTTGACAATGAAATTATACCGCTCAAAATGTTATTCAATCTCTATTTAAAAATCGAGCTCCGGCACCTCTACATATCCCTGCTTCCCTCTGCGAAGGGCCTATCTATTTAATTTATGCAGAGTCATCATCCTCTTATCAAAGAGCACCTGTAGGAGAGCACCTCTATCGTTGCATGTATTACTATTAATTTGCATTGAGTGTGATCATAACTGGATCTCTTTTACCATGAATCACAATGTCTAGTCAGTCCTTGATCCTTAAAGGTGCTCTGCATTTATGTTTTGCGGTCTCAGAAAGGGCTAGCGAGATACCATCTTGTTATATCATATCATGATTGTTTTGAGAAAGTGTTGTCATCCGAGGTTTATTATTATTGCTCGCTAATTGATTATGCCATTGATGCGAGTAGTCTTGAGACCTGAAAGTTATTGTGAATGTGGTTAGTTCATGATCTTGTTGAAAACCTGGATGCTAGCTTACATATTTACAACAACAAGAGCAAACAGAGTTTGTCAAAGTTTTTCTTTATCACTTTCAGTTTATCAACTGAATTGCTTGAGGACAAGCAAAGGTTTAAGCTTGGGGGAGTTGATACGTCTCCAACGTATCTACTTTTCCAAACCCTTTTGCCCTTGTTTTGGACTCTAACTTGCATGATTTGAATGGAACTAACCCGGATTGACGCTGTTTTGAACAGAACTGCCATGGTGTTGTTTTTGTGCAAAATAAAAATTTCTCGGAATTGCCTGAAAATCAGCGGAGAATTATTTTGGAAAATATATAAAATATCTGCAAGAAGATCCACACCAGGGGGGCCAGGGCCTGTCCACGAGGGTGGGGGCGTGCCCCCCTGCCCAGGGCGCGCCCCTGCCTCGTGGGCCCCCTGTTGCTCCACCGACGTACCCCCAGATCCTATATCTTCACTTTTGGGGAGAAAAAATCAGGGAGAAGGAATTATCGCGTTTTACGAGACGGAGCCGCCGCCAAGCCCTAATCTCTCTCGAGAGGGCTGATCTGGAGTCCGTTCGGGGCTCTGGAGAGTGGAGATCGTCGCCATCGTCATCATTAACCTTCCTCCATCACCAATTCCATGATGCTCACCACCGTGCGTGAGTAATTCCATCATAGGCTTGCTGGACGGTGATGGGTTGGATGGGATCTATCATGTAATCGAGTTAGTTTTGTTAGGGTTTGATCCCTAGTATCCACTATGTTCTGAGATTGATGTTGCTATGATTTTGCTATGCTTAATGCTTGTCACTAGGGCCTGAGTGCCATGATTTCATATCTGAACCTATTATGTTATCATGAATATATGTGTGTTCTTGATCCTATCTTGCAAGTCTATAGTCACCTACTATGTGTTACGATCCGGCAACCCCGAAGTGACAATAATCGGGACCACTCCCGGTGATGACCATAGTTTGAGGAGTTCATGTATTCACTATGTGTTAATGCTTTGGTCCGGTACTCTATTAAAAGGAGGCCTTAATATCCCTTAGTTTCCAATAGGACCCCGCTGCCATGGGAGGGTAGGACAAAAGATGTCATGCAAGGTCTTTTCCATAAGCACGTATGACTATATTCTGAGTACATGCCTACATTGCATTGATGAACTGGAGCTAGTTCTGTGTCACCCTAGGTTATAACTTCTACATGATGAATTGCATCCAACATAATTTCCCATCATCGATCCAATGCCTATGAGCCTTTCCTATATTGCTTGTTGCTTATTTACTTTTCCGCTGCTATTATCACAAAAACTACAAAAACACTATCGTTACTTTTATTGCTGCTACTGCCACTATCATATTACTTTGCTACTAAACTATCCTGCTGCAGATATTAAGTTTCCAGGTGTGGTTGAATTGACAACTCGGCTGCTAATACTTAAGAGTATTCTTTGGCTCCCTTTGTGTCGAATCAACAAATTTGGGTTGAATACTTTACCCTCAAAAACTGTTGCGATCCCCTACACTTGTGGGTTATCTGTTGCCCCGGCAAGAGGCTTGTCGGGGGAGAGCCTGTATTCTTGCTTGGCCTTCTTGTGCCATCGTCTTGGCGTTGCTCTGGTAACTTTGTGTCTGTGGCTTCCCTCATCTACCTTGTTACGTGTGGTCGCAGGCATGGCTCTGACTACCCGTGCACAAGTAAGGGGTATAAAGGAGCGCCCCTACTTACACCGACAAACACCTCATCCCCTTTTAATAGTATTAGCTTTTCCTATGGACTCAGTGTGATCTTGGATCACTAAAAAATATAGAGTCTTGAGCTTTTTGCCAATCTTTGTCCTTAGCTTTTTGAGGGATCCACATCTCTAATCCATGCCATGCCAACCATTGAACTTCCTGAAATATTTATCTTGAAAGGATATTAGTTCAATGAGCTATACGTTGTTATTAATTAGCAAAACCACCCGGGGAATAATTGCACTTTCATCGTCGCGCCACTGTTGCCTTTGCCTCTTGCCGCGTCAGCGCATCTTGACCTCGCCTGCCTGAACGCGTCTGCGCTCACCGCGAGGTGGCCACGCTCCCGCAGCCGCCAAGTCGCTCACTAGCGCGTGCCCCTGTTGTCTACGCCCGGTCGCGCGCCTACCAGATCCCCTGCTGCCTGGGGCTGCACCCTGTTCCCCGCGCCCATCAAGCCCATGGCGGCACCGCTGCCCCGCTCGCTGTAGCCGTCGTCTCCGGTCGCCCCCATGCTGACGACCACCACCATCGGGTGCGGCTCGACGCGACCGTCGCATAGGGCCAAGCCCCGTCGCGAATGGCCGCCGGAGGTGGGTGCATGGGCATCACCAGCGTTCGGCCTCGCCGTCGTTAACGCTGGTGACATGGCGTCATTAGCCGCCGCCCCTCAGCCAACCCCAATGACATGCGGCCCCCCACCACTAATTAAAATGACTTAGGTTAAACTATTAAGTTAATAGTCACTGACTACTGGGCCCCATCGGTCGCTTTTAACCAGTCAAACCAGCTGACTGGGCAGTCCCAGTCAGTGACAGTTGGGCCCCGGCGCCCACTTTGACCAGTCACGTGGACCAGTCAACTGTTGACTATGTAGTTGACTGGTCCCACCAGTCAGCCCCTCTGTGCATTGTTGGGTGCACTGCACCGGGTGCACTCAGCCTTTTCCACTAATTGTTTTTTAATTTAATTATAGGATTTTTAGAAAATGATTAAAACTTTTGAAAAAAAATCATATAAAATAATCTGTAACTCGGATGAAAATAATTAATATATGAAAAATGACCAGAAAAATGAGACAAATCGGAATACGCCACCCACATACCTGCAAGATGCCTCTAACTATCTCAACATGGAACATCTCCCCTCCCGTCATCTGTCTAACATAAGTCTGGAACCGGGATAACATTCCCGGTTGAATTCCCCCTTCACCTATATCATGTAGACATACGTTAGATCACACCTGGCCCATCATATTACCATATCATGCTTTTTGTTGCATTTGTCTGCTTTATATTTATT
>LR738709.1:374845087-374870258 GCA_902687465.1 Secale cereale | reverse complement strand
CCCCGAGACCGACGATGATGCCCCTGAGTACGACTACATCAACGATGACCCCTCCTTGCCAAAGCAACCAGGCAAGCCAACCCCCCTTGATCACCAGATATCGCCCATTCTCTTCTCTCTTAATATTGCATTAGGTTTGCTACTCTTGTTGGTTCGATGGCTCCTATTATGTTGCATAGCCTGTCATTGTCGCTAGAATTGTTGATACCCATCTGCTATCCTAAATGCTTAGTATAGGATGCTAGTATTCCATCAGTGGCCCTACATTCTTGTCTGTCTGCCATGCTATACTATCCGGCCGTGATCACGGGTATATACTAAATACATACTTTACATGATACATGATGTGACTAAAGTCGGGTCGGCTCGTAGAGTACCCGCAAGTGATTCCGATGAGGGGGCTGAAATGACATGTGGTTCCATCCAGGTAGTGGTGGGCCTGGGTTCACAACGGCCCCCCCGAGTGATTCTTTGAGGCAGAGCGACAGGGCAGGATGAGACACAGAGGAGAAAGATGGCCTGGCCCTGGTCGTTGTCCACGGTTATTTCATAATAACACGTTTAATGAGTTTGGATATTTGTCTGAGTTGGGTCGTTGGCCTTATACACAGTAACTGCCACGCGGGATAAGATATGGGCAACCGTGTCGTGGTATCAGCCAAAGCCTTTCGAACATCAGCGACTTAGTGGCGCGTGCCGGGCTGTACTGGAACGCTCGCACTTGTATAAGGGGGCTAGGTCTACTCATTGGTCGCGTCCGCAACATGCATGCGTGCAAAGGGAGATGGCCCATGACCCCAGCGCACTTAGGATTTAGACCAGCGTGCTGATTTCTCTGTCGGTCCTAGGTAGGGATGCGACGTGTTGATCTTTCGAGGTCGGGCATGACCTAGAGAAGTGTGTCCGACCATAGGGATCGAGCGTGTCGGGTTATGTGGTGCACCCCTGCAGGGAAGTAATCTATCCGAATAGTCATGTCCACGGTAACAGGACAACCCGGAGTTGTACTCCGACCTCATGACAACTAGAACCGGATACTTAATAAAACACACCATTTCAAGTGTCAGATACAACCCGATGATCGCTTTCCCACAGGGCGACGAGGGGAGGATCGCCAGGTAGGATTATGCTATACTATGTTACTTGGTGAACTCTCCAGCTGCTCAGGATGGAGGCTGCCAGAAGCATTGATACTTGTTACTATTCCAGCTACTCTCTTCTACTGCTGCAAGATGGAGGCTGTCAGAAGCGTAGTATTTGATTGGATTAGCTATCCCCCACTTATTCTGGCATTCTGAAGTTTAGCCCGCAGATATTATCCCTTAATACATATACCATTGCATATGTAGTGTAGATCCTTGCTTGCGAGTACTTTGGATGAGTACTCACGGTTGCTTTGCTCCCCTCCCCGCCTTTTTCCTTTCTTCCCGGTTGATGCAACTAGATGATGGATTCCAGGAGCTAGAGGATCCCGAGGATGTTTCTACATGGAGTTCGGCTTCGAGGAGTAGTTAGGAGGTCCCAGGTAGGAGGCCTTGCCTTTTCGATCGTTGCTACTTTTGTGCTAGCCATCTTATGGCACCTCGTTTAACTTATGTCTGTACTCAGATATTTTTGCTTCCGCTTACTCTTGTGCTTTCGAGCTTATGAATTCAAGCCCTCGAGGCCACTGCCTTGTAATATAAAGCTTGTATTATTTTAATTTGTGTTTAGAGTTGTGTTGTGATATCTTCCAGTGTGTCCCTGATCTTGGTTGTACACATTTGCATGCATGATTAGTGTACAGTCAAATCAGGGGCGTCACAAAGACTATCAAAGGATGGAGTCCCAAATAGATCCATGTGGAGGAGCTCCAAAGGCCTCGTCGAGTAGATGATAGTAGTGGGAGGGTGAGCCTTCTCATGTAGCTTTCCTTCGGTACAAGCACTGCAAACACGATCTTTGGCAAAACTAACATTTGTTAGTCCACGGACATGGTCCCCCTTGAGAAGACTTTGCAAAGATCTCATATTAACATGGGCTAAATGGCGATGCCAAAGCTATCCCACATCAACTTAATCCATTAGGCATGTAGCGGTCTTAATGGGTCGCTCTGAGAAGTTAACCACGTAGAGACCGTTCTCGACATGCCCAACAAAGGCTACTTTAATAGTCTTGCTCCACAAGAGGGCCACAGAATCAATATAAAAGAAAGTGGCAAAGCCCATGAGTGCAAGTTGATGAACAGAAAGTAAATTATATGCAAGGGACTCAACAAGCATGACTTTCTCAATCGTGAGATCATGATAAACGACAACCTTGCCGAGACCCAATACCTTAGAAGATGATGCATCACCCCATTCGACATTGGTGGGCATATATGAGGCTTTGTGCACGTCCACCACCAAGTCTTTGCTTCCGGTCATATGATTTGTGGCTCCACTATCGAGCAACCATGATCCCCCACCGGAAGCAAACTCCTACAAGAGATCAATGCTTGGTTTTAGGTACCCATTTTGTAATGGGTCCTTTGATGTTAGCAACAAGGGTCTTAGGAACCGAAATAGACCATTCAATGTACTCATAAGAAGAAGCAACAAATTTGGCATAAACATGCCCATCACTAGCACGACATAACACATAAGACGGGTTAAAGTCGCTGGCTTTGTTGGAAGGAGTGGCATTTCCCTTCTTGGCACCACCACCCTTCGTATTGTTCTTCTTCTCCTTAGAAGTACCCTCTCCCTCCTTCACAAAAGTTTGCTTAAGAGGAAGAGGTTGCTTGGTCTTGTCATTCTTCTTCTTCTTGGACTTGGGTGCAAACCCAATTCCCTCCTTGGCCACAACTTCATTTTTTCTCAAAAGGTCATTGAGGTTCTTCTCACCTTGTATGAAAGACACAAGGCATTTCTTAAGTTGATCCTTCAACTTGGCATTCTCCTCCACAAGATGCACATGCTCACAACATGGGTTAGTAGCATTTGCATTATCAATTAACACCATATGAGGAAAAGTGGCTTTCTCCTTGTTAGCGAAACTTGGAGTTGGTCATGAGACTCCTTGAGGCTAGCATGAACACTCTTCAAGACCTTGTGAGACTTGTCAAGTAGATCAAACTCCTCCTTGAGTCTAGCATGGTCAACCCCAAGTTTGTCCTTCTCGGATTTGAGCACACCGGAGACAACAAGACCATGATCAAGATCTTTCTTTAACTTAGTATGATCATCGTTGTGTGACTCCTCAAGATCCAAACGATGACCACGCTCTTCCTCAAGCTCATTAGAGAAATCCGATATCTCATCGGCATAGTCACGACTATGTCCTTCCATCTTAGAGATGGTCTCTTCATGAGCCTCGATCATGTCATTGGCTTCACCAAGTTGTTCCAAGAGATCAACGGAGTGCTTCTTGGATTTACCTTTGAGCTTACTCATAAAAGACTCAAATTCATTTTCCTCCTCCATCGCCCCCCTCACTTTCATCAATGCAATCTGTCAATGAAGGATTAGTAGTGAGGGTAGTTTTGATGTTGGGGGTTACCTTGTTGGTGTCTTTATCCATGAGGCACTTGGCGGTGATGTTCTCGTTGGGTGAATTGAAGAGGGACACCCGTGGAGTTGTCGCAATGGCAATAGAGGCCATGGAAACCGACTCACCATCTTCACTATCATCATCATCCTCATCGTACTCTTCTTGTTCCACCAACCCCTTGGGAGGAGTCTTCTTGGTGAAATTGTTCTTGCTTGGGAAAGACTTGGCCTTGTCTATTCGGATAAGCTTGCCACCATTGTCTTCCCTCTTCTCGTAAGGGCAATCCACAACAAAATGACTCACATTGCCACAATTGTAGCACGTGCTCACACGCTTCTTGCCCTTGGAGCCACTTGAGTTGTTCTTGTTAAAGTTGGGCCTTGAGTTCTTCTTGTTGCCCCAAAATTGTCGTGAAGAAAGAGCCATGTGCTCGTGATAGGCATATTTTGTGTCTTCGGAACAACACTCCTCTTCTTCCCCTTCATCCACTTCTTCTGCACTAGCCTTGGCCTTCAAAGCAAGGTTGGGCTTCTTAGATCGTTGAGCCCGCAACACCGCATTATCGGCGGTCTTATCCAAGATCCTCATCGCAACAAACTCATCCAACACTTCACTTGATGTCAAGTTGTGGAAGTTCGGTCTTTGACGAATGATGGAGGACATGGCTTTATGATAAGGCATCATAGCCTTGAGAAACTTATGCTTGATACAATTATCATCCGTATCCTTGCTCCCATGTTCCCGGAGTGTGATAACCCACAAGTGTAGGGGATCGCAACAGTTTTCGAGGGTAAAGTATTAAACCAAAATTTGTTGATTCGACACAAGGGGAGCCAAAGAATACTCTTAAGTAATAGCAACTGAGTTGTCAATTCAGCCACACCTGGAAACTTAGTATCTGCAGCAAGATAGTTTAGTAGCACAGTAATATGATAGTGGTGGTAGCAGCAAATAAAAGTAAAGATAATGTTTTTGTTGTTTTTATGATAGTAGCAACAGAAAAGTAAATAAGCGGCAAGCAATATAGGTAAAGCTCGTAGGCATTGGATCGGTGATGGGAAATTACGTCGGATGCAATTCATCATGTAGAAGTTATAACCTAGGGTGACACAGAACTAGCTCCAGTTCATCAATGCAATGTAGGCATGTATTCCGAATATAGTCATACATGCTTATGGAAAAGAACTTGCATGACATCTTTTGTCCTACCCTCCCGTGGCAGCGGGGTCCTATTGGAAACTAAGGGATATTAAGGCCTCCTTTTAATAGAGTACCGGACCAAAGCATTAACACATAGTGAATACATGAAATCCTCAAACTATGGTCATCACCGGGAATGGTCCCGATTATTGTCACTTCGGGGTTGGCGGATCATAACACATAGTAGGTGATTATAGACTTGCAATATAGGATCAAGAACACACATATATTCATGAAAACATAATAGGTTCAGATCTGAAATCATGGCACTCGGGCCCTAGTGACAAGCATTAAGCATAGCAAAGTCATAGCAACATCAATCTCAGAACATAGTGGATACTAGGGATCAAACCCTAACAAAACTAACTCAATTATATGATAGATCCCATCCAACCCATCACCGTCCAGCAAGCCTACAATGGAATTACTCACGCACGGCGGTGAGCATCATGGAATTGGTGATGGAGGAAGGTTGATGATGACGATGGCGACGATCTCCACTCCCCGAAGCCCCGAACGGACTCCAGATCAGCCCTCCCGAGAGAGATTAGGGCTTGGCGGCGGCTCCGTCTCGTACAATGCGATAATTCTTTCTCCTTGATTTTTTTCTCCACGAAACAGAATATATAGGACCTGTGCATACGTCGGTAGGGCACCGGGCTGCCCTCGAGGCAGGGGGCGCGCCCCCACCCTCGAGGACAGCCCATGGGCCCCCAGGTGTGGATCTTCTTGCCAGTATTTTTTATATTTTCTGAAATAAATCTCCGTTGATTTTCAGGCGATTCCGAGAACTTTTTATTTTTGCACAAAAACAACACCATGGCAGTTCTGCTGAAAACAACATCAGTCCGGGTTAGTTCCATTCAAATCATGCAAGTTAGAGTCCAAAACAAGGGCAAAAGTGTTTGGAAAAGTAGATACGTTGCAGACGTATCAACTCCCCCAAGCTTAAACGTTTGCTTGTCTTCAAGCAATTCAGTTGATAAACTGAAAGTGATAAAGAAAAACTTTGACAAACTCTGTTTGCTCTTGTTATTGTAAATATGTAAGCTAGCATTCAGGTTTTCAACAAGATCATGAACTAACCACATTCACAATAACTTTCAGGTCTCAAGACTACTCACATCAATGGCATAATCAACTAGCGAGCAATAATAATAAACCTCGGATGACAACACTTCTCAAAACAATCATGATATGATATAACAGGATGGTATCTCACTAGCCCTTTCTGAGACCGCAAAACATAAATGCAGAGCACCTTTAAATATCAAGGACTGACTAGACATTGTAATTCATGGTAAAAGAAATACAGTCAAGATCATCCTCAATGCAAATTAATAGTAATACATGCAACGACAGAGGTGCTCTCCTACTGGTGCTCTTTGATAAGAGGGCGATGACTCTGCATAAAAGTAAATATATAGGCCCTTCTCAGAGGGAAGCAGGGATTTGTAGAGGTGCCAGAGCTCAACTTTTAAATAGAGATTGAATAACATTTTGAGCGGTATACTTTCATTGTCAACATAACAACCAAGAATCTCGATATCTTCCATGCTACGCACATTATAGGCGGTTCCCAAACGGAATGGTAAAGTTTATACTCCCCCAACCACCAACAAGCACACTTCACGGCCAGCCGAATCCACGGGTTACCGTCCAAACAAGCAACAGCCCTAGGGGAGTTTTGTTTAATTATTATGATTTTGAGCATGGGACTGGGCATCCCGATTACCAGCCATTTTCTCGCGAATGATGAGCGGAGTCCACTCATTGTGAGAATAACCCACCTAGCATGGAAGATATAGACAGCCCTAGTTGATACATGAGCTGTTCGAGCATACAAAACAGCATTTCATTTGAAGGTTTGGAGTTTGGCACATACAAATTTACTTGGAACGGCAGGTAAATACCGCATATAGGAAGGTATAGTGGACTCATGTGGAATAACTTTGGGGTTTATGGAAGTGGATGCACAAGCAGTATTCCCGCTTAGTACAGGTGAAGGCTAGAAAGAGACTGGGAAGCGACCAGCTAGAGGGCAACAACGGTCATGAACATGCATTAAAATTAATCAACAATGAATGCAAGCATGAGTAGGGTATAAATCACCATGAACATAAATATCGTGAAGGCTATGTTGATTTGTTTCAACTACATGCATGAACATGTGCCAAGTCAAGTCACTTAAATCGTTCAGAGGAGGATACCACCCATCATACCACATCACAACCATTTTAATTATCAGCTTGGCATGCAAGATAAACCATTATAAACTCTCAGCTAATTAACCATGGCATAAGCAGCTATGATCTCTAATTGTCATTGCAAACATGTTTCATTCATAACAAGCTGAATCAAGAACGACGAGCTACCATATTTACAAAAACAAGAGAGGCCGAGTTCATACCAGCTTTTCTCATCTCAATTAGTTCATCATATATCATCCTTATTGTCTTTCACTCGCACGACTGAACGGTGTGGATAATAATAATAGTGTACGTGGATAGGACTAAGCTGGAATCTGCAGGCATTTAATTCAAGAGAGAAGACAAGGTAATATGGCTCAAGGTTAAATCAACAATAAAGCATATGGGGGCCACTAAGCATTTTAATCATGGTCTTCTACTCTTAACCCCTAAAGAAAAGAAAAGAAACTATTTACACGGGAAAGCTCCCAACAAGCAAAAGAAGAACGGGAAATCTTTTTGGGTTTTCATTTTTAGTTACTACTACAAGCAAAGAAAGTAAACTAGCTAGAAACTACAACTAATATTTTTTGTTTTTCTGGGTTTTTCTAGGACACAAGAAAAAGACTAAGAAAAAGAAATTTAAACTAAGCATGGATGGTACAGTGAAAGAGTGTGAGCACCGACAGCTAGAATAAGTGTGAACATGAGTGTAAGTCGGTGAGAAACACGTACTCCCCCAAGCTTAGGCTTTTGGCCTAAGTTGGTCTATGGCCAGTACTGGCCTGACGGATATCCAAAGTTGTAGTTGGGGTCGTACTGAGATGCAGCAGTTGCTGCCTGCTGAGCTGCAGCTCGAAGGCGGTCTGCCTCCGTCATGTTATAATAGGCATTTGCCTCCTCCATAGTTATAGTGTGTCTTCCTTTTTCCTGAAAGTTAAACAAAGTAGGGGCAGGAAGAACAATAGGGATGGCATGCTGTCGGTTAAAGATTAGTCGATATTTGAGAGTTTGATTATCCCACTCTATAAATTGGTGACTAGCCATAGCATTACAGTCTAAATAAACAGTAGGTAAGGGGTTATCATAAGGGTGCACAGACACACCAAGATAGCGGGCTATGCGAGTAGCGTAGATCCCACCAAATAAATCTCCATTAGAACCATTATGGTGTAGCCTACATGCAATAATAACTCCCAGATTATATTGCCTATCACCTAGTACAACACTCCTGAGAACGCTAAGATCAGGGACACACATGTGACAAGCCTCATCTTTACCATTTATGCATCTACCGATAAAGAGAGCAAAGTAATGAATAGCAGGAAAATGTATGCTCCCAGTGGTGGCTTGTGTGATGTCCCTGGATTCCCCCACTGTAATACTAGCAAGAAATTCTCTAAATTCAGATTTACGAGGATCACTCATACTGCCCCACTGTGGGAGCTTGCAGGCTTCATTAAAATCCTCTAAGTCCATGGTATAAGATTTATCATATAGATCAAACAAGACAGTGTGAGAATTACGTGAAGATGAAAATTTAAACCTTCTCACAAAACTATCAGTTAAGCCACGGTACTGGAGGCACTTATCTTGCATGAAGTCCTCGAGGTCAGTGTTACGCACATATGCGTAAAATTCATCTTTAATGCCTGCTTGACTCATAAATTCATCTGACGGCCATTCACAAGGCCGCACATCAGCATCCCTCGGTGGTTCATCATTCGGCTCACGGAACGCGAGCCTTGGTCCTTGCTTCCTTGAAGGGCCACCTTGGAAGTTTTTCCTAGACATTTTTCTGAAATTTTTAGTAACTCACAAATAAAAGTTAACCAAACTCAACAAGATTTATAGCAACAACTCCTACAAGTGCCTAGAGGCTATATCATGCATTAGAACTACTTGGGATCAAGAAAATTTGACATGCAAGCTCAAGAACAAGGTCACCACAGCAGCACAAATTTGCAACAAATAAAGCACTAGAACAAAAACTAATTGGACTAATGGAGGAGTCACATACCAAGGAACAATCTCCCCAAACAGTTTGGTGAAAGGTGCTTTGAGCAAGGAGATCAAAAATGGCAGCAAAATGAGCTAGAACTCGAGTTTGACCTGGCTGGGGATTTTTTTGTGAGGAAGAAGAAGGGAATGGGTGGAAGGATAAGTGGAGGGGGGGCCCGGTGGGGCCCTCTAGGCAGGAGGCGCGCCCTGTGAAGGGGGGCGCGTCCTGTGCCCTCGAGGCCAGGTGTTGGCTCCCCTCGCTGTGTGTTCAGTGCCATATTTTCTTAAATATTCTAGAAAAAATCATATTTCATTTTCATGGCATTTGGAGAACTTTTATTTTCGGGATATTTTTTATTGCACGGATAAGTCTGGAAACAGACAGATAATGCTAATTTTCTTTTATTTAACCTAATTAACAGAAAGTAAAAGAAGGGTACAGAAGGTTGGTGCTATCGAGATTCACCCATCCCATGTTCATCAAAAGGAATCCATTAACAAGGTTGATCAAGTCTTGTTAATAAACTCTTTCCGAGTAACATGAAACCGGGGAATTTTTGAATAACACTATGTTACCTCAATGGGGATATGTATGTCCCCAACAATAAGTATGTCATACGCCTTCTTGATACTAGGAATAGGAAACTCAAAACCTCCAATAGTAATAGTTGAAGTTTTTCCAATATAATTGATACTGAAGACCTGAGGTTGTTTCCTCGGAAAGTGTATCGTATGCTCATTACCATTGACATGAAAAGTGACATTGCCTTTGTTGCAATCAATAACAGCCCCTGCAGTATTCAGAAAAGGTCTTCCAAGAATAATAGACATACTATCATCCTCGGGAATATTAAGTATAACAAAGTCCATTAGAATAGTAACGTTTGCAACTACAACAGGCACATCCTCACAAATACCGACAGGTATAGCAGTTGATTTATCAGCCATTTGCAAAGATATTTCAGTAGGTGTCAACTTACTCAAGTCAAGTCTACGATATAAAGAGAGAGGCATAACACTAACACCAGCTCCAAGATCACACAAAGCAGTTTTAACATAGTTTCTCTTAATGGAACAAGGTATAGTAGGTACTCCTGGATCTCCTAATTTCTTAGGCATTCCACCCTCAAAAGTATAATTGGCAAGCATGGTGAAGATTTCTACTTCAGGTATCTTTCTTTTGTTGGTAATAATATCTTTCATATACTTGGCATAAGGATTTGTTTTAAGCACATCAGTCAAACGCATACGCAAAAAGATAGGTCTAATCATTTCAGCAAAGCGCTCAAAATCCTCATCATCCTTTTTCTTGGATGGTTTCGGAGGAAAAGGCATAGGTTTCTAAACCCATGATTCTCTTTCCCTGCCGTGTTTCCTAGCAACAAAGTCTCTCTTATCATAATGTTGATTCTTTGATTGTGGGTTATCAAGATCAACAACAGGTTCAATCTCTACATCATTATCATTGCTAGGTTGAGCATCATCATGAACATCATTATTAATATTATAACTAGGCTCATGTTCATTACCAGATAGTGTCTCAGCATCAGAAACAACTATATCATTGGGATTCTCAGGTGGGTGAGCTACAGGTTCACTAGAAGCATGCAAATTCCTATCATATTTCTTTTTCTTCTTCTTAGAAGAACTAGGTGCATCTAAATTAGCTCTCTCAAAATCTTGCTCAATTCTCTTAGGGTGGCCTTCAGGATACAGAGGTTCCTGAGTCATTCTACCACCTTTAGTTACAACTCTAACAGCATTATCCTTATTCTTACTATTTAATTCATTGAGCAAATCATTCTGAGCCTTAAGTACTTGTTCTACTTGAGTGGTGACCATGGAAGCATGTATACTAATAAGTTTCAGTTCATCTTTAGTACTAGACAGATAATCACTCAAGCGTTCAATCATATGAGCATTGTGTTGTAATTGTCTACCAACATAAGCATTGAAGTTTTCTTGTTTCACAATAAAATTGTCAAACTCATCTAAGCATTGGCTAGCAGACTTATAGGGAGGAATATCACCTTCATCAAATCTATAAAGAGAATTTACCTTTACTACCTGTGTCGGGTTATCAAGACCATGTATTTCTTCAATAGGCGGTAAATTCTTAACATCTTCAGCTTTAATACCTTTTTCTTTCATGGATTTCTTTGCCTCTTGCATGTCTTCAGGACTGAGAAATAAAACACCTCTTTTCTTCGGAGTTGTCTTAGCGGCTGGTTCAGGAAGTGTCCAATTATTTTCATTGGCTAGCATATTATTCAATAGTAATTCAGCCTATTCAACTATTCTTTCCCTGAAAACACAACCAGCACAACTATCCAGGTGGTCTCTGGAAGCATCGGTTAGTCCATTATAAAAGACATCAAGTATATCATGCATCTCAAGAGGATGATCAGGCAAAGCATTAAGTAACTGGAGAAGCCTCCCCCAAGCTTGTGGGAGACTCTCTTCTTCAGTTTGAGCAAAGTTATATATTTCCCGTAAGCCAGCTTGTTTCTTATGAGCGGGAAAATATTTAGCAGAAAAGTAATACATCATATCCTGGGGACTACGCACACAACCAGGATCAAGAGAATTAAACCAAGTCTTAGCATCACCCTTTAATGAGAACGGAAACAACTTAAGGATATAATAGTAGCGGATCTTTTCATCATTCGTAAACAGGGTGGCTATATCATTCAATTTGGTAAGATGTGCCACAACAGTTTCAGACTCATAGCCATGGAAAGGATCAGATTCAACCAAAGTAATTAACTCAGGATCAACAGAGAATTCATAATCCTTATGAGTGACACATATAGGTGAAGTAGCAAAAGCAGGGTCATGTTTCATTCTAGCATTCAAGGACTTTTCTTTCAGCTTAGCTAATAACTTCTTAAGATCATACCTATAATTGCAAGCAAGAAAGTCTCTAGCAGTTTCTTCATCCATAACATAACCCTCAGGCACAACAGGCAATTCATATCTATTGGGAGTAGTTTCATCATCACTTTCATAAATATCATCAACATTTGCACTCTCCCTAACCTTAGCAATTTTTACATCTAGAAATTCACCTAGTGGCACAGTATCAGGCATATAGGTAGTTTCATCATACATAGCACAAGTAGCATCATCAAGAACATACGACATATCAGATTCAATAGCAGGAGTAGGTGTCGCAAGTTTACTCATAACAGAAGGAGAATCAAGTGCAGAGCTAGATGGCAGTTCCTTACCTCCCCTCGTAGTTGATGGTAAGATCTTGGTTTTTGAGTCCTTCAAATTCTTCATAGTGATAAGCAGATATAAATCCCAAGTGACTTAAAAAATAGAGCTATGCTCCCCGGCAATGGCGCCAGAAAATAGTCTTGATAACCCACAAGTGTAGGGGATCGCAACAGTTTTCGAGGGTAAAGTATTAAACCCAAATTTGTTGATTCGACACAAGGGGAGCCAAAGAATACTCTTAAGTAATAGCAACTGAGTTGTCAATTCAGCCACACCTGGAAACTTAGTATCTGCAGCAAGATAGTTTAGTAGCACAGTAATATGATAGTGGTGGTAGCAGCAAATAAAAGTAAAGATAATGTTTTTGTAGTTTTTGTGATAGTAGCAACGGAAAAGTAAATAAGCGGCAAGCAATATAGGTAAAGCTCGTAGGCATTGGATCGGTGATGGGAAATTACGTCGGATGCAATTCATCATGTAGAAGTTATAACCTAGGGTGACACAGAACTAGCTCCAGTTCATCAATGCAATGTAGGCATGTATTCCGAATATAGTCATACATGCTTATGGAAAAGAACTTGCATGACATCTTTTGTCCTACCCTCTCGTGGTAGCGGGGTCCTATTGGAAACTAAGGGATATTAAGGCCTCCTTTTAATAGAGTACCGGACCAAAGCATTAACACATACTGAATACATGAACTCCTCAAACTATGGTCATCACCGAGAGTGGTCCCGATTATTGTCACTTCGGGGTTGCCGGATCATAACACATAGTAGGTGACTATAGACTTGCAAGATAGGATCAAGAACACACATATATTCATGAAAACATAATAGGTTCAGATCTGAAATCATGGCACTCAGGCCCTAGTGACAAGCATTAAGCATAGCAAAGTCATAGCAACATCAATCTCAGAACATAGTGGATACTAGGGATCAAACCCCAACAAAACTAACTCGATTACATGATAGATCCCATCCAACCCATCACCGTCCAGCAAGCCTACGATGGAATTACTCACGCACGGCGGTGATCATCATGGAATTGGTGATGGAGGAAGGTTGATGATGACGATGGCGACGATCTCCACTCTCCGTAGCCCCGAACGGACTCCAGATCAGCCCTCCCAAGAGAGATTAGGTCTTGGCGGCGGCTCCGTCTCGTAAAACGCGATAATTCTTTCTCCTTGATTTTTTTCTCCGCGAAACGGAATATATATGACGTGGGCATACGTCCGTGGGGCACCGGGCTGCCCTCGAGGCAGAGGGCGCTCCCTGGGAAGGGGGGCGCGCCCCCCACCCTCGAGGACGGCCCGTGGGCCCCCAGGTGTGGATCTTCTTGCCAGTATTTTTTATATTTTCTGAAATAAATCTCCGTTGATTTTTAGGCGATTCTGAGAACTTTTTATTTCTGCACAAAAACAACACCATGGCAGTTCTGCTGAAAACAGCGTCAGTCCGGGTTAGTTCCATTCAAATCATGCAAGTTAGAGTCCAAAACAAGGGCAAAAGTGTTTGGAAAAGTAGATACGTTGGGGACGTATCAAAGTGTGACTGCAAGAGTAGTTAATCTTCTATAAAGCTCTCGAGGTTCTTCATCTTCAATCATGGCGAACTCATCGGCTTCATCTTGAACAACTTAAAAGTTTGAGCGTTGAATGCTTGCGCTTCCCTTGTACAAGGAAACAACATGCTCCCATGCTTCCTTGGCGAGGGAGAAGGGTTGGAGACTTTTTTAAGATAAAAGGCATATGCCCGACTTTATAAATAAAGCCACCAGGCAGAATAGCACAACCAACATCCAAGCAACCACAATAACATGGAAAACAAAGAAAATGAGTTCTGGTACATGGCTATCCAGCCAGATATGGCACGCAGGCCAGAAATAAGACTAGTAGAGGAGACGACATGGTTTAAGAAGCTTCGCATTGTCTGCGCGCCAAGGACGAAGCCGTAGCCCGAATCTTGGACGCCATAGCATCGAAGGCCTCGTGATCGGCATCCCTAGTCAATGATCTCCACAGCTGTAAGAATATTCTAGTTTTAAATAAGCAATCAGCAGGATTAGCTGGAAATATATGCTTGATGGTAAACTTGTTTCTAGTGGTCCACAACGACTAACAGATCGATGCAAACGCAACCCAGAAGACCCTTTTTGAATTCCCAGATAAACCGGTGACCAATCCCCTAAGATCCTCGAAAGAAGAGGGATTCCACGACACCTGGAGCCAGGAGCAGATGCAACACCAAACAAATTTAGCCAAGGAACACCAGAAGAAAATGTGCTCCGTGTTTTCAAGTTCCCCACACAAGGCGCATCTATCCAAACCCGGGCCGTTCCTTTTCCAGATTTGGTCGGCTGCGGGAAGCTTACCACGAAAAGCTTGCCACAGGAAAATTTTGATCTTAGGTGGAACGCGGGCACTCCATATGCACTTGAACTTGGAAGTAGAAGAGCCCTAAATCAGTATAGCGTACAAGGATTTGACCGAAAAGCGACCAGAGGCAGAGTGGGGCCAGACCACCGAGTCCTCTTCCTCCGAGAGCAAAGGGAAGCAAGCAGTAAGACAATGCCAATCTTCCAACTCTTCAGGAGAGAGCGTCCTACGAAGGTCCAAGTCCCAATTATTCACCGAGTGCTCGGAGATTGAGATCTCTAGGTCAGGACAGTAAGAAAACAAAACCGGGAATGTCGCCGCAAGGGTGGCCTCCCCACACCACCAATCTAACCAAAAGCGAGTAGATTTGCCATTCCGGACATCAAATTTGACCAGAGACTGGAAAAACGGTCGAACTTTGATGAGATCTTGCCAGAATTGGGAACCGCCAGAATCCAGCACGAACATGGGGCTAGACTCAGGGAAGTATTTAGCTTTGAGAATGCTAAGCCATAGCGGGGCCTCCGTAGAGGACATGATTTTTGTCAGGACCGGTTTTCCAGGATTTAGATTTCCCAGTCCATGGTCCTTGTGCTCACCAGCCCCAGGATTACTGTTAGCTGATGAGACACAAACTTGATACAGAAATTCCAAGCAAAATATAAAATATGTAGTACAAGACCATTCTAGTCCATGAGTACAACAAAAGGTCTCTAATGGTTGACGGCGGAAGCGGTTTGCGGATCATCAGCGTCTATGGGACTCCACTTCCCACAGGAACAGCTGACCTGGATAACTCCTATCTTCGTGTGTCTGCTATCTCCATTGCCTAGGTTCCGGGGCCGTCATCGCAGCGCTCCTCTCCAAGCAAGAGATCTGGCCAAGACAATAGCCAGGGACAAGCCAGTGAGTACTTTGAATGTACTCGCAAACATTATGAACATAGGTACAATAAAACAAATGATAATCATGCTCTGAAACATTCCACGATCACTACGCCAGTCACGAAATAAAATTCATGACGCACACAAGCAGGTTATTCTTTAAAAACATGAATAAGCAATCAGGGAGTGAAAATAAAATGCCCGATCGGGTGTCTGAAGCGACGCCTCGAAAGGATAATAAAGCATGCCTCAGTCGGACGTCTGAGCGACGTCACATAAAGAGCTTATAAAGAAAAATAATAACAAACATGCCACAGTCGGGCGTCTGAGCGACACCACATAAAGGGCTTATAGGAAGAATAGATAACAAGCATGCCACAGTCGGGCGTCTGAGCGACACCACATAAAGGGCTTATAGGAAGAATAGATAACAAGCATGCCACAGTCGGGCGTCTGAGCGACACCACATAAAGGGCTTATAAGGAAAATAAATAGCCAGCATGCCACAGTCGGGCGTCTGTGCGACACCACATAAAGGGCTTATAAGGAAAATAAATAGCCAGCATGCCACAGTCGGGCGTCTGTGCGACACCACATAAAGGGCTTATATGGGAATAATCACAGGGAATATCCAGGAGGTAGAACCATCCCAGGGATATTTAAAAATTCAAATAATACAATGGTTAGTCCATAATAATAATAATCATAATCATCACATGTCACAAGTTATGATCCATGTTCTGGCTTAGCAGTTTTTCTCCTCCGAAGACCGACACTAAGACCGACACTTGACCCATCCCAGACTGTAATCCTTGACCGCGGACACGGCTATTCGAATAGATGTAACCTCTGCAGAGGGTGTACTCTTTACCCACGAGTAACGGATTCCTCTAGTCCATCGGGACTGATTCCAATTACGGTCTTTTAGTTGAAAACACACCTGACCTGCACACACCAGCTTAACTTACCGGTGACTGGAATCACCCACGCCACCTGTTAAGTAAAACTCTAAGTGGGGAGGCTACAACCTCGAGTAGCATGGGATCACAGAATTTATAATGCGCGCAAACTAGGGGAGCTACCCCCTCGGCTCCAACCGGAAACACCCATGCCCCCGGACCAGGTGGCATGCCTACCGGATGCAGCCGGTATCTTCCACCATGGCCTCTCTGTATGGTGTGTGCCAAGAAAGGGGTTGACAACTTACTGGACTGTACCCTACCTGCGGCAGGGACACGTGGTAGCACGTAACAAGTATGGGGGTTACCGGAACAAGACTCGATCTATGGTCGACTCAGGAGGTTAAAGCAGCACCTGCATGATTAGCATAACAAATATATTCTACACCAACAGGTTCACCGCCCATCATGCCTCGTCATGCCCTCACTGATCTCTCTCGTCACCATGAGGTACCATTTTCACGGTCATACTTTATCCATGACAAAACTTCTCCCCGAAGTTTGTCCGGACCAGCTCGGGCATGCGTGGCATGAGGCAGTAACCACTTCACACGTGTATCACTTGATCACAGCAAATCATCTTCTCATCAAATGCATTCAAGCGTGACTTGTCATCATATGTAAAACTCATTATTTCATGTGACATAAACATAGCTTACTACTCCTAGTAAGCATTCAACAAAATATCATATCTGTGTTCAAGATGCTTGCCTTCAAGGTGCAGAGAGGTGAGGGCACTCCAAAACTTTTGAAAGTTTTGATCTTCCCTCCAAATTCCTATTTTTTGAAAATATTCGAATTAACCCAAACTTTAAAAATAGTACAAAAAGTTATTTTTGAAATAAATCTTAAAATAAACTAGGTGAAATTTGAGAGTGGTAGGAAAAAGAATCAACTCATTTGGAGTTTTATTTTAAAAGATATGCCCAGTCAAAGTTTGGTCAAAGTTCTGTTTTAAATTAAAACAGAAAAGGAAACGGTTTTGAATGAAATGCGCTTTCAAACAGAGAGAACGTACTCGGTGGGGGGGCGCTTTCACTTAAGCCAGCGAGGGCCGGCTCGGGGTCACTGACAGGGGGCCCCGCGGTCCCACCTGTCGGGTTTGGCTGGTCCTTCTCCCTCCTCCCTTCTTCGCCCGTACTGGACGGAGCTCCGGCGATTGCCGGCGGCGAACGGCGGCTCCATGCGGGGAACGGAGGGGCGGAAAGGGTCCGTGGGTCCACGGCGAACCTTTCGGTGGTCGAAACGGCCGAGGTGGTGCTGAGGATCGCCGGCGACGAGCTTCGCGGCGGCGACAGCTTCGGGAGAAAAGGGGAAAAATGGCTACGGTGGTGCTGGAGCTTGGTTGAGTGGTCGGGAAGCTTCGTGGTGTCAAGGGGAAACCAAAGGCGGCACTGGATGGGTGGGGGAAGGCCTGGTCACGGCGAAGGGTGCCGGCGCATAGCGACGGCCGTGGTTGTCGGGGATGGAGAAGACGACTTCTTCCGGTCGAACCACTACGAGGGGAGCTAGCTACGGTGGACTGGAGGTTGCTTGGGGTCTCAGACGAGCTCGGGGCTCCTTTTATAGGCGGGGGAGGTCGGTTCCCGTGGCTGCGGATAAGAACGCCGGCGAACCGCCGTTCTGTTGCTGGCAGGGCGACGTGGCGGCGACGGGCACTAGGGGACGGGCTCGAGGATGGGCTCGAGCTGTTCCAGGGGCGAGTTGGCGTGCTGGAGTGGCTCGGGCGGTGCCGACCACGGCAGTTTCAGGCGGCGGCAGTGGCGGCTTGCGGCCGACCTCTGCAGGAGCCAGGGCGAAACAGCGGGGTCAGCGCGGACTGCGGGCTAGCGGACGAGCGTTTGGATGAGGTCGAGCTGTTCCTGAGACGAGCTGGCATGCGGAGGCGGTTCGGCTGCGCGCGCGCGTGCAAAACGTGCGCTCTGGGTGCGCCCAGAGCACGCACGTTACATGCTCGACAAAATGTCTGGGTGGCCTAGAGGGCTCGGTTGCAAACAAGACTCAACAGGACTGGTTTAGGGGTAGAGGGAAGACTAGTGGACATGTTTGTTTGCCCAGAGGGGCAAAATCACAGTGCAATTTGAAAACTATGCCAACTCTGTCTATGAACACAAGGTGCTCGACAGAATGCCACGGGCTTCTAGGCATCTCTTCTGGTGGCCAAAAACTCCAGAGTAGAGTCTCTTTAGATGATAAAGAGGGTGGCAAGGTTAGTTTGTCAAAAGCAAAAACTTCCTAGTGCAAGTTTTTGAGAAAACCAAAACTGGACAGAAGAGAAAAGCTATTATTGCATGGACCAAAAGTATTCCAATAGGTCCAATCTCCTGGACTTAAGAGTTTGGTAGGGTGGACTATAAGCAGGAGAAAAACCATGGGTAATAGGGCAAGATAAAATGGGGTTGCAGTAGAAAATGGCAAACTGGACCAGAGAGCAAAAGAGGATGTTCTGCTCAATTTTTCCAAAGAACACCAATGGGTTTTTGCATAGAAATGAATTATATACTTCTACCAACATCTCCAAATTTTGGTGGAATTTTTAGATGCATTTATCAAATGGTTGCAGTGCAAAAGGGACTCCAAAGCTTATGAGAAACCAATTAAAAGCAATAAAGCTTCAGGGAAATATTTATAGAAATAATTCCACTGATAAAAGAAATGATCTTGAGAAGGTATACAAGTCCAACAACATTTATTTTTGAAAAGTTCCCCCTTGGAGGGAAAACTCCACAATTCAGAAGAAAAGAATGGTTCTGAAATCAAAAGAAAGTCCAGAAAAGGAAAAATTTATTTTCCTGGCAAAAATTTTAATAATTAAATCATGGTTAAAATTTTTGGGGTGTTACAACACCACCCCCCTTAAGAAAAATCTCGTCCTCGAGATTTGCTAAGGACGATCTCAAAATATCCATCCTATTACCATAAAGTATGAAAAAGGAACGAGCATACTAAACACGTAATACACTGAGGTTACTGCGAGAGGGCAAATAATTGGCACGACCACAGTGGGGTACTGGTGCTACGTGAAGAAAACTATGGTTGGGGGAAACCGAGAAATTACCACTTTTGGCTATGGTAAAATTAGAACAATAATCAAATTTCACGAATTACGCTGGTCGTACCCGAGTGCATAGAGCCCTCTCTGGCTGACAGGTGGACCCGGGGTCCACTGTCAGTCTCTTCTTCTACCTCTGGCTCTCTCTCTCCCTCTCTCTCGCGTGCTCTCCCGCGCTTTCTCCACCGGCGACGCCTAGCGCATAGGGCATCTAGGCCGTACTGCGGTAGTGCGCGGCGTGCTAGCTGTCGGCGCAGCGTGCACTCTCCTCGCGGGCCAGAGCGCTGTCGGCACTGCTCGCGGATTCGCCTCCGAACACCGGCGATCGAGCGACGAGCGGTGCTGGTGGACCTCGCCCACCGTACACCGATCTCGAGCTATAAATTGACCGAGGTGCTGCTCTCTTCTTCCTCACACCTGGCCTCGCCTCTTCTTCTCCTTCCTTCTCCTCCATTCCTGTTTGCAGGAGCTCGCGACGAGGCTCTAATGGCGGAGGTGATGCCGGACTGGTACGTGATCCTGATGTGCGGAGGGTTGGCAGCATTGCTGGGGTTCTCCGTGCTCTTGTGCGCGATGATCCTCAGTGATCGTTGTGATGCTGCTGCTCGAGTGTTAGCTCTTCGCGGCGGCGGTGATCATGAGGATTAAGTGTGGTTGTTAGGTTCTGACTGCTGTCAGTGTGCGGGAGGCAACTAGCGTTCAAATAATCACCCACAAATTCCTCCTTTAGAGGCTGTGGTGTGTTAGAGAGGTGATCAGATAGGTGCAAAATATGTACGTGATTATGCAATTAGTGCGTGCAGTTGAGTGGTTGTGGATGTGAGCCTGCTGTCGTGGTGCCGCGTGAATTAAAATGCATGTCACGAAGAATTTATGTGTTGCAACGGCTCAAAGAAAAATCTAACTTCAAGATTTACTGAGAGCGGAGGCAGTCAATCAAAATGAACAGTAGTAAAAACCACTCACATTTATCGAAAACAAACATTTAATACATCGCACAAACTTAGGATACAACGCATAAGCTGTAATACATAAATAAGTGCTAGGATAACAAACATAGCTGTGACGTCTACGATAAATACGGAAAATGGACAGGGTCCTGAGGAAATGTCTCTGGCACTGGGGCACATTCCTCTTCTATCGGGGAAAGCGGAAGGCTTCCCGGTGTTGGAATACATTCTTCTTCTTCCGGAGGGAGCGGAGGAAGTTGAGGAAGCAATCGAAGGACGTGTCCCTCCTGAGTTGGCAGAGGGGGTCCGCCAATGGCGATCCGGGGATTTAGAACTGTAAGGTAGCGGAGATACTCCAGTATTTGCTGGGTGAAACGCTCCTGGGCCATCACATATTGAATGAGATAGACCAGGGCTGGATCGCTCTCCGCACGTCCACAGCGGAACGTAGCTTCTGCTCCAAAAGCAGCGCGGCTTGGGAAATAGCACTATTCTCTTGTGCTGGCACAAGGTACCGCAAATCGAAGACGGGTGACTGCTTCATACGCAGCAGACTCAGTGGCCATGCCTGGTGTTGGCATGGATCTCCCGATGAAGATAACATAGGGAGGGCCTTGGTTTAAATCTGCTGGTGGAATATGTACAGCTGCCCAGTATTTCGAGAGATCAGGAGTGATTCTCGATTTGAACAGCTCATACAGGGGTGGATGGGTGGAGCCAAGAGTATTGCGGGTAAAATCCCATAATATCTTAACAAAACTACCAGGGTTTGCGTCGGGGGTCCTCAGGTAAGCTCCGGGGTGAGACATGGATGGGTGAATGAGGAAGGTAGTGCTCGATGTTGATGGTTGCCGGTGTGGAAAAATGAGGGTGGCCGCTTATAGAGAGCCTGGGTCATGAAACATGAAGTGGTGCCGGTACGACTGAGACACCGACTCCGGCGCGGGGCTGTCTGAGTCAAAGCCTCAGGCCTCAATCCCCAAAAGAAAAGTGACATGTTACTGTGCATGTCGATTAGGGGTCATGTCCAGAATTTTACTCTGCAACCACTCGACAAACAATTCATGCCAGATCACACATACTATGAGATGTTGACACACAAGTGGTTACAAGCTCACCACGCCACACAACGGCTACTACGGAACTAAAGGGAAAAACCGGTCACTAGGGCTTGGCAACAATTCTGGTGGACTCAGCCCACCTGGTTGATATCTAGCCGGGCGTGTCTTGCGGATGCCGAGTCCTCTCCGGGTGCTTCCGCGTCGGAGCTGGCCGGGGTAGGATGGGGAGCTACAGGGCTGGAGTAGCGGTGGTGGCCTTCGCGGGGTGTCGAGGTCACCGTCCCATTGGAGTAGGCCTCCAAGAGACGACGGAGATCTCCGGGTGAGGCGATGGCATTGCCCGGGTGGATGACATGGTCAAAGCTTGGGGGCTCAACCGGTCTTCCAGGCAGCACTATCGGGGTGTCGGTGGCGGGTGCGACTTCGCCCCTTGCCGGGGTCAGGCGAGCGAGCGTCATGCGGGTCTCAATCAGGTCAAGAGTGACCTGATCAAACAGTGCCTCTTGCGCCTTCAGGTAGCGCACCAGATGCACCAGGGCAGGGTCCGACTCATGGTCTCCGTTGGCGACCTGGGTCGGTCTACCATAGCCTTCACGACTAGGGTAGTAGTAGAATGAGCGGCAGTTAACCCTCGGCGACAGGTGCCGAAGATGAACTATAGCCTCTCGGGCTGCAAGTTGGATGGCTTGGGGCTCGTCGGAGGTCGTCCTCCCGGTGAACCGGTAGGGGCGCTCCGATGTGATGCTTCTACCGTAGATGTGCGCCGTGGCCCAGAAGTGATGGATGGAATTACTCGTGTGCTCTTGGTACACTACATACTCCGGCGGCTCGTCGGTGCCGAAGGCACGACGGGTGAGATTGGCGAGGATGGCTACGAAGCCTTCGAGCTCGACTGCGGTGGTCTCGTTGCGAACGAGGGGGCCTGGCATCTTGGTGGTTGGATATCGAACTGGGAATGAGGCTGTGATGTGCTGAGTTTTGGGGCAAGGCTTCCTTTATGAGTCAGCCGGGTCTTCCATCGCACGCTTGTGGATGGGACAACTCAGGTGTTGGCACAGGCGCACGGCCTATGGATAGACCGATAGGTTGGGCACCGACTGCCAAAAGCTGTCGGGGTCACAGTGTGGGCTATCGGGTAGGATAGGCTTGATTGTGGTGAGGTTAAGGTCTGGTGGGTGGGTTAACCTAGGTTCACCGACCCAGCTAAGATAGGATTAGCCAATGGTCAGCCTGGCTCTGATACCAAGGTTGTCAGGACCGGTTTTCCAGGATTTAGATTTCCCAGTCCATGGTCCTTGTGCTCACCAGCCCCAGGATTACTGTTAGCTGATGAGACACAAACTTGATACAGAAATTCCAAGCAAAATATAAAATATGTAGTACAAGACCATTCTGGTCCATGAGTACAACAAAAGGTCTCTAATGGTTGACGGCGGAAGCGGTTTGCGGATCATCAGCGTCTATGGGACTCCACTTCCCACAGGAACAGCTGACCTGGATAACTTCTATCTTCGTGTGTCTGCTATCTCCATTGCCTAGGTTCCGGGGCCGTCATCGCAGCGCTCCTCTCCAAGCAAGAGATCTGGCCAAGACAATAGCCAGGGACAAGCCAGTGAGTACTTTGAATGTACTCGCAAACATTATGAACATAGGTACAATAAAACAAATGATAATCATGCTCTGAAACATTCCACGATCACTACGCCAGTCACGAAATAAAATTCATGACGCACACAAGCAGGTTATTCTTTAAAAACATGAATAAGCAATCAAGGAGTGAAAATAAAATGCCCGATCGGGTGTCTGAAGCGACGCCTCGAAAGGATAATAAAGCATGCCTCAGTCGGACGTCTGAGCGACGTCACATAAAGAGCTTATAAAGAAAAATAATAACAAACAAGCCACAGTCGGGCGTCTGAGCGACACCACATAAAGGGCTTATAGGAAGAATAGATAACAAGCATGCCACAGTCGGGCGTCTGAGCGACACCACATAAAGGGCTTATAGGAAGAATAGATAACAAGCATGCCACAGTCGGGCGTCTGAGCGACACCACATAAAGGGCTTATAAGGAAAATAAATAGCCAGCATGCCACAGTCGGGCGTCTGTGCGACACCACATAAAGGGCTTATAAGGAAAATAAATAGCCAGCATGCCACAGTCGGGCGTCTGTGCGACACCACATAAAGGGCTTATATGGGAATAATCACAGGGAATATCCAGGAGGTAGAACCATCCCAAGGATATTTAAAAATTCAAATAATACAATGGTTAGTCCATAATAATAATAATCATAATCATCACATGTCACAAGTTATGATCCATGTTCTGGCTTAGCAGTTTTTCTCCTCCGAAGACCGACACTAAGACCGACACTTGACCCATCCCAGACTGTAATCCTTGACCGCGGACACGGCTATTCGAATAGATGTAACCTCTGCAGAGGGTGTACTCTTTACCCACGAGTAACGGATTCCTCTAGTCCATCGGGACTGATTCCAATTACGGTCTTTTAGTTGAAAGCACACCTGACCTGCACACACCAGCTTAACTTACCGGTGACTGGAATCACCCACGCCACCTGTTAAGTAAAACTCTAAGTGGGGAGGCTACAACCTCGAGTAGCATGGGATCACAGAATTTATAATGCGCGCAAACTAGGGGAGCTACCCCCTCGGCTCCAACCGGAAACACCCATGCCCCCGGACCAGGTGGCATGCCTACCGGATGCAGCCGGTATCTTCCACCATGGCCTCTCTGTACGGTGTGTGCCAAGAAAGGGGTTGACAACTTACTGGACTGTACCCTACCTGCGGCAGGGACACGTGGTAGCACGTAACAAGTATGGGGGTTACCGGAACAAGACTCGATCTATGGTCGACTCAGGAGGTTAAAGCAGCACCTGCATGATTAGCATAACAAATATATTCTACACCAACAGGTTCACCGCCCATCATGCCTCGTCATGCCCTCACTGATCTCTCTCGTCACCATGAGGTACCATTTTCACGGTCATACTTTATCCATGACAAAACTTCTCCCCGAAGTTTGTCCGGACCAGCTCGGGCATGCGTGGCATGAGGCAGTAACCACTTCACACGTGTATCACTTGATCACAGCAAATCATCTTCTCATCAAATGCATTCAAGCGTGACTTGTCATCATATGTAAAACTCATTATTTCATGTGACATAAACATAGCTTACTACTCCTAGTAAGCATTCAACAAAATATCATATCTGTGTTCAAGATGCTTGCCTTCAAGGTGCAGAGAGGTGAGGGCACTCCAAAACTTTTGAAAGTTTTGATCTTCCCTCCAAATTCCTATTTTTTGAAAATATTCGAATTAACCCAAACTTTAAAAATAGTACAAAAAGTTATTTTTGAAATAAATCTTAAAATAAACTAGGTGAAATTTGAGAGTGGTAGGAAAAAGAATCAACTCATTTGGAGTTTTATTTTAAAAGATATGCCCAGTCAAAGTTTGGTCAAAGTTCTGTTTTAAATTAAAACAGAAAAGGAAACGGTTTTGAATGAAATGCGCTTTCAAACAGAGAGAACGTACTCGGTGGGGGGGCGCTTTCACTTAAGCCAGCGAGGGCCGGCTCGGGGTCACTGACAGGGGGCCCCGCGGTCCCACCTGTCGGGTTTGGCTGGTCCTTCTCCCTCCTCCCTTCTTCGCCCGTACTGGACGGAGCTCCGGCGATTGCCGGCGGCGAACGGCGGCTCCATGCGGGGAACGGAGGGGCGGAAAGGGTCCG
>LR738709.1:374826527-374844382 GCA_902687465.1 Secale cereale | reverse complement strand
CAAGTTTTTGAGAAAACCAAAACTGGACAGAAGAGAAAAGCTATTATTGCATGGACCAAAAGTATTCCAATAGGTCCAATCTCCTGGACTTAAGAGTTTGGTAGGGTGGACTATAAGCAGGAGAAAAACCATGGGTAATAGGGCAAGATAAAATGGGGTTGCAGTAGAAAATGGCAAACTGGACCAGAGAGCAAAAGAGGATGTTCTGCTCAATTTTTCCAAAGAACACCAATGGGTTTTTGCATAGAAATGAATTATATACTTCTACCAACATCTCCAAATTTTGGTGGAATTTTTAGATGCATTTATCAAATGGTTGCAGTGCAAAAGGGACTCCAAAGCTTATGAGAAACCAATTAAAAGCAATAAAGCTTCAGGGAAATATTTATAGAAATAATTCCACTGATAAAAGAAATGATCTTGAGAAGGTATACAAGTCCAACAACATTTATTTTTGAAAAGTTCCCCCTTGGAGGGAAAACTCCACAATTCAGAAGAAAAGAATGGTTCTGAAATCAAAAGAAAGTCCAGAAAAGGAAAAATTTATTTTCCTGGCAAAAAATTTAATAATTAAATCATGGTTAAAATTTTTGGGGTGTTACAATTTTCCGCCACCACATATGATGAGGCATTTGTTCATGTCAGCAGTGTTAATAATGCCAACCCCCAAGGTTTTTGGGTTGGCAAATAAGCTTCCATTTCACCATCCTATATGTGCGCTTGTTGTTTGCCGAATTCTAGTATAAGGCACCCCTGTGTTTGTCAAACCCATCGTGGGTCCCTCCCAAAAGGAGGTAGAAGCACATCAAGAACATGGGGAGGGAGGAGAGGCATGCGTTGATTAAGGCAACCTTGACGGGTTGGGTGCTGTAGCGGCCTCTCCACAGCAACACCCGGTTGCCCACCTTCGAGGCGACCGGGGCGAAATCTTTAGCCAGCAGCTTGTGGGGGGATATCGGAGGCCAAGGTATTTGAAAGGGAAAGAGCCCAGGGAACATTTTAGTAAATGAGCAACTCTAAGAGCCTCAACGTCCGACACCCCAGTAACAATAACTTCACTCTTGGCAAAATTAATTTTGAGGCCAAAAAATGCTTCGAAGCAAAGGAGAAGGAACTTCAAGTGAGCCACACTTTCATCGTTAAGTTCAACCATAATGTGGTATCATCCGCGTAGTGGAGGTGGGATATGCCATTTGGAGCAAGATGGGAGCTGACAGGGGTGATATGGCCAGCAGTCGCAGCCCGAGTCAGGATGTGGGAGAGAGAGTCACCCACGAAGTTAAAGAGAACGGGGAAGCCGGGTCACCCTGCGTGTGACGCCCGGATAATTAAGCTATAGTAATCCCACACTACTGATAGCACATCATCATTTTTACTGTTTCTAAGTCCCATGTTGATTCAAATCAATTAGGAATTCAAGTTTAAAAGAAAGTCGGACAGTAAAAGTTTTCAAATGACAAAACTAAAATGTTCTAAAGATGGCCAATATTTCACAGGTAATTATGGTGGAGAAACCAATCTTTTATAAAGTGTTGAACTATTCTAAAATAAACAAGACAGTAGCAAAACAATTAATTAATTGCCTTTTACAATTAATAAAATACTAACATATTTTATTTTAAACCTGAAACTAAATGTGGTAGTGGACTAATGTAAACTGCTAATTTAGGTGTTAGTTTTATATTTTATAAAACTATAAATTAACATGGAACAAAAAACAGAAAACTTTAAAAAGAAAACAAAAATTAGAAAAGGAAAGAAAAGAAAGCAGAACCCCCTCGGGCTACTTGGCCCAATTGGCCAGTGCAGCCCAGCCGACCTGGTCGGCCCAGCCAGCCCACCACCACCAGCTCTTCTCCTTCCCCTGTTCACCACGGGCGCGGTGGACGCAGCGCGCGCATTGACGCCGCCGATGCTCCACGCGTGAGCCATCCTGTGGCACACCCTCCCTCACCGGGGCCTACTAGTCCCTCCCCCTCGGCGCCCTGGAACCCTAGCCTTGCAATCCCCTTCCTCTCTCTCTCGCTCTCTCTCTCTCTCTCTCTCTCTCTCTCTCTCTCTGCTAGAGCTCGCGCCAGAGACCCCCATCGCCGCTGCGTCGTCGTTGCCGCGCTTCGAGGCATCCCCGAGCTGCTAAAAGGTGGCCAGGAGCCTCCTCGACCTCGTCTCCTTCACCTACGCCTCTGGATTGAAGCCAAAAGGCCATGTGCGCTCTGCATCGAGCCACCATCCCCACCACAGCCGTCGTGGCCATCGCTGTCTATCTCCACCATCGGTGCCTTCCCGACCTCCTCGAGCTCATCATTGGCGCCACTATGAGCTCCGCCAACCCCCTTGTGCCTTCTTGAGCTCGGATTCGAGCTCCAAAGTGTTCTCCCCATCGCCTGTAGCTTCGTCTACCGCTCCGCTAGTCGCCGTCGTGGCCACGGCTACTTGAACACGCGTCTGATCCCGTAGTTGCGTTCAGTGGGTCGCCAGCTACCCATCACACCGAACCCCGCCGCTCATCGTGCACTGTTTCGCCAGAACCCACCGCACCCGAAGTCCGGTGTTGTCCGTGAGCTCACCTATGTCGGTTGCGGCCATGTCCGGCCACGCCATCACCACAGATCGACGCGATGGGCTCTCCTTGTTCGAACGCGCCCGCCCGCGCCCATTTTGGCCGTCGGACGACGAATCCCTGCGCACGGCCGTGCCCTCCGCCGCGGATTTGCTCACCGGAGCTAGCTCCGGCGCCACCGCTGACCGGGCTGGTCGGGGCCACCCCCTAGGTCACTGACCCGTGGGCCCCGGGGACTCAACTAGCCTATTGACTTTGGTCAACGCTGACTGGCCAGCCCCCAGCCACTAACCAATGGGGCCTACCTCCACTAATTAACAGAATTAGTTAAACTAATACAAATAACGTAATTACACGCTGACATGCGGGCCCAATGACTTATTTAGTTAATTAGTTTAGTTATAAAACCATGTTAGCCCCACTGTCTATGACAGGTGGGACCCAGCCGTCAGGATCAACTTGGACTGGCTCTGTTGACCGCTGATGTCACCTTGACGTTATGCTGACGCAATAATCCCATTTGAGTTAAAGGTGATTTACAAAATATTGTTTAAAACTTTGAAAATCATAGAAAATAAATTGTAACTCGGATGAAAAAGTTTTATATATGAAAGTTGCTCAGAATGATGAGACGAACCCGAATACGCTATCCACATACCTGTCAGATGCCTCCAGTAGTGCAAGCATGGAACCTTTCCCTCCGGATCGTCTGTCCGGTAAATGCCCAAAGCCGGAGAAATATCCACAGATATTTTCTCGCTCCATCTGAAACGTGTAGCACCGCGTTAGGCCATCCCTAGCACCGCGTATTACTGTGTTATGCTTTTTGACGCTTTTGTTTGCTTTGTTATTTATTGTGTCCCCCCTCCGTTACTTCCTTTCCGGTAGACCCCGAGACGCTGCCGATGCCATTGTGTTCAATTGCGTCGACGACGACCCCTCCTTCTTGCCAGAGCAACCAAGAAAGCGAACCCCCTTGATCACCAGATATCGCCCATTATCTTCTCTCTTATTCTTGCATTAGATTTGCTACTGTTGATGATTCGATTGCTCCTATTTTGTTGCATAGTCTGACATTGTTGCTACCACTGTTGATACCTTTACCTGCTATCCTAAATGCTTAGTATAGGATGCTAGTATTCCATAAGTGGCCCTACATTCTTGTCCATCTGCCATGCTATACTATCGGGCCGTGATCACTCGGGTGGTGATCACGGGTATATACTATATACATACTTTACATGATACATGATGTGACTAAAGTCGGGTCGGCTCGTTGAGTACCCGCAATTGATTCCAATGTGGGGGCTGAAAGGACAGGTGGCTCCATCTAGGTAGCGGTGGGCCTGGGTTCCTGACGGCCTCCGGGTGGATCTTTGTGGCGGAGCGACAGGGCGGGTTGAGACACCCAGTCAAGAGGTGGCCTGGCCCTGGTCATTGTCCGCGGTTATTTTATAATAACACGCTTAACGAGTTTGGATATTTGATCTGAGTCTGGCCACTGGCCTATACGCACTAACCAGCTACGTGAGAATAGTTATGGGCTCTCGACGTCGTGGTATCAACCGAAGCCTTCTTGACGTCAGCGATTGAGCGGTGCGCGCCGGGTTGGACCGTCTAACGTAACTTACTTAGCAATGGAGGTTGCTAGGTCTGCTCACCGGCCGCGTACGCAACATGCGGGTGTGCGTTGGGCGACGGGCCCATACCCCTGCGTGCTTAGGGCTTAGACCGGCGTGCTGACCTCTCTGTTGTGCTTAGGTAGGGCTGCGACATGTTGATCTTCCAAGGCCGGGCATGACCCTGGAAAGTGTGTCCGGCCAAATGGGATCGAGCGTGCTGGGTAATGTGGTGAACCCCTATAGGGAAGTTAATCTATTCGAATAGCCATGTCCCTCAGTAAAAGGACGACCCGGAGTTGTACTCCGACCTCATGACAACTAGAACTGGATACTTAATAAAACACACCCAGATAAGTTCCAGAGATAACCCGGTGATCGCTTTCCCACAGGGTGACGATGGGAGGATCGCCGGGTAGGATTATGCTATACGATGTTACTTGGTGAACTTACCATCTACTCTATTCTACTGCTGCAAGACGGAGGCTGCCAGAAGCGAGGATACTTGTTACTTTCCAGCTACTCCCTTCTACTGCTGCAAGATGGAGGCTGCCAGAAGCGTATTCTTCGATTGGACTAGTTATCCCCCTCTTATTCTCGCATTCTGCAGTTTAGCCCTCAGATATTACCCCTTTACACAGATACCATTGCATATGTAGTGTAGATCCTTGCTTGCGAGTACTTTGGATGAGTACTCATGGTTGCTTTGCCCCCCCCCCTTTTCCCCTTTTGTCCCTTCTTCTCGGATGTTGCAACCAGATGGTGAAGTCCAGGAGCCAGATGATCCCGAGGATGTTTCTACATGGAGTTCGGCTCGAGGAGTAGTTAGGAGGTCCCAGGAAGGAGGCCTTGCCTCTTCGATCGTTGAAGTTTGTGCTAGCCTTCTTAAGGCAAACTTGTTTAACTTATGTTTGTACTAAGATATTATTGCTTCCACTGACTCTTGTGTTTTCAAACTTATGTATTCAAGCCCGCGAGGCCCCTGGCTTGTAATATAAAGCTTGTATCACTTTAATTTGTGTCTAGAGTTGTGTTGTGATATCTTCCAGTGAGTCCTTGATCTTGGTCATACACATTTGCGTCATGATTAGTGTACGGTCAAATCGGGGGCGTCACACTGCCTCAGGCCCATGCCGTTGGCGAAAAAATTACTGATATTCCCGTTTACCGAAGCCGCAGTGTGGCCACCCGTGACCAACTGCATAAGTCTGTGAAACACAACCCCATCAAAGCCCTTGGCCAGTAACACCTGACGAAAAAAGTTCCAACTGACCGAATAAGCTTTCTCGAAATCAAGCTTAAGGATCACCGCTCTAGTGCCACGAACATGCAGGTCATGGACGATCTCATGCAAACATAGGATGCCGTCCAGGATGAACCTGTCTTTGACAAAGGCCGACTGGAAAAGACTGAGGGTACAGTGAGCGATGGGGGATAGTCTAGTAGCAAAACCTTTTGTCGGAAATTTAGTGAAGTTATTGATGAGGGCTATAGGTCTGAACTGAGAAATCTTGACAGCCCCTTTAACTTTAGGTATGAGAGTGAGGACAATGTATTTTAGGCGAGAAATATCCACGGTTCCAACCAAAATCCTTGGATGATTGCAAGAACGAGGCCCCGAAGCTGGGGCCAGAATTGCCTGAAGAAAGGGATGGAGAATCCGTCAGGGCCCGAGGCCGAACTGGTCTTAGCAGTACAAACAGTTTCAAAAACCTCCTCGTCTGAAGGGGGAATCATTAAGGCCTCATTTTCGTCGTTGGAAACCTGCTCGTGGAGTGACCAGAAGGAGTGAGCCAGCCTAAACCCAACCTCAGGCTTAGCAGAAAGGAGGGAGGAGAAAAATTCAACTACGTGGGACACGATTTGGTTATGATCAGAAACCCTGGTGTTATTGATAATGAGACTGTCAATCAAGCATCGACGATGTCTCCCATTAGCAATGGCAAAGAAATAAGCGGCGGGAGAGTCGCCTTTCAAAGTCTAGTTAATGGTGCCTTTTTGCCTCCAATACAGCTCAGCCTGACAGTGTAAAGCCATTAGGGCCTCCTCGAGCGCGTAACGGGTCTGCCATTCAGGAAGAGAAAGGACGGGGCCATAGGCCCGCGTATCAAGGGAGTCAATTTGGGCCAAAAGATGGAGCTTCTCACGACGGGAATCAGCAGCATGATTCCTGGCCTATCCACGAAGACATTTGCGCAAGAAATAAGAACACTGGTGCTAATCATCCATCCGGCCAAAGGAACGGCGGTCAGAAGCCAAGAAGGAGATAATTTTAGACGAGAGCATCTCAGAGAAGCCATCAACTAGCAGCCACGAAGCATCGAATTGAAACCACGGGGAGGAGACGGTGCGGATCCCATCATCGAGAACAAGGAGGGCATGGTCAGATCCCATTATGGACAAAGCCCGAAGGGAAGCCCGAGGGAACAAGGATTCCCATCGGGGACAAATAAAAATGCGGTCTAGGACAGATTTGATAGGAGAAGACTGGTGATTCGTCCAGGTAAAGCGAGCACCCACCCTAGGCACTTCATGAATAGCTGAGTCACGAATGAAAGCGTTAAAAGCATCATCAAGCGGCCAGGAAAAGTTAGGGGAATTTTTGTCCGAGGGGGAGCGCATTAAGTTGAAATCACCACCAATAAGCAAGGGAAGATCACACGAATTAATCTTATTCGATACCTCAGCCAAGCACAAGTGGGAAAGAGAATGGTCAGCCGGGCCGTAAACTACCATAACTTCCCAGAGAACGTTGAGGGAGCGGTGAGACACAATAGTGCTAGCCCAAAAAATACCATGATCGAAAGCAACAAAATCAAACATGTCTCGTTTAGTACCGATTAGGATGCCGCCATAGTGGCCCGAGGAAGGCAGAAAGTTCCAATCGAATATGTCGATCCCCGCAACTGCAGAGAGTTCATTAGGGGAGAAAGAGGGTTTTAGCGTTTCAACGAGGCCAATGATGTCAATATTATCGCACTGAACAAGGTCTTTCACCTGGTCTCTGCGCCCCCCTAGCGCCGAAACCCTTGATGTTCCAAAAAAGAGCTTTCATCGGAAGGAAAGATTTTTAATGCGAAAACTTGACCTGCATGGGGCTATGCAGGATTTAGCACGTTTGCCAGCCCCGCGCCGAGGCGCAGCAGAAGACACATGATCCCTATCAGATGCCTCCGCGACCCCACCAACCACAGCCGGTGCGGGCCCAGCCAGAGTGGCAACGTCCTTGTCCCTGGCAATATCAGCCTGGGCCACTTCATTGGCCCGAACAATAGCCAGCAGCGCAGAGGGAGAGCCGAAACTAGAATCAAAAGAAATGTCCACATCCGATAAAAAATTCAGAAGATGTTCATTGGAATGCGATAGAAGGACTAATTGATCAGCAGAAGTATTGAGGAAGGAAGGGGTTGAAGGGCGGGGTGGAGTACCTGAGGGGGGAGGTCCCTGGCCGCAGCGCGCCGCGCCGCCCGGTCGGCCACCCGCTCGCCACTGTTGGAGATCCGGCCGCTCTTGCGGGCAGTGGAGGCGGGGGAACAGACCGGCATGGGGCGGGCACGGCATGGGGAGGCCGCCCCAGAAAAAGGACCCGAGGTCGCTCCTAGATCAGCATCGAGCCTGCGGCACATCCCAACCGCAGACTGCTTTGAGCCCTCTAAGGCCCTGCTGCGAGCGGAAAACTTCTTGACAGATGATTTCTTCTTCTTCTTGGACACGGGGCCGGCAGGGGATAGATCTTCGATGCCAGAGAGAGAGAGCGAGACCGGGCGAGCTGGGAGATTAGAGCAGACGTCGGAGAAAGGAGTGCCCCTCACCCCATCGGAAGCAGCAGTCCCCGCTCCCATGTTGTCGGTCGCATCCTTGTTCCCACCCCCGCCAGAGCATTCTCCTTGAGCAGGTCACGGTCTTCAGAGGTCAGGCCGTCCCACTCAGACTATGCGAATTGGTGCTCAGCACCAGGAATCGAGTCATCAGGCAGCCCATCATCGTCCTTGTCCGAGGCCGGCCGAGGGGGCGGGGGAAGGGCGAGGCCAGATTAACCGCACCCTCGACACGCAAGAAGGGTCGGAGATGAGCAATATCTTCGGGGGGAATAGCTTCTTGGAGGATAAAGAGAGCGGACTAGTTGAATTGATGATCCGTGGCTTCTCCAGGAGTGAAGTTGCTTGGATCGTGCGGGTAGAAACCTTGCTCAATAATTCTCCAAAGATTAGTAGAACTATGATTCAAATGACGTTTAAAGCGATAAAGCCAAGAGGCAAAATCCGCATTTTTTACATACTTAGGAGGAGCACCAACATGATTCATGTGAGTGGAGGGAACCGGCCCTCCATAGATAGGAGGAGGTTCAACATGGGCAAAGATGCCACTCCCATTCTTAGGCAACGGAACTTGATCACTACTAGCTTCCCCCTTATCGGGGTGAGCATCCACCACCTTGTTAGTGGGACGAGCCACTTCCAACGGTGCGGTGGAAAATTTAAGCCCATTGAGAAATTCTTTGAACATGGCTTTGACCTCGGTCATCATGGAGGTTTTCAATGTGTCCAAAGCCGCATTGAACTCCTCACGAGAGACCAAGGATCGCCCATCGGCCGCAGACGAGAACGGGTTCACACCGGAGTGCTCCTCCGCCTCGACTATGGTGTCACCCATACTCTTTGGATGGTAAAGTCCTTAATAAAGAGATGAAGCTCTGGTACCAATTGAAAGGATCAATGTGGTTGACTAGAGGGGGGTGGTGAATAGGCAACTAACATTTTTTAGCTTTTCTTAACCGAATTAAACTTAGTATCAAAATAGGTTGTCTAGATATGCAACTAGGTGAACAACCTATATGATGCAACAACTACAAGCACACAACCAAGCAAGGGATACAACACAATATAAGCTTGCACAAGTAAAGGTAAGAAATAACCAAGAGCGGAACCGGTGGAGACAAGGATGTGTTACCGAAGTTCCTTCCCTTTGAGAGGAAGTACGTCTCCGTTAGAGCGGTGTGGAGGCACAGTGCTCCCCAAGAAGCCACTAGGGCCACCGTATTCTCCTTACGCCCTCACACAATGCGAGATGCCGTGATTCCGCTATTGGTGCCCTTGAAGGCGGCGACCGAAGCTTTACAAACAAGGTTGGGGCTATCTCCACAACTTAATTGGAGGCTCCCAACGACACCACAAAGCTTCACCACAGTGGAATATGGCTTCGAGGTGACCTCAACCGTCTAGGGTGCTCAAACACCGAAGAGTAACAAGATCCGCAAGGGATTAGTGGGGGGTCAAATTTCTCTTGGTGGAAGTGTAGATCGGGGCCATCTCAACCAATCCCTAGAGAATCAACAAGTTTGATTGGCTAGGGAGAGAGATCGAGCGAAAATGGAGCTTTGAGCAACAATGGAGTTTGGGGAGGGAAGAGGTGAGTGCTACTTCTCGAGCTTGCATTGTATTCCCTCGAAGAGGAAAGGGTGATGCAGCACAGTAGCGTAAGTATTTCCCCCAGTTTTTGAGAACCAAGGTATCAATCCAGTAGGAGACCACGCGCGAGTCCCTCGCACCTGCACAAACAAATAAGAACTTTGCAGCCAACGCGATAAGGGGTTGTCAATCCCTTTACGATCACTTACGAAAGTGAGATCTGATAGAGATGATAGTTTGATATTTTTGGTATTTTTGGATATAAGAAGAGAAAGTAAAAGCGGAAAAGTAAAGTAGATTGTAGATTGATATGTTGAGAATAGACCCGGGGGCCATAGGTTTCACTAGTGGCTTCTCTCATGATAGCAGATTTCTACGGTTGGTGAACGAATTATTGTCGAGCAATTGATAGAAAAGCGAATAATTGTGAGACCACCTAGGCATGATCATTATATATAGGCATCACGTCCGAGACAAGTAGACCGAAACGATTTTGCATCTACTACTATTACTCCACACATCAACCGCTATCCAGCATGCATCTAGAGTATTAAGTTCATAAGAAGAGAGTAACGCCTTAAGCAAGATGACATGATGTAGAGGGATAAACTCAAATAACATGACATAAACCCCATCTTTTTATCCTCGATGGAAAAAATACAATACGTGCCTTGCTGCCCCTACTGTCACTAGGAAAGGACACCGCAAGATTGAACCCAAAGCCAAGCACTTCTTCCATTGCAAGAACTATAGATCTAGTAGGCCAAACCAAACCAATAATTTGAAGAGACTTGCAAGGATATTATAATCATACATAAAGAGTTCGGAAAAGAACCAAATATTTCTCATAGATAATCTTGATCATAAACCCACAATTCATCGGATCTCGACAAACACACCGCAAAAAGAGATTACATCGAATAGATCTCCTCGAAGACCGAGGAGAACTTGGTATTGAGATCCAAAGAGAGAGAGAGAAGAAGCCATCTAGATACTAGCTATGGACCCGAAGGTCTGTGGTAAACTACTCACAACTCATGGTGAGGCGATGATGATGATGTAGAAGCACTCCGTGGTAGATCCCCCCTTTGGCGGAGCTCCGGAACAGGCCCCAAGATGGGATCTCACGGGAACAGAAGGTTGCGGCGGTGGAACTAGGGTTTTCTCTGTTCGCCTGATGGTTTCGGGGTACGTAGGTATATATAGGAGAAGGGAGGGCACCGGGGGCCAGACGTGGGGCCCACGAGGCAGGGGGCGCGGCCTGTAGGGGGGGAGCGCCCCCACCCTCGTGGACGCCACGTGTGCCCTACTCCGTGGTTCTCAAGTCTTCTGTGCGTATTTTGCTCCAAAAATATCTCTCCCGAAGGTTTCATTCCGTTTGGACTCCGTTTGATATTCCTTTTTTGTAAAACCCTGAAATAGGCAAAAAAAATAGCAATCTGGACTGGGCCTTTGGGTTAATAGGTTAGTCCAAAAAAATAATATAAAAGTGTATAACAAAGCCCATTAAACATCCAAAACATCATAAATAATAGCATGGAACAATAAAAAATTATAGACACGTTGGAGACGTATCAGTGAGTCTTCTTGGAGAAGAAGACCTCCTTTTATAGTGGGGGAACAAATCCAACTGTTATCCCCACTTCAGGCCGCATAGAGCGGTACTACTGCTGGTAGCCGCGGTACTACCGCAACCACAAGCGGTACTACCGCGTAGACAGAGATCAGGGCAGAAGAAGGGGAACGAAAGAGATAGAAGGGGGTTGAGCGGTACTATCCGCGGTGGTAGCTGTGGTACTACCGCTTGTAAGCGGTACTACTGCTACTACTACCGCTGCTACTACCGCACAACCTGACACGAGGAAATACGCCCTCGAGTCAAGGCGGTAGCTGTTACCGTCGATGCCCCCGAGCGGTACTACCGATGAGAACAACGGTACTGCCGCTTGAGGACCATAGGCGGTACTACCGCAACCACCTCACAAACTCCACTTCCATCGAAACGGTAAACTCCAAGTAGAGGAAAGGAGCTGGGGGGTGCAAAAATGAAGTGTACATGTTGATTCCACCCTAGCCTTTACAATGCGGACCCCCTCTTGATAGTACGGTGCTCCTACGACTCAAGTCCACCAAAACCGAAACGAAGAAGACGACACGTCTTCACTTAAAGCTTCGAGGGGAAGGAATCGTCTCGTGCCAAAGGATGAATCTCTGAAATACTTAGCACACACGATTAGTCCGCAAACGCATTGTCATCAATCACCAAAATCACTTAGGAAGGGACATGCCCTTACACTCCTCATATAACAGAAGATGGGCACCGGAGGCCAGCTGTGGGCCCCCCAAGGCATCAGGGCGCCCAGGGGGGTGTCCGCGCCGTGTTGCCTTATGGGCGACTGGTGGGCTCCCTCTGGTATTTCTATTCTCCAGTATTTTTTATATATTCCATGAAAAAATCGTGAAATTTCAGGTCATTTGGAGCTCTGTATTATAGGTATATCTGATGTAGTTTTTTCAGGTCCAGAATTCCAGCTGCCGACAATCTCCCTCTTCATGTAAATCTTTAAAATTAAGAGAGAAACGGCATTAGAATTGCCTCAAAAAGTGAAATGACGATCAAAAGCATTATAAATAACAGTAAGAAATCATGATGCAAAATGGACGTATCAACTCCCCTAAGTTTAGACCTTGCTTATCCTCAAGCGAAAGCCGAAATCAGTAATCATGACAACATGCTTAGAGAGAGGTGTCGATAAAAACAAAATACAGACATAGTAGCACTATGATCATTATTATAACAACAATATATCATAATAAAACTTCTAATGAATAAGTGACAATTCGTCCACAAGGCAAAGTATGTACCATAAACTTCATTAAAAATTAACAAATTACAATCTCGCTCACTAAAACAACTGCAATTCATCATATTATCAGTAAGAGTCTATGTAATAGCTTTGTTTGGCAAGTTCACATACTCAACTATCATTTAGTCTTCTACTAGTAAGCTTGCACGTGCAATGCACGTCTCAAACATTGTTCAATTTAAATTCAAACCAATATACATATAAATCTTTCAAAATATATGAATTAAATACATTCAATAATAAATGTTTGAAAAAATAGAAATTAAATGCGCAAAAAATGTTTCAAAATATATAAAAATTAAATTGATACACAGTGTTGTGATGTTGCCCAAGTTGTATTTTGAAAAGTAGGAGTATTGTGGTCAAACAAATTAACTATGTATGCATTATTTCATCCATTCCGTATTTTCATAGATTGTAAAAAGAATATATTAAATATAGTTATAATTGGAAGCATCATTGAATCAAGGCTGGGAAAAAATAAATCAAGGAATAGCAAATCAACAGATGATTCACATATGAGGTCGCCAACCAAAGGCTTGTGTATAGATGCAAATGGTGATGATAAGGTATTATGGAATTTCTAAAACTTGATTATGTACTGCAGATACTCACCCTAAATGACTAATAAAATGGAATATATAACATGAAAATATCAATGTCATATAACCAACATTCAAAACTGAAATCTTAACACCAAAATGTTATTCTTAAAGCAGATTTTGTATATTACAACCGTTATTGACAATAAAAATAAATGCTGACAAAAAAATATCATAAATCTAGGACATCCATCTGATTGCCTGGCTCAAGGGTTATATCACTGGAGATTGCACCGAAGACACTACAACAACCTCATCATCAGTCATGTACACAAATATATGCTTAAATTTCTTCCATTGATGCCACCCATCAGTAGTGCCATAAGCTTAAATTTCTTCCTTGATGGGCAATCAAGATTATGCTCCGCGGAATTTTGCATAGAATTCCTTATTATGTAATAAATGAATATCACAGCTCATAAAATAATCCAATGAACACACAAGCAAAAAAATGAAAGAAAAAATGCATAGTATAAGCTGTAAAAGACAATCATCTTGGCCAGTTTCCACATAATTGACATGACAAACATTGGAAGCTTTTAAGAAAATAGGTACATGCATAATAGGAATCTTCTATCAACATCCCTTCTTAAAACATATACATGCATCAGAAATATATGCTTCCACCCAGCCACATCAAGAACAGAAGGACAATACATAAACAAAAACACATGATAAAGGGGGGCTAACGTTGCTGGTTGCTGCTGCAGGTTTGCATAGCTATGGAAGGCAGTAGGTGCAGGGGCATGCGGAATATGCAGTGGAGAAACCTGGACAAGTGGAGATGCTTAGATGTCTCGTCTGTTTCACACACTACAACCTAGAGACTAAACATCGTGAAGGGGCAGAGGTCAATGCCGGAGAACATTTCATCAACAGAGTCATCCCGACGGTCGTAAAACGCGAAGGAAGGGGTGAAGAACGATCAGACAGTATAACTATCTTTAGTCTGAACGGCAGATCATGATCGTTGAATCGGAACATGATAAGCACATCCTTGTATGTGCTAGGCTCCACCGATGGCTTGCTACTATCATTATCACTGCAACATGATGAAGATGAATATGCCGAATATCTCGGTGAGGTCACAAATTCCGAGTATGGTTCTTCAGACATACCACTTCCAGCATCAGATCTTGTTATCCTTCTTCTCTTGTAAGGCCCAGAGCAAGGTGGTGGGTGTATGATGAGCTTGTGAAACTTGACGACACCCTAACACAATCTCCAGAATCATCACCATCGCTCTTTACACTCTCAGTATCCAGTCCATGGTAGATCGGTTGTTTTGGAATGAACTATATATTTAGATGTCCAGGAGTATCATAACAAAATGAATAATATCAGTTCCCAGGGTAGTTCTTTCTCTAGAGAGATATTTCGTTTCCGAAACATGGTTGAATGAACACAAGCGTCACCCATAAGTATAAAATGCAAATACTTACAGGATGATATTGATTATTATATTTCCGAGCTCCTTCACAAGAGGAGGTATGCTGCGTGCACTTAAGGCGGAATAGGCGTCGAAGAAGAACTTCTATGAGTTTGTGCTGCACCATTGTGACGCCCCCGATTTGTCCGTACACTAATCATGCACGCAAATGTGTACGGCCAAGATCAAGGACTCACTGGAAGATATCACAACACAACACTAGACACAAATTAAAATAATACAAGCTTTATATTACAAGCCAGGGGCCTCGAGGGCTCGAATACAAAAGCTCGAAAACACAAGAGTCAGCGGAAGCAACAATATCTGAGTACAGACATAAGTTAAACAAGATTGCCTTAAGAAGGCTAGCACAAAAGTAGCAACGATCGAAAAGGCAAGGCCTCCTGCCTGGGACCTCCTAACTACTCCTCGAAGCCGAACTCCATGTAGAAACATCATCGGGATCCTCTGGCTCCTGGACTCCACCATCTGGTTGCGCCATCCGAGAAGAAGGAACAAGAGGGGAAAAAGGGGAGAAAAGCAACCGTGAGTACTCATCCAAAGTACTCGCAAGCAAGGATCTACACTACATATGCAATGATATCTGTGCAAAGGGGTAATATATGTGGACTGAACTGCAGAAAGCAGAATAAGAGGGGGATAGCTAATCCAATCGAAGACTACGCTTCTCGTAACCTCCATCTTGCAGCAGTAGAAGAGAATATATGGAAGTAACAAGTATCCTCGCTTCTCGCAACCTCCGTCTTGCAGCAGTAGAAGGGAGTAGATGGTAAGTTCACCAAGTAACATCGTATAGCATAATCCTACTCGGCGATCCTCCCGCACATCATCCTGTGAGAGAGCAACCACCGAGTTATCTCTGGCACTTGTAAGGGTGTGTTTTATTAAGTATCCGGTTCTAGTTGTCATGAGGTCGGAATACAACTCCGGGTCGTCCTTTTACCGAGGGACACGGCTATTCGAATAGATTAACTTCCCTGCAGGGGTGCACCACATATCCCAGCACGCTTGATCCCATTTGGCCGGACACACTTTCCAGGGTCATGCCCGGCCTCGGAAGATCAACACGTCGCAGCCCTACCTAAGCATAGCAGAGAGGTCAGCACGTCGGTCTAAGTCCTAAGCACACAGGGGTCTGGGCCCATCGCCCAATGCACACCTGCACGTTGCGAGGGCGGCCGGTGAGCAGACCTAGCAACCTCCATTACTAAGGAAGTTACGTTACGCGGTCCAACCCGGCGCGCGCCGCTAAACCGCTGACGTCAAGAAGGCTTCGGCTGATACCACGACGTCGAGTACCCATAACTATTCCCACGTAGCTGGTTAGTGCGTATAGACCAAATGGCCAGACTCAGATCAAATACCCAAACTCGTTAAGCGTGTTATTACGAAATAACCGCGGACAACGACCAGGGCCAGGCCACCTCTCGACTGGGTGTCTCAACCTGCCCCTGTCGCTCCGCCACAAAGATCCACTCGGGGGCCGTCAGGAACTCAGGCCCACCACTACCTGGATGGAGCCACCTGTCCTTTCAGCCCCCACATCGAAATCACTTGCGGGTACTCAATGAGCCGACCCGACTTTAGTCACATCAAGTATCATGTAAAGTATGTATATAGTATATACCCGTGATCACCACCCGAGGTGATCACGGCCCGATAGTATAGCATGGCAGACGGACAAGGATGTGGGGCCACTGATGGAATACTAGCATTCCTATACTAAGCATTAGGATGGCGGGTACATGTATCAACAATTGTAGCAGCAATGACAGGCTATGCAACAGAATAGGAGTAACCGAACAGTAACATGCTACACTACTCTAATGCAAGCAGTAGAAAGAAGAATAGGCGATATCTGGTGATCAAAGGGGGGGCTTGCCTGGAAGCTCTGCAGATGAAAGGAATCTTCGGAAGCGTAGCCGTAGTCGAACACCGAAGCATCAACGGTCTCGGGGTCTTATCACAGTATCGGAGTCTACCGAAAATAAGCAACGAAGGGGAAACAAATAAATAACAGAGCAAACAATAGCATCACAACGCATAACATGGAAATACGCGGTGCTACGGGTGACCTAACGCGGTGCTCGGTGATACCGGCGAAGAGGAATAACATCCGGGAAAGTATTCCCGGTGTTAGGCATTTTCGGGCAGATGAAACGGAGGGGAAAGTTGCATGTTCGGTATGCTAGGGACGTGTGGTTGACGAACGGTCAGCGTATTCGGATTCGTCTCGTCGTTCTGAGCAACTTCCATATATAAATTATTTTCATCCGAGTTACGGTTTAAAAGATATGATTTTCTAAAGTTTATATTAATTTCTGGAATTTAATTAATTAATTTAATATAACATTATCCAGAATAGTGCATGCTGACATCATCATGACGTCAGCATGACATCAGCAGTCAACAGAGGGTTGACTAGGTCAAATTGACGTGTGGGTCCCGCATGTCATACACTATTTAGTTTAATTAGGATTTAACTAATCCAACTACTGTTTAATTAAACTAACTAGTTAATTGGATTAATTAAACAGGATTAAGTACCTTAATTAATTCACTAATTAATTAATTAATTAATTAATATTTATTTTAATTATTAATATTATATATATATTTATTATTATTTATTTATTTATTTTACTTATCCTTTTTTTAATTCTCTTTTTTTTAACGTTCTGGGGCCACGAGGCCCCACATGTCATTGGGCCTGGGGCCCTTAGCGGTCACGGGCTAGCGGGCGACGGGCGGTTACGGGTGTGGGCGTCGACTGGGCAGGTGCCCAGATCGACGGCCAGGGGGGAAAGGCTAGCCACGGGCGTGGCGAGGCCGCTGGCGTGGTTAACGCCACGACCTCGGCCAAGGGAGAACGGCGGAGGGCAGCGCCATGGGAGGGATCCGCGACGCGAGCGCGGGCAGCAGCAAGAACAGACGGTCGCCGGCGGCGTGCGGAGCACCACCAACAAAGAGCCATGGTGGCTCGGTCAGCTAGGAAGCAGGGCGCCGGCGGGCAAGGCCGGTGTCCGCGCCGGCAGGCTCGGGGCGCGCGTGGGGGAGGTTGTCGGGCGCGGTGACCATGGTGTGGTAGAGAGGGAGCACGGGGCGGTGCTCACATGCGCTGGAGGGGAGTGGGCGGCGAGGCGTGATGCAGCGACGTGGGGAGGGGGCGAGGACGACGGCGGCGGTGTTGTGGCGGCGCGGGGCCGATGTGGGGAGGCATCCGGCGACGGCGCGGCGACGAGGTGGCCAGGCGAGGTGGCTACGGTCGACGGGGCGCGGGCGATGGCGATCTTTGACGCGGCGACGAGGGCGCCGGCTGCCAGTCGAGGGAGAGGCGCGGTCGTCGGGG
>LR738709.1:374755931-374815445 GCA_902687465.1 Secale cereale | reverse complement strand
GTTATTTTCGGACCACGAAGCGCTACGACAAGATGCGATTAGTGGTTAACGAAACTTCGTTGGTGAAGATTTTAGACCATAGATTTTATGATTAGACGGCTAAGATGATGAGTTGGATCTGCCCTCTCTTTCTTTTATAGGGGTAGTAGATTATTGCTCACACTCACGACATATTTATGGAGCAAAAGTTTCAGTCAAACACATAGAAAGATAGGGGGCCTATAGTTTCGCCTCCCAACTCATTTGGGAACCTTCCTTGTATACGTCGTTGGTCTTGTGGATATGATCCACCAGCGAACAACTGTGGGGGTCCTCGGCCCGGCCCATCTGGTCGAGAGACGACATGGTGAGTACCCCTGGGTCCAGGACACCGCGAGTCCTTTACGAATCCAACTTCCTTGTCTTGTATGATAAGGCTACTAGAATCTTCCTCCTATAAGGCCCATGAGTCGGCATGATGGCCCAGGACAGAAACCGGCAAAGGGGGCCTCGGGCCGGCCTGCTCGGGTCAACAAGCAACGAGGTGTGGCACCCTTGGGCCGTAATGCCGTCATTCATGGTCAACATTTTGTGAAGTAATGCCAATTCCCTGCCCGTCAAGAAGCTTGCCATGAGGACATTGCGAGAGCTTTTGTGTGTATTGCAAGTTCGGTTTGCTATTGTGTGAGGTCTTTCCAGTTTCTGGGGCAAGGAATACCTCACCAGCATCATGAGAACTTGTGTAATTCTTCAAAACATGATCACCGAGGTTGAGAGGGGTTTGGATTTCAACTTTGAGTACGACAATGTCGGTAGCCGTATGTAATCTCGCAGGAATCAAGACCAGATCCAAACTTTTCTTAAGACATACCGGAATATTGAAGATTGGGCTTTGCATACCCAACTTCGTGAAGATCTAATTGAGCATCATCGTAGTTACTTGGGTGACAGTCTCCTTTTGTACTCATTTTGTTCATGATTGATTTGAACCCTAAACGCTGTCCAGACGAGGAAGCTCAAAAACGTGCGCACAAGTATCAAAATGAAAATGAAGAGAGATGAACAATCTGACGGTCGAGAAGCAAGAAGCGCGTCGAGACGCCGCGGCCATTTCGATTCAAACTAGAATGTGCTTTACCTTGGTTATTAAACCTGGCCTGACACGCGATAACTAACCTCAGGCCCCAGCAACGCACAAAACCACCGCCAGCAGCGGCAGTAACCAACGCACGAAACCAGCTCCCCGTCCCCGAATTCCTCCCTTCCCCGTCCCAGGCCAAGGCCGGAATCCCCAAATCCGGATCAGCCGCAAAGCAAAACGTTCGAAACCCAGACACAGACGCCCAAGCCCACGCCCACGCCCAAATCTCTCTCTCTCTACTCGCCCCTCGCATGCGCGGAGCCGCAGCTACCCGCAGCAGCGAGTCGCCATGATCGTGCGCACCTACGGCCGCAGATCCCGCACCTTCTCCGACAGCGGCGCCGGCGCCGGCGCCGGCGCCGCCGGAGGCGGAGGGGACCGCGGGCTCTCGTCCTCGCAGGACGCGTTCGACTTCGACGGCGGGGATGCGGACGACGAGCTCGCGGCGCTGGGCTCGTCCGCGTCGCAGCCCTTCCCGCCGTCGCAGGAGTCCTCCTCGATGTGGGACTTCGACGAGGACCCGCCCACGCAGCCCCCGCCGCCCCGGCTAGAGGGGCCGCGCCGGAAGGGGCGCCGCGGGAGGCACGCCGAGCCCGAGCCCGAGCCGGCCACCGCCACGCTCATGGAGGCCGAGGAGTACGGGGAGATGATGGAGAGCGTCGACGAGGTCAATTTCGCGCTCGACGGGCTGCGGCCCACCGCGCCCAGGCGGGTGCGCCGGGCCAGCCTGCTCGCGCTGCTCGGGATCTGCGCGTCCGCCGCGCGCCGCCGCGTCCTCCGGGCTCAGGGGTCAGTACACCTTTTCTTTCAAGTGCCCCGTGGAGAATAACAAGTTGGCTTCTTGTTCTTCCTTGGTGCCCAATCTTGCCTCCCGAAACGAGAACCTCGGGTTAGGGTTACGAAATTGGGGCTTCTTGCGGGCGACCTCGGTTCAGAGATTGAAATTTTGTGCGATTAGGGCTCAAGAATTTCGGTTTCTTGGGGAAAGGAGCCACCTTTTAGTCTTCAGACCACGAACGAGCCCGTTCTGTTTCCTCTTGTCTTGTGATGATGAATATAGCTCAACTCATGCAGCTTATTTGTTTGCTTGCCTGGCATGAGCTGTTTAGTTCGATTAGTTTGCTTTGTCGGGTTCTTTATTGTAGAATCAAGACTTCACATATCGTAGACCAACTATCACAACTGGGCTTAAGGAGTATGCACTTGAGTTATCTGGGTCTCAAGCAGGATGGTCTCTTTGTTTTTGCTAAGACCTCAAGTATGCCATGATTTTATAAGAAGGAAGCAAAGCATGGTGATTGATTGGAAATGTAAAGACATCTTCCCTTTTGAATTAGAATTTGCTCCGGCCTATAGATACGTCTGAAGAACATTGTCGGTAGAAGTGCCATCCATTGAACTCGAGCCTAATATTTCTCCTCTGTTCAGGAGAGTATACATTTTGTTAACCAAAAGTGCAGTATTGAACCATGGAGTTGCTACCTATTTGAGCTGTGAACAGCACCAGCGTTTCACTCTTAACTCACTGTCATACCAACATTTTTACAATTGACAACTATTCAAGTTTAGGGTATACTGCTTTTTTTTTATCTGTATAGTTGAAGATGTAGGATATTGTCTGTTCCTGTCCCAGCCAGTCTTTAAATTTGTTGTTTCAATAAGATGTACTATGAGATAATTAATAATAAGCGTACTGAACATGTGAAATGCTTATTTAAACTGGGTAAGTTCAACGTTAGTATTTAGAGCATCTACAGCTGGGCTGTGATGGCCTGGCTTATTAGGGATGATAGACTACTCATATCAATAAGGAATTCCTTCTTTTCTGGGAGCCCATTCGGATAGAACTCCAAAGTTAAGCGTGCTCAGCTTGGAGTAGTTTCAGGATGGGTGACCGACCGGGAAGTTGCTCCCGGGTGCGCACGAGTGAGGACAAAGTGCGCAGAAAAGACTCATATTGATATGTGAGGCCAGTCTAGAACCCGCCAGGAGTAACGACCACCGGCGGGTGTGTCCGGGGCGTTACATGGGCGCCCCAAACTGGCCTCAAACGCCTGTGCAGCCCGCCCGGTCATGATTTTTCGATCCGGACGGACACCTCAAACGGGCCTCAAACGCCAGGGCTGACCGGCACCCCTCATATCCAGCCCATATATGGGGTGGATATGGGGACGCCCGGGCGCGCCCGCAATGTCGGACTGACGGCAGGGTCCCACGCGGAAACGCCCGGAAACCCGGCGATCCGAAGCTCGTCTCCTCTGTCGGACCGGTGGTGCCACGTGGCGCCGCTCTGGCGGGTCGCCTAGTGCGGCTGTTTAAGTCGACCGGCGGCACCGAAACCCTACCATCCACATTTTCCTCCGCCTGTCCGCCGCCGCTGCCACTTTCCACTCCACCCGTCCGCTAGTAGCCATGCCCCCACGCTGCCGGGTGAGGAGCGAGCCATTTCTTGCGCCGGAATGCTGGCAAGGCGTGAAGCCCGGATCGCCGCGGGGCTACCTCTGGATGCAGTGGATCCGGAGGAGGAGGTTGAGGAGGAGGAGGTTATGGGGGACGCTGGCGACGCGGATCTGCAGGCGGAGCAGCAGGCCATCCTCGATTCTCTCTGGTCGGAGTCGGTTGCGGATGCCAGACGCCGTCGCCGGCAGGAGATGGAGGCGCCGCAGGCCGCGGAGGAGGTGGAGATGCTCGCCTATATGGATGAGGTCGAGCAGGAGGAGGATGAGCCGGAGCCCTCCTACTCGCCCGTCCAGCCGGCGCCCGATACCGTTGTCGTGGACATCTCCGACGACGAAGAGTAGCTAGGGTAGTATGTAGGATTTCTTTTGCATGCTTTGTATGGATCTAGGGGTTGAAATATAGAGTCCGACGCAGAGTGGCTAATTTGAGGCGTGACCGGTCACTATCCGCTGACGCGCTGGTCGCGTCCGCGGGCGTTTGAGGGGCCGGATTTGCAAAGTCCGGCTGTAGATTCTCTTAGGGGTGTGTCTATAGCTCAGTCAACTTAGGAATAATTATTTCTCAGTCAACATTGATAGCCATCTGATCAAGATCATCTCATCCCTTGTGTAGTTGCACAACTCGATGTGAAGACCAAACTATTTTTAGCTGTGACTCAGTTGCCTGAGAAATAGCAAAACTGTTTAGTAAAACAAAGGGCATGCTTGAAGTGAGGATGTTACCTATGGAATTACTAGATTCTTGAAATGTTTTACCCATTTCTACATCTGTAGATGGTCAACATTGTTGAAAGTAAATTCTCATTGAACACAATTATTTTAACATGTAACAATGTAATGTTCATCTCAATAATCTATTTAGTCTGAGAAGTACCAAAATCAAAATCACTGTTTAACAAACATTTCATTTGTTTTTTCAAATATTACACGTATTCCATCTTATTACTCACAAGTGCATGTTTTCTTATGTCCTGTAGATTGGTAAAGCAAATTATAGATAATGTTTTGGCTCTGAACATTGATGATCCTTCCTGTGGTGTTGCGGCGGCAGCTCTTTTATTTGTTTTGGCAAGTGATGTGAGTACCTCTCAATCCCAAACCACCAGATGATATGTTTCTGTGCATGCGGCTTTCCGTGCATATTAAATATTCTCTTCTCACAAATCACAAAGATACTCATGTCGTGACAAAGTTGTTTATTTATTTTTCTTGTATAAGTATTCGCTTTCTTTCTCAATACTACTAATGCATGATAAAAATAACTTTAGTTAATTAACGTTATGCTTTATTTTTTTATTGACAGCTGAACTATAATTTGTGATTTAAATTCAGCTAGTTTGATACTCCTTCTCAAGTCTCTAAAACGTCCTATATTAGTTTACAGAGGGAGTATTCACTATTCAGATTTTCATTTGTGAATTACATATATTGCTCGTTGAATGCGTTTACCCAACAGTTGCTCCTCTTTTAATACTTCTGAGTTCCGATGAGCATTCCTTCAGCTTCAGTTTCTTCTTATGATCAATCTATCATTTCTTGTTGTTATTCAGGTACAAGAGAATCATGTGCTAAATTCAGAATCGTGCATTCGGTTTCTTCTTAAATTATTAAATCCTCCAATGGACGCAAATGATGTCAAAGCACCATCTATAGGTTCCAAACTCCTTGGAATCAGTAAAGTTCAAATGTTTAATGGCTCAAATAAGGATTCCGATTCCAGCTCAGAGGATATCATATCAAAAGTTGAAGAAATCCTCTTAAGCTGCAAAGAAATCAAGCCACTTGACAAGGATGGCAAGAGAACATCAAGGCCAGAATTATGTTCGAAATGGCTTGCTTTGTTGACAATGGAAAAGGCATGCTTGTCAGCTGTCGCATTAGAGGGTATGGTTTTTAATCAATTTCTTGACCACGATTACCCTATTGCCATTATTGCATTCACCGTGAAGTACACTGTCAATTCACAAGTTAAGCATTGCATGCTTGCTTTACATAGATGCCTTTGCCTAGCTCTTGTTTCACTTGTGTTTGAGTTTTCAGTGATGGCTTGCCTAGCCCAGAATTATGCGTAGTAACATTTTTTTTTGCTATGGTTACTGAAATATTACTCATTTTCAAATGTTTATCTTTTCAGAGACTTCTGACATGGTGACCAGAGTTGGAGGGGATTTCAAAGAAACATTAAGGACATTGGGTGGTCTTGATAATATTTTTGATGTTATGGTTGATTGTCATTCCTCACTGGAGGTATGATCTTGCTTATCTTTTATTTATTTCATAAAATAAACAGGTATGCATTTTATGATAATTTATCCTTCGGCACAGGTTCACATAAACAACATTCAAGCTGTCATTATGTGTTCTGTCACAATGCTGAAGAATGGTTGCATGTTCTTGTAGTCTGTACATTTTAAGCCCTAACATGCTTGAAGCTGCACACTAAAACTTTGCTGCAGCACAAAATTATGCTGTGAATTTTTCTCTGAATGGAAATTTAAAATCCTGAATGCAGTCTTAGAGTGATTTATGAATATCATTTTGGAAGTTTGAATCTCTAGTGATTATATGTGTCCAAGGTGATAATACTTACATAGGTTTCATGGCATGGAGACATTATATGATTATTACCCTGTTGAACACTACAATTTCCAGCTACACAAGCCTTTCTTGGAGTTTAAGTGAATTGAAGCCACTTGTCATGTTTCTGGTTTGTGTAGTTTATGACCTGGGTCTCCCGATGTGTACACCATTTATTTTCGCAGTGAATTATTCTGCTAGTCCTTTTTCCCCATTTCGCATACTTAATGCGTTATACACCAGTTAAGCTAACAGAATATAATATACTTGTGCTTGCCAACCTTGTATATCAGGGAATTGTAAAGGATAACTCCACTCCGTCCTTGGACATAAAGGAAGGAACATCTTTGCAAAGTGCTGCACTCCTCCTGAAATGTTTGAAAATTTTAGAGAATGCCACATTCTTAAGTGACCAGAACAAGGTAATTTTCCATATCTTGGAATGTTAGTTCAGTGCAATGATAGTATTGCCATGTACTACTTCTTAACTTCACTCTTGACTCCTTTTGATCCTTCCAGACCCATTTGCTCAGCATGAGTAGAAAATTGAGTCCCAGAGGCTCTACAGTTTCTCTTGTTGGTGTCATTATCAATATCGTTGAATTATTATCAGGTAATTTTGCATTAGATTTCAATATTTTTCCTATTCCCATATAATGTAACGATCAACATCCATGTTGAAAACTTGCAATCTGATGCCTATTTTCCTTTGCTGCAGTACTGTCTCTCCTTCAGAATTCTTCCACTGTTTCCAGCAGTACAGATAAAAAATCTTCCAAAGGCTGTAAAGGGTGCTGCTCTGGTAGTCACAAGTCACAACCACCAAATTATTTAAACGTCTGTCTTTCCTGTGAACTGTCTAAATCTAGGGCAAATATAATATTTTTACTAGATTCAATACTTGATATATTTTCAGTGTTATATTGATGACCCAAAGTATCCTCTCTGGGTGCAGCAATAAATTTGCAAGGCGGTTAGGGTATCATGCATGTGCACAAATGTTCACTGTACACAAAACTATGATGTTCACCTTCTAGTCTCATATGAAGCACCACACTATATATTCCTCGATACAAGTTTAATATGGTCTCACGTTCGAAATTCTCTTGTGCAGCAGACATCAAGGGTGCAACTACATTGAATGGTCATGGCAAGGGCAAGAACTCAAAGAAAAATAAGCTTTCGCTGAACCAGAAATGCCAAAATTGCTCATCTTCCAAATTAGATGCTTCTCATATTAGTATATCTTCTACTAGTGATGTTGGCCTATCACAAATGACACTTGATTGTTCCCAGTCTACTTCAAGCAACAGGGCATCAAGTGGTTCATTAGGTGAGAGGCACAGCAATGGTCTTGGTCTTGGTCTGAAGCTTAATATAAGAAAAGAACGTGGTAAAGCCAACCCAATTAGAGGCTCAAGTGGATGGGTTTCTATAACGGCACGTAGTTCTGATGGAACGTCCAGAGAAATGGCAAAACGACGACGTCTGTCTGAAAATGGCAACAGTGATTTGAGAAGTGGCAGTGGTAGTGATCCTTTTGCATTTGATGATGTTGATCAGGAGCCTGAACTATTTGGTCAAAAAAAGAGATCAACACATGGCCGTCAAGCAAAATCAGCGAATGAGAAATTGTTGGACGATCGTGGAATTGCTGCGATTGGAAGTCAGGAATCATATCAACCTGAAGATAATCATCATCTGGGTGCAACATCCCATTCTAATGTTGACGATGATTCCAACCTTTTGGAAGACTGCCTTTTGGCATCAATTAAGGTAAGCCTTCGTGATTTTTGTTGGCTGGAGTATTTTTGTAAAGAAGTATTGCATCCTTTTGAAAAATAGGTTTGTCCATTTGTGAATGCTCAGTATAGGCACATTTGGCACACTGGAAGATCTTTCACCATTTATACCACACAGTAACTGTTTGTGGAATTGTGCTGTGTTACTTGGTTGGAAGTTTAAGAAAGAGTATTAAGACAAATATACATCAATATATCGTAGTATCTGCTTCACTCCGTGCATCGGTGCATACTCGAGGAATGGCTGAGCCTGATGCTTAAGTTTAGAGTTCAGTTTGTGGTGCCTGATTAACACTCTTACTTAACCTGAAACCTGCTTTAGTTGGGTTTAAGCATTACATAAAGCTGTCTCAGGCATGCTTCCTATTGAAGGTTGATGGTTCTGCTGAAAGTTACATTAAGCTTGTTAAACTGAAGATAAAATTAGAACTTCCATCCAGAGCGTGAATGAACTTGCTTGTATGGTAAGTCCCAATTGTGATTAGCTCAGATGCTTTTCTAAGCTTACTGACCACCTTTAAACGGTTTTAGGTGCTCAGCCTGTTAAGTCACTTTGAAGATATGTTTCAGTAATAAATTTAACTGTGACCATAAGTTGTTTTCGAAAGACTAGTCTGTATGGATAAACTAGTTGTTGATCTTGTCTCAACTAATTGTGGGCCTAAGCTTAACTGTACATACCTATGTATTGCTTCTTGTGACGGTATTTGTGAGATATCCCATAATAATTGTAGTCTCTTATCATTTTCTGCTCCTTACTAGGATATTTGATGAAAGATCATTGCACCTTTACCTTATCACTCCAAAAAGAAACTGTAACTGTCCAAAGGGTCTAATCTTTATTCATCCCTTCTATTTTGCTGTGCACTATTGAAACTTTTGAACAGTTGGTGGATGATGTTTTATGATAGAAAAATGTTGTGTCGGTGTTATTTTTGCAATGGCATGTAGTATATGATTTTCCCATGTTTTTTTCTGTCAGGTTCTTATGAACTTAGCAAATGACAACCCATCTGGTTGTGAACATATTGCATCATGTGGTGGACTTAACACCATGGCCTCCTTGATCATCAAGCATTTCCCTTCATTTGATTTCTCCGTGGACACTGGCCGAGATGTCGATCTTGGACAAGACCTCACCGATTCTGAGGACAGCAAAGCATGCCAAGTGAAAGCTAAGCAACTGCGAGATCATGAGCTTGATTTTCTGGTTGCCATATTGGGCTTGCTTGTCAATCTTGTGGAAAAAGATAGCCTTAATAGGTGAGCCTGTTACTTTCTTCCTTTCCATTTGTTTGATTCATGCCTGTGTTACTGTTCTGCTTCAGCTAGTTCCTTGGGGGTCTGGAGCAGTCATATATATCCCAACTAATCAAATGTCTAGTTCTAAATTATTTCATGACCTGGCTGTAGGGTACGGCTTGCATCTGCCCGTGTTTCTGTGGATCTGTCTAAGAATGCGCAGAGTGAAAAGGCACAGAGGGATGTTATACCACTCCTCTGTTCTATCTTCTTAGCAAGTAAAGGTTCTGGGGAAGCTTCTGCCACTATATCACCGGTAATTCCAACATTAATTTTTATCTACATTGAAACATGGTAAAGCTACATTGACCTTCTGTTTTGCAGCATATTGAATCCCTTAGTTTAAAATCCATGAGATGGAAACTAATGCATTTGTAGGCTTTGATATCCAGTCAATTGACAAAATATCATGAATAGTCGAGTACCATTCCATTTTAAACCTGCATTATGTTATTAGCCCTTTTGGGGGATCTTTGTTGCAAATGCCTTGTATGATGTTCTGTATAGTACCTTCTACCTAGCAGCTAGCAAATTCCTATTTTATGATTGACTGCTTATTATAACTAACCAGGATGATGAAGAGTCAATGTTGCAAGGAGCACGGGAAGCTGAAATGATGATCGTGGAGGCCTATGCAGCCCTCGTGCTTGGTTTTCTTTCGATAGAAAGGTTAGTAATCTGAGTTGTCGTCTGTAATGTTCCATTATGGTGAGTTGATTGCATAATGTCAGCCTCAATGGTGTTGATTTGTTAACATTTTGTCTGCTTCAACAGCATGAAGGTTCGAGGAGCGATTTCCAGCTGCCTTCCAAATAACAACTTGAAAGTTCTTGTGCCTGTGCTAGAGAAATTTGTGGTATGCCTCTTGTCCAGTAGATCTTAGCCTTGTAGGAAGCTTATTTTCTTCTTCATTTCGACATTTTACCCTTCTTGTGGTGTGTTTCTACTTGCTGCTGCGTATAGAGATATAGCATGTAATAATCCGTTTATTTGTTACATGTGCAGGCGTTTCATCTGCAGCTTAATATGATGACAGACGAAACACACTCATCTGTTACAGAAGTTATCGAAAAATGCAAACTATGATAGGATGGTGAAGAGGTCACTTTGTATAGACTGACTGTCCTCTTCGCAGCCGAGGCACACACAAGTGTTCCTCCTCGTCTCCTCGTGCGCCGCAGATGACCTGCAGTCGTCTTGCAACTAACAAACCATGGTGTCATTCTTTCTTCTCTTTTCCTTTTGCCCCCCCCTGTTGTTGTCGCCCATCTTTTGTGTGTGCTCCTTGTCGCCTCTCAAAACACGTTGTTTACTTAGCCAATTCAATTGAATGTAAAATAACATCATAGGGAATGTACTGTGTGCGTGTGTGTGTTTGTAATTTGTACTGGTACCAGTCATAGTCAGTCACCACACATGCCTAAATCTGAAGAAGCTTAATGGAACGTACCGTTGCCATGCCGTTTGGTTTGTGTCTCCTGTGTCTGAAACAGATATTTTGTTTGCTTGATACTGTTCCAAACACCGGATTACATTCGGCAGATGGATTTTATCTGGACAAAAGTGTTGCTAATCAATTACACAAAAAATTAAGCAAAAATGCTATTCTTACTTAAAACTTGTACAAAATTTGTACGTTTCTTTGATTTTAGCTAACCACCATATTAATGAATATAGTGACACATTGAAAAGGGTAATCGTGCATTTCTTAGCCCCCTTTGTTTGGGCTACAAATTCTTGAGAATTAGCTGTGGCTTACTCCCTCTGCAAAGAAATATAAGAACGTCTAAACGCTCATATATTTCTTTACGGAGGGAGTAGATTATAGTGGGGGGCGGCTCCCTTTGGTTGGGTGGGAAAGAAGAGGTGGAGGAGAACCTGGCGTTGGAGGAAAGGGCCGGGGCCAGTGGCATTTCTAGCGTAATAACGAGAAGAAGTTGGTCTATTCCGGAACCTGGATAAGTGGCAATCGGGTATCTCGGGAATCGGCAAATTTCTCAGCTTCTGGCTTGCGCCTCGGCATAGCACAGTTCTAAACCGGCTGTTGAAAGCTAAGATATAAATCTGAGTGAGATTCTGATTTTGGATGGGTTAGATTCCAAGAATCTGTAGCTAAAGCCCAAACAAAGGCCACGTTAGGGTGCAATCGGTGTAGATTTAAAGTACAGCTACAAAGAAAATACAAGTATTGTGAAAATCCATCTCTGCATCCGAGCTCATCTGCATCCGCCCCTGACGAAAAAAAAACAAATACTAGAAAAATTTCAAAAATTTCCAATTATTTTTTGCTCGGTAGACATTTTGATGCGTGACGCACGCTCCAATTTTCAAATTATTTGGACATCTGAGGAGCTCTTAGAAAAAAAAACAAATTGAGGGTCTGTAAAAATGTTTACTGTTCATGTACTGTTTTGATCCGATTTGTCTTTTTTGCTGAGAGCTGCTCAGATGTCCAAATTACTTGAAATTTGGAGCGGGCCTCATGCATCAAATTGTCTATCGTACAAAAATTTGGATTTTTTTTGAATTTTTCTAGTATTTGTTACGATTTGTTTTCTAACCAAAGTATAAAATACAAGTAAAAAGTTCAAATAAATCTTGAACATTTTTTACCGGTGAAAAATATATATTCAAGTGTAGCAAATAGATAAAATCGAATTTTTTTGAAAAAAAGATTGGCTAGCTATCATCTAGATAAAATTTAACCAAGTCGCATTTAACTCCTACATCATTTGATTTTATGTGAAGATTTGTGCAATTTTTTTATTTGATTAATTGAATGATATAGGAGCCTTGTATTTTTTTGAGTGATATAGGTGTTAGCCGAGACTTTCCCAATTCACAACTAGCAAATAAAAAAAACAGTAGATTAGCAACAACAAAAATATGATTTGACAGATCGGAAGAAGATCCGTAATAATCTTGTCTTATTTTAGGCTAAACAATAGACTAGTTTGTACTTTTTACATCAATAATGTGGCCACTTAGATAAAGTGTATAGGATTATTTCTATCATCATTTTAGCTTGGGGCATATTTGAACTCCGGAATAGTGCGAGTCGACGAAGGTAGGACCTAACCCTAGCCGCCACCCTGTGATCCGATCCCTCTCGTCGTTGCCAGGGTTAGCTGCGGGGGCAAAGCCCATGTGGCCTCGCGGTGGTGGGTAGGATATTGTTCATAGCCTAATATGGAGGAGCTGGTGGGCTGCTACGGGATGGTGTTGGTGATTCTTGTCGGCAACGTTGGTGATCCAGAGCAGCGATCTTCAATGGTGGCACGACCTGGCTAGGTCACTTGAGAAGAGGGAGTCGATGCATTGTCTTGAACGGCGACGAGGTCAACATCAGGCCCGAACCTGTTGTGCAACGATACATGTGATTTTTCCAAGGTTTTATTTAGGAGTCTTCAAGTTTGGCTCGCCTTCTAGGAATAGTGTTCTCCTCGCTCTTTCATCATTATGTTGGTGTGTCCATCCACGACGGAGGACGTGCGGAGCTGTGCTCCGGCGGGTCCGGTCGACTCAGGGTTCCAGTGGATCCTTCTTGATTCAGCTGATGTTCGTCATCTTCATAGTTTTTGCATATCCACTATAGGTGTTTTCGGATTCCGCGTTGCAGTTCGCGGTCGTTGGAGTCTCCTAGTATGCATTGATGACTTTTTGTTCGTTGCTTCTACAAGCTATTGGATTTTTTTTTAATTTTCCCCGCCGAGGCGGAGGCTAGAGGCAGCATCGAGAGTTATGCTCATACCTCCGCCGATGGATACATGAGGAAGAAGATTTCGGCACCCCAAAATTAAATGTAATTTTATCTTTCTGGGAGGGTGTGTTTGTAAACACATGTGGCACTTAATATATGGTCTTGGGCTTTTTGAAAAAAATAATACGGAGTAGGAATGTACTCCACTAGATAACGCGAACCGGGCCACAGAATGTACAGAGAAACTTGGCAAACACCGCCGAAACAAACCACCGCCGGCAGCCGCCGGCCAGCGTTTGGCCCGAGTCTAGTCCCGCCCGCGCGCGCATGCGCATCCAGTCAGCGCGCGCCCGCTTCCACCCTCGCGATTTTATCCACTCTCACCAGTCACCAACGGAGCTTCGCCCAGCGCCATTCCCCCGCCCCGCCTCCGGATTCTTTCGCCCCAGACCGAACAACCCCACGTTCGCCACGTGCGCGCGCGCCACCGCCTCGCCGCCTCAGCCAATGATCTAGAGCCTCGCGGATCTGACGCGGCGTCCCCGCCCCGCCTCCGCGGTCCGGTCGCCGTCTCGCTCGCCGAGGCGCGCGCCTCTCTGCCGCTCGTGCCGCCCTCGCCGGCCCAGGGGGACGCGTGCGGCGAGTCCGTCCATGGGGACGCTCGTCTGGCTGAGGCCTACCCCGGTCGTACCCGCCGGCCCCTCCGCCGCGCACGGTACGCGACACGACCCGACGATTACCTCTGGAGCAAGCCCCGCGGTGCTGCTGCTGATCCTATCTTATCTGGCGTTTGGTTTCTGTTTCGCTCATATGCAGTGGTGGCTGCCGGTGGTATAAAGGGCCGGCCTCTGCGGGTGTCCGTGGCGTCCCGCTGCCCCAACCCGCGGGTGCTCCAGGCGGGGAGGTGCCGGTGGCTGGTTGTCAGGTCGGGTGTCACCGTCGGTGCCACCGCCGCCGCGGGCAATGACCCTGAGGATCCGTCGCGGCTATCAGGTTTCAGGCCTCCTCCCCTCTCTAGAGCCAAATGCTTTGAACTTATTATGCCAGTGCTCGCGTAGCTGAGCTGTGCTAGGTAGAAAATCACATTGACATGTAGTTTTACGAAATATTGAAGTCATGGAGCGTGTGTGAACCTGCAATGTTGCCATTGCTAGTGCTACGTGGGTTAGGTGAATTTGGATAAACCAATAATGCAGAAACTCAAACTAGTGTCCCAACCCTTCATTTCACTATGGACCAGAGGATAGGATTTGATACTTTCCTTCCTTCTGTTTATAACCAATATATGATGGTAGGCTTATAATTGTACTTCTACTGATGTGAAAGGTGTCAGTAGAGTTTTTTAGATTATTTTCCGAGGGAGAACAACAGTTGTTAAGCCATTTATAAACCCTGTAGCAGCTAATGCCAGCGGCATGTTTGATGAAATTTAAGTAGTAGGCCCTACTGACTAGAATATACGTACAAGGAAAATCATCTCCACATATTTTGCAAACAATCCGTGGGTGAAAATGAAATCATTCAAATTATATACTAGCTGGATTTTTTTTTGTCCTCACTTTTTTTTTTTGAAAATTTACTTATATTTAGTTATTTAACCAGATCTGCAAGTGGCTTCGAGGATCAGAGGGGTCTTCTTCTACACGGTGACTGCTGTTGCGGCGATCTTTTTGTTTATAGCTATGGTTGTGGTTCATCCACTTGTGCTCTTGTTTGACCGACACCGTAGGAGAGCTCAGCACTATATTGCAAAGATTTGGGCTACTTTGACAGTTTCCATGTTCTACAAGCTTGAAGTTGAGGGAATGGAGAATCTACCTCCCAATAGTAGCGCTGCTGTCTATGTTGCTAACCATCAGAGCTTCTTGGATATCTATACCCTTCTAACACTAGGAAGGTGCTTCAAATTTATAAGCAAGACTAGTATCTTTATGCTTCCAATTATTGGGTGGGCAATGTATCTCTTGGGTGTCATTCCTTTACGGCGTATGGACAGCAGGAGCCAGCTGGTATGGCCTTAGCCTTGTCCCTTCCTTTTTTAGTAGGCTCTGAAATTTCGATAATCTTGTGATTGAATATAAGATGTGGATTACCTGCAATTTGTGCCACCGAAGAAGTTTTTATTTGGCAATTCCATTGCATATACTTTTTGTTAGTGCAGATCCAGCATCTTATGTGAAGTGTACATGCATACGCCCAAACCTGATAACCAATTTTGTTTAGTTTAGTTTTCAACCTTAATGTCATTTTTTGTGAAATGCCTTCCTATTATAGAGTTTACCCACTTTACACTCCATGTTGAACATATCATCTGTCCTCTAAATTCAGGACTGTCTTAAACGGTGTGTGGATTTGGTGAAAAGGGGGGCGTCTGTATTTTTCTTTCCAGAGGGGACTCGAAGTAAAGATGGAAAGTTAGGTATATTCAAGGTTAGGTTCTGCCGAATGTGATTTTACTCTTGTGTGTACTATGCTATTAGCTTTCAATTCCATGAAGTACTGACATTTTATAATTATCCCCAGCGAGGAGCATTTAGTGTTGCAGCGAAGACTGGCGTTCCTGTCATTCCTATTACACTTCTCGGGACAGGGAAACTGATGCCTCCTGGAATGGAAAGCAACCTTAATTCAGGTTCCGTAAAAGTCATTATTCACCATCCAATTGAAGGGAATGATGCAGAGAAATTATGTACCGACGCAAGGAATGTGATAGCAGACACGCTTCTTCAACATGGTTATGGAGTGCTCTAAGGGAAGTGGGTGATTTTTCCTATTCAATGGATCATGGAAGCTAGTTTGCCGAAACGTGTCGACTCAAGGCAAAGATAGTTTACAGGTACTAGTTACTTACTAGTTCAATATTTTGAGAAAATCAATAGGCTATTTGCTTCTAAGAAGAACTTTGAAATGAAAGAGTTTCCACGGGCGTCGGATATCATTTGTTCAAATAAGGTTCATGTAGCATAATGGTATGACTGCACGAAACATATCTTCAGTTTAAACTTCAACAAAAAGGACTCCTTCAGTTTGAATATTTGCCCCACATTTAAAGGTTAGAGATTGTTATCTCCACCACATGGAGGTGTGCGACAAGTTTCCTAATAAGAGACCGAATATAACACAGATGTATATGGTGGACGGAATACTTGTAAGTATGTATTTTTTAGAAGGAAGAATTCCAAAAGATCTACCCGTGTTTGTGCAGCTGGTAGAGGTGCTGAATGCAGGCATTCTTTTTGCTGCAGAATGAAGACAGGCTGAAGGAAGAATAAGAATGCCTTTGTAATTGTTAGTTTCTGTGTCTGACTTGTAAAATAGGCTTTAGATGTAGTTTATCTTTCACAATTTGTAGTTTGCATTTTTGGCCTTGTTCTATATTTAAGACGACAAAGATGTGATGTGGCGAAGAACTCTTCTGGATTTAGATGATCTTGCCATATTCTACATACTGAGAAGATAATAAAGTTTTTTTTTGTGGGTGAGAAGATAATAAAGTTGGCACGTGATTTCCTTTTGGGACTTGGTAAAGATGTTTTTTTCTTTTCCTTTTGGCCTTTTCTCGCCCAGACGTTCTGTCTACTCCCTTTGCACCAAAATATAAGATGTTTTTGCAGTTTAAATTGATCTGCAAAAACGTCTTATATTTTAATAGAGGTAGTAGATCGATTCGGTCCTGACTCGGAAACTTCTCCTACGATGCTACCTTGGCCAAATATGGCGGTCCATCATGGAAGGTCGTGACATTTTGAAGTTGGGTCTCATTAGACGAATTGGCAATGGTGCTACGACGAACAGATGGGGTGATAACTGGATACCAAGAGAAGTTATGATGAGGCCCTACGGGAGGTGCAACAACAACACTATCGAGATAGTTTCTGACCTCATTGAACACACGTTGGCCACATGGATATCACGAAATTGGAGAAAGTGTGCCTCTCGGTTGATATACAACCCATATTGAGCATTCCACCGTGCACTACCCAGATGGAGGACACTTGGGCTTAGAACTTCGAAAGAAGTGGAAACTTTACAGTTAGACCTGCTTACAGAATGATGGTATAAACCAAGCTGCGCAGAGGAGCCTGGGTAGATGGGACGGCATGATCATCTAGCATCGATCGTGGCGGGGAGTCATGGAAGCTACTTTGGAATACCTCGTTTCCTGGAAAGATTCTACAATTCCTTCGGTGACTAGACAAACAGTCTCGGGCGCTCAGGAACATGTCATCCTCGTCTACATGTGGTCTTTGTGGAACAGAGGACCCTTGGCATCATTCACTACTTGAGTGCTCGATGGCTAGGTGTGTTTGGGCATTAGTTGATGGAGAATTAGGAGTACACCTTTGTGAGACAACCGAGCCGAGTGCCAAGCAATGGATTTTCTCGATGATCGACACACCATCACATGTTGCGTTTGTCAGACTTGATGTGACACCGTGGGCAATATGGTGGGCCAGACGGAAAGCTATACATGAGGAGATCTCCCAAAGCCCGCCAGCAACACATGCATTCATAACTAGATTCATTAAGGAACTTGATATGTTACCAAAGAAACCAACCAGGGCTGCGGTTCAGCCAGCAAGGAGAGCAATCCGACCAAAGGCCCCTCTTACGGGCTTCTCTAAGATTCATGTGGATGCAACTATTGCGAAGAGCCAAGTCAGAGATGCGGCGGATGCCGCATGTCGGGACCATCAATGTAACTTCGTGGGTAGTTCATCTTTGGGTGTCCAAGGAATAACCGACGTTGTCACCATGGAAGCAATTGCATGCCGGACGCTCTTTCACTGGCTGAAGACCTACATATACGAGATTTTATCATCGTCTTTGATTCGAAACAGGTCATCACAGACATAAAAAGCGGGAGCCAGGGTACTTATGGAGCTATTATTAGTGAAATCAAACATAGTCCTCAATATGTTAATTGTAATTTCACATTTGAAGGTCCTGCTACGAACATAGGTTAGCCAAGTTCTCGCATTATGTTGATAAGGGAAGACATGTCTGGTTGTTGCAACCACATGACCCCTTTCTTATTCCTCTCCACCTCGAGTTTGATAAATAGAACTTAGTTATACCCCTAAAAAAAGGGGTTGAACGTTTTCGAGCTGGTTTCTGGAACCTTCAATTTGGTTCTTGTAACATCCTAGTTTTCAATTAGGATGTTATCATAGATCATTCATATGCATTCATTGTTTTAGCATTTTTGAGCATGAGTTTATTTGAGAATTGATCCAAAACCTTAAGCAACTCAAGGACCCAAGTGAGAGAGTTGGAAATTTTCCAAAGAAAACCCGCTATTTTTTTTTCCGATGGGATTGGATCAATAATATTTTTGCCAAATTTCATTTTTCCAATATTTAAAATAAATGAAAGAAGATAATATGTCTTCTTCAAAACTATACCAAAAATGTTGGAATTTGATTTTGAGCAAAAATATTTTTTATTGGATTTTTAATTGCAGTTGATTATTTTAAAAATTGCATTAAAAAGTTATTTTCTTTTTAGGCATTATAATATCAGAAAAATGTTCACTTTGTTCTAAATATTAGGTTTAGACGGTGAAAATTGTTTCTGGTATTTTTAGATTTTTTTTAAAGATTTTTTTTTTGTGTTTTTCTGTTCGGGCGCATTTTTTTATATTTTTTTGGTCCGAGCCAACTGGGGCGAAGGCCCAGCCGCCCGAGCCGGCCTAGCCGGCCACCGCCTCTGTTGCCGTGCGCCGCTTGGACTCGCCAGGAGTCCGAGCCGACCACGCCTCGCCGCCGTCGCCCCCTTCCCCAAGTCGGGCCTCGCCCGAGGCCTTTAAAAGGCGCCGCCCCCTTCCCTCGCCTCCTCACACCACCGCCGCCTCGCACTCGCCGCCACCGTCGCTCGTCGTCATCGCCGAGCCGAGCCGTCACCCCTCACCCTCGCCCCGCAACCGTCGCCTCCACCGCCGTCGCCGGAGCCGCCTACAACCGCCGCCCGATCCGCCACCCACCACCGACCCGGCCCGCGAGTCGAATCCGACCCGTTCGGTATAAACCGCCCGTTCGTTTTTTTAGTTTTTTTTTTCGAAAAACCCTAGATCGTTTTTTAAGGAAAAACCCTAGTTCGTTTTTTTCTGGTTTTTATTTATTTAACAAATGTCCGCTGTTTAGTTACAGAAAACAAACGTTCGCAAATTAGTCTTTTATTTTCCTGTTTATTTTCATCGAGGACCTATCCGCGATGATTTTTTTACACATCGGTCCATGAACTTCAAACCATCGTAACTTTTTACTCGTTACTCGGAATTAGATGAAACCAACGCCAATTTCTTCGTTTCGATCTTATCTTTCGAGTAGTGCAGCTCAAAGTTGATTCTGAAAGTTTTAAAATTTGAATTCAAGCATTTTTGTGTTTGAACTTTGTTTGATCGTAATTTGAGTTTCGTAACTCCGTTTGAATTGATTCTTTTTGCAAATCGAAGCTCTTGACCTAAACTTTCAGATGAGGCCAAATTCACTCAATTTTGGCAATGTTAGAAATTATTTTCTGGTGCAAGAGTTATTCGTTTGTTTTCGAAGTCTTTCGAGATCTGTTCTTCGATTCCGTTGCATGATTGCTTATGTATGCTATTGTTTGATTGCGATAGAATTCCTAGAGTGCGAAGCGTGCTACTACGAGTCTTTAGGTTTCAACGGTCGTCAACAAGGCAAGTTCATACTTTGATTATACATTCCAATACCCAGTTTTTATTGCATTAGTTATATCCTCAAACACTTGCATGAGTAGGATTGGTTACATGTGATGATTCTTTGTAGTTCATGAGGTAGGAACCCAATGACATGAGATCAACCCAAGGGAATATACGCTTTGTTACTTATTGCTTAGCCATGCTTGTAGGCGTGGATTGGTACGAGTGATTTCATGAAAGTTACGAGTGTAATAACAACTAAGGGTTTTTTTAAGGTGAAAATTTAATACACATCTGGATGGATTGGTTGTGGCACCCTGGGGATGGACCAGTGGTTGTCAGGACACCTGGGGATATACCAGAGTTGTCCAAGGAATGCTACCCAGGCTCAAATGGATTATATATCATTCATGCCTAGAAACTTCCGTGTGTAGCCACAATGTCATTATGGGCTCTGGCATAGTTGAGTATGTTGTGTGACCTCTTTCCGTGGTAGACTAGCAGATGTAGGTGGTACGGTCTACCCAGGGTTAAAAGTTAATGCTTCTGAAAGACTGTGTCTTGGTCATCCGTTTCTCAAACACCATGCAGTGCGAGAAATCAAACGGAGGAGATCAAGCCGTGTGGGAAAAAATGCACAAACCTCTGCAGAGTGTACAAACTATTCATGAGTAGCCGTGTCCCCGGTTATGGACATCTTGAGTATCCCGGTATTTGAATTATGGACTGATCTCAACACTTGATTTAACTTGTTGGGTTATTAATGACTTTGGTTTTGGGATTGAGATGGGGGGGTACCATTCTCAATTATTCATGATTAAATTTAACAAAGTAGTTAAATAAATACATTCCTTTGTTGTAGGGAGAAACTAGCTTTATGCAAAAATAAACCTTACAACCTCCACCAGCCAAATATGCATGTAGTTGTAGGCATTGCTCATTATCATTACAGTGTGTTCTTGCTAGCATATTCAATGTGCTGACCTACATGGCTGCAACGTATCATGTTGCAGAGTTTTCAGACGAAGATATAGGTCGTTGTCATGCACTCAATGTTTGCCGTGGAGTTGGATGGACTCAACTACTCTTCATAAGCTTCCGCAGTTTATTTTATTAGATGGCCTTCAACCATTTTCGTGTAATGGATATTGCCTCTTCGAGGATTTTCGATGTAATAAAGTGTGATTGAACATGTGTTATAAATCCTCGAGTACTGTGCGTGTCAGCATACCGATCCAGGGTTGACACTGAGCACAAAGACTTCGGTTCATTGGAATCGTGGTGGCTACAAGATGGTATCAGAGCACACGTTGACTGTAGGACGCGACCACTAGGATAAGCCATATGATGTTCTCCTCTATTCATTCTACTTCTTCTCTACTTATTCTAATTCTTCTCTATTTCTTTTCTATAGATGTCGGAACCAGTGAGCAAGTTCACTCAGCCAGACGATGACACCCCTTTCGAAAAGCACTTGAAGGAAGTCACTAGATACTTGCACATTGGAATACCAAGTATCACAGGAGATCTCTATGCAACATCACCGGAAGAAGAGTGCTGGAAGATCAAAGTTAGTGTCCCTGGGAGAACTATTGCACCTTTCACGGAGCCACTGGAGCTAGAAATTCGACGCATCGACATGGAGCTTGGGAAAGAGTATGGCAGCTCACATCACATTTGGACGCATATGTGAAGTCTACAACAAGGACCTTGAAGACACCATCTACCAGATTTGTGGACGTCAAGACCAGCAATGGGAGATGCTTCGCACCAGGAAGGACGGATCCATTGCAACTTACATCCAGTAGATGGACCAACATATTCGACGCTACGAGAATCATATGTGCGCACTTATGCAGAAGACCAACATGGTGATAACCCGGAATACGGAGCTAGAAGAAGAACTCAAGACAGTACGAGATGGGCATGAAGAGGAAATTGCCGTACTATTGGAGCAGAATGAAGCACTAAAGAAGAAGGTTGGAACTGGCACAGTGAAGCCGGAACTGGAAATAGGAATTACTATGGAGAACTACATTCTGATAGACGGCACCGACAGTGATGAAAGTGACTATGAAGACGAAGCTGGACCGGATATCATGGAGTCTTCAGATGACAGTGATTAGATGACCACCCTATAATCATCAGTATTAATCCGAGTAGTTAGAATCATTCGCTAGCTTTGTAATAGGATCTTTGTTTGCTCTTGTTTGAAATTGAGTGATATGATATGAAATTGTTTGTCTCATGTGCATATGGGTAGTGATTTCCCTTAGACCCCATTCTATTCTAATCTCTCCCCTCTAAACCCCTCAGATGCCTCCGAGACGTGAGCCCGGATTTGAGTTTCTCCCTGAGCTCACCCAGTTGATCCAGCAGCAGAACAGTTTGATGCAACTACCTGTCCAGAACCAGAACCAGAACAACAACAACAACAACCCACCTCCACCTCCCCATGACAACTTGACCCGGTTCTTAAGGCTGCAACTGCCGGTGTTCTCTAGTAGTACCGAGCCTATAGTTGCATATGACTGGCTCCTTAAGATGGACAGAGAGCTAGCAACTACAGAATGCACAGATGCAGAGAGAGTGCGTTTTGCCGCACATCAGATTGAGGGACCAGCAGCCGCTTGGTGGGAGAACTACACCGCCACCTACCCACTTGCTGCGATTACTTGGGATCAGTTTCAGCAAGCTTTTCGCACAACACATGTCTCAGCAGGAGCCATGAGCCTAAAGAAGCGTGAATTTTGCAACTTGCGCTAAGGAAACCGTACTGTGGGGCAGTACGTGGATGAATTTAGGCAGTTAGCTTGCTACGCGCCAGGCGATGTGTCCACTGACGCCGTGAAGCAGGAGAAGTTTCTAGAAGGACTCAATGATGAGATGAGTATGCAACTGATGCTAGCAACCTACAACAACTATCAAGAGCTAGTGGACAAAGCTATTATGCTAGAAGGAAAGCAACAACAGATTGACAACCGCAAGACGAAGTATGGAGCTGGGAAGCTGAACTCTGGAGCCCAGCAGAAGCCTCGCTATACCCCATACTCAGGAGGACACAACCATCCCACCGATAACCATGGGGCCATTCTAATAATGGAGGGAATGCACACAACCACAGTGGTACTAGAAATGGCAATGGGAATGGAGGAAACAACAGTCATAATCGTTCCACTCCCTCAACGCCTGCCAAAAAGGATTTGAGCCACGTTACTTGTTTCAAGTGTGGGAAGACCGGACATTACGCCAATGAATGTCCCAAGTCAAAGAATGTAAATGGCAATGGAAGCTCGGGAAAGAAGCCCAACCCGTTCACTAGAGGACAAGTGAACCACGTCAATGTGGAGGAGATTGACGAGCAGCTCGACGCAGTAGTCGGTAAGTTCTTGATTAATGCATTTACCGCCCTTGTTCTTTTTGACACTGGTGCATTGCATTCATACATATCAAGGGGTTTTGTGGAAAAGTATAAGTTGCCCACCATAGCCCTTAGGACGCCTATGTTAGTGAGTTCCCTTGGAGCAGAGTATATGGCTAGCCATGGATGCTATCAAGTACCATTGACCATTGAAATACATGTATTTCCCACAGACCTCATTCTTTTGGAATCCTAGGGTTTGGATGTAATCATAGGAATAGATTGGCTATCCAAATTTGGAGGAAACATCGATTGCGCCAGTAGATCAATTCATCTCACCACCCCGGAAGGAAAGAGGATCAAGTATGTGTCGAGGCACACACCCAGGAAAGCGCATGTGAATGCACTCACGAGAGTTGTCCAGGAAGAAGTGCTAGTTGTGAAGGATTATCCCGACGTATTCCCGGAGGAGTTACCCGGCATGCCACCGGATAGAGACATAGAGTTCTTAATTGAGATATTAGCCGACACTGGAACAATATCTAAGAGACCATACCGGATGCCCGCTAATGATCTGGAGGAGATCAAGAAGCAAATCAAGGAGTTAATGGATAAGGGTTACATACGACCAAGTTCATCACCGTGGGGAGACCAAGTGCTCCTAGTCGAGAAGAAGGATGGATCATTGAGAATGGTTGTTGACTATCGTGCACTGAACGAGGTTACAATCAAGAATAAGTACCCACTGCCAATGATCAACGATCTGTTTGACCAGCTGCAAGGGCCAGGGTATTCTCTAAGATCGATTTGCGACCAGGATATCATCAGCTGAAGATCCGAGAACAGTATATACCCAAGATAGCTTTTACCACAAGGTACATGCTTTATGAGTATACAATTATGTCATTTGGTTCGACTAACGCTCCTGCCTATTTCATGAGTATGATGAACAAGGTATTCATGGAATTCTTGGATAAGTTTGTGGTAGTATTCATTGATGACATATTGATATACTCCAAGAATGAAGAGGAGCATAAGGAACATTTGCGTTTAGTTCTCGAGAAGCTCCGAGAACATCAGTTATACGCCAAGTTTAGCAAGTGTGAGTTTTGGTTGAAGGAAGTTGGATTTCTTGGACATGTCATATCAGGAGATGGTATATCCGTAGACCCCGCCAAGGTTGAGGCAGTCACACAATGGAAGGCACCCACCTCAGTTGGCGAAATTCGCAATTTTTTTGGACTCGCAGGATATTACCGGAGATTTATTGAGGATTTCTCGAAGATTGCGAAACCTATGACGGAGTTGTTGAAGGAGACTAAGTACAAGTGGACCAAGGAATGTGAGGCCAGTTTTCAGGAGTTTAAGGAACGTTTGGTTACAGCCCCAGTGCTGATTCTTCCGGATATACGCAAGGATTTCCAAGTATATTGTGACACTTCTCGTCAAGGACTTGGAGGTGTTCTCATGCAAGACGGAAGAGTTGTGTCGTACGCTTCACGTTAGATTCAACCACATGAGTTGAATTATGCCACACATGATTTGGAGTTAGCAGCCGTGGTGCATGCACTCAAAACCTGGAGACATTTTCTTATTGGAAACCGTTGCGATGTATACACAGATCATAAGAGTTTGAAATATATCTTCACACAGAAGGAGTTGTATCTCAGTGTGACGCCCCCGATTTGACCGTACACTAATCATGCACGCAAATGTGTACGACCAAGATCAAGGACTCACTGGAAGATATCACAACACAACTCTAGACACAAATAAAATAATACAAGCTTTATATTACAAGTCAGGGGCCTCGAGGGCTCGAATACATAAGCTCGAAAACACAAGAGTCAGGGGAAGCAATAATATCTGAGTACAGACATAAGTTAAACAAAATTGCCTTAAGAAGGCTAGCACAAAACATCAATGATCGAAAAGGCAAGGCCTCCTGCCTGGGACCTCCTAACTACTCCTGGTCGTCGGCGGTCTTCGCGTAGTAGTAGCCTCCATCGGGGTAGTAGCAGTAGTCAAGTGTGGCATCTGGTTCCTGGACTCCACCATCTGGTTGCATCAACCAGCAAGAAGAAAGAAGGAGGAAAGGGGGAGCAAAGCAACCGTGAGTACTCATCCAAAGTACTCGCAAGCAAGGATCTACACTACATATGCATTGGTATCAACAAAAAGGGTAGCATCTGTGGACTAAGCTGCAGAATGCCAGAATAAAAGGGGGAGAAGCTAGCCCTATCGAAGACTAGCATCTTCTGGAAACCACCATCTTGCAGCAAGAGGGGGAAGTAGAGTAGTATATCATAAGTCATATTTATGTTGTTGTTCCAACGCTCCGGGATCCTTTCTCGACTCCCGAAGCAACATATCCAAACAATGCCTCAGCATCCAGTTCTAGTTGTAGCAATCGGGATACAACTCCAAGTGTCCGTTACCGTAGGACAGGCTATCGATAGATGTTTTCTTCCCTGCAGGGGTGCACCAACTTACCCAACAACTTGCTTAACTCCGACCGGACACACCATCAGGTCATGCCCGCCCTCGGCCAAACAATACGCCGCAACCCGACCTAGGCTTAATAGAGAGGTCATGCACGCCGGACTAAACCCTATGCTCCCAGGGGTCATGGGCCAATCGCCCCGGGAACTCCTGCACGTTGCGTGGGCGGCCGGTGAGCAGGCCTAGCAACCACCTTTAAAAAGGTAGGAGCCTAACCAGTCCAACCCGGCGCGCGCCGCTCAGTTGCAATGACGTCAGTTAAGCTTCGGCTGATGCATACGACGCAGAACGCCCATACTATGCCCACGTGATGGTTAGTGCTATCAGGCCAGAGGCCCCTCGGATCAAATATCCAAACCGTTTAGTGACTTGGGAGCACGCGGTAACGAGCAGAGACTCACGATAATGTGACCCCATCGCCCCGTCTCGAGAACTTGCGGCAAGGGCGAGTGCCCGGCCACGCCTCGTATTTATCTTGTGGGCACCTTCCAGGTCAACCCGACTATACATCACTCGCAATTAAGCTCGCGCGGGTACCCCTCAGGGTCGACCCGTCTTTAGTAACCAGGTTCAGTGTAAGCCATAGTAACCAAAGTAACTGTGTGTCTGACACCAAAGGAAAACCTGAGGAAATCACCCTCGATGGAATTCCACCTGATGTTTATCGTCAAGATGAACGAAAGAGGAGTCACCCTCGAGGTCCACTCTTGAGAAGTTGCATGACAATGTCGTTATCGGGAGTGGAGAAAGAGGAATCACCCTCGATGACCACAACCGATGAACTAACCTTGTAGGTTAACATCAGAAGTGCTGATGAGGTCTCACCCTCGGCACTCGATAGTAACCCAGTAGTGTCGAACAACTAATGGGGAAGTGATGTGCGGTGCCGGGTCCTGGTCTTCGATCCCGTTGATTGGGTCTTTTGATTATCCAGCGGGGCAGTCGGGACGAGATAGGGGGGGGGGGTCACTGGTGGAACTCTAACCAGCCTATACTAAGCAGTCTAGTATAAACATGTAAGGTATGAAAGCAGGTATCAACAACAGGCTATGCATCAGAATAGGATCATACAAAAAGCAGTAGCAGTTCTAATGCAAGCATAAGAGAGAAGAGAATGGGCGATATCGGAATGATCAAAGGGGGTTGGCTTGCCTGGTTGCTCAGACGAGAAGTAGGGGTCGTCGTCGATGCAGCCGATCACCAAGGCAGCATCAGTCTCGCGGTCTATCGGAGAGAAGAGGGGGAAGAAACAATAAATATAAAGCATACAGATGTACAGAGAAACACGACGTGTCAACACGCAGCGCTAGGATCCTCTAACGCGGTGGTACACGATACCGGCGAAGGGGGGTAACATCCGGGAAAGTCTCCCCGGTGTTTTGTGTTTTCGGACAGGTGAATCGGAGGGGGAAAGTTGCAGGTTCACTATGCTAGGGACGTGTGGCGAACGAACGGAACGCGTATTCGGATTCGTCTCGTCGTTCTGAGCGATTTTCATATATAAAACATTTTCATCCGAGTTACATATTATTTTATATGATTTATCAAAGTTTTAAAATAATTTCTGGATTTATTATTAATTCGAATTAAAAACAAAATATACTTTTTACACCTAGCAGCAGCTACCCATAGTAGCTTACAGGTGGGACCAGAGGGTTGGGTTGACCAAGTCAACTAGTCCAGTCAGCAGTTGATCAGTCAACTGTTGACTGGTCAGTGGGGTCAAACAGGACCCACATGTCATAGACTGGGTCAACCCAGTCAACAGTTTGACTGGTCAAACTGGACAAGGGACCCACATGTCATCATATGTGATTAACTATACTTTAAATAAATTAGATTAACTAACAGTGGGGGCTATTGTCATTGGCTAGTAGTCAAACTTAACTAGTAATTAGTCCTAATCTAATTTTCATGGACCGGCCGGTGATGGCTGTGCATACACACACACCGCACGTATTTGGGCATGGGCAATGGCCATTAGTGCAACTAGCAGTGGCAGGCAGCAGCATGTAAGAGCAGCAGTAGCTAGCAGCTAGAGCAGCAGTAAGCGGCGCCAACGACAGGTACGCAGGAGCAGCAACAACATGCAGGCAGCAGCAGCACGCATCAGAAGCAAGCAGCAGCGCAGCAGCATAGCGGCAGCGAGGGCACGACAAGGGGAGGCAGAGCCGGGCTGCGGACAAGCGCGGGCGCGGGCTGCGTGGCCAGGGGGAGGCGGCATGGCGGAGGCGCAAACAGGCGCGGGCGAGCCGGCGTGGCGCGCGCGCAGACGGCACGGGGGAGCAGCCGGCAGCGACGGGGTGCACGCGGACGACGTGGGCCGCGGCAAGGTCAGGCCAGGCGAGGGGAAGCAGTGCACGCCCGGGAGAATCGAGCTCCCTACCATGGCGGCCACGAACTTGGGGACGACGGCTACGGCGACGGAATCGAGAGGGGAGATGGGGGTTTTGCAGAGGAGCTCACCGCGAGCTCGATGGCGCGGTCGGGGAGGCCGGAAGTGGACCGGAGGCGACGAACCCGATGACGAGATGCGGCGGCCGTGGTCGAAGACAACGACGATGGCGAACGTACAGTGCCTCCTAGCTCGAACCGGTGCGCGTAGGGGAAGGAGTAGACGACGATGGTGATTCTCCTGGATGTATCCACAGACGCTGGGGAGCACGTTGGCCGTGGCAATGGTGACGAGGAGCGCGGTCACCGCGCGAGATTCAGAGTTCGAATCCAGGCCGACGAGGTGGCGGCTCGATGGGGAAAGAGAGGGGATCGGTTGAGAGATGGCTAGGGTTTCTGGGGGACGTGTTTATAGGGTCGGGGGAGGCACTGCCGCATGCGTGGCGGCCATCTAGCCATGGTGGCCGTGGATGGCCTCCACGCCATGGCTTCTGCCTCCTGTAGCGGGAGGATAGGGGTGGCCACGGGGTGGGCTGGGCCGTAATATGGCCACTAGGGCCCATATGCATAGTGGCTTCAGGCCTTTTTCTATTTCTTTTTTTTGACTTTCTTTACACCTTTGGCATTATCTTTTAGCATCACATGGCTTTTGTAAATTGTGGAACTTTGCCACATAATTACTATGCATTATTTTGCACTGCCACAGAAAGTTTGAAGTTTATTTGAATTTGTTTGTATTTTGCTTAAATGGAAATGACTTAAATGGGGCTGTTTTGGTACTGCTTTAATACTCAGAGGCATAAACATCTATAAAAGTTTGTCAATGCATGAAAATTATCTAATGAATATTTTCAACCTAAGGAACAATTTTAATTTATTGTTTTATAAAATTATAATTTGACATATCATTTGCATTTGAATTTGACTTTGACTTGAAAGAGGTTTAGCCAAAATAATTAGGATGGCATGACATCATTAGCGTGGAGTTACTGTAGCATGATTCTCGGGGTGTTACAAATCTCCTCCACTACAAGAAATCTCGTCCCGAGATTTAAGTGGGGAAGTAAGGGTAACTTCGGGAGAACTGACCCTTATAGGGTTAACTAAATTAAAAAGATATCGAGAGCAAAGTAAGAAGGTATCATGAGAAGTTTCAAACGGATAGGCAATCGTTCGATGTCTGAAACAACGTGCGAAAGGGTCCAGAGCAATGAGAATACGTATTGCATCTGATACCATAATAGATCATCAGGAAGGTGGCTCGCGAATTGCACACGAAGCCAAGCGTGAGGAATAACCTTCGAAACAGGGGGGGGTCTACACGAGAGTCAGGTTTTGATCCTGTGGAACTATGGGTTATGGGCCCACCATGTGGGCTAAAGTAGGAAGGGCGATGACGTCTTGCACGATCTCGTAAGCAAGGTATGTCAGAGGATAGCAAGTCAGTTATGTTGACAACAACATCGGTACCAAGGGCGAGGGATGAAGAGAACCATTTTCCTGCTCGTTGAACGAGGCGGACCAATAGGCAAAGTTCTCATCCATCGGTGGTTACCGGAATGTTATCAACAATAGTAACATGGTCTTACCGACAGCGTTGTACACCAAGGTGTTTACCTAAGCAGAAGATTTTTACTGCTTAGATTATATGTAGAACACAAGAAAGGTTTAAACAAACCAACGGAAAGGAAAATGTTTTTAAACACAAGTAATGGGAGTATATCCTTCCCATCGACAAGCAGGGCATGATATACGTGATAGGAGATCAAAGACATGACCATTTGGATAAAAGGGTTTATAAGAATCATGATATGTAACCATACTCGATGTTTGGATAATTGAGCGAGAAACATTTAGCATTGGGCTCAAATGTTCTTGTTGAAAAGCGGAGTACCACGGACATGCTTCGAGATAGCATTGGCAGGGTCTTCAAGCAAAGGTCAGACCTTGGATACACAAAGGATCCATCGGAAACAACTTAAAAATAAGTCATACAATTTCAGCAAGGGTAGATGAGGACATGGCCGACGGGCTCAACAACAATTCCTCGAGATTTCCATAGACATGAATTTTACAATTAAGTGAACAGGGTGATAGCATTGGACACACCAGGGGGTATGTAATGAAGTATGTTCATGGGGAACATCCACAATTAAGAACTGAGGAAATGCACCTGGAAATATGTACCAAGTAGCAAGATCGATGTTAGCAGGGAGGTTTAATAACCAGAAGGGTTGGAATGAAACTATCGACCATTCACTTCAAAGCATTCGGTTTGCTAGAAGTTTTGAATTCGCACGTAATACTTCAATTGTCGGGTTTCCGGTTAGAAACCACACGGGAACCAAGGAATGAACGGGTATGGCAAGAAGTATCACATGTATCAAGAATTCTTAAGAGGTGGTGAAATTTTCACGACATTCTTGACATAATAGAAGCTAATACTCCAAGGTAAGGAACAATGTTGGATAGCAAGGATCTCAAGGTATAACACGAAACACGAACAAGTTTGTGTTGGAGGGAAGGCAATAGTGTTGTCGATGATATCTCAAATCATTGAGGGGAGTAAGGATGGTATTTCTCATCGTGAATTCGATTGATAACCTGGAAGAGCTCGGAATATCACTGATTATCATGACACAGTTGTCGAGAGATTTCATTAAGATGTAATCGATCGGCGATGACATCAAGTCAAATGAATGATGGAGCGAAAGGTTATTGAAACCACTAGTACAATACAAACTTGAAATCAAGCTAGTTGTTCAAGGCGAAATGGTATGCCGAGGAAGATCGGCGTAAGCTTAGCTCATTCCCGAAATTGTGCTCCGAGAAGAAGGACCAGGTAGCACAGTTAAAAAGATGCACGATAGTGATATAGCCGATCAGGCTAGATATGACTAGAACAATTAATAAACTCATAAGCAATGAAGATTACTTAGATTTATTGAATAGGAGTGCGGAATTGATTCACTTATCGGTGTCCTTGAGTGTCTAACAACTTAGCACCCGGGTAAAATTGGAATCGGTGAGAAGTAATACTTGGAGAACTCATAAGAAGTAATATGGTTATGTGACATTATCGAGATACCACGGGGTAATACCCGAAGGTAGAACATAATAGAGGTTGGACAGGTGCATTGACCTGCAGAGGACAAGTGGTTTAACTTGTCCGAGAAATGGTATTTAAAGAAGAGCATGGTCGGAACCACGATTCCAAAAGGCCAGATCCCTGATATAAGATGAACTTATATCAAGGGGATAATTAATTTTAAAAGAAGCCTTAATGATAAGATTTACATCGTGTCCATGGGCATGAACAGAAAGTTCAAGGTTGACTCCCACTTCTTCAATGCTTAAGCTTTCATTCACTGCTATATTAAAAATGAATTGATTGCAAAGACTTGCCTGGTGAATTACAAGAGGAGTATGAACCTTGGAAAACTTTCGGGTTCACACAGATTAAGGAAGGCATAAGTTCAACCCAACGGGGCATCTTAGACTCATACTACACAAACTTCAGGAGCAATTTATACAAGCTTGAAGGCACAACTTGGTTGAGAAAGCAGATGATATATTTTACCCAAGGCATTATATATCATGGCAGAACTCACAAGGTATTTGAATATGAAGGACGTTGTCGGATAAAATCCAACAAAGGATCCAATGGTTTACAAGGGATCTGGTGTGAGCATCGGTACTCAACCAGAAGAAGAAAGAATGCAAGGATATCAGTTTATATAAGCAACTGACTATTTCAAAACTCAAATGCAAAAGTAATTATGATTTCCAAATCAAGGGTTCAGAAGCAAACGCTCTGATTAAGGATGGTTAAGTTGTAATGACTTAGGGGTGCAATTGACAGCAATTTGATTGGTCGAGAACCCGCTCATATTCGGAATGACGTCTGAGCTGGAAGAACGAATTCTAGTTTGACTGATGATTGCGGGTATTTGTAACCTATTGAATCAATAAGATTAGAAAGTCAATCACAAAGGATTTTAACGAATATTGATATACATATGGAGTTAACCATAATGCAAGCAGGTAAAACTTTCCAGAGCAATAGGTTGCTGAGGATTTTGGAAGGTTGAATAGTGTTTCAAAGAACTTTGCGAAACGCATGAACAACTGGGGATGAACAAATCCCTGGTAGGTATGGGGAATTATTTATACATGTATTCATGCAGAAAGGAGATGCGCGAGCACAAAGGATTCTCGGAATATCCGAAGTATTTCAGGTTATCTTGTAATAACAAGATCAATTGAAACGAAGGTATGGACGACAAGTGTAAGCAGCTATCCTTAGGGAATTGTTGGTGATATGGAATTGCAACGGCGCCGGGCACAAGGGTCTCGGGAAACAACGGAGAATATCTTTGAAGCCTTCTGGTGAAGCAGGCAACCATCTGGAATGAAGGGGCTCTCCGGGGAAAGTCGTTACGAGAACCTAATGTAGTTAGTAAATTCATTTAACCCGAAATAGAAGAGAGATCAGAATCCCAGAGTAAAGATGAGGAATAAAAGATCCTAATACCACCCAATGGCGACGTGGGCCCGTAAGCCGCACATCCATGTTAGTAAAACAGTTTTTCAAAGACTAGACTCAACTTCGGCCAAGGAGTTGGAAAGGGGGTTCCTACAGGCAGTCGGCTCTGATACCGACTTGTGACGCCCCCGATTTGACCGTACACTAATCATGCACGCAAATGTGTACGACCAAGATCAAGGACTCACTGGAAGATATCACAACACAACTCTAGACACAAATAAAATAATACAAGCTTTATATTACAAGCCAGGGGCCTCGAGGGCTCGAATACATAAGCTCGAAAACACAAGAGTCAGGGGAAGCAATAATATCTGAGTACAGACATAAGTTAAACAAGATTGCCTTAAGAAGGCTAGCACAAAACATCAATGATCGAAAAGGCAAGGCCTCCTGCCTGGGACCTCCTAACTACTCCTGGTCGTCGGCGGTCTTCGCGTAGTAGTAGCCTCCATCGGGGTAGTAGCAGTAGTCAAGTGTGGCATCTGGTTCCTGGACTCCACCATCTGGTTGCATCAACCAGCAAGAAGAAAGAAGGAGGAAAGGGGGAGCAAAGCAATCGCGAGTACTCATCCAAAGTACTCGCAAGCAAGGATCTACACTACATATGCATTGGTATCAACAAAAAGGGTAGCATCTGTGGACTAAGCTGCAGAATGCCAGAATAAGAGGGGGATAAGCTAGCCCTATCGAAGACTAGCATCTTCTGGAAACCACCATCTTGCAGCAAGAGGGGGAAGTAGAGTAGTATATCATAAGTCATATTTATGTTGTTGTTCCAACGCTCCAGGATCCTTTCTCGACTCCCGAAGCAACATATCCAAACAATGCCTCAGCATCCAGTTCTAGTTGTAGCAATCGGGATACAACTCCAAGTGTCCGTTACCGTAGGACAGGCTATCGATAGATGTTTTCTTCCCTGCAGGGGTGCACCAACTTACCCAACACGCTTGCTTAACTCTGGCCGGACACACCATCAGGTCATGCCCGCCCTCGGCCAAACAATATGCCGCAACCCGACCTAGGCTTAATAGAGAGGTCATGCACGCCGGACTAAACCCTATGCTCCCAGGGGTCATGGGCCAATTGCCCCGGGAACTCCTGCACATTGCGTGGGCGGCCGGTGAGCAGACCTAGCAACCTCCTTTAAAAAGGTAGGAGCCTAACCAGTCCAACCCGGCGCGCGCCGCTCAGTCGCAATGACGTCAGTTAAGCTTCGGCTGATGCATACGACGCAGAACGCCCATACTATGCCCACGTGATGGTTAGTGCTATCAGGCCAGAGGCCCCTCGGATCAAATATCCAAACCGTTTAGTGACTTGGGAACGCGCGGTAACGAGCAGAGACTCACGATAATGTGACCCCATCGCCCCGTCTCGAGAACTTGCGGCAAGGGCGAGTGCCCGGCCACGCCTCGTATTTATCTTGTGGGCACCTTCCAGGTCAACCCGACTATACATCACTCGCAATTAAGCTCGCGCGGGTACCCCTCAGGGTCGACCCGTCTTTAGTAACCAGGTTCAGTGTAAGCCATAGTAACCAAAGTAACTGTGTGTCTGACACCAAAGGAAAACCTGAGGAAATCACCCTCGATGGAATTCCACCTGATGTTTATCGTCAAGGTAAACGAAAGAGGAGTCACCCTCGAGGTCCACTCTTGAGAAGTTGCATGACAATGTCGTTATCGGGAGTGGAGAAAGAGGAATCACCCTCGATGACCACAACCGATGAACTAACCTACAAGGTTAACATCAGAAGTGCTGATGAGGTCTCACCCTCGGCACTCGATAGTAACCCAGTAGTGTCGAACAACTAATGGGGAAGTGATGTGCGGTGCCGGGTCCTGGTCTTCGATCCCGTTGATTGGGTCTTCTGATAATCCAGCGCGACAGTCAGGACGAGATAGGGGGGGTCACTGGTGGAACTCTAACCAGCCTATACTAAGCAGTTTAGTATAAACATGTAAGGTATGAAAGCAGGTATCAACAACAGGCTATGCATCAGAATAGGATCATACAAAAAGCAGTAGCAGTTCTAATGCAAGCATAAGAGAGAAGAGAATGGGCGATATCGGAATGATCAAAGGGGGTTGGCTTGCCTGGTTGCTCAGACGAGAAGTAGGGGTCGTCGTCGATGCAGTCGATCACCAAGGCAGCATCAGTCTCGCGGTCTATCGGAGAGAAGAGGGGGAAGAAACAATAAATATAAAGCATACAGATGTACAGAGAAACACGACGTGTCAACACGCAGCGCTAGGATCCTCTAACGCGGTGGTACACGATACCGGCGAAGGGGGGTAACATCCGGGAAAGTCTCCCCGGTGTTTTGTGTTTTCGGACAGGTGAATCGGAGGGGGAAAGTTGCAGGTTCACTATGCTAGGGACGTGTGGCGAACGAACGGAATGCGTATTCAGATTCGTCTCGTCGTTCTGAGCGATTTTCATATATAAAACATTTTCATCCGAGTTACAGATTATTTTATATGATTTTTCAAAGTTTTAAAATAATTTCTGGATTTATTATTAATTCGAATTAAAAACAAAATATACTTTTTACACCTAGCAGCAGCTACCCATAGTAGCTTACAAGTGGGACCAGAGGGTTGGGTTGACCAAGTCAACTAGTCCAGTCAGCAGTTGATCAGTCAACTGTTGACTGGTCAGTGGGGTCAAACAGGACCCACATGTCATAGACTGGGTCAACCCAGTCAACAGTTTGACTGGTCAAACTGGACAGGGGACCCACATGTCATCATATGTGATTAACTATACTTTAAATAAATTAGATTAACTAACAGTGGGGGCTATTGTCATTGGCTAGTAGTCAAACTTAACTAGTAATTAGTCCTAATCTAATTTTCATGGACCGGCCGGTGATGGCTGTGCATACACACACACCGCACGTATTTGGGCATGGGCAATGGCCATTAGGGCATGTACAATGCATAGCCTCAGGGTGATGCCTCACATGCCATGTAGGTTCGGATAACAGATAAAGTAGGTTCGGATAGGGAAGCGGGATCCTCTGCAGGAGGCGGGTGCTTGGAGTGAAAAAGTGTGGTTCAATGTCAAAAGCTGAAAAGGTTGGAGTGAAAAGTAGAGATGCATGTGTATTAGAGTCTTTATTTTCTACTTCTTAATGAGGCCCACTAAAGGTAGCTTGCATTGGGGAGAAAAACTAAAAGTAGATGCCTCAAACTATTTTTTGTCATGGGGCATCAGTATCCATATGCCACCATTGTACATACCCTTAGTGCAACTAGCAGTGGCAGGCAGCAGCATGTAAGAGCAGCAGTAGTTAGCAGCTAGAGCAGCAGTAAGCGGCGCCAACGGCAGGTACGCAGGAGCAGCAACAACACACAGGCAGCAGCAGCACGCATCAGAAGCAAGCAGCAGCGCAGCAGCATAGCGGCAGCGAGGGCACGACAAGGGGAGGCAGAGCCGGGCTGCGGACAAGCGCGGGCGCGGGCTGCGTGGCCAGGGGGAGGCGGCATGGCGGAGGCGCAAACATGCGCGGGCGAGCCGGCGTGGCGCGCGCGCAGACGGCACGGGGGAGCAGCCGGCAGCGACGGGGTGCACGCGGACGACGTGGGCCGCGGCAAGGTCAGGCCAGGCGAGGGGAAGCAGTGCACGCCCGGGAGAATCGAGCTCCCTACCATGGCGGCCACGGACTTGGGGACGACGGCTACGGCGACGAAATCGAGAGGGGAGATGGGGGTTCTGCAGAGGAGCTCACCGCGAGCTCGATGGCGCGGTCGGGGAGGCCGGAAGTGGACCGGAGGCGTCGAACCCAATGACGAGATGCGGCGGCCGTGGTCGAAGACAACGACGATGGCGAACGTACAGTGCCTCCTAGCTCGAACCGGTGCGCGCAGGGGAAGGAGTAGACGACGATGGTGATTCTCCTGGATGTATCCACAGACGCTGGGGAGCACGTTGGCCGTGGCAATGGTGACGAGGAGCGCGGTCACCGCGCGAGATTCAGAGTTCGAATCCAGGCCGACGAGGTGGCGGCTCGATGGGGAAAGAGAGGGGATCGGTTGAGAGATGGCTAGGGTTTCTGGGGGACGTGTTTATTATGTCGGGGGAGGCACTGCCGCATGCGTGGCGGCCATCTAGCCATGGTGGCCGTGGATGGCCTCCACGCCATGGCTTCTGCCTCCTGTAGCGGGAGGATAGGGGTGGCCACGGGGTGGGCTGGGCCGTAATATGGCCACTAGGGCCCATATGCATAGTGGCTTCAGGCCTTTTTCTATTTCTTTTTTTTTGACTTTCTTTACAGCTTTGGCATTATCTTTTAGCATCACATGGCTTTTGTAAATTGTGGAACTTTGCCACATAATTACTATGCATTATTTTGCACTGCCACAGAAAGTTTGAAGTTTATTTGAATTTGTTTGTATTTTGCTTAAATGGAAATGACTTAAATGGGGCTGTTTTGGTACTGCTTTAATACTCAGAGGCATTTTAAACTTCTATAAAAGTTTGTCAATGCATGAAAATTATCTAATGAATATTTTCAACCTAAGGAACAATTTTAATTTATTGTTTTATAAAATTATAATTTGACATATCATTTGCATTTGAATTTGACTTTGGCTTGAAAGAGGTTTAGCCAAAATAATTGGGATGACATGACATCATTAGCGTGGAGTTACTGTAGCATGATTCTCGGGGTGTTACACTCAGGAAAAGAAGATGGCTTGAGCTCATAAAGGACTATGACATGAGGTTGCATTACCATCCAGGAAAAGCCAATGTCGTGGCAGATGCTCTAAGTCGCAAGAGTTATGTTAACACAATCATTTCCGGAGGTTTACCCCAGGAGTTAGTCGATGATCTTAGGAATTTGCAGATGGAAATGGTCCCTAGAGGTTATGTTGCCACATTGGAAATTCAGTCCATGTTGTTGGGAAGAATACGAGAAGCCCATAAGATGGACAAAGAGATTACGGAAATAAAGGAAAGAATGGCCGAGGGAAAGGCAAAATGATTTCGTGAGGATGCATACGAAACACTTTGGTTTGGAAAACGTATTTATGTGCCCAATGACCCCGAGATTAGGAAGTTGATACTCCAGGAGGCACACGACTCGCCATATTCGATTCACCCAGGCAACACCAAGATGTATTTGGATTTGAAGCAAAATTTCCGGTGGACCGAAATGAAGAAGGACATTGCCGAGTATGTAGCAGTGTGTGATGGTGAGAGAGTCAAGGCTGAACATCAGAAACCAGCAGGGTTATTGCAGCCGTTACCCATACCCGAATGGAAGTGGGACAAACTTGGAATGTATTTCATCACAGGACTACACAGGACACGCTGAGTGTACGATTCTATTTGGGTGATAGTTGATCGTTTGACTAAAGTAGCTCACTTTATCCCTGTGAAGACCACTTACACGAGTGCTAAGTTGGCCAAGATATACATGACCAGGATTGTATGCCTGCATGGAATTCCGAGTACCATTGTATCAGATAGAGGAACACAGTTTACCTCAAAGTTTTGGAAGCAGTTGCACAAGACTTTAGGTACGAGGCTAGAATTTAGTACAACCTTCCATCCACAGACACATGGACAGACCGAGAGAGTCAATCAGATCCCGGAGGACATGCTGAGAGCTTGTGCGCTCGATTATGGATCTAGTTGGGATGATAACTTGCCGTACACAGAGTTTTCTTACAACAACAGTTATCAAACCAGTTTGCAAATGGCCCCTTTCGAGGCTTTATACAGAAGGAGGTGCGGAACACCGCTGACGTGGGATGAAGTTGGAGACGTTCAGTTATTTGGACCCGATTTGATCAAAGAGTCAGAAGAGAAGGTCAAGATGATCCGCGACAGACTTAAGGTAGCCCAGTCCAGGCAGAAGAGTTATGCAGATACGAAGCGCAAGGAAGTGACCTACGAAGTTGGGGATAGAGCATATCTTCGTGTATCTCCGCTTCGAGGAGTTAAGCGTTTCGGAGTTAAGGGTAAATTAGCACCAAGATTTGTGGGACCGTACAAAGTTTTGGAGCGCAAAGGAGAAGTAGCTTATTAGCTAGAGTTTCCCGAGACCTTGTCCGGAGTCCACGATGTGTTTCACATATCACAGTTGAAGAAGTGTCACGAAGAGATGGCCGACATTCCGTTACGTGATACAGTGCCCCTAGAAGCAATTCAGTTAGAGAGCGACCTAACCTACGAGGAGAAGCCCGTTAAGATTCTAGAGTTTGCCGACAGAGTTACCCGCAGCAAAGTCATAAAGTTCTGCAAAGTATAGTGGAGTCACCGTACAGAGGACGAAGCCACCTCGGAACGAGAGGATGATCTACGCCAGGACCACCCACACCTATTTTCTAGCCAATCCGAATCTCGAGGGCGAGATTCATCTTAAGGGGGGGGGATAGGTTTGTAACATCCCAATTTTCAATTAGGATCTTATCATAGATCATTCATATGCATTCATTGTTTGAGCATTTTTGAGCATGAGTTTATTTGAGAATTGATCCAAAACTTTAAGCAACTCAAGGACCAAAGTGAGAGAGTTGGAAGTTTTCCAAAGAAAACCCACTATTTTTTTTCCAATGGGATTGGATCAATAATGTTTTTGCCAAATTTCATTTTTCCAGCATTTAAAATAAATGAGAGAATATAATATGACTTCTTCAAAACTATAATAAAAATGTTGGAATTTGATTTTGAGTAAAAGTAATTTTTATCCGATTTTTAATTGCAGTTTATTATTTTAAAAATTACATTAAAAGTTATTTTCTTTTTAGGCACTTTAATATTAGAAAAATGTTCACTTTGTTCTAAATATTAGGTTTAGACGGTGAAAATTGTTTTCTGGTATTTTTAGAATTTTTTAATATTTTATTTGTGTTTTTCTGTTCGGGCGTATTTTAATTTTTTTTTGGCCCGAGCCAACTGGGCCGAAGGCCCAGCCGCCCGAGCCGGCCCAGCCGGCCACCACCTCCGTCGCCGTGCACCGCCCGGACTCCCCGGGAGTCCGAGCCGGCCACGCCTCGCCGCCGTCGCCCCCTTCCCTAAGTCGGGCCTCGCAGGAGGCCTTTAAAAGGCGCCGCCCCCTTCACTCGCCTCCTCACACCGCCGCCGCCTCGCACTCACCGCCGCCGCTCGCCGCCGCCGCCGCTGCCCCGCCGCTAAGCTGAGTCGTCGCCCCTCCCCTCGCCCCACAGCCGCTGCCTCCACCGCCGCCGCCGGAGCCGCCGACCACCCGCCGCCCGATCCGCCACCCGCCATCGGCCCGACCCGCGAGTCGAATCCGACCCGTTAGGTATAAACTGCCGGTTCGTTTTTTATATTTAGTTTTGTTTTTTTTTTTCAAAAAACCCTAGATCGGTTTTTTTGTAGGAAAAACCCTAGTTTATTTTTTTCCTGGTTTTTTTATTTAACGAACGTCCGCTGTTTAGTTACGGAAAACGAACGCTCGCAAATTAGTCTTTTCTTTTCCTGTTTATTTTCGTCGAGGGCCTATCTGCGATGATTTTTTTTACAGATCGGTCCCTGAACTTCAAACCCTCGTAACTTTTTACTCGTTAGTCGGAATTAGATGAAACCAACGCCAATTTCTTCGTTTTAATGTTATCTTTCTAGTAGTGTAGATCAAAGTTGATTTTGAAAGTTTTAAAATTTGAATTCAAGCAGTTTTGTGTTTGAACTTCGTTTGATCATAATTTGAGTTACGTAACTCCGTTTGAATTGATTATTTTTGCAAATCAAAGCTCTTGACCTAAACTTTCTGATGAGGCCAAATTCACTCAATTTTGGCACTGTTAGAAATTTTTTCTGGTGCAAGTGTTACTCGTTTGTTTTCGAAGTCTTTCGAGATCTGTTCTTCGATTCTGTTGCATGATTGCTTATGTATGCTATTGTTTGATTGAGATAGAATTCTCGGAGTGCGAAGCGTACTACTACGAGTCTTTAGGTTTCAGCGATCGTCAGCAAGGCACGTTCATACTTTGATCATACTTTCCAATACCCAGTTTTTATTGCATTAGTTATATCCTCAAACACTTGCATGAGTAGGATTGGTTACATGTGATGATGCTTTGTAGTTCATGAGGTAGCAACCCAATGACATGAGATCAACCCAAGAGAATATACGCTTTGTTACTTATTGCTTAGCCATGCTTGTAGACGTGGATTGGTACGAGTGATTTCATGAAAGTTGTGAGTGTAATAACAACTAAGGGTTTCTTTAAGGTGGAAATTTAATACACATCAGGGTGGATTGGTTGTGGCACCCTGGGGATGGACCAGTGGTTGTCAGGACACCTAGGGATATACCAGAGTTGCCCAAAGAATGCCACCCAGGCTCAGAGGGATTATATATCATTCATGCCTAGAAACTTCTGTGTGCAGCCACAATGCCATTGTGGGCTCTGGCATAGTTGAGTATGTTGTGTGACCTCTTTCCCTGGTAGACTAGCAGATGTAGCAGATGTAGGTGGTACGGTTTACCCAGGGTTAAGAGTTAATGCTTCTGAAAGACTATGTCTCGGTCATCCGTTTCTCGAACATCATGCAGTGCGAGAAATCAAACGGAGGAGATGGAGTCGTGTGGGGAAAAGTGCACAAACCTCTACAGAGTGTACAAACTATTCATAAGTAGCCGTGTCCCCGTTTATGGACATCTTGTGTATCCTGGTATTTGAATTATGGACTGATCTCAACACTTGATTTAACTTGTTGGGTTAATAATGACTTTGGTTTTGGGATTGAGATGGGGGTAACATTCTCAATTGTTCATGATTAAATTTAAGAAAGTAGTTAAATAAATACAATCCTTTGTTGTAGGGAAAAACTAGCTTTATGCAAAAATAAACCTTACAACCTCCACCAGCCAAATATGCATGTAGTTGTAGGCATTGCTCATTATCATTACAGTGTGTTCTTGCCAGCATATTCAATGTGCTGACCTACATGGCTGCAATGTATCATGTTGTAGAGTTTTCAGACGAAGATTAAGGTGCGATAGGTCATTGTCGTGCACTCAATGTTTGCCGTGGAGTTGGATGGACTTAACTACTCTTCATAAGCTTTCGCAGTTAATTTTATTAGATGGCCTTTAGCCATTTTCATGTAATGGATATTGCCTCTTCGAGGATTTTTGATGTAATAAAGTGTGATTGAACCTCTGTTATAAATCTTCGAGTACTATGTGTGTCAGCATAGCGATCCAGAGATGACACGGAGCACAAACACTTCGATTCGTTGGAATCGTGGTCGCTACAGTTCTTTCCACCCGCTTTTGTTCTTTTTTTCATTTGTGTTTGTTTCCTTTGTTATTTTTATCGGTTTCGTTGCATGCCTTTTCGGGTTCTGATCGCTTTTGTTTGTACGAACAATTCAAGTTAGTTTTCTTGGAACCTTCCATTTGTTTTTTTCACCCGTATTTTTTTTTCTGTAATCTTTCACAAGTTTCCTGACAATCTTTTTTATATTTTCTCTTTTACATTAATTTATTTTTTGAAAATGCTTAAAATTTTAAAAATTATTGATTTTAATTTTTTTTCAAATTTCTAAAAATGCTTCAATTTCGAAAATATGTTCACAATTTTGAAAAATATTTGGAATTTCAAATTTTGTTCATAGTTTGCAAGACAAAATCGGGATATCAAAAATTGTTTTGCGATTATCAAAAAATGTCATGAGCAGTTTTTCCATTCGAGAACTTTGTTGAAATCATTAAATTTTAGTAATTTCATTTTTTAATTCACGAACATTTTTTGGATTCACAAATATTTTTTATTTCAGGAACAATTTATGAATTCATGAACATTTGTGACTTTCACAAACCTTCTTGAATTCGCTACCATTATTCGAATTCACATAAATTATTTTAATTCACATTTTTTTCTTCTGAATTCACAACTTTTTCTTCGAGTCGTGATTTTTTGCCCAAATTAAAATTGAACTGTCCGAAGAAAACGAAAAGAAAAAAAACGTGTGGTATTTTTTTTCGACATGTGGTCTCTCGATGGGCCAGGCCCATCTCGCGCGAGCTATATACACGCTGTCTTCTTACGGGAGCAACTAGTTAACGAGCGCTCCTTCGGGAGCCTCGCAACGATCATCATCACTTGGCGCGCTCTTAGCCATTCGCCACGTGTCGCACTCTGGGCACTTCCGCCAGATTTTTATTTTTATTTTTCCGCACATGTTTTTCTGCTTTTTAAATGGTTTTTCCTGGCTTTTTTCGACGTTTTGGTTTTCCACCGGTCTTCCTTAGCTTTTCGAAAGAACTAAATTTTTGGGGAAAAAAATTTTCTACGAAAAAACAAGTTTTTTCCCGCGAGAGGCGTGGTTGTGCTTTCGCGAGAGTCACGGCCGTGCCTCTCGGAAAAGAAATAAACGCGTTTTCTGTTTTTTGTTTTCTTTCGTGAGAGTCACGGTTTTGCTTCACGAGAGTCACGGTTTTGCTTTCGCGAGAGTCATGGCCGTGCCTCTCGGAAATGAAAAAAAACATGTTTTTTGTTTTTTTCCTTTCGCGAGAGTCATGGCCGTGCCTCTCGGAAACAAAAAAAGCATTTTCTGTTTTTCTTTCTTTCGCGAGAGTCACGGTTTTGCTTCCGCAAAAGGCACGGTTGTGCTTTCGCGAGAGTCACGGCCGTGCCTCTCGGAAATTAAAAAACGCGTTTTCTGTTTTTTGCTTTCGCGAGAGTCACGGTTTTGCTTCTGCGAGGGGCGCGGTTGTGCTTTCGCGAGAGTCACGGCCGTGCCTCTCGGAAACGAAAAAAAAACACATTTTCTGTTTTTGTTTTCTTTCGTGAGAGTCATGGTTGTGCTTCCGCGAGAGGCACAGTGGTGCTTTCGCGAGAGTCACGGCCGTTTCTCTCGAAAATGAAAAAAAAAATACATTTTCTGTTTTTTCCCTTTCACGAGAGTCATGGTTTTGCTTCCGGGAGAGGCACGGTTGTGATTTCGCGAGAGTCACGGCCGTGCCTCTCGGAAATGAAAAAAATGCGTTTTCTGTTTTTTTTTTCTTTCGCGAGAGTCGCGGTTATGCTTCCGCGAAAGGCACGGTTGTGCTTTCGCGAGAGTCATAACCCATAGGTCTTTTCCCAGGATCTTACCCGACTCTTCTAATTTTTTTGGAGCTATTCTCAATTCTTTTCAAAGTATGACGTAAGTATGGATTCCATCAGTCATAGCCCTTCTCCAAGATCGTTTTCAATTCTTTTCATCTTTGGTTCAACCCTTCCTCTTTTCATTTGTCCGGAATATCTCACAAATTCTTCATGGTAATTCTCGTCGTCATTTGCAGATCGAAGTAGAGTTTCCCTCTGAATCTTGTCCGTTCTAGCTTCATGTTATCCTCTCGAATTATTCCGTCTGTCATAAATTATTTTTTTAACCACCCGAAGCATTTCATCAGTTCTTTCCATTGTGTTCCTCCGAAGGCCATCATTTCAGAAGACTTCTTCGTTCCCAGTTTTCAACTCCATCCTCCAAATATTCTTCATTGATGCCTCTTCGTTCGTCTCACATTCTTCCGGTGCGTCGCTCAAGCATTCTTTAAACCGTTCGCGATCTCTTCGTTCTCTTGCATCTAAATTTCCCCAAGTGTTTTATTCTTCCCGGCGATTAATTCTTTTGTACTCACTCAATTTCAATTCCTTACGGTGGTTCGTTGTTTTCTTCACTCGGCTTCAATTCTTATGGTGGTTCGTTCAAAAATTCCGTGTCCTTTGTTTTCATATCAATTCTTTTGCTCTCCCCAATCCTACCGGTGGTTCATGAAGACTTTCTCAAGTTTGAGCTATATCCCTCTTGAATCAATTTCAATGCGAATAAGTAGTATGCCAAATCCGCTGCTTGTCGTCAATTTAATTTGATGAAGGATAAGCATACAGTAAATCTTATTCATATTTTTCTCGAAGTGATTAATCTCTTTTTCCGGAGCTTGTTCATCATATCATATTCTCGGTTCCAAGTCCTTTCATCTTTTCTTTCCGGAGTTCAGGTTGTCTCGGACATCTCGTCGGAACCCCGTCTAAAGCACTTCAAGGCTTGAATCTTATTCTTTTCATCCCATTATCCTTTTGTTACCGGAGTTCTTCATGGTGGTTCTTTATCATTTAATTCATTCTTCAAATATTGAGCAATTCTTGTGGAGCAACTCAAGCATTATTCTTTTGTGTCTCGAGATGCAAATAATTCTCCGTATTCTTTTGAAGTGGAGTTTTGCATTTCTTCCTTCATGTCATCTATTCAATCTTTTGGTTGCGGCATAATTTACCTCAAGTCTTGAGATGTTTTAATAAGTCCACAACAAGCTTATTCTTTTCGTGTCGATTTTTCAACAACTCCGTTCGTTCCGTCTTCGCAAGGATGTTTTCAAATTCTTTTGTGCTAGAAGATGTTGTTCTTCTCCCTTCTTCTCATTCCATTCTTTATTTCTTCCGGAGGCATTGTGTTGTTCATCTTGTCAAGTTCTTGTTCTATTCCTTCCATTTTCAGCCGAAGTGCTGCCCGAATTCCTTCGTGGAGATTCCTTTCTATCTCTTATTAACCGGAGTGGTTTCGAATTCATTCTCGTTCCTTCAGCTCTTGTTTCGTGCCTTTCAACCTCCTTGATTCTCATCGTATTCCTTGCTCCTCTTGTTTAACAAGTCTTTGCAGCTTCGTTCATCTCCGTGGTACTCTTCCTTTCGAGTGGGTCAACCTCTCAAGGTTCTTTGGTTTCACTATTTTGTCCTCGAAGAACTTTGTTCTTCCTTTTTCCTCCTCCGCCTCGTTCCTAAGATCCCGGGACGAGATCTCTTATTAGTAGGGGAGTGTTGTGACACCCCGAGACCGATGTGCCAGGTGTCAGCCATTTATTCGTCGTTGTTGCCATGTCATATGCTTGCGTGTTGCATCTTGTCATGTCTTCATGTGCATTGCATCAGCATGTTTTCAAAACTTGCATCCGTCCAAGTCTCCTCATCCTTTCCGTTGTCCGTTCTAAGCCCAGACACACCCACACGCGCCCGCGGCGCCTCAGAATATTTATTTTATAAGTGGCTGGAAAATGTTCTCGGAATGGGATGAAACTTGGTGCTTGGTCTTATTATAGCATAGGTACACCGCTTGTCAAATTTCATCGCATTCGGAGTCCGTTTGATGCCCCAACGGTTAACCGCGTTAACCGTTGAAGCCCCTTCTCTTTTGGCCCAGCACCCCTCTCAAACAGCCCGCCAGCCCATCCTAACCCCCTCCATGCTCTTGGTCATCGGATCAGGATTGCGTGGCCGAAAACGCTTCTCATTTGGACACTCCTAGCTCCCTATGCCTATATAATTGCCTCCCCCTCCTCAATTCACGGATGAAATCCTAGCCTCCTTCTTCCTCGCGCCGTCGGACATGTCCATCCGCGCTGGACATGTCCAGCCGGCCACGTCGCCCGAGCCAATCCCGAGCCGCCACATCAGCTCCACCGCCGCATGCAGCCAACCGCGTGCCACCACCTGTCCAGCGCCACCTCCCACCGCCCGCGGCCCGCGGAGCCAATCCGGGGCCCACGCGAGCCCGCTCTGCGCGTCGCCGCTCGCCGCGAGGCCCGAGCGCCCCAGACCCCGCGCCGCCGTCCGCCTTCTGCGAGCTCCCCGAGCTCCATCGCCTCGCCTCCCGCCGGCTTCTGCCGCCCCACAGCCTCCATGAAGCTCCGCCGCCTGGAGTATCCTCGCTGCCCGTCACCTCGTGCCGGCCCCGCCGCCATGTCCTACCGAAGTAGTTCCTCTCCTCCTCGCCGTCGTCCCCGGCGGACGGACCCCTACGCCGCCCCGGCGGGTTCGCCTCGCCTCTTCTCCGCGCCCGGATCCGGATGGGAGCGACCGGATCCGCCAAGTCCGGCCGGCCCCGCCGTCATCCATGCCTCGCCGGAGGTTCGCCGACCCACTTCGCGCCTCCATCGCCAAGCCGCTGCCGTTGCCTGCCTCCCCTCGATCCAGCGGGATCGGGGAGGAGGACGACTCCCCGCACGTGGGCCCCGAGGCCCGGCTGCCCTGCCAGCCGAGGCCCAGCCGAGCCGGCCCAGACCGCTCCCCTCCGACCTGCCTCTTCTTCCTTCTGGGCCATGGCCCACAGTGAGAGCCCGTTAAGTCTCGCCCTGTGCGTCGTTTAGTTAACTAGCGCTCATTCTATTTCTCTGTTGAAAACTGCTAAGTCCCTGAAATGCTTAATATGTTGCATACTTTGTCTGCTTGTAACTTTTTGTTTGGTTGTTCGTTTTGAGCGTGTAATATATCAAAATATTCGTTGTGATACGCTCTTCATTTTGTTCCACTGTGGCATGCTTGTTTGAGTTCATCTTTATGCCCTAATCATCGTTGCAAGAGTGCTATATGTTTAAAACTGCTGATAACTATAATTTTGTTGCATGAATGTGGTGATGATAACTTTGTGCATGTTGGTCCAAATGGAGTGTGTGATATGTCAAAATGTTTATTGTGAAGTGCTCTACATGTTGGTTGCTGTAGCATTCATGTTACGTGCCATATTGCCATGTTAATCTCTGTTGCAAAAGTGCATGTGGCTGTTAAGTGCTGAAACTTGTTATGAGATGCTGATTTGACTTGTTCATAGCTATTGATGTGTTTTTCTTTGATGCCACATGTCAATATGTTTTAGAAGCACAATCATGCCATCTTTGCTGTGCTGCAACCACTTTTCATGATATGCCTTGTGGTGTTTGCAACAAGCTTGTAAAGTAGCCTACTCGCTGTTGTTGTTCCCTGAGACGTTAAAACTGCTAAGTCTGAAAACTATTAAACCTGATGCCATATTTGCTTGATGCCCCACTCAATTTCATGCATGTTTTGGGTTGCCCAATGATCATGTCTTGTTGTCCATGTTATGCTCTATCTATCCATGCCCTTTTTTTGCATATATAGCCTGCTGTAGCTTATTTATTTCTTGCTCTCAAGTTGCTATAAATGTACCTGTCAGACTGTTATCAGCATGATCAATTTGGTGAAGCTTGTTGTTATTGATTCATGCCTCCTATGGAGTTGTTCCAATGGAGTTTTCTGATGTATGCTATGTCTATTTCATGTCCATGATCCTTATATACTTAGTAGAGTTGATATGCTTGTTGTTTTGTGCCTCCGAAGGGAGCATCATGATGATGTTTTTGCCTTCTCAGATTTTGACTAAGTCTGGATAAATTTATTGAATCTTCCCATGCTTGTTTAATTGTGTTCCAGCAAGTTTTTGGGTGTGCTATAAGTTCATGCTTGTTAAGTATCATGTCTATTTCACATCCATGCCTCTTGTTATCATGTTTGGGAGCTGTAGCATATATATACCTTGCTCCAAAGTTGCTATGTTGCTGTTTTTGGACAACTTGTTGTTATATCTTGTTTCATGTGTATGTGTTGAACCATTGCTCTGTTTTGAGTGTGTCCTATATCAAACTTGTGTGTTTTTGCATGTATAAGCATCATATCATGTTGTTTACATGTTTGGAGTGTCTTTGCTTGTTGTTTGGATGCATCTTGCATCTTTGCCATGCTTGTCTTGTTTTGCTCATATCTTCTAGGCCGTAGCTCCGAATTAAACAAACTTTATATGAAACTTGATTAAATTTTCGTGTATATCATCATGGTGCATGTTAACTTGCTGTTTAACAACTTTAACTTAAGGTTTGTTCAGATCTGGTCCAAATTTCGAAATGTGCATATGAGGACTTATCGGAATTATTATATGTTGTTTCCGACCTCATTTAAACTTGTTGGTTTGTGTTGTTCTTGTGTGCTTCATCCCTTGCCATGTTTTGCATCATATAGACTTGTCTTTCATCCTACTTGCTTGAGCATCTTGTCATGTTCTTGTGTGGTGTGTTTACCATGTTGTGTGCTTCTTCTCGCTAGTTCATTATCCGTTGCGTTCGCGAGGATTCGTTCGACTACACGTGGTTCGTCTTCGTGGCTTCTTCTTCGTCTTCTTCATGGACTCGTTCTTCTTCCTTGCGGGATCTCAGGCAAGATGACCATCACCTTGCATACCTTTACTGTCATTGCCATGCTAGTTGTCTCGATGCTATCGTTATATGTCACGCTACCCATCATTTTTGTCAGCCTCTCCTTGTTGCCATGAAACCTCTAACCTTTGACACCTTCCCAGCAAGCCGTTGTTTGGCTATGTTACCCGCTTGCTCGGCCCCTCTTATAGCGTTGTTAGTTGCAGGTGAAGTTGAAGATTGCTCCATGTTGGATCTTGGTTGTTGGAATATCACAATATATCTTATATATATTAACACACCTATATACTTGGCAATGGGTGGAAAGCTTTGCCTTTTGCTCGGTGTTTTGTTCCACCCATGCCGCCTTAAGAACCGATAAACCGGTGTTATGTTCCTTGATTTTGCGTCCCTAACGTGGTTGGGTATATGGGGACCCCTTGACAGTTCGTCCTTGAATCAAACTCCTCCAGCAAGGCCCAACATTGGTTTTAATTTGTCTCATAATAACAACTTAATTAATTAATTAAATTGCATAGGGGGTCGTGTCCTCGAGGATTCTTTCTACATAGCAGGGGAGGCCAGTGCTGATGGTGTTCGTCCCAAACGGGCAGCCTGCGGGGCCACCACGGGGATACTCGAGGATTGGTTCCCGTAGCTTGACCCATCCGGATGTGGCCTGAGACGAGATACGCGTGGCTACTATCAGGGTGTCGGCACGCCGGGAGGTCTTGCTGTTATGATAATGATCATGATGCCCTCATGTCCATATTTTGTTTTTATCGACACCTCTATCTCTAAACTTGTGGACATATTTCTCGATATCGGCTTTCGCTTGAGGAAAAGCGAGGTCTAAGCTTGGGGGAGCTGATACGTCCATCTTGCATCATGCTTATATGTTGATATTTATTGCATTATGGGCTGTTATTATATGTTTTGTCACAATACTTATGCCTTTTCTCTCTTATTTTACAAGGTTTGCATGAAGAGGGAGAATGCCCGCAGCTGGAATTCTGGGCTGGAAAAGGAGCAAACTCTGGAAACATATTCTGCACAACTCCAAAAGCCCTGAAACTCAACAGAACATCGTTTTGGAAAATATAAAAATTATATGGCAAAAGAAGTCCACGAGGGGGGCCACCGGCTGCCCACGAGGGTGGGAGACGCGCCCCCTTCCCAAGGCGCGCCCCCCTGCCTCGTGGGCCAGCCGGAAGGCCCCCGATGCCCATCTTCTCCTATATGAGGTGTTTTGACCTGGAAAAATCATAAGGAGGCTTTTGGGACCATACACCGCCGTCTCGAGGCGGAACCAAGGCGGAAACCAATCTAGGGCTCCGGCAGAGATGTTCTGCCGGGGATTCTTCCCTCCGGGAGGGGGAAATCATCACCGCCGTCATCACCAACAACTCTCCCACCTTGGGGAGGGCTATCTTCATCAACATCTTCACCATCACCATCTCGTCTCAAACCCTAGTTCATCTCTTGTATCCAATCTTTGTACCCAAACCTCAGATTGGTACCTGTAGGTTGCTAGTAGTGTTGATTACTCCTTGTAGTTGATGCTAGTTGGTTTATTTGGTGGAAGATCATATGTTCAGATCCATTATGCATATGAATACCCCTCTGATCATGAACAATATTATGTCTTGTGAGTAGTTACTTCTGTTCCTGAGGACATGGGAGAAGTCTTGCTATTAGTAGTCATGTGAATTTGGTCTTCGTTTGATATTTTGATGAGATGTATGTTGTCTCTCCTCTAGTGGTGTCATGTTAATGTCGACTACATGACACTTCACCATTATTTGGGCCTAGAGGAAGACATTTGGAAGTAATAAGTAGATGATGGGTTGCTAGAGTGACAGAAGCTTAAACCCTAGTTTATGCGTTGCTTCGTAAGGGGCTGATTTGGATCCATATATTTCAGGCTATGGTTAGGTTTACCTTAATACTTCTTTTGTAGTTGCGGATGCTTGCTTTAGAGGTTAATCATAAGTGGTAGGTTTTTCCAAGTAAGGGCAGAACCCAAGCACCGGTCCACCCACATACGAAATTATCAAAGTACCGAACGCGAATCAGATGATCGTGATGAAGACTAGCTTGACGATAATTCCCATGTGTCCTCGGAAGCGCTTTCCTTTATATAAGAGTTTGTCCAGGCTTGTACTTTGCTACAAAAAGGATTGGGCCACCTTGCTGCACCTTATTTACTTTTACCGTTAGTCACTTGCTACCAATTATCTTATCGCAAAACTATATGTTACCTATAATTTCAGTGCTAGCAGAAAATACCTTACTAAAAACTGCCTATCATTTCCTTCTGCTCCTCGTTGGGTTCGACACTCTTACTTATCGAAAGGACTACGATAGATCCCCTACACTTGTGGGTCATCAAGACTCTTTTCTGGCGCCGTTGCCGGGGAGTGAAGCGCCTTTGGTAAGTGGAATTTGGTAAGGAAAAATTTATATAGTGTGCTGAAATTTATTGTCACTTGTTACTATGGCTCAAAATCCTTTGAGGGGCTTGTTCAGGGTATCTTCACCCCGACAGAAGAGCAAATAGTTGCTCCTCAACCTACTGCACCTATTGATAATATTTGCTTTGAGATTCCTTCGGGTATGATAGAGAAACTGCTTGAAAATCCCTTTATAGGAGACGGAACACTGCATCCCGACTTACACCTAATCTATGTGGATGAAGTTTGTGGATTATTTAAGCTTGCAGGTATGCCCGAGGATGTTATCAAGAAGAAGGACTTCCCTTTATCTTTGAAGGGAGATGCATTGACATGGTTTAGGCTATGCGATGATATGGGATTATGGAACTATAATCGTCTGAAGTTGGAATTTCATCAGAAGTTCTACCCTATGCACCAGGTTCATCGTGATCGTAATTATATTTATAATTTCTGGCCTCGCAAAGGAGAAAGTATCGCTCAAGCTTGGGGGAGGCTTAAGTCAATGTTATATTCATGCCCCAACCATGAGCTCTCACGAGAAATGATCTTTCAAAATTTTTATGCTCGGCTTTCTCTTAATAATTGCTCCATGCTCGATACTTCTTGTTCTGGCTCTTATATGATGAAGACTATTGACTCCAAATGGGATTTATTGGAAAGAATTAAACGCAACTCTGAAGATTGGGATCTCGACGAAGGTAAGGAGTCAGGTATGACCCCTAAGTTTGATTCTGTTAAAGCTTTTATGGATACCGATGTTTTCCGTGAGTTTAGCACTAAATATGGACTTGACTATGAGATAGTAGCTTCTTTCTCTGAATCTTTTGCTACTCATGTTGATCTCCCCAAGGAGAAGTGGTTTAAGTACCACCCCCCTATTGAAGTAAAAGTAGTTGAACCTATTAAAGTTGAAGAAAAGACTATCACTTATAATGTTGATCCTGTTATTCCTACCGCATGTATTGAGAAACCACCTTTCCCTGTTAGGATAAATACATGCTCAAGCTTCAACTATAGTTCGTAAGAGTAATACTAGAATACCTACACCCTCTGAGCAAATTAAAGTTGAACCTAGTGTTGCTATGATTAAAGATCTCTTGGTAGAATAGTTAGATGGACATGTTATTTACCTCCAAGAAGAGTCTGCTAGAATAGCCAAACCCAATGCTAGGAATAAGCATAAACCTGTTGTAGGCTTGCCTGTTATCTCTATTAAGATATGATGTAATTGCTATCATGGTTTATGTGACGTAGGTGCTAGTGCGAGTATTATCCCTCTTGATTTGTATAACAAAATTATGCATGATATTGCACCTGTTGAGTTAGAAGGGATTGATGTTACTATTAAGCTTGCTAATAGAGACACTATTTCACCAGTCGGGATTGTTAGGGATATTGAAGTCTTGTGTGGGAAGGTTAAATACCCTGCTGATTTTCTTGTTCTTAGTTCCCCACAAGATGAATTCCGTCCCATTATATTTGGTAGACCCTTCTTGAATATTGTTAATGACAAGATAGACTGCGTGAAAGATATTGTCACTGTTAGATTAGGGGATATGTCTCATGATTTTAACTTTGCTAAATTCCGTAGACAACCCCTTGAAAAGGCACCACCCAGTAAGGATGAAATTATTGGTATTGCTTCTATTGCCGTGCCACCTAATGATCCTTTAGAACAATACTTGCTAGACCATGAATCTGATATGCATATGAATGAGAGAAGGGAGATAGATGAAATATTCCTTACACAGGGACCCGTATTGAAAAACAACTTGCCTGTTGAAATCCTAGGGGATTCTCCTCCACCCAAGGGTGATCCCGTGTTTGAACTTAAACCTTTGCCTGATAATCTTAAGTACGTTTATCTTGATGAGAAGAAGATATATCCTGTTATTATTAGTGCTAACCTTTCAAAGCAGGAAGAAGAAAAATTATTGAAAACTCTGAAGAAGCATCGTGCTGCTATTGGATATACTCTGGATGATCTTAAGGGCATTAGTCCCACTATATGCCAACACAAGATAAAATTGGAATAAAATGCTAAACCAGTTATTGATCATCAGCGAAGGTTAAATCCTAAAGAAGTGGTAAGGAAGGAAATACTAAAGCTTCTAGAGGAAGGTATTATCTATCCAGTTGCTGATAGCCAGTGGGTAAGTCCTGTCCATTGTGTCCCTAAGAAAGGAGGTATGACTGTTGTCCCTAATGATAAAGATGAATTGATCCCGCAAAGAATAGTTACAGGTTATAGGATGGTAATTGATTTCCGTAAGTTAAATAAAGCTACTAAAAAAGATCATTACCCCTTGCCATTTATCGATCAAATGCTAGAAAGGTTATCCAAACATACTCATTTCTGCTTTCTAGATGGTTATTCTGGTTTCTCTCAAATACCCGTCAAAAGGGGATCAAGGAAATACCACTTTTACTTGTCCTTTCGGTACCTTTGCTTATAGACGTATGCCTTTTGGTTTATGTAATGCGCCTGCTACCTTTCAAAGATGCATGATGGCTGTATTCTCTGATTTTTGTGAAAAGATTGTTGAGGTGTTCATGGATGATTTCTCCGTTTACGGAACTTCTTTTGATGATTGCTTAAGCAACCTTGATCGAGTTTTGCACAGATGTGAAGACACTAACCTTGTCTTGAATTGGGAGAAGTTCGACTTTATGGTTAATGAAGGCATTGTCTTGGGACATAAAATTTCTGAAAGAGGTATTGAAGTTGACAAAGCTAAAGTTGATGCTATTGAAAAGATGCCATGCCCTAAGGACATCAAAGGTATACGAAGTTTCCTTGGTCATGCCGGATTTTATAGGAGGTTCATAAAGGAATTCTCCAAAATCTCCAGGCCTCTGACTAATCTCTTACAAAAAGATATTCCTTTTGTCTTTGATGATGATTGTCTAGAAGCATTTGAAATACTTAAGAAAGCATTGATCTTTTTTTCCGGCACTTGCATGCACACAATTTTGTTTATCCTCATGATGCTTTAAGTATGCCTCACACAAATGCTATCTACCTATCCCTTAATATAGCTAGATATGTGTCACACAAACTCCTTCTCCCTACTAGCAAGATGCCCATGCGTTGCATCGTACATCAAGATGCATTTGTATGAGTAGTTTATCTTGTGGGAGAAAAGGATGAACGAGGGAATGCCTTATTTGCAAATGCGGAGAGGGGTGTGGGTATTTTGGAAAATTGCCACAGTTTGCTTCCTATCCGTCGGGTATAAATCGGATGGCCTATATTGCAGGATGGTAGGAACATCATCATCACCAACTCTATTTTTAATAAGAGTAGGGATATGTAAGTGTCACTGCCCCCCCCGACACACACACCCACACCCACACAACCACACACACACACTTCCCAACACCGAAGGAGTTGGGTGACACCTCGATCTTGATACTAATCTATCGACTGGCTTCTCTCTCAAACACACACACACACACACACACACACACTACCCGCCGCCGAAGGAGTAGGGTGGCACCTCGATCTTGATAGTAATCTATCTACTACTCTTTCAAACACACACACACACACACACTCGCTAGTTGTGCCTCTGTGCCTACCGCGCACACTCTCGATACGTCATTCTCTCCCTCCCCCTTCCCCACCCCAATAATGACAGTAGAAGGGTGACAACTCGATCTGATCGTAATATGTCAATTGGTTTCTCTCTCGAACATTGTGTCTCTGTGCCTCGCTCAGTAGCCCCCTTGATATGTAGACTTCTCGCGTGCGCACAGCTGTAGTGATGTTGACGCTGAACCCAGTGTGCCTCGTTTGTACCGGCCTCATGTGATAGTTTTCACCCTGTTTTCTGTTAATTAACAAGGCCGCCTTTTCTTTGTTACTACTAGTGAATCTGAAATCATTCGGGGCAAACATAAAATATATCACTTCAACCCAATTATCCCAGTAACTATTTTAAAAGAAATTAGCTAGATGCCCGTGCGTTGCACGAAACATCAAGATGCATTTGTATGAATGGTTTGTCTTGTGGGAGAAAAGGATGAACGAGGGAAGGCCGTATTTGCGAACGTGGAGAGGGGTGTGGGTATATTTTTGCAAAATTGCCATAGTTTTCTTCCTATCCGTTAGATATAAATCCGACGGCCTATATTGCAGGATGGCACGCACACCATCATCACCAACTTTGTTTTCTACTCCCTCCGTTCCTAAATATTTGTCTTTTTAGAGATTTCAACAAGTGACTACATATGGAGCAAAATGAGTGAATCTACACTCTAAAATATGTCTACATACACATCCATACGTGGTAGTCCATTTGAAATCTGAAAAAGACAAATATTTAGGAACGGATGGAGTATAAGAGTAGACATGGAGATATATCTCCAGCATGGTCTACAACAAAAATGTGCTGGACTGGTTAGCGCCGGATGCTCGCAACGCGATGACATGAGTTCGAATTTTGTCTTTAACTTTAGATTTTTTATATTATATATTACTTATTTAATATATACTTCTTTCGCTACTGTACTGACAATGGAACCCACATAGTACTTAGAATACAAGATTAAGGATGAACTTGTTTCTTTTTAACTTTCTGTACGAAGCTGTAGCCACCCTGCAAGTCCCGTGTACACTGTACATGCAATTAACTTTTTATAGAGGGACAATCATACACACAATTAACTCAAATGGATTGGATGTCACTCTATTATTTCCAGCATAAGAGAATCTCCAACGGCAGCTGGCAAATTTCCTCCCGCTTCCTTCCGCGGAGGACGACATTGAACGCCAGCGACATACATTTTCACAACTCTAACCAACCAGATGAAATTCATGCAAACACGGACTAATTTCATATAAACATGAAGGATTTCGTATAAAAAAGCCGGAACTTCATATAAACATGATGGATTTCATTACATTTACATGAACTAAGCGGTGCCAATCCAGCTCTGTAGGTATAATTAATACTCCCTTCGTCAGCTGGAGAGGGAGTTCATAATCTAAATGGAGAGGAAGTACATAATCTAAATGGCCGCACGCGGATCCCTTTGTCTTCCTCATGTCGGGCAGACACTTTGAGTGGTCGACGAAGTTCCTCGGAAGAGACAAAGAAGCAAAGAAACCACCTGAATGCGCAGTCGCCGCCTCGGTGGTGGCCTTCATGGGACCCAAGTGGCGGCGGCCTCTCGTGTTCTACTTCTCCTCGATGATGGCGGCGGACACAGAGAAGCTGGCCACCGACTTGTTGCTCTCCACACACCCGGCTTCTGTCTCTGCCTGCATGGCGCTGCAGCAGGCACGGGAGGCGCGCCCACAGACATGGGAGGCGCGGCACCACAGACACTAGTGGTGCGGTACGATGCGGCAGCGACGACGCCCGTACCGGCGTGGAGCAACTCGCCACTCCTCATCGAGCTGAACTAGAGCGGCGAGTTGCTGAACCACGCGCCTGCTTGGGGCGGCAACTGGCTCCGTCGGGCCAAGCGAGGTTGGTGAAGCACCGGGCGGCCTCTCCCGTATCCGGAGGGCTTGGCGGGCCACCCAGCCGGGTAATATGCCGGAGAATGGCTCCTCGGAAGCCATCGGAAGAGTGGAGAAAATGGTGAAGGAGGAGATGGGGGAGCGACGGAGGGGTGCGATTCTTGCCCGCTGTCTGTCCGGCCTCGTGTAAATAGAGGGCGGACGGTAGGAGCTTGGCCGGCGTCTGGCCTTGTTTAGAGCATAGCTAATAATATAGCTAGCTGCTGGCTATAACATGTTGCCATGTCATTTACAGCCAATGTAATAGCTAACACGTAATAGTTGGCTATAAGAAAGTACTAGTTTGTCAACATATGGCCCACCTTCCACTCTCACAAAGCTTCTTGGACCTCGTGCTACAGCCGGTTGTAAGTCTACAGCCCGCTTCCCCTCTCTCTCCTCTTATCTCTCTTCCAACTAAGCAATAATACAATATTTAAATCCTTATAGCCCGCTTACATCACCCTATTAGGCCCTGTAGGAATAGGGTGGAGGACAAAGTCAAAACCTACAGGCTTGAAATTGGAGGAATTTTTCTAACTAGTGGTGCTCGGAACGCAGGAAGCTATGCTAGCTGTACAGGAGATAGAATGATCTTATGGCTGGATTAAAAAAATCATGGGCAACCTGCTGTGCATGCGGCTGGGTGAATCGTTGTTACATGTGAACATAGACCACATACACCACCACCGTTTTAGCAACACAGGTCCATGCATAGTCCATGTAAACCAGGTGTACGCCACTTCTAGAGCCAGACATGTCAAATCCAGTGCTCCTGCACTGGGCCAATTTGCCTCGGGCCTACGCGAATAATGAGCTTCCGACAGATGTTTCAGTCCCATGAAAAGCTCAGGTTAAGAAGCATTTCCTTTGAAATCGGCTGGGTTGTTTCCTTTGTACCGAATGCTCCTAAAGAAAAAATACCGAAGGAAAGGAAACCACCACAATTCACGTAAAATTCCTTCGTCCCGAACAGGGCCTTATACTTGCTCTTAAACTGAGGGCGGACGGGAGGAGCTCGGCCTATGTTGCGTTTAATTCCGGCCCGCTCAGGAACGGACGTGTGGCCGTAGTAGGTTTCTCGGTTTGCATGCGGGTTTAACAGAGGGGTTTGATGGAGGCGAGGAGGCATGTTCAGCCGGGCGTGCAGCGGGCGGCGCAGTAATATTCGATTTGACAGCGAGCGGCGCAGTTTTCGATACGGCTTTAATGCAGACGAGGGAGGGAGTAGCGGTTCCCGAAATTTTGAACGGTCAATGCATCCTCCTTCAATTTATGCATGAGGGAAGTAATGGGAGGAGGACCGGGAAAAGAGGCTGCACGATGTGAATGCAACGCAGTTTGCCCTCATTTAAAGGCGTCGCTCCATTCCAATGCATCTACCACATCGTACGCACCTAAGCATTTGCCTAAGCACCTACACTAAGCGCAAAAGAGCTCACTCCAGACCCCTGGCGGCGATGCACGCGAGCGGCCAGCGGCTGTGCCAGTTGGTCCACGACGTCGGCCTGCGGCATGGCGCCGAGGATCGTCTCCAGACGGTGTTGGAGACCGGCTGGTGGATGGCCGCCGTCGACGCCAACTACGACTCTCAGTTGGACCAGATGATCGTTGCCACCACCAACAAGTTCACCATCCTCAAGAAGCTCGCGGACGACATCGCCGTACTCCTCAAGCCCGCGCGCCCGGGCTCCTCATTGCCTACCACCCTAATTGGCCTCCATGGCTGGAACCTCTTTGAAGCACCGGTGGCCCTGCGACTGCCCGCCGACGCCCCGAAGAATGTCCACCTAGAGGTCGCGCTAGCCGTGAGGCGCCTCGCCCTGCAAAAATTCATCGACCTACACATCCACGTGCACGAGCAAATCGTGTACATAGGTATCTACAAGGCCAGTGAGGACGCTACGATGTTGGCCTTCCTCAACCGGCTGGAAGCCTTGGATGCCTTTGCTAAGAAGCACCTCGACCTCGCCACAAAAGTCGCCGCTCCTTAGCCGCCAGTCGGTGGCCCGACGCACTAAGTTGAGGAGGAGGAGGTCGTACGTTGATGGATGCATCTTTCTTCTTGACTTCTGTAACCACCACTGCGATCGCATCATCATCATGGCCTTAATTCTTATTGTGCTGTTGCATTCTCGTTCCAGTCAATATCGACATGTGCGACCCCTTTGCTTAATTATATGCATCACTTTAACTAGTACTCCATCCGTCAATTTATAAGTTGTGCTTACCTTTTCCATCAACTTCGTGCAATGCGCGGGCATCTTGCTAGAAACACTAGAACATGTCGGACCGCGTGTGACCAAACCGACGATGCGCCAACCTAGCTACTACGTACCCTGCTTATCTGGCGGAAATAGCCCCGCCCTAGCGTTTCCAATCGTTATTTCTACCTATCGATCGTGCCAAGGAGCAGAACCAAAATGTTACAATTTATACATGTTTCTCTACCCCTACTCCTATAAAAGACTCACTTGGTGATAGTGGTGTGTCTGCCATCCGTCGTTTCTGACCATTAGATCTGCATCTAACGGCCGTGAGGTAAGTTGTGGCATTTTTGCAACAATAGCCCACTTCTCTGCTCCAATTTGCAGAAAACCCCTTATTATCTTGGAAGCAACCACATCCCTCCCTCACCTCATCAAAATAGCTTGAGAAATATATACACTCCTATAAAAGACTCAGTAGGTGATGGTGGTGTGTTTGCCATTCGTCGTTCTGACCATTAGATCTGCATCTAACGGCCGTGAGGTAAGTTGTGTCATCTTTGCAACAATAGCCCACTTCTCTACTCCAATTTGCAGAAAACCCCTTATTATCTTGAAAGCAACCACATCCCTCCCTCACCTCATCAAAACAGCCTGAGAAATATATATATACTCCTATAAAAGACTCAGTTGATGATGGTGGTGTGTCTGCCATCCGTCGTTTCTGACCATTAGATCTGCATCTAATTGCCGTGAGGTAAGTTGTGGCATTTTTGCAACAATAGCCCACTTCTCTGCTGCACTTTGCAGAAAACCTCTTATTATCTTGAAAGCAGCCACATCCCTCCCTCACCTCATCAAAACAATGTGAGAAATATATATATACTCCTATAAAAGACTCAGTTGGTGATGGTGGTGTGTCTGCCCTCCGTCGTTTCTGACCATTAGATCTGCATCTAACGGCCG
>LR738709.1:374737781-374755648 GCA_902687465.1 Secale cereale | reverse complement strand
AAAAAAAAATAGCGGAATCTCAAAAAAAAATTGTTACCAAAACAGCACAAAAAAGTAATGTGGTTCACTTGGTGATCAAAAAATAAAAACACATCGGAAAAGCAGCTCACTTCTCAAACATGAAAATGCAAAAAAAAATAGCGGAATCTCAAGAAAAATTTGTTACCAAAACAACACAAAAAGAGTAATGCGGTTCACTTCGTGATCGAAAAACAAAACACACATCGGAAAGCAGCTCACTTCTCAAACACTTCTCAACGCGCGCAAAAAACAACACAAAAACAGTAATGCGGTTCACTTCTTGATCAAAAAACAAAACACACATCGGAAAACAGCTCACTTCTCAAACACTTCTCAACGCGCTGCAGTTCGTAGCCAGCCGCACGACTTTCAAATTTAACTAAAAACCGTAAGGAATCTCAAAAACATTTCAACATATGAAAGTTGCGCCTCGTTCGTAGCTTTCCAACGGTATATTACACGCCTTGTTCCGACAAACGGTTAAAAAACTAGAAAGAAAACAGTACCGAAAATTTGAAAAAAAAATCGAAAAACACAATTCCGCGATTTAGTAAATTCAAAACTGCTCTTAAACCGTAGCGAATTAGAAAAAATAATAGATACGAAAAAGATGCGTGGAGATGATACCTTTCCAACGGTGTATCATATGTTTCGTTCCGACGAGCGATTTAGAAAAAAACGCCAAAAAACGCTCGCTGCTATTCGTTGTGAGCCGCACGATTTTCGAAACTGCTCTTAAACTATGATGAATTTGGAAAAGTGTTCAACATGGCGAAGATGCGTCTACTCCATAGCTTTTCAACGGTATATTACACGCATAATTTCGATAAACGGTTAAAAAACTAGAGCAAAAAAGGTACAGATAAAACAACACGTACAGTTTTTCAACATGAAGTTCGCTGGTCTCTGTGGTGCGGTGCGTTTAGCTCTCCAATGCAATTTTGCAATGCAGTTCGGAAGTGTTATGAGAATATTATTCTCATAATGTTATGAGAATAGACCGGCTGTATATATATATATATATATATATATATATATATATACTCCTATAAAACACTCAGTTGGTGATGGTGGTGTGTCTGCCAAACATCGTTTCTGACCATTAGATCTGCATCTAACGGCCGTGAGGTAAGTTGTGGCATTTTTGCAACAATAGCCCACTTCTCTGGTCCAATATGCAAAAAACCCCTTATTATCTTGAAAGCAACCACATCCCTCCCTCACCTCATCAAAACAGCCTGACAAATATATATATATATATATACTCCTATAAAAGACTCAGTAGGTGATGGTGGTGTGTCTGCCATCCATCGTTTCTGACCATTAGATCTGCATCTAACGGCTGTGAGGTAAGTTGTGGCATTTTTGCAACAATAGCCCACTTCTCTGGTCCAATTTGTTGAAAACCCCTTATTATCTGGAAAGCAACCACATCCCTCCCTCACCTCATCAAAACAGCCTGAGAAATATATATATACTCCTATAAAAGACTCAGTTGGTGATGGTGGTGTGTCTGCCATCCGTCATTTCTGACCATTAGATCTACATCTAACGGCTGTGAGGTAAGTTGTGGCATTTTTGCAACAATAGCCCACTTCTCTGCTCCAATTTGCAGAAAACCCCTTATTATCTTGAAAGCAACCACATCCCTCCCTCACCTCATCAAAACAGCCTGAGAAATATATTTTGAGTGAAAATTAGTCCCTTCGTTCCTAAATATTTGTCTTTCTAGAGATTTCAATAAGTGACTACATACGCAGCAAAATGAGTGAATCTACACTTCAAAATATGTCTATATAATCCGTATGTGATAGTCCATTTGAAATCTCTAAAAAGTCAAATATTTAGGAACAGAGGGAGTAATATATTAGGAGTATATCAAAACAAGAGTGATTTCTTTCAAGTTTGTGAACTAGTACTACTATTCTACTACTTTGGATCCGTCGCAACGCACGGGCACATTGCTAGTAAAAGGAAAAGGCATGCCGCATTCGCGTCGCAACCCCCCCCCCCCCCCCACACACACGTCCGGGAATCAGGAGTACTCCACGGCCCGTCCGGCACAACACATAGCTTAGGGAAGGCGTGTTGCCCAGCATTTTCACTTTCATGTGGGACCATCGTTGAGCAAACCGACTATTGGCAAACCGCACCCCGCCCGCCGCCGGGTTGGAAAACAGAAACGAGGGGAAGATCTAGCTATAGCACGGAAGCCAAGAAATTTGGTGTCAGATGGGGCTCGTTGATAGAGTAGGAGCATTCCGTACTACTCTACTCCTACTAGTACCACTATACAGCTAGTACTACCACTATACAACTAGTAGGTACATGCACGACACAACGTCGTAGGAACAAAAAACGAGAAGATCCTGTTTGTGGTGATTTATCTTTTTTGTCTGTCAACGTAGGATGAATAATATGATGTGGGGGGCACCCATGAAGCTTATGTTGCTTTGTTGCATGGCTACGAAAGGTTAGAGAAAAATAAATAGATAATGTGGTTAGAGTGCACTCCACTAAACAGATATACTTTGGATCCATTGCAACGGGCCGACACATCTATATCTATACCCCCTATATAGTGTGTGAATAACTTTGAAAGTTGGTCATTGGATGAAGCCAATCCGACGGTACAAAGAGGGCAAAACCGAGCACTACTGGCCGTTGGATATCATCTACATTCCACCAGATTCTGCCACATGTAGAATCTAGAAGACTCCACATGTAAATGCATAATGCACAAACCACCAGAATCTCATGCGTGCAATGCACGTGTACTTTACTAGTAGTTGGTAGTAGTAAGAAACAAATTCCGGGTTTGGCACGAGCTCGTACCGCGGAGCACCACAAGGCCTGCCGCAGGAGTTACATTTCCATCTCGAAGCCCACGGGACCGAACTTCAGTGGCTTAGTGCCCTACCTATGAGTCAATTACGTGCGGACCTTAAATGCGGCTGGCCCACATGTCATTCTCATGGTGGTGGTGTGGTTCGCGACTCACTAGTTTGAGATGAACCGGCCGGTGGTGGCGTGGCCGTGGCGAGGGTGCCACAGCTGGGCGTTGGGGCATTACGAGGCGTAGATGGCCACACAGGCAGGTACTACCTGTAGTACAAAAGTACTCTAGCTGAGGATTGATGCCCGGGACGAAATGTGTCACAGCCGCTGGATGAAAATTCGATGGTGCGGGACATGTGGTGTCATGGGTTCGTGCGGTGTCGTGGGAATCGCGTGTGGCTGTGGTAGAAACTTGATGCTTGCCGCATTTAAGGTGGACCACATGTCATGCACACAAAGGCAGAGGGGCGGTGCTACCGAGAGGGGTGAGGCGCACGTCGGGGGACATGGTGCCGTTGGTTGGAGTGGCGTCGTGGGAATCGCGAGTGGCAGTGGATGAAACGTGATGGTCGCCGTAGTTCAACTTCCATGGACAAGCTGTCATGTCTACGGACACATGCATTGCATACCGATCATTGGAAGGAGTAGTAGAGAAAGCTAGGCGGATAAATAGTTCCTTATAGTCAAGCAGACCCACGCTACTACTTGTTCCAAAGACATGCACACCATCGAAATAGTCCATCTATATCAATATACATAGAGTGGGAATATTTTTTTCAAGAGAGGAAATAATTCATCTATCCATAATGCCCTGCTGCTGGTGCAGCATTTTCTTCTTCTTCTTCTTCTTCTTCTTCTTCTTCTTCTTCTTCTTCTTCTTCTTCTTCTTCTTCTTCTTCTTCTTCTTCTTCTTCTTCTTCTTCTTCTTCTTCTTCTTCTTCTTCTTCTCATTTTCCGTGGGAGACGGCTTCGCTACAAGCTCTCTGGACCTTGCAGCTATCTCAAAACTCACACGGGCATTGAGGGCAGCATATTTTATCTGCTCGTACGTCAAGGGATAATTCTCACATCCAGACAACCTTAATTCCAGCATCTCGTCACCCTTTCTGAAGATTTGTTCCTAGCAAAAAATTTGCTACGTCGAATAGGGATGGTGTCGGTTTATCACAATCTTCTACAGGAATTTTTATTCTGGTTTGTAGGTCAATGATGCTATTCAAATCAAGGTTGTACGTCTCCAACTTATGTTTGTCCCCTGCGATGGCTGCCCCACAGAAGTATATGTCCTGCCGAGACAATAAATCATGAAGCTCACCTGGTATGGAGGGCGCGTGTATGATGTGGTACACCAAATCATCATCTTCGAGGCATAGCTAAAGGACGGCGGCGCGTTGGATCTTCCTAGTGGCATGCTCCGTGTACTCTGCGTCGAGACCGATGACATTCATCTCCACCTTTTGGAGGGAGTTGGATACATTGTTGATCCACTTCCGAACAACCCTTGGGTGGTCGGTGACTGTGGCAACTATGCTCAACGAGCCTTCGACGAGGACATTGATACGTCTCCAACGTATCTATAATTTTAGATTGTTCCATGCTATTATTTATGAAGTCTTGGATGTTTAATGGGCTTTATCATTCACTTTTATATTATTTTTGGGACTAACCTACTAACCCAAAGGCCCAGTCAAGATTGCTGTTTTTTTGCCTATTTCAGGGTTTTGCAGAAAAGGAATATCAAACGGAGTCCAAACGGAAAGAAACCTTCGCGAGAGATATTTTTGGAGAAAATCACGCACGCGGAGCTTGAGGACTAAGTCAGGGGACAGAGAGGTGGCCCTCGAGGGTGGGGGCGCTCCCCCTTCCCAAGGGGTGCCCCCTGCCTCGAGGCCCCCTCAAGTGGCCCCCGGTGCCCTCCTTCTTCCTATATAAGTCCACGTACCCCAGAAACTCCATATACAGAGAGAAAACCCTAATTCCACCGCCGTAGCTTCTGTTCCCGTGGAGATCCCATCTTGGAGCCTATTCCGGAGCTCCACTGGAGAGGGATTCATCATGGAGGCCTTCATCATCATCATCATCGCCCTCACCATGAGTTGTGAGTAGTTTACCATAGACCTTCGGGTCCATAGCTAGTATCTAGATGGCTTCTTCTCTCTCTCCGGATCTCAATACAAAGTTCTCCTCGGTCTTCGAGGAGATCTATTCTATGTAATCTCTTTTTGCGGCGTGTTTGTCGAGATCCGATGAATTGTGAGTTTATGATCAAGGTTATCTATGAAATATATTTGGTTCTTCTCTGGACTTTTTATGTGTGCTCATAATATCCTTGCAAGTCTCTTCGAATTATTGGTTTGGTTTGGCCTACTAGATCTATAGTTCTTGCAATGGGAGAAGTGCTTGGCTTTGGGTTCAATCTTGCGGTGTCCTGTCCCAGTGACAGTAGGGGCAGCAAGGCACGTATTGTATTGTTGCCATCGAGGATAAAAAGATGAGGTTTACATCATATTGCTTGAGTTTATCCCTCTACATCATGTCATCTTGCTTAAGGCGTTACTCTGTTCTTATGAACTCAAAACACTAGATGCATTCTGGATAGCGGTCGATGTGTGGAGTAATAGTAGTAGATGCAGGCAGGAGTCGGTCGTGATGCCTATATACAAGGATCATGCCTAGATAGTCTCATAATTATTCGCTTTTCTATCAATTGCTTGACAATAATTTGTTTACCCGCCATAGAATATCGCTATCATGAGAGAAGCCACTAGAGAAAACTATGGCCCCCGGGTCTATTCTCAACATATCAATCTACATCTGCTTTACTTTTACTGCTTTTATTTGCTGTTTTATTAAACCAAAAATACCAAAAATATAAACTATCATCTCTATCAGATCTCACTTTCGTAAGTGACCGTAAAGGGATTGACAACCCCTTATCGCGTTGGCTGCGAAGTTCTTATTTGTCTGTGCAGGTGCGAGGGACTCGCGCATGGTCTCCTACTGGATTGATACCTTGGTTCTCAAAAACCGAGGGAAATACTTACACTACTGTGCTGCATCTCCCTTTCCTCTTCGAGGGAATACAACGCAAGCTCAAGAGGTAGCAAGAAGAATTTCTGACGCCGTTGCCGGGGAGGCTTACGCAAAAGTCATATACCAAGTACCTATCACAAACCCTTATCCTTCGCATTACATTTTTTGTCTCTCGTTTTCCTCTCCCCCACTTCACCATTGCCGTTTTATTTGCCCTTCTTCCATCGTGTGTTTACCGTTCGCTTGCTTCTTGTTTGCTCGTGTGCTGTTTGCTTGTGTTGCTATGTGCCCTCTAGTAGCTTGCATCTTCGCTTGCTGAATTATGGATCCTCATCCACTTGCTAATCTCTTTAAGAGATCCAATTATGTTGAACCAATTGCTAGTGAGCTGCCCGCACTAGATTATCTTTATGGGGTTTTGCTTGAAATTTATGAATCTGAAAATTGTGAGGAATTGTTAAAATAAAAAGTGATTCATGTTAGCTCCTTAAATAAAAAGCATGATTGCAATGATGTTACTATAAATTCTATTGATGTCAATTGTGCTAATAATATGCAAAACCCTAAGCTTGGGGATGCTAGTTTTGCTATGTCTACTTGTTAGAATGATCATGATTGGGGTGATTCTTCTTATGATCTTGAAAATTTATTTAATCCCCATGATGAATATAAGATTGATAATAATGTCTGCATTAATATCGAAAGTGGGTTTGGAAGAGTGTCAACTTTAGACCCCACATACTTGGAGAATGTACAATCTTATAAAACTTTTGATAAAAGTGGGGTCATGACTTTAGTTAATGTTAATCCCACTATTTTGGAAGAGTGTCAACTTTGCATGCATAGGATCGTGTTGAGAATATGTTATGTGATAGCTATTTTGTTGAATTTGATCATGATCCTACATGCAATTATTATGAGATAGGAAAATATGGTTGTAGAAAGCTTCATGTTACTAAATTACCTCTCTTCATGTTGAGATTGATCTTGTTTCTTTCTCCTTCCTTGCATATGCTAGATCGTGCTTGTCTTGGTAATTTGTTTTCCTATAAGATGCCTATGCATAGGAAGTATGTTAGACTTTGATGTGTTTGTCACATGTTTTATGATGCTCTCTTTGTGCTTCAATCCTTGTCTTTCATGTGAGCATCATTGAATTCTCAAGCCTATCTTAATGGCTATAAAGAAAGAGCTTGTTGGGAGGCAACCCAATTTTATATTTTTTGTTTTTGATGCTGTTAGGGAATAAATATTGCATATAGCCTCTGATTAGATGTGGTTTCATGTTTTGTTTAGTGTTTGTGCCAAGTAGAACCTTTGGGAAGAATTGTGTGAAGTTTATGTGATCTTGCTGTGAAAAACAGAATCGTTAGCGCTCGCTAAAGTAGTCGTGTGATTTTACTGGAGCATGCTTTTTAGTTGATTATTTTTGAAGATGATTGGTAGACAAATTCCTCAAATTTACCAATTTAGTTTGAATTTTTTGGAGTTCCATAAGTAGGCGAAACCTGCAGATTACTACAGACTGTTCTGTCTTTGACAAATTCTGTTTTTCGTGTGTTGTTTGCTTATTCCGATGCATCTATGAGGAGTATTGGAGGATATGAACCATAGAAAAGTTGGATTACAGTAGGTTTAACACCAATATAAACAAAGAAGGGATTCATTGTTGTACCTTTGAGTAGTGGTTTGCTTTCTTATACTAACGGAGCTCACGAGAATTTTTGTCTAAGTTTTGTGTTGTGAAGTTTTCAAGTTTTGAGTATTGCTTTGATGGACTATGTAACAAGGAGTAGCAAAGGCCTAAGCTTGGGGATGCCCATAGAACCCCAAGTAAATTCAAGATAATCAAAAGCCTAAGCTTGGGGATGCCCCGGGAAGGCATCCCCTCTTTCGTCTTCATCCATCGGTAACTATACTTGGAGCTATATTTTTATTCGCAACATGTTATGTGTTTGCTTGGAGAGTCTTGTATAATTTGAGTCTTTGCTTGTTAGTTTTCCACAATCATCCTTGCTGGACACACCTATTCGAGAGAGTTAAATATGGCCTAGAAATTGTTAGAACACTCTATGTGCTTCACTTATATCTTTTGAGTTGAACAATTTTTGCTCTAGCGCTTCACTTATATCTTTTAGAGCACGGTGGTGATAATATTTTGTAGAAATTGTTGAACTCTCATGCTTCACTTATATCTATTTTAGAGTCTATTAAAACAGCATGGTAATGTGTTTAGGCTAAAGAAACTAGTCTTCACATGATAGACGTCCAATGTCAATGTAGTAAAAAAATTCACACCAAGTGCATTGAATAGAATGAGATGTTGGATGCTTGTTAATTGTTTTGAGACATGATGATAGTGATATTAGAGTCATGCTAGTGGAGTTATCATGAAATTGAGAAATATTTGTGTTAATGTTAGTGATTCCCATATCATGCACGTATGGTGAACCGCTATGTGACGAAGTTAGATCATGAGGTATTTGTAGAGTGCCAACCTTTGTGTGGAGGTCGGGGGCGCGCGATGGTTAACTCCTACCAACCTCCCCCCTAAGCGCATTCGTTGATTGCTTTGTTTTGATGACTAGTAGATTTTTGCAATAAGTATATGAGTTCTTATGACTAATGTTGAGTCCATGGATTATACGCACTCTCACCCTTCCACCATTGCTAGCCTCTCTTGTACCGCACAACTTTCGCCAGTACCATACACCCACTATATATCCTTCCTCAAAACAGCCACCATATTATTCCTCAAAACAGCCACCATACCTACCTATCATGGCTTTTCCATAGCCATTCCGAGATATATTGACATGCAACTTTCCACCGTTCCATTTATATGACACACAACATATTGTCATATTGCCATGCATGATAATGTAGTTGACATCGTAGTTGTGGCAAAGCCACCATGCATAATTTTTCATATATGTCATTCTTGATTCATTGCACATACCGGTACACCGCCGGAGGCATTTATGTAGAGTCATACTTGTTGTAGTATCGAGTTGTAATTTTGAGTTGTAATAAAAAGCGTGATGATCATCATTATTAGAGCATTGTCCCGTGTGAGGATAAAGGCCAATAAAAAAAAGAGATGGCCCAAAAAAATAGAGAGGGGCCAATAAAAAAGAGAGGAGAAAGCCCCCCAAAAAAAAGAAAAAGAAAAAGGGACAATTGCTACATTCTTTTTCCACACTTGTGCTTCAAAGTAGCACCATGTTCTTCATTGTAGAGAGTCTCATGTTTAGTCACTTTCATATACTAGTGGGAATTTTCGTTATAGAACTTGGCTTGTATATTCCAACGATGGGCTTCCTCAAATTCCCTAGGTCTTCGTGAGCAAGCAAGTTGGATGCACACCCACTAGTTTATTTTGTTGAGATTTCATTCATATTTAGCTCTAGTGCATCCGTTACATGGCAATCCCTACTCACTCACATTGATATCTATTGATGGGCATCTCCATAGCCCGTTGATACGCCTAGTCGATGTGAGACTATCTCGCTCCTTTTTGTCTTCTCCACAACCACCTCTATTCCACCCATAGTGATATATCCATGGCTCACGCTCATGTATTGCGTGAAAGTTGAAAGGTTTGAAAAGATCGAGTATGAAAACAAATGCTTGGCTGAAATCGGGGTTGTGCATCATATGAATATTTTGTGTGATGAAGAGGGAGCATAGCCAGACTATATGATTTTGTAGGGATAACTTTCTTTAGCCATAGTATTTTGAGAAGCATGATTGCTTTGTTAGTATTGCTTGAAGTATTGTTAATTCTTATGTCAATATAGACTTTTATCTTGAATCTTTCAGATCTGAACATTCATGCCACAATTAAGAGAATTACATTGAAAAACTATATTGGTTAGCATTCCACATCAAAAATTCTTTCTTTATCATTTACCTACTCGAGGACGAGCAAGAATTTAGCTTGGGGATGCTTGATACGTCTCCAACGAATCTATAATTTTTTATTGTTCCATGCTATTATTTATGAAGTCTTCGATGTTTAATGGGCTTTATCATTAACTTTTATATCATTTTTGGGACTAACCTACTAACCCAAAGGCCCAGTCCAGATTGCTGTTTTTTTTGCCTATTTCAGGGTTTTTGCAGAAAAGGAATATCAAGCGGAGTCCAAACGGAATGAAACCTTCGCGAGAGATATTTTTGGAGAAAATCACGCACGCGGAGCTTGAGGACCAAGTCAGGGGACATAGAGGTGGCCCTCGAGGGTGGGGGGCGCCCTCAAGTGGCCCCCTGGTGCCCTCCTTCTTCCTATATAAGTCCACGTACCCCAGAAACTCCATATACAGAGAGAAAACCCTAATTCCACCGCCGTAGCTTCTATTCCCGTGGAGATATTTGGTTCTTTTCTGAACTCTTTATGTGTGCTCATAATATCCTTGCAAGTCTCTTCGAATTATTGGTTTGGTTTGGCCTACTAGATCTATAGTTCTTGCAATGGGAGAAGTGCTCGGCTTTGGGTTCAATCTTGCGGTGTCCTTTCCCAGTGACAGTAGGAGCAGCAAGGCACATATTGTATTGTTGCAATCGAGGATAAACAGATGGGGTTTACATCATATTGCTTGAGTTTATCCCTCTACATCATGTCATCTTGCTTAAGGCGTTACTCTGTTCATATGAACTCAATACACTAGATGCATGCTGGATAGCGGTCAATGTGTGGAGTAATAGTAGTAGATGCAGGCAGGAGTCGGTCTACTTGTCTCGGACGTGATGCCTATATACAATGATAATGCATAGATAGTCTCATAATTATTCGCTTTTCTATCAATTGCTCGATAGTAATTTGTTTACCCGCCGTAGAATATCGCTATCATGAGAGAAGCCACTAGAGAAAACTATGGCCCCCGGGTCTATTCTCAACATATCAATCTACATCTACTTTACTTTTACTGCTTTTAGTTGCTGTTTTATTAAACCAAAAATACCAAAAATATAAACTATCATCTCTATTAGATCTCACTTTCGTAAGTCACCGTAAAGGGATTGACAACCCTTTATCGCGTTGGCTGCGAAGTTCTTATTTGTCTGTGCAGGTGCGAGGGACTCGCGCGTGGTATCCTACTGGATTGATACATCCGTTCTCAAAAACTGAGGGAAATACTTACGCTACTGTGCTGCATCTCCCTTTCCTCTTCGAGGGAATACAACGCAAGCACAAGAGGTAGCAGACATGTTGGACGCTAAAAACCTGCAGCTCGATCTTTTTCGCCATTTGGAACCGCTGGACGGGAGGGCTATGGTTTGGAGAATTAGGATTAGATGGCTAGTCTAATTGAAGAAGATGATTATTTATAGGGGCTTCAGAATTACTCCAGGAGAATGTGAAGAGGTTAAAACAATGTGAATGCAGTGTGGTTTGGATGCAAATGAAGATCAACGATTAGTGAAGAAGCCGAGGAAAATCGGTTCCCGATGGAGAAGTAAATGGTAGAAGTGGCCTACAGGCAGTTGATTAGACAACTAGGTAGACTAAACGAAAAGGCTACGTGGGTAGGCTCAGGAGTGGGGCCTGTCCCTGTACGTGCCCATCGTTCCAGCGCTACATCTGCCACTTGCTAGTTGAGGTCACTCTTTCGAATCACCATGGCGAGACATTTTATGATTCCTTTTTATTTCTGCACCCCTCCTGACAGGTGGGATCTATGCAAACGAGAATTTGGTTCTGCTCGCAATATGGATGATACCTGGAGGATGAAGTGAACCCAGAGGCATGCTAGCACGGGATTACTACTTATGTTCCTACTACTCCTACTACTAGTAGTAGTACAACTGTGGTACACTTGATGGTCAAAATAGTATTATTCATCCGGTCCTCAAAGTGAAGCGACAAGGCCATGCACCCGAGGTGACACCAGTCCAGGCGGCGTGTCTGGGTTACCAAAGTCAGCCTCACCTTGTGCACAGTGCAGTTATTGTCACCGCCGTTGTATAGCATGCCTCGCCTCGTCTCCCTCTCCCCTAGCACCACTCCATCTCCATCTCCGTCTCGCCGGAGATCCTGAGGTCACTCTTCATTATCTCACTGTGCCCCCACATACCCTCGCCTCGCTCGCCTCCCCCAGTACCACTATTCCCTCGCTAGCCGCTCCAGCACCGACAGCCTTCTCCCCCGTAAATCAAGCCCCCCAAAACCCCACCTTCCAAACTCCACCATGGCCGAACGCGAACCGCGCAGGATCCATATGAGCCGCGATTGGAGCAATCTCCCCAGTGACGACCTCGACCTCTGTTGTTCGCGTATGGATATGTTGAGCACCCTGCGGCTGGCTGCATGCTCGAGGGGCATGCACACGGCCATCATCGAAGCGAGGCCAAAGCTTTTCAAGACACCCTTCTTGCTGCTATCTGGTCTTGCGAGATTGGCTCACCATGATACAGAGGCGTACGTGATGCCCCTCGACTTCAATCCGATCTTCATTAGCCGAAACTTCTTTGCAGGTATGTAATGGGTCGCCGTACATCATTTCCCTCGACTTCGATCCGATCACCATCGCCCGAAACTTCTTGGCAGGTATGTACTGGGTCGGCATGAACTCCCACTGGATGGCTGCCTTCAGAAAAGACGGTAATAAGTTGGTGCTCGAGAACTTCCAGACCTCCCATGAGATTATCCTTCCTCCGTTGGATTATATAGAGTTTTACCATCGCGGTCCTGGTCATCTAGATTACCACGTTAGTTGGACGGACCTTGTTTTGTAGAAGATTGTAATCTGCCAAGTGCCCACACGACATGCGAATTACGCAGACTTCAAGCTAATTGCCTTGTTCGACCATGGACTCGCCTATCTTTACGCTGGTGCCTTCTTTAGCTGGAGACAACTCAGCTCGCAGTGGATCATCGTCAAAGCTGATACACACTTCTGTGATGCTATTGAACACAATGGCATCATCTACGCGATTGACAAAGCAGATGGCACAACGTATTGCTGGGACGGCGCGTGTAAGTTGTTTCCGTCTCATGTTAATGATGACGCCATGACACTGTTTGAACTTTTTGTGATGATTGGGATATCCCTGTTTGAGCAGAATTTGAGTAGAACTATGGCAATGTATTAGAGACACCGTAAATCAGCTATATTTGGAATGAGTTAATTCATGCGATTGTGATCATGTCACTACAGCCAATTTGTACCCCTGAATAATCAAACGGTTAGGAATATATGTATATTCTCCATATTTTGCAGTAATCTATATACTACTACTAAATATGAGTGTGTATCAATGGCCATGTTAGTTTCCTCATTTTCATGAGAGACATGCACCACACTATTGGTTTCATCTAACCATACATTAGGGAAGTAAATGTGCATATGGAGAACTCTATATTTGGAAGTAGTGAAATCCTGTAATGCTTACCATGTGTACATACCTATATTCGCCCTTCAACAATCAATGGCTAGAATAATATCCTCACAAAAAAATTTCCCACAGAACACGAGTATATAACAATGCATGGTCTGTTAGTTACCTTGAAGAATTTGTTTGTGAGGACAGAACATGATTCCATAACGTGCATGACATGGTAGCTTCCCGTGAAGAACCGATTGCGAGACAACATGAGTATATCCATGCATGGCACTTCTATATTTTCGAACCCAGTATACATTTCCCTGTATTTTCCTCCCAGTTCCAACAGGGACATATCAATGTTGTTTGTTGCATTATCCTACTCATACTCTGAACAATGCTAATCTTACATTAACAATGCTTGTCCTTTTGATATGATGAAGTGTCCCTACAGTTACTGCCCTTTGTAATCACACCACCTTTGCCAAAAACAGGGAAGCACAACTGGTTCCTCGCTCGAGCAGACGACGACAAAAGACTGATGATCATTCAGACACATGAGCCGGAAAAGTTATATTGCAAAACCCCCATTGTATACAAGCACCATGAAATACGTGAGTATCTGGACAGTGGCTGTTACGTCTATGAGTAGGATACCAGCTTGTTGGGGCCTTCAGGATTTTGTAGTTGGAGGCGGGTAAACAGCCTTGGTTCACACTCTCTGTTTCTCGGACTCAATTATCCGATTAACCAAGAGATCACCGTTGGCAAGGACCTTGATGGTAGAGAGGCTCTGTTTGCTATGGAAAACTGTGTCTACACGGCTAGCCCTAGGAGTTCGGGAGCAAACTCCCCTGATTGTCAATGATACATCCTACAGCCAAAAGAAGGTGAGAATGACAAAGGCATCCAGATTAACTTTGATCCTCTGATGTCTCAATTACGACATGCAGTGATGTGGTTCAAGCCTTCGGGTTGATAGGTAATTGGGCTGTTGCGTCGAAAGGGTGGAGTCCTGGTGTCTCCGGATCATTGGTCGCTGAAGCAGGGTTGCAAATTATGATGGTGTTGGATCATCTCTTCGAATGACTTTGTTGTCTTTGCTGCTTGTTCTGGATGGGTAGTTCTTTCTTTTGTTATGCATATTCCTTGTCATTTGTTCATCCTCGTCTATGTCACTCTTACTATGTAATAGTTGGCTCTGTTTAGAATGTCATTCTCGTCTGGATCATGAGAGTCTGAGCGCTGTAGATGGGTGCGTTTTGGTGGTGTAGCAAGACTTCTTATGAACTATCATGTCTTGCTGTTTATGTCAGTAGTAGTCACTAGTCAGTGTTTGAATGTTGTATATATCGTTGTTTCGAACTATTTATTGTCTCGAACTACTGGTGGGCTAAATGAGGGCATCACCATTCTCCAGTGTTCAGAGTGTATCTCCTTTTTTCAAGTTATATAATTTGAGCCCAGTGTCTTTTCGATGATGTACACTTGTTTGGGCCAGTGAGGTGTCGTTGAATATGGGCCGAGTAGTAACGCAATGCCAAACAAGTCAATTATGACTCTCAGGACGGGCTCTCAAAAGATCCTAAAAAAAGGCCAGGCTCTCCAAAAAATAATGAATAAGGACTCTTAGGCCGACATGTGGGCGCCACCGGTGTTTTCGTGTGCTTCCGCGCAGAGAGCATATTGGCGCGTGTTCGAAATTCAAGCTACCTTTTCATCCCCAATCACCCGCCCCTCCCCCACCTCCGAAATCTCGATTCCTACTCCAGTTCCCCCAAATCCCCCTCCTATACTCCTTGTACTGAAGCTCACTATCATGTCGCTGGTCAACGTGGATCTCCGAGCCGGAGATCTTGAGGTCCATCCTGCCTTCGGTCGTTGCGTGCTGTCGCTCGACAGTGGCATGGCGGCGCTTGACGACCAGTTTGCCGGCAAAGTGCCGATGGTAACCATCAACGGCGACCGGCCTCCCGTCTCGCCGGACGACCTTGTAAAAGCTGTTGGCATTGCGCACGGCATCCAAATAAGTGACTTGCTCGTCAAAGTATGTCCGCCACCGGCTTATTTCTTCGTCAGGTTCCGGACAACTTTCGACTGCAGTCGTGTGTTCGAATCTTCCCGGCGTTTGTTCTGCGATGGCGCGCTGGTGAGCTTTGATCGGTGGCACCCAGGATGGGGCTCGATGCCCTCTGAGCTTGAGCTTTTAACAAAGCTTACCTTCCACGGTATGCCTCGACGTGCTTGGAACAGCGAGTCCATGAATGAGCTTATCAACGACCTTGGAGGTGAGCTCGTAAGTATGTTTGTTCCACCAGACAGCTGGGCTCTGACGGTTATGGCATGGATGAAGAAGCCGTCCACCATAGCGAAGGTGATTGGTGTTGAGATACCGGTGCGGGAACCGGGGTTGTACTATTCATCGCCACCAAGGCCGCCGCGGACCGTGTTAGGGATGTACATATATCAAGTGTTCGTGCATGTCGAAGAAGTGGTCAATCCATCAATCGAAGTCCTGCCGCCACTGCTGGTGCCAGGGTCCGTCGACTACGTCCATTACAGGAGTCAACGTCAGAGTTTCCCCGTGTTGCTCAGAACGATGGATGGCACAGGGCCTACTCCATCACGCGGCGGAGGCCACTGCTTCTTTGGGAGAAGAGGCAGGGCTGGCTGCCTAGATTTGTTCTAATTTGAGGTAACAACTGAATCTTGTCAGATACTAGTTAAATCCGAGCTATGAGTGTGAAGCATTGATGTGCCACTACATTTGATTGTGACCTGTTCTAATTTTGTACCTGAACTTTTTTTAGAAAGGGATGTATGTCAACTTAATGTGCTAGCAGAACTTATTGTGTTGTCTGTCTGTTTTCTTTGCACAACATTCAAGATATTTCCCTGTCATTGATAAAGATGATGAACCGTTATGTACAAGTTCGTTGGTTTCAACATAGCCCTACCCGTAGCGATCCACTGCTTCCTGATGACCCACAAGTGTAGGGGATCTATCATAGTCCTTTCGATAAGTAAGAGTGTCGAACCCAACGAGGAGCAGAAGGAAATGATAGGCAGTTTTCAGTACGGTATTTTCTGCAAGCACTGAAATATTAGGTAATAGATAGTTTTGCGATAAGGTAATTGGTAGCAAGTGACAAAAGGTAAAATTAAATAAGGTGCAGCAAGGTGGCCCAATCCTTTGTGTAGCAAAGGACAAGCCTGGACAAACTCTTATATAAAGGAAAGCGCTCCCGAGGACACATGGGAATTATCGTCAAGCTAGTTTTCATCACGATCATCTGATTCACTTTCGGTACTTTGATAATTTGGTATGTGGGTGGACCGGTGCTTGGGTGTTGTCCTTACTTGGACAAGCCTCCCACTTATGATTAACCTCTAATGCAAGCATCCACAATTACAAAAGAAGTATTAAGGTAAACCCAACCATAGCATGAAACATATGGATCCAAATCAGCCCCTTACGAAGCAACACATAAAGTAGGGTTTAAGCTTCTGTCACTCTAGCAACCCATCATCTACTTATTACTTCCCAATGCCTTCCTCTAGGCCCAAATAATGGTGAAGTGTCATGTAGTCGACATTCACATGACACCACTAGAGGAGAGACAACATACATCTCATCAAAATATCGAACGAAGACCAAATTCACATGACTACTAATAGCAAGACTTCTCCCATGTCCTCAGGAACAAAAGTAACTACTCAAAGACATAATATTGTTCATGATCAGAGGGATATTAATATGCATAATGGATCTGACCATATGATCTTCCACCAAGTAACCAACTAGCATCAACTACAAGGAGTAATTAACACTACTAGCAACCCACAGGTACCAATCTGAGGTTTGGGTACAAAGATTGGATACAAGAGATGAACTAGGGTTTGAGAGGAGATGGTGCTGGTGAAGATGTAGATGAAGATAGCCCTCCCCAAGATGGGAGAGTTGTTGGTGATGACGGCGGTGACGATTTCCCCCTCCTGGAGGGAAGTATCCCCGGTAGAACAGCTCTGCCGGAGCCCTAGATTGGTTTCCGCCTCGATTCCTCCTCGAGACGGCGGCGTCTGGTCCCGAAAGCCTCCTTATGATTTTTTCCAGGTTAACACACCTCATATAGGAGAAGATGGGCATCAGGGGGCCCACGAGACAGGGGGCGCGCCCATAGAGGGGGGGTGCCCCCTTCCTCGTGGACAGCAGGTGGCCCCCCTCGTGAACTTCTTTCGCCAGATATTTTTTATATTTTCTGAAATGGAGTTCTGTGCGGTTTTGGGGCTTTTGGAGTTGTGCAGAATAGGTTTCCAGAGTTTGCTCATTTTCCAGCCCAGAATTCCAGCTGCCGGCTTTCTCCCTCTTCATGTAAACCTTGTAAAATAAGAGAGAAAAGGCATAAGTATTGTGATATAACATGTAATAATAGCCCATAATGCAATAAATATCAACATATAAGCATGATGCAAAATGGACGTATCAACTCCCCCAAGCTTAGACCTCGCTTGTCCTCAAGCGAAAGCCGATATCGAAAAATATGTCCACATCTTTAGAGATAGAGGTGTCGATAAAAATAAAATACGGCATGAGGGCATCATGATCATTCTCATAACAGCAACACACACACACACACACACACACACAC
>LR738709.1:374713015-374736349 GCA_902687465.1 Secale cereale | reverse complement strand
ATATATATATATATATATATATATATATATATATATATATATATATATAGCTATTTAGGAACCGTTCCTAACTGCTCGAAAACAGATAAGCTAACTGTGCGTTATATACTAGTTAACTGCCGGGCGGACATTTTCTCGCACTGTTTTTGCACTATTTTTTATCGTAATTTTTGAACCGTTTATCGGAATGATGCAAATGACATATCGTTGGATAGCTACTGAATAGGCGGAACTTCTGTATGTTGATCATTTTCCCATCAGTTTTTAAACAAAATTCAAAAAAGAGAAATTCTTCAAACGTGTTTTCGGTGTTTGTGTGAAAGAAACTTTCAAATGGTTTGTCGGAATGATGCGTATGATAGACCATTGGAAAGCTATGGATTAGCCCGAACTTTAGTATATAGAACTCGTTTTCAGATTCGCCACGGTTTAAGAGTAGTTTCCGAAAAACTAACGATATTTTTGTCATTTTCCCCCCGAACAGCTACAGTACATGCTAACTGCCCGACCATAATAGCTAACTGACGTAGGACGACAAAGCTAACTGCCATGACATAAGACACTTTTTCCCTGGTTTTCCCGGATCAAGCTAACTGCCGATATTGAAATAGCTAACTGTCAGGGATTGCGGCAGTTAACAACAAGTTAACTACAGGACTGAAGGTACTATTTTTTTTATTTTCCCTGTGTCATTCCAACCGCAGGGCCTGAAATAGCTAACTGTCAGGACTGCGATGGTTAAGAACCAGTGAACTGCTTGACTGAAGATATCAACTTTTTTTCTTTTGTTTTTTTGCCAAGGTCACGCTAACTGCTCGAGGGCGCATGGTAGTTAAGTGTTCTAGTTAAGTTCCACAACTCACCCACTTAACTGCCATATGCAATAAAAATTGGACTAACACTATAAAAAAACTTTGTTATATTGTCATTTTTTTCCTGAAGTGCTACAATACATGCTAACTGCCCGACCGGAATAGCTAACTGACGTATGACGACCAAGCTAACTGCCGTGACTTAAGACACTTTTTTCTTGGTTTCTCGGATCAAGCTAACTGCCGGTATTGAAATAGCTAACTATCGGGGATTGCGGCAGTTAACAACAAGTTACTGCAGGACTGAAGGTACTAATTTATTATTATTATTTTCCCTGGGTCATTCCAACCGCAGGGCCTGAAATAGCTAACTGTCGGGACTGCGACAGTTAAGAACTAGTTAACTGCTTGGCTGAAGATATCAACTTTTTTTCTTTCGTTCTTTTTTTTTGCCAAGGTCATGCTAGCTGCTCGAGGGCGCATGGCAGTTAAGTATTCAAGTTAACTTCCACAACTCGCCCACTTAAGTGGCATTCCTATATAAGCTATTTAGGAACCATTCCTAACTGCTCGAAACAGATAAGCTAACTATGCGTCATATACTAGTTAACTGCCGGGCGGACTTTTTCTGGCACCATTTTTTCGCACTATTTTTTTATCGGAATTTTTAAACCGTTTATCGGAATGATGCAAGTGGCCTGCAGACCCGAGCTCGCTCGCTCCCTCGCGTCGCTCGCTCCCTCGCTCGCTCCCTTCGGGAAAAGAAACAGGTCAGGAGGGGGTGGTTCCTAAATAAGCTTATTTAGGAATTCTAGAGGGGGGTTTCTAAATAGTCCCACCCTATATATATATATATTGTCATATGATTCTTATGCTAAAGTAACAATTCATTCACAATATCGAGCATGAATCATAAACTTCATTGAAAACCAACAAACTATGATCTCGGTCATTGAAGCAATTGCAATTTATCGTAACATCGGAAAGAGTCAATATAAGAGCTTTCCAGAAAGCCTACATACTCAACTATCATATAGTCTTTCACAATTGCTCACACTCACGCAATAGTTATGTTTATGGAGTTTTAATGGGACACAGAGAAAGATAGGGGCTTATGGTGTTGCCTCCCAACCTTTTACCTCAAGGGTAATGTCAACAGTAATAGACCATGAAAACTTACATCCAAGTGGGTATATATGTCATGATATTTCCAACACAGTGTGCTTGCCAACAGATGAAATGTAAAAAGGAAAGGTGAATTTCACCTTGACACTTGTAAGGCAAGAATAATAGATAGGCCCTTCGCAGAGGGAAGGAGAGGTTGTCATGTGTTTTTATGGTTGGATGCACAAAGTCTTAGCATAGAAGAACGTCACTTTATATTCCCACTTGTGAGAAGGACCTTTATTATGCAGTCCGTCGCTTTTATTACTTCCATATCACAAGATCGTATAAAGCTAATTTTCTCCACACTAATAAATCATACATTTAGCGAGTTTGCAACATGACAACTTACTTGGAAGGATCTTACTCAATCCATAGGTAGGTATGGTGGACTCTCATGGCAAAACTAGGTTTAAGGATGTATGGAAACACAAGTAGTATCTCTACTTAGTGCGAGGAGTTTTGGCTAGCATGAGGGGGAAAGGCAAGATCAACATGTTGGATGATCCATGACAATATACTTTATTTCGGATATAAGAAGACATAACCCATTATGCTGTATACCTTGTCCAACATCAACTCTTTAGCATGTCATACTTTAATGAGTGCTCACAATCATAAAAGATGTCCAAGATAGTATATTTGTATGTGAAGCCTCTCTTCTTTTATTACTTCCTGTTAATTGCAACGATGACCAAAACTATGTTTGTCAACTCCCAACAACTTTTATTTATCATACTCTTATATGTGAAGTCATTACTTCCCATAAGATCAATATTATCTCTTTGGATACTCTTTATATTTTCTTTCTTTTTATCATGACCCAAGTGAGGAAATAAAGCCCTTGACTCAACACTAATCTTTATTATATAGCTCACGGACTTGATTACAAAGGGTAAATATTATAAAGCAAAAGCTCACAACTAGATCATGCTAACTTTATTCTATTAGATCAAGATACTACCAAAAGGATGGAACTAAGTAAAACGGTAAAGATAGGAGTGATGGTGATACGATACCGGGGTCACTCCCCCAAGCTTGGTAGTTGCCAAGGGGAGTGCCCATACCCATATGATTATGTCTCCTTCTTTGGTGGTGGTGATGATGGCTTCTTCCTTAACTTGCGCTTAAGGGCAGAATTTTGCTCCCTTTGGTCATTGATCTCTTGCTCTAAATTTAATATCTTCTTGCATAGTGTCTCCTTGTTTTCCTGCAAAACGTGAAAATGGATAAATTCGATCTTAGATTTGTTTGCTCTATCGGGGAGGCTTGACTTTTTGAACTCCACATGCATGTCTCCAGGTTGAGGTAGTGGGACTTCATCTTCATCTGAGCTAGTCCAATCCTTCCCCTTGGAATCATGGTCTTCTTCTTCCTCCGTGGTCCAACCATAATGCTCCCAGTCCCCATAGGTTTTAGGGCCAGCAAGGGAATCAACCACATAGCTTTCTCCCTCCGAATCCTGGGATGACATATTGCTTTTATCTGCGACAGAAACGGCTTGAAACAAAAACAGAGGATTTTTGCGTGATATAGAGGTCAAAACTTTCGGGAGTATATATAATGAATTTTTTCTGACCAAAAGGAGTAACATACAAGAAATCGGAGTCCGGGAGGCACACGAGCTGCCCACGAGGCAGGGGGCGCGCCCAGGGAAGGGGGGCGCGCCCTCCACCCTCGTGGATGGCTCATGTCTCTTCCAGACTGCTGCTTATTTTTCTATTTTTATAAATATTCCAAAACAAAGAAAAATTGCCTTTAGAACTGTTTATGAGTCGGTTTACTTACCATATCACATACCTCTTCCTTTTCGGAGGCTGAATTGTTCTGGAAAGTGTCCCTTATGTATTCCTTCGGGGTTACGGTTTCAATAACATTGGTTTCAACATTTATAGGATTACCTGAGATATAATGTTTGATTCTTTGACCGTTCACCACCTTCGGATTTGTGCCTTCGAAGTTGTTGATTTTTATGGCACCGGAACGATAGACCTCCTCGATAACGTAAGGTGCTTCCCACTTAGAGAGAAGTTTTCCTGCAAAAAAAATCTAAACGGGAGTTGTATAACAAGACATAATCACATACATTAAAATCACGCTTTTGTATCCTTTTGTCATGCCATCTTTTAACTTTTTCTTTAATCAGCTTGGCATTCTCGTAAGCCTGGGTTCTCCATTCATCAAGAGAGCTAATGTGAAATAATCTCTTCTCACCGGCAAGTTTGAAATCATAATTGGGCTCTTTAATAGCCCAATATGCCTTATGTTCTAGCTCAAGAGGTAAGTGACAAGCTTTTCCATATACCATCTTATATGGAGACATACCCGTAGGATTTTTGTATGCAGTTCTATAGGCCCATAATGCATCATCAAGTTTCTTGGACCAATTCTTCCTAGACCTATTAACTGTCTTTTGCAAAATTAACTTCAACTCTCTATTACTTAGTTCTACTTGACCACTAGTCTGTGGGTGATAAGGGGATGCAATTCTATGATTCACATCATATTTTGCAAGCATCTTACGGAAAGCGCCATGAATGAAGTGTGAACCACCATTAGTCATTGGATATCTAGGGACTCCAAACCTTGGGAAAATAACTTCTTTAAGCATCTTAATAGAGGTGTTATGATCAACACTACTAGTTGGAATAGCTTCTACCCACTTAGTAACGTAATCAACAGCAACTAAAATATGTGTGTATCCATTAGAGGCAGGAAACAGTCCCATATAATCAAAGCCCCAAACATCAAATGGTTCAATAACAAGTGAATAATTCATAGGCATTTCTTGATGTCTACTGATATTACCAATTCTTTGACATTCATCACAAGATTAGACAAACTTACGGGCATCCTTGAAGAGAGTAGGCCAATAAAAACCGGATTGCAATACCCTATGTGTAGTTCTATCTCCCGCATGGTGTCCTCCATAAGCTTCAGAGTGGCACTTGCGTAGGATGTGGGTCATGCTTAGGTACACAACGTCTAATAATACCATCCACTCCTTCTTTATAAAGATGTGGGTCATCCCAGAAGTAATGTCTCAAATCATAGAAGAACTTTTTCTTTTGCTCGTATGTGAAGCTAGGAGGTATAAACTTAGCAACAATATAATTAGCATAATCAGCATACCAAGGAGCAGTATGAGAAGTATTTATGACAACTAATTGTTCATCAGGAAAGCAATCATCAATAGGTTGTGGGTCATCAAGTATATTCTCTAACCTAGACAAGTTGTCTGCAACGGGGTTCTCAGCTCCCTTTCTATCAATAATATGCAAGTAAAATTCTTGCAGCAAGAGAACCCATCTAATAAGTCTAGGTTTAGCATCTTTATTTTCCATAAGGTATTTGATAACAGCATGATCAGTGTGAATAGTTACTTTAGAATCAACAATATAAGGTCTAAACTTATCAAAAGCAAATACAACTGCTAAAAATTATTTCTCAGTAGTAGCATAGTTTGTTTGGGCACTATCTAGAGTTTTACTAGCATACTGGATGGCATTCAATTTCTTATCAACTCTTTGCCCTAAGACAACACCTACAACATAATCACTAGCATCGCACATAATCTCAAAGGGTAAATTCCAGTCAGGAGGCTGGACAATAGGTGCAGAGATCAATGCTTTCTTAAGTATTTCAAATGCTTCTAGACAATCATCATGAAAGACAAAAGGGATATCTTTTTGTAAGAGATTAGTTAGAGGCCTGGAGATTTTGGAGAAGTCCTTAATGAACCTCCTATAAAACCCGACATGACCAAGGAAACTTCGTATACCTTTGATGTCCTTAGGGCATGGCATCTTTTCAATAGCATCCACTTTAGCTTTGTCAACTTCAATACCCCTTTCAGAAATTTTATGTCCCAAGACAACGCCTTCATTAACCATAAAGTGGCACTTCTCCCAATTCAAAACAAGATTAGTGTCTTCACATCTCTGCAAAACTCGATCAAGGTTGCTTAAACAATCATCAAAAGAAGTTCCGTAAACGAAGAAGTCATCCATGAACACCTCAACAATATTTTCACAAAAATCAAAGAATATAGCCATCATGCATCTTTGAAAGGTAGCAGGTGCATTACATAAACCAAAAGGCATCCGTCTATAAGCAAAGGTACCGAAAGGACAAGTAAAAGTGGTCTTTTCTTGATCCCCTTTTGACACAGGTATTTGAGAGAAACCTGAATAACCATCTAGAAAGCAAAAATGAGTATGTTTGGATAACCTTTCTAGCATTTGATCAATAAATGGTAAGGAGTAATGATCTTTCTTAGTAGCTTTATTTAACTTACGGTAATCAATTACCATCCTATAGCCTGTATGTCGGGGAAACTGATCCACCCACGAACACCTATGGGACCGGAGCCCCTTCTCGGTACGGCAGGGGGCGGAGGTAGCACAAAGAGCGGATCGAGGCGAGCACACGAGCAGTTTACCCAGGTTCGGGCCGCACGGATGCGTAAAACCCTACTCCTGCTTTGGTTTGTATTGCGTTCTTTCTCGGGAGCGAGGAGAGCTACAATACGCTCTAACCGCTAGCAAGACCGAGCGTGGGAATGATCGATGTTCGGAACCCCTTCTACGTTGCGCATGGGCCTCCTTTTATAGGTCAAAGGGGTCACCGACAGGTGGCAACACAGATGGGGGTAAAAATGTAAAAAGAGTGGTAGTTGGAACAGTGTTCCATACCTAACCCTGGCGACAGGGGACAAGGGCATTAAATGCCCGCTGCCATCGCCCAAACAGTGCAAAAAGTGACCGTCAGGGGCGCCACCGTCCGCCATGATGGTAGCCTTGTCATCGCTGCTTGCCACCGTGTACCCCTGGCTGCACAGCCATCCGCCACGTGCGCCTGGAAGGGTCCCAGAGCGACATGTGGGTGGATGCGCTAGAGCGCGGGTACCGAGTGGAAGCTTGCCGCGGCAAGTGCCTTGCCGCGGTTGCTATCTTGTCGCTTCCGGGAGCTTGTCGCTCACCGGGTCTTGCCGGGACGCGTGGCGCGTCGCGGCAAGTTTTCTTGAGGTGCCTAGGTTGGCCTTCCCGGCAAGCTCCTCTTGCCGGGGTCTTGCGTCTTGAGTGGTTTTGTGCCTTGAGCGGCCTTCCCGACAAGCTCCTCTTGCCGGGGCCTTGTCTCTTTGACTTGAATACTTTGTTCTTGAATTGCTCCGAAGGAGCCACAGAGGACCTTGGCGGTCACCTGGCAAGCCTTCTCGCGGGACGCTGCGACTGCCTGTGCACCAGTTTGGGGGTACTAAGGGTACCCTTACTTTAGTACACCGACAGGAGCCCCGGGCCTGGGCCATACACGGTGCCGAGCGCTGTTGGGCCAGGCCCAAAACAGTGCATGGGCACGCGCGGCCTGGTTCACGCCGAATCTTTCTCCATATCCACCGCGCTCTCCCCGAACGGCACGCGTTGATTGCGGCATCGTGGGAGAGATCGTGGGGGTGTTCTTTAATCGGAAATGTGGAACATCCGCCCCCTCCCCCCTTAAAAGCAGGGGAAACAGGGGCAGTTCGTCCATCTGCCCGTTGCTTGCTTCAATCCTCAGAAACCTCCGCCGCTCCCCTCCTTCCCGAAGGCCGAAAGAGAGCAGCGCTCCGCCCCCCATCGCCACCAGCACCACCAGCGGCGTCGACCTCCCCCACCGCCTCCGCCATGGCTCCGAAAGGCGAGAAGGGGAAGTCCGCGAAGTCGGCCGAGGCGCTGCGGCTCGCGGCGCTGCGGAAGAAGAAGGCCGTCTCCCCCCCCCCCCAAGCTTGACGCGAAGGAGCTGAGGGAGGCCTTCTACCTTTTCTGGTCGAGGGAGACGCGGGCGCATCGGCGCACCAAGGTACTCCCAGCCATTGCTTGCGAAATGTTCCTGGGCGGATATGCGTTCTTCTCCCGTTCTTCTACCGCGGGCTCTGCCCACCCTTCTCCGAGTTCTTCTGCAACATCATGAACACCTACGGGTTCCACCTCCTTGACTTCACCCCCAACGCCGTTCTGACCATGGCCGTTTTCGCACATCTGTGCGAAAACTTTGTCGGAGTCTTCCCCAATGTAGCTCTTTTCCGCCACTACTTCACGCCTCGAGTTGAGGGAGGAGAGCCTCTGTCCGGCGGGATCTCCTGGGTCTCGAGGACCCACAAGAAGGAGGCGTATCTAAAGGGAGAGCTCCGCGGCAAATGGGATGAGTGGAGAGCCAATTGGTTTTGGATTGTAGAGGAGCACCCGCAGCCATTCACCGCCCGGCGCCAGGCCCCAGTAGTATGCGGCAACGACTGGAGCGACTTGGCCACGGAGGACACCAGACTGAAGATTCCTACTGCCCGGATCCTTCGCCTTAGGCTTGCCGGGCTGACTGTAGGCGCAGTTGGCGCAGACTTTCTCCGCCGCCGCATCGCCCCCCTGCAGGAGAGGAAGAGGCCCGCCTGGGAGTTCGAGAACGTGGCAGATATCATGAGGCTGCGCCCGGGCCTCAATTATAACTTCACTGTCTTGGAGCTCAACGGGATGCTTCTGGAGTTGTTCAAGTACGACCCCGACCATCCCGAATGGTTCGTGTTGCCGAGGGGCGTAGTTCCGCTGTGCAACAACTCGTCGCTCAGCCGCATCCGTGCAATGATGCCGCTGTGCGACTCGCACGGGATCGACCCCACTTGGCAAGAGCCTACCGACGAAGCTGTGCAGGCATTCTTCGACAACTTGGAAGAAACGCCAATTAACTCCGACGAGAAGAAGGGCCTCACCCGCGACACCACCGACAGGGAGATGGCGTACATTGCCACCAGGCTGGAAGAGGCGGCGGCAGCAGCGGTCGCGGGAGAGTTCGGATTCACCGTGGAGGAGGCGGAGGCAGCGGAGGCGGCAAGCCTTGCCGAGTGAGAAGAGTTTTTCAAAGCGGGGAAGCTTGCTGGGCAAGTCGCCGAGACAAGTGAGCCCGCCGAGCAGGGCGTCGGGTCGAGCGGGCCCGCCGAGCAGGGCGTCGAATCGAGCGGGCCCGCCGAGGACACGAGTGGCTCGCTGGAGATCGACTCCTCCTCCTCCTCGTCTTCAGGTAGCTCGCCACCACCAGCAGAGCCTCCAGCTCCACCGAGAAGGCGCCTCCGCAAGGCCGGGGACGTGACGGAGCGGCAGATGGGCCAACAGCCGCCGCGTCGCGCGAACGCGCCACCGCGGCAAGCAAGGCTGCCGCAGGAGCACCTCGCGCTTCTGCGGCAACTGGAGTGGGATCCTCTCGGACCGCCGCTTCTGCCCTTGCCGCTCCCCACGCCTCGGCGGGAGCCGGAGCGGGGTCGTCTCAGACCACTGCCCCTGCTCCCGCCAAGCGGCCAAGGGAGCCTACTCCTCCGCCTCCTTGCGCCGGGACGCGTGAGCCAGACTTCGACTTCTCTGCGCTCAGCTCCGACGAGGAAGAAGAAGAGTAAGCCTTCGTTGTTCTTGTATTTCTTCGATTTTTTTGCCGTTTGGTCTTGTATGTCTTTTGCCTCACTCTGAACATATCCCTTTTTCAGAACTCTGGCACAGAGGGCAGCAAAGAGGGCCAAGGTCCCGGTGATCGTCATCGAAGACGAGCCTGCCGCGACAGCAGGGGGAGCGCCCGAGACGATCTTGCCGGACCAGGCAACTGTTCTTCAGAGCAGCCCCCAGCGCAGCCCCCAGCGTAAGTGTGGTTTACTTTCCGCTGTTAGGCGTGCGTGGGGGTTCTTCCTTACTAACGTCTTGTTTGTTGATTTGTGTAGGAGCAGAGCAGCAGCACCAGGTGCGCCAGGAGACCGCCCCCAATGTGCCGCACGCTTCAACCACGCCTCCAAGGGGAAGTTCTCCGGCAAGGGTCTCCCCGGCAAGGGAGAGTTCTCCACCAAGGGCGAACACTCCGCCAAGGGCGAGTTCTCTGGCGAGGGATGGCACTAGCGGTCCTCCGCCAGCGGGAGCTACAACCACGCCGCCGAGGGAGAGCTCCCCGGCAAGGAACCTCATTGAGGAGCCGGCCCGCGCAGGTAATCCCTTCGCTTCATTCTTCCCTTGGACCTTTCTTCTTCTGAGTTTTCTTTTTGGATATTTGCTTGACTAATTGTCTTTTCTTTTCTTCCGTCAGACCCATCCGCAGCTGAGCCAATGGAGACGGAGGTCGTTGCCGACGATGCCGCCGTTGCCGAGGAAACGGTCGGTGCAGACGATCCCGCCGGCGCAGAGGCCGCCAGGGCTGCCGCTGCAGCAGCCGGCGAAGGGGCTGGCGATCACACTGACGGCCCTGAGGCCGCAGGAGCGCCAGGCGCTACACCGACCGCCGAGCCCTCCGCCGCCGCTGCAGCCCCCAGCTCCGACGAGCCCGAGCCAGGCGCCTACTTAAAGGCCGGCGACGACGTCTTCATCAAGGTCCCCTGGGCGTCCATGTCCAGGGCGCCTATCGAGGGGGAGGTTTTCGATGGAGAGGTGCTTGCCTCCGCCGGGTTGAAACTTGTCGACGCGCCGAGCAGCAGCGGCGAGTCGGAGGAGGAGCGGCCGCTGCGCAAACTGCTGTCATTCTACCGCGCCCGGCAAGCCAAGCTGGAGTCCCGCGAAGCGCTGGCCGCCAAGGCGGGAGTCGATACGGAGAAGCGTGCAGAGGAGCTCCGGGGTCTTCACCAAGCAGCTCTCCGATCCTTGGCAGAGGAGCGGGAGTAACTTGCCGGGGAGCAGCAGGCCTTCATCCTTGAGAAGGCTGAAGTGGAGGAACAACAATGGCTTGCCGCCGAGAAGCTGTCCACGCTGGAGGGTGAGCTGGCGCAGCGGAAGGTCAACCTCGACAGCCACGAGGAAGAGCTTGCCGCGCGCGAGCAATCACTTGGCGGAGCTCTCCAGGAAGCAAAAGATGCTGCCGCAGCTGCCGAGACCGCCAAGAAGGAGTTGGAGACAAGGGTGGCGCAGCTGGAGGCCGACCTCAAGGCGAGCGGCGAGGATGTTGCCGCGCTCAAGCTTGAGCGAGAGAAGGACGCCCACAGCCACTCCGAGCTGCAGGTCCACCTCTTCGAGAAGGGCAAGGAGCTCGCCGTCGCCAAGGACTCCAACGCCGACCTCGAGCTAAAGCTGGCCACTTTGACCGAGACGCTGGACGGCGCCAAGGAGCGGGAGGCGACCCTGAAGGAGGAAATCAGGGTCGAGAAGGCGTTGCTGGCGAGCGCTGCCGTCTCCCAGAACAACTTTAGGCAGACCGTCGAGCTCTGGACGGAAGGCTTCGTCAACGCCGCCGTGGACATCGACAAGGAGCTGGCGCAGCTGGGGGCGGAGTATCTCGGGTACTCCACCGACGAGAACCTCCACCCCAGTGCCAAGCTCAGTTTATTCTTCAAGGGTGTGGCGACGGCCCTCCAGCAACTCCGGGAGAAGATCCCAAAGCAGCTGGCAGACGAGTCGCGCAGGCTCTGCGCGGGAGCCCTTCAAAAGGTGCTGATGAAGGTAGCCTTCCGCAACCCAGGCCTCAACCTCACCAACGTCCTCCGGAGCTTGCCGGCGGACGCTGACTTGGAGGCTCTCAAGACCCTTGTCGCACCCATCGTGGACAAGGTGGGCGGGATTAAGAGAGTTGAGGGCAACCGCGCGGACTAAGCTTGCCCATTTTCTTCTTTCGTTGTCGCTGCTTATCATGTTAGGAAAACAATTTGTTAGAGCTGCGACAAGTTATCTTGTAGTATAACTCTATTTTGGGTAGTGAATGCAATGTTATTTCCTCTACTTGACTCCCTTGCTTTGTATGTTTTTACCCTACACTTTTAGGGAACTTGCCGGTGCGGGCACCTTTGCCGCGAGCGCTGAGTGCGGAACTTCAGCAGCCTGCCGGCGGTGTCGCTCACCAACAAGAAACCTTGTCGCAGCTAGTCGCAGCACGCTTAAGTTGTTGAGCAAACTCGAAAACGAAGTAAGGGCGCGACACTAGTCGCAGCACACTTAAGTCGTTGAGCGTGCTCGAAACAAAGTAAGGGCGCGGCTATCCACGAGTTGGTTCCTCCGCGCACAGGTTTTCCATACAAAGTGCGATCGTTCAAGGAAGATAACTTAAAAATTTAAAAATTTGATTGCTCAAACTTTGGTAACTTAGCTTTCGTGTTGTCTGCTTCCCGGCAAGGCAAGGCTTTCTTGAACGACGCTTGGTCCATACCACTATCTTCCTCTCCCCCCGGCAAACTTGTGCGCGAGGGAACCTTCTTCTCCTTGAGAAAAAAGATAGAAGAGAGAATACAGATATGGAGCCTTTGGGCTCGTTATTGCTTACCGAGGGTAGGTGCTGCACAAAGTGTCAGATAATACATGCAAGAAAAATAGAAAGCATGAAATGACAAGATGTGCGGGGCACATAAGCTTTACTGATGCATGGGATCTGCGCCCGGCTTTGTACAAAGGATTACATGCAACAGCGGCAAGACTTGTACAAAAGGTGGTTGCCGGAGCGGATCACGGCAACCGCGCCTTACGGGTAAAACTTACGAAGATGTTCGATGTTCCAGGAGTTGCTCACCGGAAAGTCATCTTCGGTCTCAAGGCGGACAGCGCCGGGCCTAGTGACTCGTTTCACCCGATAAGGGCCTTCCCACTTCGGCGTCAACTTGTTGAAATTCTTGGCGGACTGAACGCGCCGAAGAACAAGGTCGCCTTCCTCGAGACTTCTGGCATTAACTTTGCGGCTATGGTAGCGGCGCAAAGCTTGCTGGTATCGAGGAGCTCGTACAGCAGCCTGAAGACGGTCTTCCTCAAGGAGCAGCGCGTCATCTTGTCGCAGCTGCTCTTGCTCGAGCTCATCATAAGCGAGCACTCGAGGTGACCCGTATACGAGTTCCGTGGGGAGAACTGCCTCTGCTCCATAGACTAGAGCAAAGGGTGTCTGTCAAGTGGCTCGATTTGGCGTCGTCCTGATCGACCAAAGAACCACCAGCAGCTCCTCCATCCATTTTTTTCCGCATCTGTGCAGCCTGTCGAAAGTTCTGGTCTTGAGGCCACGCAGCACTTCAGCATTTGCCCTCTCCGCTTGACCGTTGCTTCTCGGGTGAGCAACAGAAGCGAAGCAGACCTTGGCGCCAAGATCTTGGACATAATGCATGAAGGTGCGGCTCGTGAATTGTGTACCATTGTCGGTGATGATCCTGTTAGGGATCCCGAAACGGCAAACAATCGACCTGAAGAACTTGACTGCTGACTGTGCGGTCACCTTTCTCACTGGTTACACTTCTGGCCACTTTGTGAACTTGTCGATGGCAACGTACAAGTACTCAAAGCCCCCGGCTGCACGGGGAAAGGGGCCGAGGATGTCAAGCCCCCAGACCGAAAATGGCTAGGATAAAGGGATCGTCTGGAGAGCTTGAGCTGGCTGGTGTATCTGTTTGGAATGGAACTGGCATGCTTCACACTTGGTTACTTGTGCAGTTGCATCCTGGAGGGCTGTCGGCCAAAAGAAACCTTGCCGGAATGCTTTCCCGACAAGCGCACTTGCGCCAATGTGGTGACCACATATGCCTCCATGTATCTCTGCCAACAGCTTTTGTCCATCTTCCCGGGGAATACACTTCAATTTCACACCATTGAGTCTTCTTCTGTACAGTGTGTCGCTGGCAAACTGGTACATACTTGACTGCCGGGCTACTCTTTCTGCTTCTTCTTGCTCTTCGGGAAGTTCTCCTGTCTGAAGGAAACGGACAATCTGCTGCGCCCATGCTGGAGCCTGCGGCTCGACAACAAGGACTAAAGGCACATCTGCTGCTGCGGGAACATCCGCTTCTACGGCGAGAAACTGCGTCTCAGCCGGAGCTTGGTGTTCCCCTGCAAGCTTGCCGGAGCAAAACTTGTCGGGAGCCTCTGCTTCAACGGAACAAACCCCGGGGCTTGCCGGAGCAGATTGCTCCTCAGCACTCTTGGCGTTGATCTTGGGGACCTTCTTGGCGGCGGCTTCGGGAAGCTCTGCCAGAAAATAGTCGCTAGAAATCAACTTCCTCTTCTTGCTTTGTCCAGTTGATGGTGTTACGGATGGTTGAGTCAGCTTGAGCACAAAGATCCCTGGTTCCACATGTAACTTTAGTGCGGCGCACTTCGACAGGCCATCTGCAATGTCGTTCTGAGCTCTTGGAACATGCTCCATTTGTAGGCCGTCGAAGTGCTCTTCAAGCTTTCTCACTTCATCGACGTAAGCTTCCATCAACGGACTCTAGTAGTTCTTGTTTACTTGGTGGACGACAAGCTGTGAGTCACCCCTTACAGTCAGCTTCTTGATCCCAAGGTCTGCCGCGATCCTGAGACCGGCAAGCAAACCTTCATACTCTGCAGTATTGTTCGTTGCTTGCTCCTTGGGAAAGTGCATCTGGACGACGTACTTGAGGTGCTCTCCAGTGGGTGCGACAAGCAGCACGCCGACACCGGCGCCTTGCAGCGAGAAGGCACCATCAAAGTACATTATCCACTCTTTGCTTGCTTCCTTGACGGGGATGCTCGTCTCTGGGATTTCTTCGTCTGGTGTTGGCGTCCACTCTGCTATAAACTCTGCCAATGCTCTGCTTTGGATAGTTGAAGTGCTTTCAAACTTGAGGCCAAAGCTTGACAGTTCTAGTGCCCACTCAACAATCCTGCCTGTTGCTTCTGGATTTTGCAGTATCCTCTTCAGCGGAAAGCGAGTGACAACTGTTATCTCATGTGCTTGGAAGTAATGGCGCAGCTTTCTCGAGGCCATGAGAAGGCCAAAAAGCAATTTCTGCACACCAGAGTACCTTGACCTAGCCCCCTGCAGAAGGGAGCTGACAAATTAAACTGGGCGCTGCACCATTTTCTTCCGTACCTCCTCTTGCGCCTGCGCAGATCCATCCTTGTCGGGACCAGAGCTTGTCGGGGAAGCCCCTTGCTTGTCGCTGGATGTGCTTGCCGCGGTTGCTGGCTCATCATCTGCCTCCCTCTCCGCTACTAACGCAGTACTAACCACTTGATTGGTTGCCGCTAGATACAACAACAACTTCTCTTGTGGCTTAGGTGCGACAAGTATTGGAGTGGAGGACAGGTACCTCTTCAAGTCTTGCAGCGCTGCCTCCGCTTCCGGAGTCCATTTCATTGGACCTGCCTTTTTCAAAATTTTGAAAAACGGCAGGGCGCGTTCAGTAGACTTAGAGATAAACCTGCTGAGAGCAGCCACACAACCGGCAAGTCTTCGTACATCCTTGACGCGCTTCGGTGCTTCGATTTGCTCAATGGCCTTGATCTTGTCGGGATTGGCTTCAATCCCCCTCTGAGACACGAAGAACCCGAGAAGCTTGCCGGAAGGGACTCCAAACACGCACTTCTCGGGGTTGAGCTTGAGCTGGATCTTGCGCAGATTCGCAAAGGTTTCATCTAAATCTTGGATCAGAGTAGCCCTGTCCTTGCTCTTGACCACTATATCATCCATGTACGCTTCTACATTTCTGTGTATCTGTGGCTCAAAAGCTGTATGGACTACCCTTGCAAATGTTGAACCAGCATTCTTCAAGCCAAAAGGCATGCGTATGAAACAGTAAGTGCCACATGGAGTAATGAATGCGGTCTTCTCCTCATCTTCTTCAGCCATGAAGATCTGGTGGTATCCTGAGTATGCGTCAAGAAACGAAAGCAAATCACATCCAGCCGTGGAGTCAACAATCTGGTCAATGCGCGGCAAGGGAAATGGGTCTTTGGGACAAGCTTTATTCACATCGGTGAAGTCGATACAAAGCCTCCATTTCCCGTTTGCCTTACGCACGACAACAGGATTGGCTAACCACGTAGGATGGAGCACACCTCTGACAAGGCCTGCTGCTTCCAACTTCTTGATTTCTTCTGCTATGAACTCTTGGCGCTCCACTGCTTGTTTCCTAACTTTTTGCTTGACGGGCCGCGCGTGAGGACAAACGGCAAGCTTGTGCTCAATCACTTTCCTGGGAACACCGGGGATGTCAGACGGTTGCCATGCAAACACGTCGACGTTCGCCCGCAGTAAAGCAACGAGTGCGCTTTCCTATTTAGGGTCAAGCGTGGCACTGATGGTGAAAGTACCACCAGTGTCGTCCTCCTTGGCGGATACCTTCTTGGTCTCTGGCGGAGCTGCCATCGTCTTCTTACACTTGTCGGTGGAGCTCGATGGTGCGTCCTCGACGGCAGCGCAGCACTCCGAAGAGGTGCGTTTGCCGGAGTGGGCCCCAGAGCTCTTGTCGGACTTGGTCTTCTTCTTCCCCCTTGCGTTCTGATGCGGCTGCTGCTTCCCGGTAGATCTTGTCGGCGCAGATAAGGGCATCTTTCTTGTCGCCAGGGACAGAGATGACGCTTATCGGGCCGGGCATCTTGAGCATGTTGTAAGCGTAATGAGAGGCTGCCATGAACTTGGCGAGCGCTGGACGACCAAGTATTCCATTGTAAGGCAATGGAAAATCGGCAACGTCGAAAGTGACCCTCTCAGTCCTGAAGTTCAGCTCGCCGCCAAATGTTACTGGCAGCGTGATCTTCCCCTTCGGCTTGCTCCTCCCCGGGTTGATCCCTTGGAATGTGCTGGTTTCTTCGAGCTTGCTGTCGGGGATTTGGAGTTTCCGGACCACAGCGGAGGAGATCAAGTTCAAGCCGGCCACGCCGTCAACTAACATCTTGGTGACCTTGAGGTTGCGGATAGTTGGTGAAACCAACATCGGCAAGCACTCGACCGCCGTTGTGCGATCAGGGTGATCCTCAATATCAAAGATGATAGGGGTGCTGGACCACTTCAGAAGCTTGCGCGACTCGACAGGCGGTTCTACTGCATTAACTTCCCGCACCCACTGTTTGAGTTGGCGGTGTGAAGTATGCAGAGAAGCACCGCCGTCGACGCACAGAACTTCTGTGGCTTTCTGAAACTCCTGTTCGCTGGTCTCTCCATCATCCATGTCCTCGTCGTCTTCGTCGTCTTCGTCCTTGTCGCGGCCGCGGGGACGTCTATCTCCTTGCCGCTGCTTGGCCTTGCCGCGGCGTCCTCCCCGGCCGTTGAATGGCCGCTTCTTGCCGGATCCTCCATCACCCCCTTGGGCCTTCTCCTTGTCGCGGCGCTCGTACTCAGCTTTCTGCTGCTCGACAAGCTGCTCGACTCTCTTGCAGTTCTGGAGGTCGTGGCCCTTGGTGCGGTGGATCTTGCAATACTGCTTGTCGGTGCCGTCCTGTTTATCGGCGGCCGCCACAGCCTGGCAGTTGGTGCACGCGGCAGTCTCCTTGCCGGAGCTACCAGCTTGGGCTTTCTTGGCGCCACCTTCCTTGCCGGACTGCTCAACGACTAGCACTTCCTTGTTCTTCTTCTTCCTGTTGTTCCGCCGCCGGTTTTTCTTGGCCGGGGCGGCATCCTCACTGTCGGATCCACCTGCTCCTGTATGCTCTCCGGGGAGTATCCTCCCCTCCTCAGCACGTGTGCACTTGTCGGCCAGGGCGTACAGCTCGCTGACGTCCCTGATCTTGCACATCGCCATCTCCTCCCTCATCCTGCGGTTACGCACGTTCTGATGGAACGCGCTAATAACCGCGGCAGGGTGGACGTCTGGGATGTTGTGTTGGACACGGCTGAATCTTTGGATGTACTTGCGCAGGGGCTCTCCTTCCTTCTGGGCGAGCAGGTGAAGGTCACTCTCCTGGCCATGGGGTTTGTGTCCGCCCGTGAAGGCGCCGACAAACTGATGGCACAGATCGGCCCAAGAAGAAATGGAGTTGTCCGACAAGTGCATGAGCCAGGATCTGACATTTGGCTTGAGCACCAGCGGGAAGTAATTGGCGAGTATCTTCTCGTCTCGTCCCCCAGCAGCCTGCACCGCGATGGTGTAGATGCTGAGGAACTCCGACGGATGTGTTTTGCCGTCGTAGTTCTCCGGTACGTCGGGCTTGAAGTTCTTCATGCTGGGCCACTGGACTTGCCGTAGCTCACGAGTGAACGCAGGGCAACCTACCGCGTACGGCAAGTCGCCTGGTCCCCCTGGCGCGTGCATGTCAACAGCGGGCCCAGCGCGCTGGTCTGATTGACGCCGCGCTTCTCTTCGGCGCTCGATGTGGGTTCGAGCGTCCTCTTGTTGTCGATCGTCGAGAACTTGGCGCTGATCGCGGCGAGCTCGCGGATCTGACGACGCGGTGGAGTCGCTGTCGATGTTGATCCGGCGAGTCGGCGATCTTGGCCTTCGTGGCGGGGAGTGCACGGTGGTTGCACCCCCACCGGTCTTGTCGCCATCAGCCCACGCTTGGCTGACTTGCCGCGACCGCGATGTGCTCGGCTGCTGTGGGGTGTCGCCGTTGGCAAAGGCGATGAGACTCTGAATGGTGGCCCTCCAGTCGTCGGCCTTGTCTGCCGCTGGTGGGAAGTCTAGAAGTAGTTGAGCTCGTGCTAGAGCTTCTGCTGGAGTGGCGGGTAGCGGTGGCGAACGGTGGGAGGAGCGGGATATGCTCGGACTTCTAACTACGTTAGAAGGAGCAGCATCCCGTCCCGGTGACCGCGCCTTGCTCGTGCCAGCATGTTGATGTGCATGCTGGCCTTGAGCGTCCCGAGATCCGCCAGCTTGTCCCTGGCCCAGCAAGCGTATGGTACCTTTAGTACCACGACGCTACCGGTCCCGCGCCTCCTGAGATGGGCGCGGTGCGTGTACGGACGCCGAGGTCTTGGAGTGCGCCCGGTCGTCGTGGGAGCCGGCTACGCCGCCGGTATGCAGCGCAGCTTTGTCCTTGGACTTGGCGGCACCATGAGTTCCCTCGTCGATGTCCGTTCTTCCGCTGGCGTCTACCCCACTAGCCGTTGGCTCCGGCGGTGGCGGGATCGACGCGGACGGGCCTGCTGCCTCCGAAGCCTTCTTCTTCGGCGGCATGTTGATGAAGATGATGGAGATCTAGCTCGTGTGACGCCGGATCGGGTTCACACAACCTCGACGCAACCCCCTACCTGGCGCGCCAAAGATGTCGGGGAAACTGATCCACCCACGAACACCTATGGGACCGGAGCCCCTTCTCGGTACGGCAGGGGGCGGAGGTAGCACAAAGAGTGGATCGACGCGAGCACACGAGCAGTTTACCCAGGTTCGGGCCGCACGGATGCGTAAAACCCTACTCCTGCTTTGGTTTGTATTGCGTTCTTGCTCGGGAGCGAGGAGAGCTACAGTACGCTCTAACCGCTAGCAAGACCGAGCATGGGAATGATCGATGTTCGGAACCCCTTCTACGTTGCGCATGGGCCTCCTTTTATAGGTCAAAGGGGTCACCGACAGGTGGCAACACAGATGGGGGTAAAAATGTAAAAAGAGTGGTAGTTGGAACATTTTTCCATACCTAACCCTGACGGCAGGGGACAAGGGCATTAAATGCCCGTCGCCGTCGCCCAAACAGTGCAAAAAGTGACCGTCAGGGGCGCCATCGTCCGCCACGATGGTAGCCTTGTCATCGCCGCTTGCCACCGTGTACCCCTGGCTGTACAGCCATCCGCCACGTGCGCCTGGAAGGGTCCCAGAGCGACACGTGGGTGGATGCGCTGGAGCGCGGGTACCAAGTGGAAGCTTGCCGCGGCAAGTGCCTTGCCGCGGTTGCTATCTTGTCGCTTCCGGGAGCTTGTCGCTCACCGGGTCTTGCCGGGACGCGTGGCGCGTCGCGGCAAGTTTTCTTGAGGTGCCTTGGTTGGCCTTCCCGGCAAGCTCCTCTTGCCGGGGTCTTGCGTCTTGAGTGGTTTTGTGCCTTGAGCGGCCTTCCCGACAAGCTCCTCTTGCCGGGGCCTTGTCTCTTTGACTTGAATACTTTGTTCTTGAATGGCTCCGAAGGAGCCACAGAGGACCTTGGCGGTCACCTGGCAAGCCTTGCCGCGGGACGCTGCGACTGCCCGTGCACCAGTTCGGGGTACTAAGGGTACCCCTACTTTAGTACACCGACGCTGTAACTATTCTTTGCGAGATCAATTCATCTTTATCATTAGGAACAACAGACATACCTCCCTTCTTAGGGACACAATGGACATGACTTACCCACTGGCTATCAGCGACTGGATAGATAATACCTGCCTCTAGAAGCTTTAGTATTTCCTCCCTTACCACTTCTTTCATCTTAGGATTTAACCATCGTTGATGATCAATAACCGGTTTAGAATTTTCTTCCAATTTTATCTTGTGTTGGCATAAGGTGGGACTAATGCCCTTAAGATCATCCAGAGTATATCCAATAGCAGCACGGTGCTTCTTCAGATTTTTCAATAATTTTTCTTCTTCTTGCTCTGAAAGGTTAGCACTAATAATAACAGGATATATCTTCTTTTCATCAAGATAAACATACTTAAAATTATCAAGTAAATGTTTAAGTTCAAACACGGGATCACCCTTGGGTGGAGGAGGATCCCCTAGGATTTCAACATGCAAGTTGTTTTTCAATACGGGTCCCTGATTAAAGAATATTTCATCTATTCCCTTCTCTCATTCATATGCATATCATTTTCATGGTCTAGCAAGTATTGTTCTAAATGATCATTAGGAGGCACATCAATAGAAGCAGGACCAATAATTTCATCCTTACTAGGTAGTTCTTTATCAAGGGGTTGTCTACGGAATTGAGCAAAGTTAAAATCATGAGACATATCCCCTAAACCAACAGTAATGATATCTTTCATGCAGTCTATCTTAGCATTAACAGTGTTCAAGAAGGGTCTACCAAATATAATGGGACAAAATTCATCTTGTGTGGAACTAAGAATAAGAAAATCAGCAGGGTATTTAAACTTCCCACACAAGAGTTCAACATCTCTAACAATCCCAACTGGTGAAATAATGTCTCTATTAGCAAGCTTAATAGTAACATCAATCCCTTGTAACTCAACAGGTGCAATATCATGCATAATTTCTCGATATAAGGTAAGAGGGATAATACTCGCACTAGCACCTACGTCACATAAACCATGGTATCAATGATCTCCTATCTTAACAGAGATAACAGGCAAGCCTGCAATAGGTCTATGTTTATTCCTAGCATTGGGTTTGGCTATCCTAGCAAACTCTTCTTGGAGGTAAATAACATGTCCATCTATATCTTATACTAAGAGATCTTTAACCATGGCAACACTAGGTTCAACTTTAATTTGCTCAGGGGGTGTAGGTGTTCTAGTATTACTCTTACGAACCACAGTTGAAGCTTTAGCATGATCCTTTATCATAACAGGGAAGGGTGGTTTCTCAATATAAGCAGTATGAATAATAGGATCAACATTATAAGTGATAGTCTTTTCTTCAACTTTAACAGGTTCAACTACTTTTACTTCAATGGGATGATGGTATTTAAACCACTTCTCCTTGGGGAGATAAACATGAGTAGCAAATGATTCACAAAAAGAAGCTACTATCTCAGAGTCAAGTCCATATTTAGTGCTAAACTCATGGAAAACATCGGTATCCATAAAAGCTTTAACACAATCAAACTTAGGGGTCGTACTTGACTCCTTACCTTCGTCGAGATCCCAATCTTCAGAGTTGCATTTAATTCTTTCCAATAAGTCCCATTTGAATTCAACCGTCTTCATCATAAAAGAGCCGGAACAAGAAGTATCGAGCATTGAGCGATTATCGAGAGAAAGCCGAGCATAAATTTTTTGAATGATCATTTCTCTTGAGAGCTCATGATTGGGGCATGAATATAACATTGACTTAAGCCTCCCCCAAGCTTGAGCGATGCTTTCTCCTTCGCGAGGCCAAAAAATATAAATATAGTTACGATCACGATGAACCTGGTGCATAGGGTAGAACTTCTGATGAAATTCCAACTTCAGACGATTATAGTTCCATGACCCAATATCATCACATAGCCTAAACCATGTCAATGCATCTCCCTTAAAAGATAAAGGGAAGACCTTCTTCTTGATAACATCCTCGGGCATACCTGCAAGCTTAAATAATCCACAAATTTCATCCACATAAATTAGGTGTGAATCGGGATGCAGTGTTCCGTCTCCTGTAAAAGGATTTTCAAGCAGTTTGTCTATCATACCCGAAGGAATTTCAAAGCAAACATTTTCAGTAGGTGCAGTAGATTGAGGAGCAACTCTTTGCTCTTCTAGTCGGGGTGAAGATACCCCGAACAGGCCCCTCAAAGGATTATGAGCCATAGTAACAAGTGACAATAAATTTCAGCACACTATATAAATTTTTCCTTACCAAATTCCACTTACCAAAGGCACTTCACTCCCCGGCAACGGCGCCAGAAAAGTGTCTTGTTGACCCACAAGTGTAGGGGATCTATCGTAGTCCTTTTGATAAGTAAGAGTGTCAAACCCAACGAGGAACAGAAGGAAATGATAGGCAATTTTCAGTAAGGTATTTTCTGCAAGCACTGAAATAGTAGGTAATAGATAGTTTTGCAATAAGGTAATTGGTAGCATGTGACAAAAGGTAAAAGTAAATAAGGTGCAGCAAGGTGACCGAATCCTTTGTGTAGCAAACGACAAGCCTGGACAAACTCTTATATAAAGGAAAGCGCTCCCGAGGACACATGGGAATTATCGTCAAGCTAGTTTTCATCACGATCATCAGATTCACGTCTGGTAGTTTGATAATTTGTTATGTGGGTGGACCGGTGCTTGGGTGATGTCCTTACTTGGACAAGCCTCCCACTTATGATTAACCTCTAATGCAAGCATCCACAACTACAAAAGAAGTATTAAGGTAAACCCAACCATAGCATGAAACATATGGATCCAAATCAGCCCCTTACGAAGCAACACATAAAGTAGGGTTTAAGCTTCTGTCACTCTAGCAACCCATCATCTACTTATTAATTCCCAATGCCTTCCTCTAGGCCCAAATAATGGTGAAGTGTCATGTAGTCGACATTCACATGACACCACTAGAGGAGAGACAACATACATCTCATCAAAATATTGAACGAAGGCCAAATTCACATGACTACTAATAGCAAGACTTCTCCCATGTCCTCAGGAACAAAAGTAACTACTCACAAGACATAATATTGTTCATGATCAGAGGGATATTAATATGCATAATGGATCTGACCATATGATCTTCCACCAAGTAACCAACTAGCATCAACTACAAGGAGTAATCAACACTACTAGCAACCCACAGGTACCAATCTGAGGTTTGGGTACAAAGATTGGATACAAGAGATGAACTAGAGTTTGAGAGGAGATGGTGCTGGTGAAGATGTTCATGAAGATAGCCCTCCCCAAGATGGGAGAGTTGTTGGTGATGACGGCGGTGACGATTTCCCCCTCCCGGAGGGAAGTATCCCTGGCAGAGCAGCTCTGCCGGAGCCCTAGATTGGTTTTCGCCTCGGTTCCGCCTCGAGACGGCGGCGTCTGGTCCCGAAAGCCTCCTTACGATTTTTTCCAAGTCAAAACACCTCATATAGGAGAAGATGGGCATCGGGGGGCCTTC